>CANTUV010000017.1:21250000-22500000 GCA_947685225.1 Garcia nutans
TTAGTGTTTGAGTGGTAAAATCATGAAATTAGGGTTTGGACACTTTAAAATACTTAGATTTATGATTATTAGCTACTGAATTATGGTTTTTAAGCTTACTGTGTAAAATTATAACATTTATGTTTATAGGGTTTTAAGGTTTAAAGGATTAGAGTTTAGAAAACTTTAGGGTTTAAGATTTTATGGGAGTTAGGGTTTACTGTTTTGGGTTTTGGAGAATGCATTAGGTTTTTAGGATTTGAAAATCAATTGATAATTTTATGAAACTTTATGAAAATAAACAAAACAATTTAAGGTTTATAGGAACAGAAAAGATTTTTTTTTAGGGTTTTTGAAAAGAAGTAGATTCAATTTAAGGTGTTGACAAATTGGAAAGCAAATTAGGGTTTTGAGATTTTGAAGAAAAAAAAATAACAATTTTAAGATTTTTGGAAAACAAATAAACGAATTAAAGTTTTTAATGTAACATCCGTGATTTTGGAGAAATTAAATAAGTATTTGGAGATACAAATTGTATATACTCAATATATATATCTAGAGTATATATAACATATACATATGGTATATTAATTATATATGTTGGATTAATATATTACATACTTAGTATTTAATACACATATAAGGTACATTTGATGTGTATATAAGATACACATTACTTGTGCATATGTGTAATATTCTAAATTTTTGAAAAGTTTTAATTTTTGGAAATTTGATAAAATAAATTATAATTTAAATAGATAAATTAAATTAATGGTTTTAAATGAAAAATGAAGGGGTTTTAAATGAAAAAGTTGATAATATATGTGATATATATGTAAAATATACATAACATATAAAAGTCAACACTTTTTAAAAGAAAAGTCAAAGTAAAAGGGTATTTTGGTAATTAAATCTTAGAAATTTAAAATTAATAAAATAATTCAAAAATAAATTATTTTTGAATGGAAGAAGGAATTTAGGACTTTTAATTTATTAAATAAATAATTAAATAATTAATTATTAAATTATTTTAATATATATATGGTTTAAAATTAAAGGGTGAAAGGAAAGAGAAAAAAAAATAAAGTCTTCTTCTTCTTCTTTCCTTCAAGGCCGAATTTCATGGCTTCAGGAGAGGGATTTGCTTCTTCCATACTCCAAAAATTGAAGAGATTTTAAGGATTCAAGTGGAGTTTTAGAAGTTTCTTCATCAATTGGTAAGCTTTCTTACCAAATTTTCAAATTCTATGGAAAAGTGTGTTATGTAAATTTTGGAATTCTATAGTAGCATGATTTAATTGCTTAATTGGATATGAGTGAAGTTGTTTTGATTGGTTATTAATGATTTTAAGGTTGGATTAAAGAAATGGTTGAGTTTGGGTAAGATTGGTGAAGAGAGAGAATTTAGGGTTATGTAATTTTTGGGGTTTTGAAATCATGGTTTTTAATTGTGTAAATTGATTCCAAATGATTGTTTTGATACATAAACAAGTATTTTAAAGTCAAATATTGGATTTGGTTGTATTTGGTTGGAGTTTGAGAATGGAAGTGGAGATTTAGGGTTTAGGAAAAGTGATTTTCCAAAGTGGTTAAATCGTGTGATTTTATTTATTTAAGCATGTTGTTTAGTGTTAAAAGTGATGAATATAAGCTTGAAATGAGTAATGGATTGTGTTGGAATGGAAAACCTTCAATGAAGGAAGATTATGCCATTTTTGAGATTTTGTGTATAAGAGTGTATTGTTATAATGTAAATGATTTAAATGTATTAGAATATGTTTTTAATGATATTAATAAACTTAAAACACTAATTTAAATGGCTTGATATGGTTTTTCAAAGTTAAAGTGAGGTGAAGCTTAATTTTGGGATTTGGTTTAGAGTGATGTTTAATTATGGTTTGATGTTGAGAATACCTTAGAATATGATATTAAATAATTATGTATGATCACATTTGGTATAGGCATTGAGGGAGGTTGATTTGCTTCATCCAAGTGGTGAAGGGCAAGTTGGAAGGATAGGATTGGAGGTTGTATTAAGCTTGCTTTGGGTTGATAGTAGAGGTATGTACAAACTTTGAGTATAATGTTTATATTTGCATGACATTTGGACTTAACACATTTTGGTTGAAAAATGTGTTAAGCTACTTGGTTCATTGATTGAGTATGAATAATGTGCTATGACATTTGTAATTTCATATATGTGTTAAATGCATTGTGAAAAGTTATTGATAATGGCTAAATTGTGTAAAGTGTGAAATATGCATATTATGTGAAAATACCCAAAGTAATTGGGTAATGTGTTGTGAATGCAAAAATGAGATATGTGGAATAATGAAATGAATTGATATTGATAAAAAATGAGAAAAAATGAGAAAAATGAGAAAAATGAGAAAGATGTGAAAAATGAGAAAAATGCAAAAAAAATGTGAAAATAAGGCAATGAGCCTAGTTTGATTATGAGAAATAAAATGAGAAATGAATTGTGAAAGTATTTGATAATGAGATAAATGAATTAATTGTGTGCCTAGTATGTTATTCAATTTTTAGAGTTCTGGGTTTGGCGGCATGCCGATGAATTGCTGGGCAGGTGAAAAGACCGGATCGTAAGCCAAGCCCAGCTAATAAATGATAAATATGATGTTTTTAGGGTGAAAAGACTGGGTCGTAAGCCTCAAAAACCGTATCAGTCTAACCGAGTTGAGGACCAAGATACCGGGGCCTAAGGGTCTAGCCGGGTTGAGGTCTAAGAGACTGGGGCTGTTACATTATCCATGGATATATATATTGCCTACGGGCTAGACACATGGTGTCATTATGGACCAAAGTAGTAACTCTGAAATTTGAATAGCATATTAGATCCTTTTGGGCCCATGCTTGTCTTTGATTTAATGTGAATTATGAATTGTGATACAATTGAGCAATATAATGTTATGAGTTGTGAGTATGAAATATTTGAAACATATAAGAAAGTGAAATGATGTGACCACTATATGCATTGTGCATTGGCATTACTTTATATTTTTATTATTATCAAAGTTTGTACTACCAGGCTTCGGCTTAGCGCGATTGTAATTCATCGCGCAGGTATCATGGATGTTTTGGTAGAGTTGGAGAGTTTTAATAGACCTGATCGGGTCTAGGTTTGTATTTATTGAGCTTGAAGAGTTGTTTTGGGTACATCAAGATCAGAGCCAGTTGCTAGCATGTACATTTTTGATATTATGTATGTTATGATATGTTTTTGAAGCATATATTGTAAATTGTAAAGAATGATTTGAATAATTTTGTTTAAGATGGGATTTTATATATAATGTTGATATATATATACCTATATATAAGTATTTTGAGAAAATATGGAGAAATTGAGAAGTATTAGTGAATTGGTGAATTGATTTTATTTGGAGTGTTTGTTTTATGCAGGTTGTGTTTTGTTGAATTTTGAAAACGTTCAAATTACAAACAAAGGCGAATTTTTCCCAGAGATTTTCATATAAAATATTTATTTTGGATTCCTATAACAAGTAAAGAATATTTATATACTATTTATTTTATATATTAGTATTTGAAATCTTAAAACAAAAATGTGAAAATTTTTATTAAATTGGTCTGTGACATTTTTATACCGTATATGCATATTTTACATATGCTGAAAATATATATTGTACGTATATATGGTATAAGGGTGTTACATTTAAGCTTTAGAAAAAGTAAATTGATATTCTAGGGTTTTTGAATTAAAAGAGATAATTGGATGATTTAAGCTACTATGAAGAAATTAGACAATTGATGCATACCTCCGTTTGTTGGTTCTACCAAAAATTTCTTCTTGGATGAACAAGAACAAAGGCAAGCTTTGCTGCCTTTGATGAATTAAATTGCTTGTTTGCTTCTCTTAATCAGTTTGATTGATTTCACTGCCAGAAGGAATTCCTCAAATCTTTCAAAGTTTTCCTCCTCAATTTTGGTCTCAAATTTCCTCCAAATTTCCCGATTTTCAGCTCCCTTTTTTTGTGTTGTTTTAGTCCTTATTTATATAAGATTTCTATGGTTAAATATAGTTATTCACGGAATATAACATTCATTAAGAAAATGAAACCGAAACCTAATTGTATTAGGTTTCTAAAAAATTTGCTTCCGAAAATTGCGCTGACGAAAAAAAACTGCTGCAAAAAAATTACGCTGGCAAAAAAGCTGCCGCAGTCAAGGGCAAAATTGGCCTGCGGGCCATTTCGCCGCACTGATTTTCGGCGACGATTTTTCCGTAAAAATTAATATAATATAATAATTCTCAACCTTTAATAACCACTCAATTCTCCAATAAATCTCCAATAAGCAATTTAATATTAATATAATAATTAACCAAAATATCATCTTCCACTTATTTAATCCCATTATAAAATAATCAATAAATCTCATTTGACCATCTCATTAGTTGACTTGTATATGCTGTATATATCTCTATATATACAACATACACACACTCCTCTTAAGCATTATCACACACTTCTCTTTTCTTCTCTTACCATTAATCATAAATATAATTCCATTTCAACAATAAAAATTCTAAAATTTTAGGGTATAGTTTGGGATATTACAATACCAAACCTCAACTTCTCTATTTCAACTTCATTTGGATAAACATTTACTAAATCCAACTACAAACAAAAAAAGGTAAATATATAAAAACATAATAAAAAAAGATAATAAAAATCAAAGAATATAAAAAACATAAAACAAAAACATACCTCCGAGCCAAGACGAGAGATAATATCTTCAAAATCTTTCAAATGCGAGTTAGAATCGAAAGACCAACAAGCAAGATGAGGAAAATAACTCTGAACTTTTACACCAAACTTTCCACCAAGCAATGCACAACACTCATAAAACTAACATTGAAGCGCAAGTGGAAATCCAACTAATCTATAAAACTTAGTATCACTCTTCCTAATAGTCTCACTAAATTTCTGTTTAAGACTATTGATAGCAAGATAAAAAATATCCAACCCAAAAGGATAATCAAAATAATTACCACTATCAATAATATCAAAATCCTCCCTATGAACCAACTTATCCTTAGGAGAAGATAAAAAGAAAAGATGCAAAATATACAAAAAGCACTTTAACAGCATCCTCATCACATTTCCATTTTTTTAAAGAAAACAATTCTCAATATCAAACTTAGAAATCCTAAAATTACCACCAAAATAATGAGAAACCAACTCATTATCATCTTTAGAAAATAAAAATTTATTCCTATCACCAACACATTTCAACCCAGTAACCAAACTAAACTCACGAATACCAAATACCAAATCAACACCATCAAAATTAATCAACACCATCAAAATTAAACACCACATACTTAAGATTAGCTTCTTCGCCTCCCTCAAAATCAAAGAATAAAACAGCTGGGCTTGAATCTTAAAAGGAAAAAATCTAAAATAAAGCCAAAAGGTGTTTGAAGCAATAATTATAATTGACTAGAACTTAAAACAAGCTTTAAATTAGAAATAACTTCATATTTCATCTGAAAACCAATTTTAATAGAATGAAAATCTTTATCAACCAACACTTGAAAAAATTTACTAACTATAATAAAAAAAAACAACTCAAAATCTCTGTATTTGTTAAATATATGTAATAAAACAAAAAAATTTAAAACAAAACTATAATACAGTAAAAATACCTTTTTAGGAGAATATTTTACACCAATAACAGACTTCTTGGGCGACTTCTTCATCGATTTCTTACCCATATCAATACTAGATTTCTTAGGCGACTTCTTCAACTATTTCTTACTAGAATTCTTAGACGAACTCTTACCCATATCACTATCAGATTTCTTCGGACTATTCTTAACAATAGAAGATTTTTTTCAAAAACCTAATAATTTGAGGAGTTCTACGATTGCGAATAGAAAATGGAGACTTAACCATGCAGTGAAATGAAGAGAACAATGGCTATTCAGATAACAAAAATAAAGAAGGAAAGTGGAGAAAATGCAGAGACCACGATCGAAAAAGAAAGAAAATGGATACTAAAAACCTGGAGAGAAGAAAGAAAATGCAGACAAAAAGAAAACTAAACACTTGGAGAGAAGAATGAAAATGGAAAGAAAATGGAAACCAAAATAGTACCGTATTTTCGTAAAAAGAAAACATAAAATATTTTAAAACTGAAAAAATAAAAAAGTTAAAAGTGAAAATAAAAAGTAAGTGAAGTAAAAAATAAAAATAAAACCTAAAAGGTATTATATCATGTAATTTCCTCATATTATACTTAGTGCGGGGTCTAACTATTAGTTGTTATTATCTTCATAATATTCTTTTAATGCAAGACTAATTCATAATAAAGAATTAGGATATTATAATAAAACATAATAAAGAATTAGGATATCGTATCCTATTAATACAATAAATCATATTTAATAATTTTATCATATTATAATAATAGATATTTATTTGATATTTATTAGTATAAAATTAAGATATTATATTGATTTATATTTATTTGAATAATTCAATAAGATTATTATATTATTAAAATTATGATTAGTTTTATCTTATTCAAATTATTATTAACTTCATCTTATTTATATATATGATAGTTGTGATCTTCTAATTATACGTTCTAATCTAATATCTATTTATACCATTATATATATATAATTGGTAGTATATGAGACACAATTCATAATAATTTTTTTTTCATATTTCTCTTTTTCTGCCTATTTTATTTATATTTATAACACGTTATCAACACGATAATTTCTATGAGTTATTATAGTGAATGGAGAAAGATTTAGTTTTTCTAATCTATTAGGGAAGATAATTTTTATTCTACCTATTAAAAATTTATCATGAATTAAGTATACTTTTATTAATATAACTTTTCTAGGATATCAATCTTACGATTAATGTAATAATAACAATAATAAATTAAATATATAATATAAAAGCTAATTTTTCAGATGAACAAAAATCATTTGATGTACAATTTTAATTATTATCAAATTATTATTTTAGATCTATTAGTGTTGCTCTTTTGATTTTTAATGTATATATATATTTTTATTTATTATTGATGGTATTCATTTAGTTTAAAATATAATTTCTATTATTTATATGAAATATTATGATAATATCTTGGTGTCACAAATTTTCTAATATTTTATAATTTAATTGTTATAGATAATTTATTTAGATTTCTTAATATATGTATTAATTTTAATTTTTTATATATACAAGTAAATAATTATTTATTTAAAAATATCATAAAATTTAAAAAATAAAAATGCCCTTTGACAAATAACTATTACTAATACTCTTCTGGTGATCGTTGCTGGAAATAGGAACCTACAAAGTCAAAGAAGCAGTCCGTTTCTGACCATTTGTTACTTCCCCCACTCTTTCTTAATTTTTCTCCTTCCAAACTAACACCCTTTACCAGAAACCCTAAAACCCTCTTATTCAAAACCCAAAATCTCAAAAAACAAAATAGCAAAAAACCTGAAAATCCTCTCATATCTCATAACTCCATTGCTTCAATGATGAACTCCACATTATCCACTTCTGTTCTTCATCTAAAATCACCATCCTCAAACTCTCCGGCACTTCTCCATTTTACTCCCCTCAAAATCCATAACAATAATTTCATATCTACCTCTTCTCTGAAAATTGTTAGGGCATCCTCAGATCACAGCCCAAATAATACCCACAAACGCCCCATTCTCCAAAGACTCGAAACCTTCACCAAAACTGCCATCTTAATTGGTGTCACCGCTTCAATTGCCGCCAGATTCTCCGTTTTGCCAGTGAAAGCTGAAACTTCGGCAACTCTCACCGAACAAATGCCTATCCTTCATGAACAAGAAGAATCTGAAATAGAAAAACACCCAAACCAGAATCAAACTGACCAAGCAACACCGTTATCTGAAGTCCTTGAAGATAACGCTGAAGCTATCGAATCTCTTAAATTGCTTCTGCAGCACAAGCTTGAAAATGGGGAGGATGATGAGGCTCTCATGATACTAAAGCGCTTAGTCGAATCGCAACCATCGGTGACCGAGTGGAAATTCTTGATGGCGAGATTGCTGAACGAAATTGGTCAAACCCAGGATGCACGCAACATGTTCGAAGAAATTCTCCAAGTGAATCCGTTGTCTTTTGAGGCATTGTTCGAGAATGCGCTCTTAATGGATCGCTGTGGAGAAGGAGAGGCTGTTAGTAATAGGCTACAAGAGGCTCTAAACATAGCTGAAGAGGAAAACAAAGTAAAAGAAGCAAGAGATGTGAGGTTCATTATGGCGCAGATACAATTTTTGCAAAAGAACGTAGAGGAGGCACTGGAGAGCTATAAAGAGTTGTCCAAAGAAGATCCCAGTGATTTCAGGCCTTACTTTTGTCAAGGAATGATATATAGCTTGCTTGATAGGAATGAAGAGGCAAGGGAACTCTTTGCAAAGTATCGTGAGCTGTCGCCTAAGAAGTTTGAGGTGGAAGGGTATTTGAGGACGCCATTGTCAAGGATGAAGCTTTTTGGGGCCAATGAGGAGAAATGAGCCGCTTTAGGTTTTGGGAGTTTTTGTTTAATAAATGATCAGAGAGAGCTATTCTTCTGCTTACAATCAAGGGGATACCGGATTTTCATGTAGCCTTCGGCCTCTTTTAGTTAGTAAGTTCAGTAAGTTACTGTTTTATAGAAATTAATGTTTAAGTAAGAACTATTACAAGGAATATGGAAAGAGAACTGAGTTTTATGGAATTATAAGACATATCATGTTACTATAGAGCAATGTGTAAACTTTTCTGGCGGAAATATCGTTCTAATGTTAATGTTGATAAGTTATTTGCTGCACCTGAAATATGCAATTTTCTGCTCTTGTTTTATGTTTTTCTTGACGGACTGGGTGGTTGGAATTTTTGAGGAAGAAAATGAAGAATCACTTGCATCTTTTAGTGTTACTTTCATGAGATGGTTGCACAAAAATGAATTTCATTCATACAGGAAATTACTGCAACTAAAAATGGCTTCGTGGAATTTCTGTTACTCCAAATGAGTGTAAGAGTTCTTGTTACTGTTTCTATGTCGGTATCTACTTTCTACTGGTTTAATTTTTGAGTTCCAATGTCTCAGAAGAGCTCGTGCAAGATCCTGTTTATGGATTTTTTTTCCGTACCAGTGCTAACTACCATTGCTATCGCAACACTGCAGAGATGATTGCAGTACTAATGTTTCTATTGAACTCTGTCTGGCTACATCTTCTTTATCCTTACTGCTTGTATCGAGCTATTGATGCTAGTTGTGATGAATTTGGTTGTTCAGTGTAGTATTGTCTATTCCAAAAGAAGATTAATCTTTAAACTCTCTATGTTTATCTTGGTGAAGTCCCATAACCATCCTCTTTTCTGGACTGCCTTGATCAGCAAAACAGATTATTGCATTTTGTATTCTGCAACCCCTTTATTCCCGCCCCATTTCTCTCTTTACCTCACCTCACCTAACCTACACTTTTTCTATCCTAGCGGCCATGTTTTCTGTCTTTACTTCCCAGTCTATTTATCAATTGAGACGTTCTTGGCTTGTCCACTTCTTCTTGTATGCATATATTATGAAAATGCCTCTTCCTAGTTATAGGCTGAAGAAGCTTCCTATGTGGTGCCAAAGTAGCAGTGGTGCTAAGCACCTTCTACTTTCAAATTCTGATTTTGACATGTTGTTTGATTTGTTCGTTTTCTTCTCCTCATTAGTTAACCTCGTTTCCCAAGAATCTAGTATATATACATTGCAATTTTTCATTGCATTATGCACCTTCCTCTCGTATGTTTATTCTTTTTAATGCACTTTTATTGCTGTACTCTATTTCTGGGCACCAGCTGCAGCCACTAGTGATGTGAATTTTTACTCTTTTTCAACTTTTTGCACCAAAAGTGCTAAAAAACCCTACTTTTTGCACCAAAAGAGGCTGTTGTCTTGACGATTTTTTCTGCGAGTTCAAGTGAAACTGTTACATGTCAAAGGAGAATGAGCGATAGAAAAGGAAAAGAACTAAGAGGAAATTAGTTAGAGGCTGGAACGTATGGATTGCATAGCTGAAATGGTGAGGTCAGCCTAATAATTGGGAAGGTTTAGTTGTAACTGATAGTTTGTTAGCAATTGGTATATTTTTCTATTATTTTGTCTTTTAGCTTGATTCTCCTATAAGTTAGGAATATCAGTATTTTCTAATTCTCTCCTCTCTTCTCTTCTCTATTTCTCCCTTATTTCTATTTCTCTCTTCTTCCTCTTCTTCTCTATTTCTCTGTTTCTTCTCTATTCTCCCTCATTCTATAATTCTAATCTATGGTTGTTATAAATTGGTATCAGAGCTCATGATACTTGGCCAATCAACCACACTCATTATCAATATGAGCAAGTTTAAGAAAAACAGAGGTGTAGGCGCAGAAGAAACCTCTACTGTTGTCACAGATGAGGCAGATGAAGTTGATCGACTCGTCTCTCTTCAAGAAGAGATGCATCTCAGAATGGAAACTATGCAGAAGGAACACCATCGCAATTTTGAACAATTGCGTGAGGAGCAACTCAAATTGAGTACCCAACTAGGACAGATGATGCAAGTCCTTATGAGTTTACAGGGCAAAGGAAAAGAACAGTTGATTAGGGATCCATCTATTTCTCAGAAAGGATTATTACCCAATCCTCATCTGAGAGCCCATGAAACCGAAAGCACAGTAGCTGATGAAAGAATAGAGGAGAGGGAACATGTGTTTGTTGGTACTGCTCAGTTGGGTGGTGGTCAAGGATACTATAATCGATTACTACCCAAGATGGATTTACCCGTCTTCGAAGGTATGGATACTCAATCTTGGTTGTGGAAGTGTGGTAAATATTTTAAAATTTATGAGGTGCCTGAGGAGAGAAAAGTTGAGTTAGCTAGTTTGTATCTCTCCTACGTGGCTGAGAGGTGGTTTTGGGATTGGGTTCAAACGCATGAAGCTGCTAGGTGGGAGGAGTTCTCTCAAGCACTGCTCAAACGCTTTAGAGAATCACCAGTGGAAGATGTAGTGGCTGACTTCCACAAACTCCGGCAGACGGGATCGGTGAAGAACTACCAAGACGAGTTTGAGGAGGCGAAGGTAAAGGTAGGAAGGATAAACCCTAATCTCTCAGAAGCTTACTATCTTTCAAGCTTCCTGGGTGGATTGAAAGAAGAGATTGGTGCCATGGTAAGGATGCTGCAACCTGACTCTTTGAGCACTGCCTATGAGCAGGCCCGGCTTCAGGAGATTTTTATTGAAGCGGCTCAACGGAAGTACAGATCGCAAAATGCATCGTTTCAGAAGTCTACCTTCAACCCGACTCAAGCCCAAACACCAAAACCCATTACCACTAGCAACCCGATCGTCCAAAATCCTGAACCCATTAATTCTTTTGCCCCTAAATCGCAGCAAAACAGTAAACCAAAATCTCTCGCTCCCCACAATCCTAACAGGAGAGGATCCGACACATGTTATCGATGTGGAGACCGGTACTTTCCTGGTCACTGTTGCACGTCGAAACCGATGATGACGTTGCAAGGAGTCAAAAGTTTGGATGATACAGAATTTGAGACGGAAGATTGGCAGGCCGTTGAAGAGGTCGATGAAGAGGAGACGGTCGAACAGGCTCAGTTGTCGATACATCTGATCGACGGTACTCATGCTGACAACATAATCAAATTGAAAGGGCTTATTAAAAACAGATCAATTATTATTTTAGTCGATTCTGGTAGCTCTCATAGTTTTATCGATCCAAAGATAGTTGAGGAGCTGAAGCTGCTTACAGTTACTGTCAACCATATGGCAGTAACCGTAGCAGATGGTAGGAAGTTGACTGTGAGGTCCAAATGTTAAGATTGTAGCTGGCTAATGCAAGGATTGAAGTTTTCCTTTGATCTGCGGATATTGGAATTAGGTGATTATGATGTGGTGCTTGGGGTGGATTGGATGAAGGCTTATAACCCCATTACCATGGACTTTCTGGGCTGTAAGTTGCTGTTTAAGAAAGAAGGGAAGCAAGTCGAATTGAGAGGCATTACAGAGACAGGGCAGTTGAGTTTAATGAATGGGAAGGAGTTGGGAAAGATTATACAAAGAGGATGGAGTGGTGTAACTGCTAGATTATTCTCAATACAGCTTACTACCTTTCAACCTATTCCTGTTCCTTGCCACCACAATCCACAATTTCAGAGATCCCTTCAATCACTTCTTACCAAATACAACCAACTATTTCTCAAACCTTCCCGTTTACCCTCTTTTAGAGATATCAACCACAACATTCCTCTTAAACCAAACTCAGAAGTTGTTAGTCTGAGACCTTATCGTTGCCCTCACTTCTAAAAAGCTGAAATTGAGAAATTGACTGCAGAGATGTTAGACAGTTCAATTATTCAGCAGAGCCAGAGTCCTTTTTCTTCACCTGCCTTATTAGTCAAAAAGAAGGATGGCAGCTAGAGGTTTTGCGTTGACTATAGGCAATTGAATGAGCTTACTGTTAAAAATAAATACCCCATCCCAATCATAGAAGATTTATTGGATGAGTTATATAGAGCAGTAGTTTTCTCCAAGATAGATTTACGGGCTGGTTACCACCAAATCAGGCTTGAACCTGCTGAAATCCACAAAACTGCCTTCAAAACTCACATTGGCCATTATGAATTCAAGGTTATGCCCTTTGGGCTAACCAATGCCCCTGCCACCTTTCAAGCCTTAATGAATAAAATTTTCTAGCCACATCTTAGAAGATTTGTTTTGGTCTTCTTCGATGACATGTTGATTTACAGTAAGTCATTCACCGATCACTTGTACCACTTGGAAATTGTCTTCCAAATTTTATTAGAACAGCAGCTATTTGCTAAGAAAGAAAAGTGTGCTTTCGGAAGTGAAGCAGTGGAATATCTGGGTCATATAATCTCTGCTGAAGGAGTATCTACTGATGACTCTAAGATTCGAGCCATGGTAGAGTGGCCTATTCCAACAACACTAAAACAATTGAGATGGTTTTTGGGGCTGACAGGGTATTATAGAAGATTTATTCAAGGGTATGGAATGATTTGTAAACCTCTCACTGAATTACTTAAGAACCAGTTCTTCAAATGGAATTTGAAGCACAAACAACTTTTGACAAACTCAAGCACATAATGACTACTGCACCTGTTCTTGCACTTCCCAATTTTGAATAGCCATTTATATTGGAGTGTGATGCAAGTGGCAGTGGGATAGGAGCTGTGTTGATGCAGCAAGGAAGACCCATTGCTTACATTTCAAAGCATTTGAGCCCTAGAAATCAAAACCTCTTTGCATATGAACGAGAGTTGCTGGCTATCATCTTTGCAGTAACAAAATGGAGACATTACCTTGAACAAGGCAGCTTTATCATCAACACAGATCATCAAAGTATCAAGCATCTATTGGAGTAAAGACTCCATACTTGTGTGCAACAGAAAGGTATAACTAAGCTGCTTGGGTTGCAATACAAGATTCATTACAAGAAGGGGAGAGAAAATAAAGCAGCAAATGCCTTATCCAGGCAACAAGATAAGGATAGTCAGCTGTATGCTTCCATAGTAGTGCCTGCTTGGGTCACTGAAGTGGAGAATTCTTATATTGATGATCCCATAGCACAAGATCTTCTTCTTTCTACTGCTATTGGTCCTAATCTTCAGAACAATTACTCCTTCCAGAAAGGCCTTTTAGGATATAAAGGGAAGTTGTTCATAGGTAAATCTACTAACTTAAGGATCAAACTGTTGAGCCAATTCCATGATAGCCCTTTAGGGGGCCATTCTGGAATACAGAGTACATATAATAGAATGAGAAATCATTTTTATTAGCCTGGTTTGAAGAAATCAGTAGAAGATTGGGTTCAGAAATGTGATGTTTACAGTAAATGTAAAGGTGAAAATTGTTCTTACCCTGGTTTACTTCAACCATTACCTATTCTTGCTACTGCTTGGGCTAATATTATCATGGATTTCATTGAGCAATTACCCAAATCGAGAGGCTTCAACACTATCTTAGTGGTGGTGGATAGTTTAACGAAGTCAGCACATTTTGTGCCCTTATCTCACCCATTCTCAGCTGCTGTAGTGGCCACAACATTCATGAATTACGTTTGTAAGTTACATGGTGTTCCTCGGATTATAGTATCAGACAGAGACAGAGTGTTTACAAGCCTGTTCTGGAAAGAGTTGTTTAAACTATTAGGCGTCCAGTTGCATATGAGCACCTCTTATCATCCTCAAACCGATGGACAATCAGAGAGACTGAATAGAACTCTTGAAACATATCTGCGATGCATGACTTACTTGAAACCAAACCAATGGAGTGACTGGTTGGCATTAGCAGAGTGGTGGTATAATACCACCCACCATTCTGCTATTCAATGACTCCTTTTCAGGCTTTATATGGTTATAATCCAGCTTCACCTATGCTTTTAAACACCTTAAGTGAAGTAGCAGCAGTTGAAGATTGGCTTAAAGAAAGAGAACAGATACAAGCACTACTCAAAGAGAATCTATTATTAGCCCAACACAGGATGAAAGTGTATGCTGAAGCAAGAAGGACTGAAAGAAGTTTTGAAGTGGGTGATATTGTTTATTTGACGCTTCAACCCTACCGCCAAACTTCAGTAGCCTTAAGAAGACATCTGAAGTTATCAGCTAAGTACTATGGCCCATTTGAGGTGATAGAAAAAGTGGGTGCAGTAGCTTATAAATTGAGACTGCCAACACACTCAAGAATTCATCCAGTGTTTCATGTCTCCCTGTTAAAGAAGAAGATTGGCAGCCACATTGTACCTATTGCTGAACTTCCTCGTTTTCAGGAAACAGAATCAGCAGTAGGTCCAGAAAAGTTTTTGAATTCTAGAGTCATCCTTCGAGGTAATCAGCATGTGCAACAAATCTTGGTGAAATGGCTCAACTTACCACATACTGATGCTACTTGGGAAGATTTAACTTTCATCACTAATCAGTTTCCTGAAGTTATGTATTCTTAGGGACAAGAATGGCTTAAAGGGGTAGGCATTGTTAGATATTAAAGGAGAATGAGGGATAGAAAAGGAAAAGAGCTAAGAGGAAATTAGTTAGAGGCTGGAACGTATGGATTGCATAACTGGAATGGTGAGGTCAACCTAATGATTGGGAAGGTTTAGCTATAACTGATAGTTTGTTAGCAATTGGTATATTTTTCTGTTATTTTGTCTTTTAGCTTGATTCTCCTATAAGTTAGGAATGTAACAAGTAGAGCATTATCAATGAATATCAGTATTTTCTAATTCTCTCTTCTCTTCTCTTCTCTATTTCTCCCTTAATTCTATTTCTCTCTTCTTCTCTGTTTCTCTGTTTCTTCTCTATTCTCCCTCATTCTATAATTCTAATCTCTGGTTGTTACAAAAACCACTGTAACAAAATCCTGAATTAAAATTGTATTAAAGCTTTTGAATGAAAGGGTCTACTTAGGATATGTATGGTTTAGTGGTCAATAGCAAACGGTACTGGTGAGTGGTTTATAATGAGCGGCTTCAAATAATTGCAAAATATTAGGTACTGCATCTGTTGATATTAGAGTTAGATTATAAAATGATGAATAAGAACATTATTATGATGGATTTGAATTATACATAATTAATAATTTAATATTATATAAAATGTCACAAAAAATAATTATATATTTTAATTCTGCAACTACATATTGATACTAATGTACTTAATTCAAAATCAAAATAAATAAGGCATTTTTTTAATAATAAGTATTTTCTTAGTTATTTTAAATTTTTTAATAAATGGTAGCTTTTGTGATGCAAACCTACAAGTAAAGATATGAGACCCAACACTTTTATGCTTAATAATGACTCATTGAAAAGCTAAATCAAGTTTTTTAGGCTAAGAGGTTAATCCAATCCCAACAAGTGTAGGAAAGAGCCTGGCTATTAAAATACTCAAGCTGTTAACTCTTTGTATTTCAATTATTTTTCTTAAGAATCAAGACAAGGAGCCCTCTCTCAAAGAACTTAAAGTTTTGAATTTTCATTCAACAACTCACTATTACACCTAATTACTATTACGATTTGGTCATAAGATAGTTTATATTTGGCCAACAAGCTAGATACCCTAATTGACTTGTTTGGCAGTAAGCTTATAATCACCTTATTCATAATAAACTAGAGGAAATTATACCATTTACTATATTTTAACTTTCATTTTTAATTAAATTACTGTTACTTTATTTTTATTTTTATTTTTCACTTTTCACTTTTACTTTTTTTACCTATTTCATAATTTTTTTTTCATATTTACGGTATCTTTCTTTTCTTCTTCCTATGCTCTTCTTTCTTTCAGTTTTCCAAATTAATTCCTTTATTCTTCTTCTTGCAATGAAAGATGGTGACTAGAGTAGGCGGCAGGTTGCGCCTAGTTTAGAGACATAGATTATTGGATTATTTAAAATCCATTTGTATTAGGTATAATTATACTGTTGGTATCTAAATTTTTTAAAATTTAACAATTGAGTTGTTTAACTTTTCAAAATATCAATTTAGTGTTGGAACCGAAAAATCTTGTACAATTTAGTTGTTTCAGCCAGTTGCAAACTAAAAGCTGCTTTGTTGGATAACATGTGTCAATATGTCAATAAAAGGTGATATGACATTTTACCTGTAACTGGTTTGCAACCTGCTAAAATAACTAAATTGTACATGATTTTTCGGTTCTAGTACTAAATTGATATTTTGAAAAATTAAACAATTCAATTGTTAAAATTTGAAAAGCTTAAACACCAATAGTGTAATTATTCCTTTGTATTATTACTTGTCGAGTTTGTCAAATTCCAGTTTTTTCAAAGCTTTTAATATGGAGCCTTGTAATTACTCCACTTTTGAGTGTACCCATTTGCTTTCTCTTACTTTGGTTGCTCAGGCATTACACCAAGCAGATTGTGTGCATCTCACTCCATTTCTTTGTTGTTATCCTCATCTTTTTCAATATCTATTGGTTCATTGTCTGTACAGTTAGTTTTTCTTGTAGTGATGGATTCTTATTGGTTTATAGAATTTTGGTGATGGTTTTCGTGTTCTTAGCAATTGGGATTATTGTATGGATTTTTGTGGCTAACAAACATCGAATTAAGTTGACTTTTAATGCACTTTCAAGCAACTCAGGGCTATTATGGCGTTATCATTGATGACACTTGGTTTAATGGCTTATTATACTCCAATTGTGGTGTTTTCTAGTATTTGCTACGCTGAATGGGAAAATTGTGCCAAAGGAATCAAGTGGGGAATATTTATGAAGAAATTATATAAAGATGCAAGAATATTTATTCCTACATTTAGATTATGATCAAGCTTTTCAACCCAGTGCAAAAAAGATGTAAGTCTTTGGTTGATTATTTTAATTTTATTTTTATTTTTTTTATTTATAAATCTTTTATTTTTGTTTTGTTTTAATTATTTTTGGGTTTCAAATATAATGATTAGGTTTCTTTATTTTTTTTTTAAATATAACACATTCTACATGTTTAATAAAATATTTTAAAGAAAATTTTTTCAAATTTTTAGCTTTCCATCAAAGTTTTTCAATGTTGTTAAATTTTGTAGCAACTAGCAGTAATACAAACAAACCTAAAAAGAATGAATATGGAGATTTTAAAATTAAGAGTTATGATACAAGATATAAAACATAGAGAAAATGGAGTTGTGAACACAAAGTGATGCAACCAAGGACCAACTCGTGCCTAAGCTCAAGGACCCGCTAAGTTCACTCGATGGATCGTTACAAGGGGTCGACTCGAACGGTTCAAAGATGCAATGCTCTTGATGATTCAAGGACTTTGGAATGATTTGGCAATCATGGAAGAATGCAAGGAGGATGCACACTTGAAGCTTGGACTCTTATATCCTAATCAAGGCCATTTGGGATAGTTGTTCTTGTTAAGCCCATTTGGAATTATCTTGTTATATGTTTTATATATTTGAATTATATGTTAGTCATATGCTAGAATTTCAATTTGAGTCTGGGTTATTCCATCTTGTAATCAGGCTCTTTGATGTCTAATAGCCCAAATGTGACTAGGATAGCTACTTTGGCTTTACTTGTTGGCAAACACACTAAGCTAAGGCATCCAACAATTAGGCATATAAAATATATCTTATGAACTTTGTAATAAGAAGTCTTGATCTTTGAATTAAATTACAGAACTTTGTTCTTGAGATGTTTTCTCTTGCACTTGATTCTTGTTGAATTAAATTATTCGCAAAGAGTTAATAACTTGAGTGAATCTATGCCAAAGTTCTCTTTCACATAGTTGGAACTGGGTTAAGGTTTACTTGATAGAACTTGATTTAGCTTTCTAAGGAGTTGAGCCAACCACAAAGGTGTTGGGTCTCAAGTGTGTATACTTATGGGTTAACATCAATTTGGTATTAGAGCAAGGTTCTAAATCAAGTTTCAACTATCCCTTCATCTTTTGTATTGTTAAAAATTGAATTTCCTTGTGTCTTGTGTTTCTTGTTTGTTTTGATCATTCTTGTTTCCTTGGTTAATGTTTCTTATGTCCCTTGTGTTATTCTTGATTAAAACAAAACCCCTAAAAAATAATTTGTTGTCTTATCTCCATCTATTGTCCCTTTGTTTGTTTTTGTCAATTTCAGATCAAAAGCTACATCTATTGTCTCCTTGTTGTTGTCCTCTTGTTTGTCCTAAAAAAAATTTAGTTCAAAAAGTGTGATAATTGTTCTTCTTGCAAAATCCTTAATATCATTGAATATCTTTTCTTAATTTCCAAAAGTTATTCATACATTGTGACCATTTGTGTTTGTTATTATCAATTTAAGCTTTAGAACAATTATTTCTGCAAAAAGAACCTGAAAAGTTGGAAAGATTTCTTGAAAATTTTACAGTTAGAATAATTGACCTTTGAACTTTTAGGGTAAATCTCGGTAGAACCACAAATATCTCGGTTAGACCAAACTTGTCCCGCCTAAATTTTGGCCACAACACGCACTGCGAAACCTAGTGCCAAAATTTACAAAAATTTCTTTAGTTCTTCTTGGTGAGACCAATAATACCCCTCCCAATAATACCCCTCCCAAAACAAATTATGACCCTTTCACTTTTCACCATACTGCTCACTGTGATCCTTATAGCCTAAAATTTGAAAGATGAAAAGATGAAGAGATTATAGAGATAAGATGAAGAGAGAATTTTTAGATTTAAAGCAAGGAAATAAGACTGTAGATGATTATGAAAAAGAATTTCTTCAATTGAGTAGGTATGCAGGAGAAATTTTGACTGATGAGGTGGATAGATGTAGGAGGTTTGAAAAGGGATTGAAGCCATCAATTATATGTTAGGTGGCTGCAGTGCAGTATGAAAATTTTTCTAGATTAATGTTGGCTGCAAGGAATGTGGAAAAGGCTCATAGAATTATTGTGGCTGTAGCATTAGAAGAGAGTAAGAGTAAGAAAGTCTAGAGTGAAGAAGAGTTGTCATCTCGCAAGAGGGTGTGAGAGGATTTTATGCAGGATGATAGTGAGGGTCAGGGGCAATCTAGTAGGACTATTCAATCAAGGCAGAGGCCCAAATTATCAGATGTTAGTACCCTTACATTTAGTTCTCTAAGACCTGCTCCACCAACATGCAATTAGTGTGGTAGAGTTCATAGAGGTATTTGTTGGGGAGTCAATTCTCGAGGATGTTATAGATGTGGATCGCAAGAACATTATGTAATGGGTTGTCTAGAGCCACCAACAAATAGACAGGTCGAGACTAGTGATTTTAGATATGGTTTTAGAGGAGGCAAAAGTGGTAGAGGTGGTAAGGTAGGATTTAGACAGAGAGAAGGTCAAGACTGTGGATAGATTAGAAAGAACTGGAACATTGCAAAGGATGTATGCAATGCAGAGAGAGCAAGATGCTCCAGAGATAGATGAAGGTAAATTTTGTTGTTTGATATTATTATTCATACAATGATTGAGTGTTTTATTTCTTTGGTGATTGTATTAATGGAATGTATTCACTAAAATAGATAATTTCGAAGATGAAATTATTTAAGAGGGAGAGAATTGTAATATCCCGATACATTGAAATAGTAAATATGGGAGAGTAAATAGTTATGATGAGTAGAGAAAATATAAGATGAATATGTATGATAGATGTAATATATATGTATTTGTTATATATACTTGAAATATATTTGAAATAAACATGACATATATAAGACATATATATATACCTAAGATATGCATCACATATATATTATGTATAATTGGTTGTAGGGAAAGTAGATTTTAATTAATTAATAATAATACTAATAATAATAACAAGAGAAAGAGGAAATGAAACTCAAAAGAAGGGAAAAAGAGATTGGTGGAAATTAATTAATTATATATATATATATATATATATATATATAGATAAGGGTGGAATTAAAAAGGAAGAGACATATTTCTTCTTCTTCTTCTTCTTCTTCTTCTTTTTGTTCCATGGCCATGGGAGTTGGGAGAGGGAGTGAGGAGAGCTTGCTTTTATTCATATGCACATCAAATTCACAGGGATTTCAAGAGGTTTAAAGGTGGATATTGAAGGTTTAGCAATGAATTCAAGTAAGTGTTCTTTTCTAAGCTTGTTTTTATGTGACTTTCAGTATATGTTTAATATGGCTAGAGAGAGAAAATGATGATTAGTTGAATAAGATGTTAGTTATGATATGTTTGAGATGTATATGTGTTGGTTTGATAGATAAATCATGGATATGAACTTAAAAGATGAAGTTAGGGTTTTGTTGATGTATTCGCTTAGTTAGGGTGTGTATGGAGAGTGAGATAAATGTATAAATGAGTTGTTTGATTGTTGTATTGATGTATAAATGATGAAACATGATTAGATTTTGAGGATGATGATGGATAAAACGGTGTTAAGATAAGAATAAGGGTTTTATAAGGAATAAGTTGGAAATTGAGTAAATAATGATAATTATTATTGTGGATTTTGTGTTTAGGCCAAGAAGCACTAAGTCGGGAAGATTAAAGCTTGGAAGTGGACAATGTTTGCACATATTTTCTTCCTTAAGTGATATGTGTGTTCTATTAATGAAAAAGGTGTGAAAGTGTGATTTTGGGATGCCATGGGCGTGGCCCTTGAGTGCCATGGTCGTGGCCCTTGAATGCCTCCACCGTGGAGGTGTCTAAAAGTGTTTGATAGCTTCATTTCACATCCAACGAGTGTGGCTATTGGATGCCATGGCCATGGGGTTGGTTTATTGATGTTTACAACTGTATTTCACGCTATATGGGTGTGGCATGTGGCTTGCATGGTTATATCTTTTTTTTATTATGTTGATTATATTAAATGGAAGTGTATGTATGTAATGGCCAAGATTTTAAACATGGAACTTTTTAACTAATATTGATAATTGATAATGTATGGTGATAAAAGTAATGTGGATAAATGTTATAAGCATAGAATAGTGAATAGTATATCTCAAAAATTTACCAAGGTAATTATTTTTACGGTTTCACGGGACTAAAACTCAATTTAGAATCAACGGTTAAGAATGAGAGTACACCATAGTTAAAATAAGATTGGCCACACTAAATTAAACCATATATATATATGTGTGTGTGTGTGTGTGTGTGTGTGGACATGTGTGTGTGTGTGTAGAGTCTTCTTCTCCTTTCTCCCATCTTCCACGCCAAACACCATCACGTCCACCATCTTTCTTATTTTCTTCATCTTCCTTTCTTCAAATCAAATAAAATTGAGAGTGGATTACATATAATTATAAATTTTTAAAAGAATAATCTAGAAAAGGTGAGATTGTCAGCAACTGAGCAAAGAAAAAGAGGAAAAATGGAGTAGAAGAGAGAAATTGAAAGAGGTATGTGCTTATGTATTTTCAATTTGCAAATAAATGAATTTTTATGAAATTAATGTTTGAGTTGGTTAATTGAGTCATCTATAATGAATTGTTACTTAAAAGTATTGGTTAAATGGATTGATGAGTGAAAAATGAATTTAAAGAAACTTATAAGTAATGAGTATGAATTTTAATTCAATCATTATAAGAAATGAGTGGTTTGATGTTGTTTTTAGCTATAAGTGATGGTTAAAGATTGATTAATTGATGTTTGAATAGAGTATTTGATATAGACTCTTTTATTGTTAAAAAATTAGCTTTTGATTTATTTTTATCATAGATCTTGAATATGTTTATATTTATATGGTTGAGTGTGTAAAAATATGTAATTTTTTCCAGTGACATAGCCAATTCAGTGGGTGTGTCTAGTGACACGGCTAGTGACATGGCCAAGTCAGTGGGTGTGTCTAGTGACATGGTTAGTGACAAGGCCAAGTCATTGGGTGTGTCTAGTGACACGGGCAGTGACACGACTAAGTCAATGTGTGTGTCACATGCTGTCAAAAATTTTTATTTTCTTTGATGCGAGACACGGCCAGTGACATGGCCAAGTCAGAGGGTGTGTCTAGTGACACGGGCAATGATACGGTCGAGTCAGTAGGTGTGTGACATGTTGTCAAAAATTTCTATTTTCTTTTATAAGAGACACGGCCAGAGACATGGCCATGTCAGTGGATGTGTCTAGTGACACAGGCAGTGACACGACCAAGTCAGTGGGTGTGTCACATGCTGTCAAAAATTTCTATTTTTCATTGATGAGAGATATGGCCAAGTCATTGAACATAACTTGGCCGTGTTCAATATCCTTCCTCCCAAATTGGCTTCAACAAATGAATTAAAGCTTCATTTTGCATCTCACGGGTGTGGGGCTGAGATGCCATGGCCGTGGGGTACCTGTATAATATTTTTGGCTTGTATTTTGTGATATACGGGCCTAATATGTGGCTAATATATTTATGCTTCTTACTTTTATGTTGGGAATTCATGTGTATGTGTTAAAAGTATGAAAAAGAGTGATAAGCTTTAGATATGTGACAAATATATATCATATTAAATGTTGATAAAAGTATTGTACCATTAAAATGATATAAACAATTCAGTGTTAAACCAAAATTAATGAATTGCCCAAATCATATTGATTTTAGATCTAGCTTTGGATCGAATGGCTAACCAGAGGAAGGATTGCCATAGTGATAGTGGGCACCTCGTGCCATTAATGGACACATTGTGTTATCATTGATAGTGGGCATAATTGCCATTATACATTCTTGAGATTTGGCATTAAAATTGCTACACTAATATGTTATCCAATCCTATGATCTGAGTTCAGTATGTATGGGCATATTTAATGAAGATATCTAAATTGAAAAATATGTGAATATGATAGTTGTGAATAATGGAAGAAATGCAAAATAATAATATAAGTCAATTACTTGAAATTTACTTACTGTATTATAATGTGAAAGTGATTGGTAATATATATATTAATTTTACAAGTAAAAGTTCTAATGCACGAAATAGAAATGTTATGCTCAAGTTTTTGAATTAATCAATAACTTTAGAAGTGTTGTAATGATTGAAAGTGTATATAATGATATAAGATAAAAAGTACCCCAAAGTATAGTACTAAATTTAAGTGCTAAAAAGTATAGATTGAATGAAATTATCCTATATGCGAAATTGAAAAGTAAGACTTATTGAAAAATAAAATAAGCGTATCGTGAGCAATGTTATCAAATGAGAAAGCAAGTCTTAAATAAAATGATTCATAAAGAGAAAAGTTGCAATACCAAAAATATAGTATAGCATGATGACTTTTATAAAGTTAAAGTTATTATTTTGTGTAAGTAGAATATTATGTTAATTTATTATTGAAATTAGTTAATATACTGAAATATTTCTTAAAACTAAGTGTTATTACTATATTTTCATAAGTATTTTTCTTTAATATTAAGTAAAAATATGTTTATACAAGCACCACTGAGCTTTGCTTAGCATGTTAAAATTATTTTCTGACACGCAGGTTTCAGGACTTTGGAGCAAGTTAAGAAGTGGAATTAAGAATCTCAGGAAATTACCTATAGTACATATAAAGATCTTTTGTATATTGTACTCATAAGTTATGAAATGTATATATATAATTTAGTTTGGCTATTTGAGAGATTGTACAAATTTGTAAACATGAAAAGAATATATGTATTTAGGGGACGAAGTTTGAGACTCTAGTGAATGATTATCAAATAAAGCAATGTATTATATATTTATTTGATTTGACAAACTTATGATGGTTATCTGGTTTATATTTAGAATTTAGATTATTGGAGATTGGTCTAAATGTTGGACTTATAAGTGTTTTAATATATAGATTGTATTATTATTTGAAAATTTTTATTAGTTGGAAGAGAACTTTGTAAATGAATTGATTTGAGTACTGATAGTATATCGAGTAACATTGTCTGATAGTTCTAATGAGAATTTTCAGGGGATGTTATATTTAGTGGTATCAGAGCGTGGTTTAGGCATTTCTAGCATGTGGAGTTATAGGAGAAGTGAAATGCAATTGTCTAAGTTATGTGAATCGAATAAGTGGGTATATGTTTGATACAATTGATATTTCATATGTTTATGGTAGTAGAATATTTTTTAAGAATTGATTGAGAATTCATAGTGTATTGTTTGGAGTGCAGTAAACCTATTTGTGAAAAAGAAGGATGTGAAAAGAAAACAGGATATGAGTAGTTAAAGAGATATATCAAAGTAATACAGTGGAAGTGTAATAATTTATTGGAATATGAGGAATGAATTATGATAGATAAATTTCAAGAATGAAATTTCTTACAAGAATGAGAATTGTCGTACTCTAAAATTTGAAGTATTGATTTTCTGCATTAAGAGAATGTAAGAGTGTAAATTGGATTAATTATGATATTATGTGTAGATTGAGCACTTGGAACTGATAGTGATAAGGTTAAATAAGCCTTAATAAGAGCAACATTAAATCCAAGTATGAATAATATCCGTATGTTTGTAAAAGATTTCGAAGAGGTAAGAAATTATGAAAATACCCTTATAGCTCGAAATGAATTCGAACTGTAATTTAGATGTGAAATATGGATAATGGGGTTTTAAAGTGTCAAAAGTAATTATTTTTATAATGTTTCGACGTTAAGAATTGAAGTGATAGTTAATTAAAGAAAGTGAATACATTGAAAGTATTATATAAGTGAGTACATTGGATAAAAGTCCTAAAACCTATTTAAAAATTTCTAATGTCTTCTATTATCTTCTAAAACATCATCAAAACAAAATATTGAAAGAAAAGTGATGGAAGAGTATTTTAAAGAGATTAATGATTATATAATACTTATTTTACTATTATTTGAAATGATCTTGATTTTTTATTATGTAAAGAGATTTGTGAATTGATAAAACATTATTACTAGTGAAAAATATTGTATATTGAATAATTGTGGAAAATATGAGTATAAAACTTTACTTCTATGATAGTAAAATTATTCTTATAATATGTAAATGTGTATTTATTGATTATTAACTAAAACAATGATTAAATCTATCATTGAATCATTTATGACTTGATATAAGATTGTGGAAGAAAATAAAGTTTTGAAAGATTTTAGGGTTATGGAAGTTTGGATTTGAATTTGATTGTGCTTTGAAGAGTTGGATCATGTTTCCTCAATTTTTTTGATTTGCATTATTGATAACTTATTGATTAAATCATGAAAAGAAATTCTAGCAGAGGTACGCATGATTATTTGTATAGTCATGCATATGCTTGTGTAAATTTCTATTCTTCAAACTTTGAGAAGAAATCATAATAGTGAAATGTATGATCATTCATATTGTGTACTTGTGTCCTTAAAACTTTGAAAGGAGATTTTAGTATAGACATGTATGACCATTCGCATGGTCATGCATCTCACTATGCATATTTCTGTTCTTCAAAACTTTAAAAATAATTCAAGCAATAATGTGCATGATCACTTGTACAATCATGCATTTTCTCATGCATATTTTTATCTTCTTATACCTTCACAAAGTAGGGTTTATGGGTGGAATTAGTAGTGAATTATTGAATATATCTGGAAAATAATTATAATTGATGAAAGATTGCTTATAAGATCAAAATGAAATAAATTCATTAAATGATGAAATTTAGATGTGGAGAAATCTTGAGGAAAGTATGGATAAATATAATTGGATATTTGAAATAAGTGTAAGATTAGAGAAAAGATGAAAGATGATTACAAGTGATTAGTGGATTGAACATTATTCATGAAGAAATAAGATAATTTATGAAGCAAGATGAGAAGAATGATATATTGATGAATCATTGATGATTTTAAATAGTTTAAAGAGAAAGATAAAGAAAACAAAGAAGTGTATATATGAATTGATTGAGTAATGAAAGTAAGAATGTGAGATTTACATATTGTGTACTTATGAAATACATGATAGTAACATTATTTGGTGATTAAAGAAAAATTATAGATTATATATAGAAGTGTTAAAGAGTTAACTGATACTAAATGATGACAATAAAAAGAAAGGAATTGATAATGTGAAAAGAAAAAAAAATGTAGTGAGATTTGTAGGTAGTTTAACCCTTCTAGTGAAATGATATACTGTGGATCAAGTTAGAAATATATATATATATATGTGTGTGTGTGTGAGTGTGTGTGTATTAAACATAGTGAATACATTATATATACATACATATACTCTTAAAGTGAAAGAATAGTTGTGAATTCTTAATATGTTAAGAAAAGAATTAAACAAGTAAAGAGTGGAAATCTTTTTAGATTTCATTATTACAGTAGAAACATGGAAACGATTTGAAAGATAAAGATTGATAAATAAATAAAATTAGTCGAACTAATAAAAAATAAATATAATATATATATATATGTTTATATGATAAATGTGTTTGAAATAATTACTCATATCTTATAAATTCACAGTAATAAACAAACACTTCAAAGAGAAAGTGTTATATTTCAAAAGATATTATAATTGACAATAATTTATAACAATGAAATAAATGTATTGATAGATTATACTGATGTTAAATCTAATTTTCGGATTAGCTAAAGGGTAAATGATCAAACTGATAGTGGGCATTTTATGCCATATTGACAGTGGGCACTCTGTGCCATAGAGGACACTTATGTCCCATATTGAAAGTGGGCACTTTGTGTCATAGAGGATATTTTTTTATATATGTCCCAGTGATATTGACATCTATGTCATTAGTGGACGCTTTACGTCATAGAGGACCTTTGGTCCCTTTCTCTCAGTGGACACTCTGTGTCATCATATATAGTGGGCATTCATGCCATAGTCTTTGGCCATATTTATACAGTGGACATTCATGCTATAGTGGGCCTTTGGCCATATTGATACAGTGGACATTTACTTGCCATCAGTGACCCGCTATCCAGAACTAGGATTTAAAGTTTAGTATATAAGGGAAAGAAAGATATATATATATATATATATAATAGTGGAATGTAATGATACAAATTATATAAAAAAATTCTAAAGAGAGTTAAAGGCAATTACTGAATTGAGCTTAAACAGTGTAAGTGTGTAGAGTTGAATCTTGTGCAGTTCTATAATAAGATTATTCTGAAAGTGTTACATTGATTGATATCAGACATAAATAAAAGTTATGTCAATTAATAAAATAATTGATTTTATGTGAGATTTAAGATTAGTTATGAATTAAATGACTTATTGCCGCAACAGAAAAATTTCGAGGATGAAATTTCTTTAGTGGGGGAGAATTGTAATAATCAAGATTTTAAACATGGAACTTTTTAACTAAAATTGATAATGTATAGTTATAAAAGTAATGTGGATAAATGCTATAAACAGAGAATAGTGAATAGTATATCTCAAAAATTTACTGAAGTAATTATTTTTACGGTTTCACGGGACTAAAACTCGATTTAGAATCAAAGGTTAAGAATGAGAGTACACCATAGTTAAAATGAGATTGGCCACACTAGATTAAGCCATATATATATGTGTGTGTGTGTGTGGACATGTGTGTGTGTGTAGAGTCTTCTTCTCCTTCCTCCCATCTTCCACGCCAAACACCATCACCTCCACCATCTTTCTTATTTTCTTCATCTTTCTTTCTTCAAATCAAATAAAATTGAGAGTGGATTACATATAATTATAAATTTTTAAAAGAATAAGCTAGAAAAGTTGAGATTATCAGCAAGTGATCAAAGAAAAAGAGGGAAAATAGAGAAGAAGAGAGAAATTGAAAGAGGTATGTGCTTATGTATTTTTAATTTGCAAATATATGAATTTTTATGAAATTAATGTTTGATTTGGTTGATTGAGTCATCTATAATGAATTTTTACTTAAAAGTATTGGTTAAATGGATTGATGAGTGAAAAATCAATTTAAAGGAACTTATAAGTGATGAGTATGAGTCTTAATTCAATCTTTATAAGAAATGAGTGGTTTGATGTTGTTTTTAGCTATAAGTGATGGTTA
Source organism: Garcia nutans (assembly GCA_947685225.1). Taxonomy (NCBI): domain Eukaryota; kingdom Viridiplantae; phylum Streptophyta; class Magnoliopsida; order Malpighiales; family Euphorbiaceae; genus Garcia; species Garcia nutans. The sequence goes on from CANTUV010000017.1 coordinate 21,278,465, forward strand.
AAGATTGATTAATTGATGTTTGAATAGAGTATTTGATATAGACTCTTTTATTGTTAAAAAATTAGTTCTTGATTCATTTTTATCATAGATCTTGAATATGTTTATGTTTATATGGTTGAATATGTAAATATATGTAATTTTTGCCAGTGACATGGCCAAGTCAGTGGGTGTGTCTAGTGACACGGCCAGTGACATGGCCAAGTCAGTGGGTGTATCTAGTGACACGGGCAGTGACACGACCGAGTCAGTGGGTGTGTCACATGTTGTCAAAAATTTCTATTTTCTTTGATGAGAGACATGGCCAGAGACACGGCCAAGTCAGTGGGTGTCTCTAGTGACACAGGAGTGACACGGCCAAGTCAGTGGGTGTGTCAAATGCTGTCAGAAATTTCTATTTTTCATTGATGAGAGACATGGCCAAGTCATTGAACATAACTTGGCCTTGTTCAATACCCTTCCTCCCTAATTGGCTTCAACAAATGAATTAAAGCTTCATTTTGCATCCCACGGGTGTGTGGCTGATATGCCATGGCTGTGGGGTACCTGTAAATGTTTTTGGCTTGTATTTTGTGATATACAGGCCTAGCATGTGGCTAATATGTTTATGTTTCTTACTTTTGTGTTGGGAATTCATGTGTATGTGTTAAAAGTATGGAAAAGAGTGATAAACTTTAGATTTATGATAAATATATATCATATTAAATGTTGATAAAATTATTGTACCAATGAAATGATATAAACAATTCAGTGTTAATCAAAACTAATGAATTGCCCAAATCATACTAATTTTAGATCTAGCTTTGGATTAAATGGCTAACTAGAGGAAGGATAGCTATAGTGATAATGGTCACCTCATGCCATTGATGGACACATTGTGTTATCATTGATAGTGGGCATAATTTCCATTATACATTCTTGAGATTTGGCATTAAAATTGCTACACTAATATGTTATCCAATCCTATGATTTGAGTTCAGTATGTATGGGCATATTTGATGAAGATATCTAAATTGAAAATATTTGTGAATATGATAGTTGTTAATAATGGAAGAAATGCAAAATAATAATATAAGTCAATTACTTGAAATTTACTTATTGTGTTATAATGTGAAAGTGATTGGTAATATATATATTAATGTTTACAAGTGAAAGTTCTAATGCACGGAATAGAAATGTTATGCTCAAGTTTTTGAATTAATCAATAGCTTTATAAGTGTTGTAATGATTGAAAGTGTATATAATGATATAAGATACAAAGTGCCCCAAAGTATAGTTCTAAATTTAAGTGCTGAAAATTATAGATTGAATGAAATTATCCTATATGTGAAATTAAAAAGTAAGACTTATTGAAAAAAAAAATAAGTGTATCGTGAGCAATTTTATCAAATGAGAAAGCAAATCTTAAATAAAATGATTCATAAAGAGAAAATTTGCAATACCAGAAGTATAGTATAGCATGATGGCTTTTATAAAGTTAAAGTTATTATTTTGTGTAATTAGAATATTATGTTAATTTATTATTGAAATTAGTTAACATACTAAAATATTTCTTAAAATTAAGTGTTATTACTATATTTCCATAAGTATTTTTCTTTAATATTAAGTGACAAAATATGTTTATATAAGCAATACTAAGCTTTGCTTAGCATGTTAGAATTGTTTTCTGACATGCAGGTATCGGGACATCGGAGCAAGTTAAGAAGTGGAATTAAGAATCTCAGGAAATTACCTATAGTACATATAGAGATCTTTTGTATATTGTACTCATAAGTTATGAAATATATAAATACAATTTAGTTTGGCTATTTGAGAGATTGTGTAAATTTGTAAACATGAAAAGAATATATGTATTTAGGGGAAGAAGTTTGAGATTCTAGTGAATGATTATCAAATAAAGCAATGTATTATATATTTATTTGATTTGACAAAGTTATGATGGTTATCTGGTTTATATTTAGTATTTGGATTATTGGAGATTGGTCTAAATGTTGGACTTATAAGTGTTGTAATATACAGAATGTATTATTATTTGAAAATTTTCGTTAGTTGGAAGAGAAATTTGTAAATGAATTGATTTTAGTGCTGACAGTATATCGAGTAACATTATCTGATAGTTCTAATGAGAATTGTCAGGGGATGTTACAATGTATGTGAATTGAGTCAAATGATGAGTGTGGCTCATGTATGCATGATGTGAAATGATAATGTGAAGTTATCTTGAATAGCTGTGATCACTGAATAAGTATAAAGTCAAGTGATGTTATATGTGTGTAGCCTATACAATTACTTGTGTAGTTGTGTTGAGATTGATTGGATATGCATGAGAGGTCCTGCGCAGAGCTAACCCTTAAGGTGCATATGTTCATGGACCTGAGCAGAGCTAAGTCTGGAACTGAGCAGTGCTAGGTCATGAGATTGAGACTAGTGATGAGTTCGAGCAGAGCTGGACCATGAAATTATGTTAATTGGACATGATAATTATATAGAAGTGTTAGGGCCAATAGTGTATTTTTGTATGTGTATAATATATGTGTATGAGTATGTGATATGAGATCAATGTATGTATATGTTGTTTATATGTACCACTAAGCTTTCAAGCTTAGCGCGGTTGTGTGAATCCGCAGGTGAGTTGATTGTTGATATGAGAGTCGGATGGTTGTGCCAGAAGAAGAGTAAGAGTGCTTCGATATTGACTATAAGGTGGTGCAAGCATGTACAATCTTGTTATGTTGTATTTTGATCTTATGTATATGTATATAAGTGGATTTTGGAAAAGACAATGTATATTTGTATACATGTAATCAAATGAAAAGTATAATGGTTTTGGAAATGTTACTTTTAAAAGAATGAGATTTGACAATGGGAAATGTTATTTTATTAAATATATAATTGATATGGAACTAAGGTAAGGGTTTAAATAACACTGTAATGTGACATCCTTATATTTTATATACGTATTAGATGTATACGGGATATATGTATGGTATGTATATAGGATATAGGGGCATTATATTTATTTGGTTTTCAGAGCTTACGTTTGAGATTCTCAGCCTAAGTGTGTTTTTGAAAAGAAAGCAAAGCAAAGCTTTGAAATGTGAAATGAGATATAGTACATGCATATGCATTGACACCTAAGTTGGTCTCTGATGTGGCACTATTTTTGTTTGATGATAGATATAGGTTGTGATGGCATCTAGAGGATGCAGACCAGATGATAGTGTGGAGAGTGTGGCTCCATGTAAGGGTTGAGATAGAAGTAGAATTGATGTTGGAGAGGCCTCTGGAGCAGTTAGGCCAAATGTGCAGGATCCTCCAGTGTGGGTACAACAGATGGTGGGATTAATCCATCAGACCCCAACACCACAGCAGATTAGAAAATATGAAAAGTTTAGGAAGTTTGGAGCTACTGATTTTATAGGTAGCGTGGATCCAATCGAGGCAGAGCAATGGTTGGATAAGGTTGAGAGAGTGCTTATTCAGATGTAAGCTACTACAAAAGAAAAGTTTGATTATACAGTTTCTCTTCTATAGGGAGATGCATATGATTGGTGGAAATGGTTTCATATGGATTAAATAGACCAATGATGTTGAGGTATGAGGATTTTCTTATGGAGTTTGAGAGGAAATATATGCTAAGAGAATATAGAGATAAGATGAAGAGAGAATTTTTAGATTTAAAGCAAGGAAAGAAGACGGTAGATGAGTATAAAAAAGAATTTCTTTGGTTGAGTAGGTATGCAGGAGGAATTTTGAGTGATGAGATGTATGGATGTAGGAGGCTTGAAGAAGGATTGAAGCCATCGATTATGTGTCAGGTGGCTATAGTGCAGTATGAAGATTTTTCTAGATTAATGTCGGCTGCAAGGAATGTGAAAAAGGCTCATAGAATTGTTGCGGTTGTAGCATTAGAAGAGAGTAAGAAAGTCCAGAGTGAGGAAGAGTTGTCATCTCACAAGAGGATGCGAGAGGATTTTATACGGGATGATAGTGAGGGTTAGGGGCAATCTAGTAGGACTACTGAGTCAGGGTAGAGGCCCAAATCATCAGATGTTAGTACCCCTACCTTTAGTTCTCCGAGACTTGCTCTACCAACATGCAATCAGTATGGTAGAGTTCATAGAGGTGTTTATTAGGGAGTCAATTCTCGAGGTTGTTATAGATGTGGATTGCAGGAACATTATGTAAGGGATTGTCCAGAGCCACCAACAAATAGACAGGTGGAGACTGGTGATTTTAGATATAGTTTTAGAGGAGGCAGAAGTGGTAGAGGTGGTAAGGTAGGATTTAGACATAGAGAAGGGTCCACGACTATGGATAGATCAGAAAGAGCTGGAACATTACAAAGGATGCATGCGATGTGGAGAGAGTAGGATGCTCTAGAGATAGATGAAGGTAAATTTTATTATTTGATATTATTAGTCATACAATGATTGAGTGTTTAATTTCTTTGGTGATTGTATTAATGGAATGTATTCATTGAAATAGATAATTTCGAGGACGAAATTATTTAAGGGGGAGAGAATTGAATATCCCAATTTTTAGTGTACATTAAAATAGTAAATATAGGAGAGTAAATAGTTGTGATGGGTAAAGAAAATATAAGATGAATATGTATGATGGATTTAATATATATGTATATGTTATATATACTTGAAATATATTTGAAATAAACATGACATATATAAGACATATACATATACCTAAGATATACATCACAAATATATTATGTATAATTGGTTGTAGGAAAAGTTGATTTTAATTAATTAATAATAATACTAATAATAATAAGAGAAAGAAGAAGTGAAAGTCAAAAGAAGGGAGATAGAGATTGGTGGAAATTGATTATATTATATATATATATATATATAGATAAGGGTGGAATTGAAAAAGGAAGAGAGTTTCTTCTTCTTCTTCTTTTTGTTCCATGGCCGTGGGAGTTGGGAGAGAGAGTGAGGAGAGCTTGATTTTATTCATATACACATCAAATTCATAAGGATTCCAAGAGGTTCAAAGGTGGATATTGAAGGTTTAGCAATGAATTCAAGTAAGTGTTCATTTCTAAGTGATTTTTAGTATATATTTAATATGGCTAGAGAGAGAAAATGATGATTAATTGAACAAGATGTTAGTTATGATATGTTTGAGATGTATATGTGTTGGTTTGATAGATAAATCATGGATATGAACTTAAAAGATGAAGTTAAGGTTTTGTTAATGTATTTGCCTAGTTAGGGTGTGTATGGAGAGTGAGATAAATGTATAAATGAGTTATTTAATTGTTGTATTGATGTATAAATGATGAAATATGATTAGATGTAGAGGATTATGATGTATAAAAGGGTGTTAAGAAAAGAATAAGGGTTTTGTAAGGAATGAGTTAGAAATTGAGTAAATAATGATAATTATTGTTGTGGATTTTGTGTTTAGGCCAAGAAGCACTAAGTGGGGAAGATTAAAGTTTGGAAGTGGCCAAGGTTTGTAAATATTTTCTTCCTTAAGTAATATGTGTGTTGTATTGATGAAAAAAGTGTGAAAGTGTGATTTTGGGATGCCATGGGCGTGGCCCTTGAGTGCCACAACCATGGACTTTAAATTGAAGTTGTTTCATGTGAATTTTCTGAAGAGGCAAAAGCAAATTGCATACCACGGGCATGACCCTTGAATGCCACGACCATGGGTTTTCCAAAGGTGTTTGACAACTTAATTTCACATCCCATGGGTGTGGCTATTGGATGCCACGGCCGTAAGGTTGGTTTATTGATGTTTACAGCTGTATTTTGGGCTATATGAGTGTTGCATGTGGTTTGCATGGCTATATATTTTTATATTATGTTGATTTTATTAAATGAAAGTGTATGTATATGAATTGAGTCATATGATAAGTGTGGCTCATGTATGCATGATGTGAAACCATAATGTAATGTGATCATGAATAGCGCGATCACTGGAAAAGTATAAAGTAAAGTGATGTTATATGTGTGCAGCCTATACAATTACTTGTCTAGTTGTGTTGAGATTGATTGGATATGCATGAGAGGTCCTGAGCAGAGCTAGGCCTTGAGGTACATATGCTGATGGACCTGAGCAGAGTTAGGTCTGAACCTGAGCAGTGCTAGGTCATGAGATTGAGACTAGTGATGAGTTCGAGCAGAGCTGGACCATGAGATTGTGTTAACTGGACATGATAATTATATAGAAGTGTTAGGCCAAATAGTGTATTTGTGTATGTGTATAATATATATGCATGAGTATGTGATATGGGATCAATTTATGTATATGTTGTTTATATGTACCACTAAGTTTTCAAGCTTAGTACGGTTGTGTGAATCGCGCAGGTGAGTAGATTGTTAATACGAGAGTCAGACGGTTGTGCCACAAGAAGAGTAAGAGTGCTTCGAGACTAACTATAAGGTGGTGCATTCATGTAGAATCTTGTTATGTTGTATTTTGATCATATGTGTATGTATATAAGTGGATTTTGGAAAAGACAATGTATATTTGTATACATGTAATCAAATGAAAAGTATAATGGTTTTGGAAATGTTACTTTTAAAAGAATGAGATTTGATGATGGAAAATGTTCTTTTATTAAATATATAATTGATGTGGAACTAAGGTAAGGGTTTAAATAACACTGCAATGTGACATCTTATATTTTATAGGGGTATATGTACAGTACGTATATAAGATATAGGGGTGGTACACTAGTCATGCCAACTCCAGTCCAGTCATACCCTTGGCTGTGAAACTTATTGGAAGGTAATGTGACCCCTTCAAAAAAAGAGTACAAAAAATTTTACATTTGTGAGCGATTGACAAAAGTACCTTCAAATTTCTTCCCTTTCACTTTAGTATTTCTTGCCTAACGCTCTTGTATTTAAAAAATTGTGATTAGTTTGACTGTAAAAAACTAATCTAATCTTGGCAAGAGTTTAAGTGGTAAAAGGTATGAGTGCAAGCTCATAAGGAGAAAAGTCAAAAAATTGAGTGTAAACACGAGTGACCTGGAGTATCCATTACACTTGAGTAAAACACGTGAGGGAGTGAAGTGAGGATTTTATTTTTATTTCACTAATCTTTATTTGCTATTCTAAATTTTACTTTTCAAGGTGAGTAGTCAAGGAAGGCAAACCCAAGGTGATATAGATCGAATGCAAGAAATCTTTGAAACCATTTAGGCTATGGATAGGAGTATGGTAAGATGCTTGCTCGGATGAAAAGGCTTGAAGTCAACAAAATAATGCCCCTAATACAAGGCCTAGGAGGGCTAATAGAAGAGCCAATAAAGGAGAGGACTTAGAAGGTGGCGAGTTTTATGGATATAATGAAGAAGAGATAGAGGTAAGTCCTAGGGGTAGGCAAAATAACAATCATAGGGGTGGTAGAATGAAGTTGAAGATTCTCACATTCCATGGTAGAATGGATCCTAAAGCCTACTTGGATTAAAAGAAGAAGATTGAGTTAGTGTTTGATTATCATAAGTATACAGAATCTAAGAAGGTGAAGCTAGCCATTGCCACCTTTGAGGATTATGCTATTACTTGGTGAGATAACAAGAAATAGAGGAGGAGAAGAAATAGAGAAAGACCCATAGAAGAGTGGGATGATTTGAAGTCTGTCATGGTCTGAGAGTGTAGAGGAGTACTATAAGTATATGGAGGTAGCCATGATAAGAGCTAATGTAGACAAAGATAATGAAGCTACCATGGTAAGATTTCCCAATAGCCTTAATAGAGAAATCTCCAATGTGGTTGAGTTGCAACCTTACATAGAGTTAGAAGAATTGCTGCATCTTGTATTGAAGGTTGAGAAGCAATTGAAGAGGAAGAGTAGCTTAAGTAGATTTTCATCTTCATCAACTTTTAAGCCTACTTGGAAGAAGGATCATAAACCTACATCTTCAAAGCTCAAGGTAGAGTCAAAAGAAGCACCTAAAGCATCTACCTCTAGCAAGGAGAAAGGTAAATTTGAACCTTATTCTACTTCTAAAATTAAATTCTTTAAGTGTGATGGTGCTGAGAATTATAAGAGGGATTGTCTAACCAATGAGAAATGTACATGAGAGATGAAGTTTACTAATTCGCTAATGATGAGGAGTCTAAGGAGGAGAAGACACCTACTAAGGAGGAGAGTAGTAGTGATGATGAGGATGAGTCATTGACAAAAGCGGAGAGTGGTAGAGCACTACTGTCTAGGAGGACTTTAAGTTTACAAGTCCGACCCCAAGAGTGGTGACTAGAGGGAAAATCTTTTTCACATTAGCTGTTTAGTGCAAGATATGGTATGTGACGTGATAATTGATGGTGGAAGTGTCACCAATTTTACAAGTACTACCCTAGTTGAGAAGTTTGGTCTACCAGCCCTTAAACACTTGAAAACTTACAAGTTGAAGTGGTTGAATGATTGTGGGGAGATTAGGGTTATAAAGCAATTTCTGGTTGCTTTTAAAATTGGAAGGTATAAGGATGAGATGTTGTTCTATGTTATACCTATGCAAGTAGGCCACCTATTGCTAGGAAGACCATGGCAATTTGATAGAAGACTAATGCATAATGGGTACACTAATCAGTATGTATTTTAGAAAGATGGAAAAAAGATTACTCTTGTACCCTTCTCACTTAAGGAAGTTTATGAGGGAGAGCTTAAAAGATTACAAAGTGAGAGAGAGAGAGAGTAAAAATGAGGGAAAAGAATCGATGGAGAAGAGAGGAAAATGAAAAAAGACATCAAATGATGAAAAGAAAAGTGGCAGAATTAATGAGGGTATAAAGAAAGGAAAAGAAAAAGGAGAGAGCTGTAATGGAAAAGAAAAAAAGAGAAAAAGAGGTTAAAAATATTATTGTGAGTGAGAAAAAGAAAGAGAGTTTCTATACTAAATAGAGTTATATAATAGTGGCTTTATTTTCTCACAAAAGCATATTTATACTTGTGTACAAGGAGGCTTAGTTTAATGTGGATGATATTGACAAATCTTTGCCTAGTATTTTTGTTTCTCTTTTGCAGGAATCTAATGATTTATTCCCAGAGGAAATTTGAAATGGATTGCCACCCATTATTGGAATTGAGCACCAAATTGACTTCATCCCCGGAGTCTCAATCCCGAACAAGCTGGCCTATAGGAGTAATCCAGAAGAGACAAAGGAGCTTCAACATCAAGTTGAGGAGTTGTTGACAAAAGGCTACATGAGAGAGAGCATGGGCCCATGTGCCATTTCGACATTGTTTGTGCCACAGAAGTGTAACATCCATAATTTTAGACACAATTAAATATTTATATGAAGGGCCAATTAGAGTGTTGGGAGAGGTATATGTATAGTATATACCTAATGTATACACAAAATATACATTAGATATATATAGTGTATACATGGTATATACCTAACATATACTTACTATAAACATTGGTTACTTATCATATACATAAAATATACAAGATATATACAAATACATAAAGATATATATATAATATATATATATAAAGTATACATATTTATTGTTTGGAAGACAATAATAATAAATACATAAATGTAGACCATTAATTTTGGCTCTAAATGAGTTTGGTCTAATTTTAAAAGCTTGAATTAAATCAGATCTAATAAAAAAGCCCAAATCAACTCTGTTCTAATTTAAAAAATCATCGAACAGACCCACAATTCATGACGAATGGGCCAACTCGTGGCCAATTTGCCATGAGCCTTAAGGCCGGCCCTAACTTAGCAATGCTTATTCTAATAAAGTTCAATTAACTCGGATAAACTTGTGAGTTTCCTAATTTAATGAGGATTGTTTAACTTAAGTACGGCCAGATGTTGCGCGAAGAGGGGTTTATAAATAAAAAGCCAAAATCAAAATTAAGGGGGGAGCAATTAAAAAATACAGAAGCAGACGACCATATTGAGAAGACTAAAAAGCAATAGGTTAAAAAAGACAAAGAGAGACAGTAGCCAAAAGTGATCTTTGGATCATCCATCCTCCAACCAAAAGCTAATTGACCTAGGCAATAAGCAAAACAAAGGCTTGGTTCAACTCATTAAAATTGGTTGAGTTGACAAAACACATGTTTGATTTCTTTTAATTAATTCAATCCAATTGTTTGCTTTCAATGATTAATTCATTGCATAGTTTGATTAATAAACAATATTGCAAGTTGTTCACAATGAATCTAAAACTACTTATAGTGTTGTATTTTAGTTTTAGGATTAAATTTTACCTTTGCATGTTAAAATCACAACGTTATTTTGATTCAAAACCCTAATTTATATTTTAAAAACCCTAAAACCCTAATTTCCAAACCAAATTCCTAATTTACATTCTAAAACCTAAAATCCTAATTTTCACCACCAAACACTAATTCCACAACAAAACCCCTACCTTGTAAACCATTTATCTTTTGAGGGCGCTACTCCTAAACCCCTGCAAGTGCTGCCCCCTTGATCCCCGCCCACTAACTGGCTAGCAGAACCGCCGTGTGCATTACGAACTATAGTTTGTTAGGGGGTTCATATTAAGATATGATTGTGGATTATAATTTTTATGATAAACTATATGTTTAGATTCCATTTTTTTTTATTATGAATGATTGAACTATGTTAATATTTATTTATTGGTTGCATTTTAGAGGACAATGTAAAAGGCGTGTTTCCACTTATGTGGGTGCTTTTTTTTATTTTAGTTATGTAATTTAATTTCAAGGATTTTTGGACTATTGTAAAGGACATGTTTTCACCAATTGGTGGATGTCCTATTTTATCAGTATTTTGAACATTTGGATATTTATAAGGGCATGTTTCCATCTCATATGGGTGCTCCTTTTTGTTTGATGTGTTTTGATTAATGATATGGTATCCATTATTTTAATTGCATGTAATATGGATAATATTCCAATAATTAAGAATTTAATAATATTTAAACCTGAGAAAAGAGGCCGGTTTCAATAAACCGGAAGTTATGGGGATGCTGGATCAATTTCACCTTCCCCATGCATACCCAATTTTTTGAACCCATGTAGGAAATTGGAGATTCCTTAAGAATCGAGTCATCCACCCCTTTCTATTTTTTCAGCCTGTCCGAGTGGTGATTCCAAATTCTCTGGGGTTAGGCCCATGTTCTCTAAGGCCCAGAGCCTAATAGTGTCGAAATCACAAGAACCATTTTCATCGGGAGTGGAGGCAAAATCCACGCTGACAATAAAAGAAAAAGAAAAGTCAAAGAAAGGAGTTAAAATATATGGATAGGAAAAAAAAGATGAAAAATAATTAAATATCTAAATAACTAACTAACTAATTATTATATAAGGATGGAGGAAAGAAGAAAATTTAAAAGAAAAAAGAAAAAAAAGAAAAAAGAAAATTAAAATTAATTTTTGATAAGAAAAAGGAAATATCTTATTATTTTAATAATTAATTATTTAGTAATTATATAATTAAAAGAGGGATAAAATTTGAAACCTAAGTAGTAAAAGAGTTATCTTCTTTTTCTTCACCCATGGTGTGGCCAAATTTTTTGGGAGATGAAAGAGGAGATTTCTACTTCAATATTTACACCAAATCTCATAGGAATTCAAGGGTTTTAAGGTGATTTTAAAGGTTTACCAAGGATCTAAGTAGGTTTTCTTTGATTTAAATATATTTTCTCTAATTTTAATATTATGTAATTATAAGGGTAGAGAGAGAAAATTAATTTAAATTGTTAAATTAATAGTAATAAAGCTAATATGATGGATATATGATGATTTGGTGATTAATTTGTTGAGATGAGTATGATTGATGAAGTTAGGGTTTTAGGTAGACTCATGGCCAATTGGCCAAGGCCAATTCTTCATGGGGTTGGCTTTTTAACCCTGGACCTTCTTGGTTTGGTATTTAAAGTCCAACCAAACTTATTTTTGGCCTTTTCAAATTGGATAAGATTTAATTCATGCTTTTAAAATTGGACAAAACTAAATTCAAGCTTTTAAAATTGGATTGGGTTAGATTTAAGCTTCTTATGATTGGATTAGACCTAACTTGGCCCCTTTAATTTAGACTGAACTTATTCAGGACCAAAATTAAGGGTATACTAGTTGGTTTTGTGAAATTAGGGTTTTTGATGGAGGTTCTCTTAATTGTTAAAATGGATTTGTTTTGATGTATAAGTTATGATTTTATGATTGAATGATGAAAATGACTTTGGTTGAGTGGAGTTTAAGAAAGGTAGTGATGGGAAATTTAGTGTTTTGTTGGAAATTGGTTAGAAATTGTGTAATTAGTGATTAGTTTGTGTTTAGTGTGTAGATATATGGTTTTTATGAAATAATTTGGCTTATTATTTGGTTAGTGAGTGTGTATATCCAATTTGCCTAATTAAAGGAATTAGGGTTTTGGATGAAGTAAAGGTTGAAAAGGCGAAGTTGCATTGGTTTGAAACTATTTGAGATTAGTGCATAATTTGATAGCTTATGTTATAATTAAATTTGATTTGTGTGAGCAGGGATTTTGACCCCCACTCCCGATAGAATGGTTCTTGCGACTTCGGCACTGTTAGGCTTTGGGCCTTAGAGAACACGAGCCTAAACTCAGAGAATAGGAGTTTCCACCTGAATGGGCCAAAAAGAAGATAGAGGGGGTGAATGAATTGATTCCTAAGGAATCTGCAACCCCTACTAGATTCAAACAGCTGGGTACTCATAGGGAAGGTGAGAAATTATCCAGCACCCCCATAATGCCCGGTTCAATAGAACTGGCCTCCTTTTCAGGTCTAAATATTATTAAATTTTATATTATTATAACATTATTCATGTTACAAGTAATTAACATAAAGTAAATCATATCCACAAATTAAACATTCAAACAATAAAATAGGTACCCATACTAGATGGAAACATGCCTTTATAATGTTCGAGTCTAAAATACAAATGAAATAGGATACCACAAGAGAGTGAAAATGTGTCCCTTACAATTATTCCCAAGATATATTAAAATAAACAATTTAAATAAACAAGGCACCCACAAAGTGGAAACATTCTTTTCACAAATACTTTAAAATCTAAATATTGAACAAACACAATTCAACTATTCATAATAAACAATCAATTTAAACATATAATTAATCACCATAAAAATGACCATGAAATTAGGGTTTAATTAATAAAAGTAAGGTTTTAATTCTCAAATTAGGATTTTATTGTAAAATTAGGGTTTTATAGTAAAATTGGGGTTTTAATATGCAATTCGGGTTTTGGGTTGCAAAATTAGGGTTTAACGTGCAATTTAAGGTTTTGTGATAAAAGTAGGGTTTTGGTGAGAAAATTAGGTTCGGACGTGCAATTAAGGTTTTAGATTTACAAAGTTAGGGTTTAACATGTAATTAGTGTTTTATTACATGATTAAGCGAAATAAAGTAAAATAAAATAAACTTTGCCAAAATTATATAACAAATAAAGATGCTAACTTGTTAAATTAAATGAAGAAGAGTATAGAAGGCTATACTGACATTGTTGGTTCCACCAAAGGTTAAAATATTGAAACAAGCCTCATAATTGGAACTGTACAGTTGCTTTTGCCTTGTACAAATCCTGTGGGTTTAGATCAACTGGAATTTGGTTGAACAATGTAGTTCAAGATTCTGTGTTTGCTTTTTGCTCTATCTGTCTTAGGTTTTTTTTTGTTTAAGTTGTTGTATCTTCATTTGCTATAATTCTCAATTGCTATTCCTCTAACTTTTAATTCATGACCCTTTTATAATGCTTATTTAGGGTTAGGCTTAATGTTGTTTGAAAATTCTCAATTGTGTAAAAAAAAACCGTGTGTTTATCTGAATAAGCCCAAGTTTAAGCAGGATATTTAAAGAGCTGGCTCATAACAAATTAGTCATGGCTCATGGCCGATTCGCAATGACCAATACTCATGGCAAATTGGCCATGAGCCATGGCCAATTTTTCATGACCAAGCATGGCTAATTCACCATGACTTTTAGGGCCAATTCAGTCATTTGGATTCTAAATCAAAACTAGACTCAATTTGGCCTTCTAAATTGGGACCAAATTTGGTTTGGGCCAAAATTAAGGGTTTATAGTTTTGCCCCCTGCTCGGACAATCTTAAATTTATTCAGAGAGTGGAAAGCAACCTGCTTTTGATAAATTTAAACTGATATCCTAGCTAACTTGAGTGCCTCAAATAAATTTGATTTGGTTCAGGTGCTTCAAATAAACTCGAGTTGGTCTGGATGCTTCAAATAAATCCAAAATCTTTTAATGGATGCTTCAATAAATATGATATGGTTTGGGTGCTTCAAATAAATTCGAGTTGGTCTGGATAAATCCAAAATTTTTTAATGGATACTTCAATAAATTCAATATGGTCTGAATACTTCAAATAAACTTGGGATCTTCAAGCGGAAGCTTCAATAAATTTAGACTTCTTGAAATTCTATTGATGCTTCCAAAAATTTGGGTTAAATTCTTAATCTTAATTAAAAAATGGTCCAGATAATTTAAATAAACCCATGATATCTACTAAAAAAGTTAATTTAAAAAATCAGTAAAACAATTTGGCTTTTTTTAACTGTTTACTGTGCCGGTTACCTCCTTATATACCCTTGCCCTCTGCGTGGAAAAATATTTTTATTGAAAAAACATTTTTAGACGGGCATAAATTTAAATCAATAATAAAAATCAATTTACTATATGCTTGTGAGTCTATAAATGCAATGAACTTCTAAACTCCTCGTGACTCTATGAATTTAGTAACATTACTTGTCCAACCTTCTTTTGAAACAATAATGCATATATGGAAAAAAGCAAGCAAGACATATGATAATAATCTGAAGGCATCTGTCCTTTTTTCGTTTACTTCACACTTTTGGTTTATCCATTTATTTCTTTGTTTCAAATAAAGGCATCTAATCAACTTTCTTTTTATATTTCTTTTTCCTTTACTTTATTTTTTCATTACTTAGTCATCTTACCCAACTTTCTCTTAACTTTACTTTATTTTTATTACTTTGATTCGTTATGGATCAATTCTCATTTCTTTCTTCTATATAAAGGGCAGTATAGTTTATTTACAACCTGCTACAAAATCACATTTTTATCTAGAGAGCTATAAATATTCAGTATTCTAATTTTCCTTTGTCTTTAGCCATTCTTAACTTCTTTGATTTATTACTTGCAAATGGATCGTCACACTTTTAGGACTTGTACTCATGTAAATATCGAGCTACTTGGTTACATCTAGACCTATGAACACAATAGAGTGTCAATTTTATCTACCTGAACACTATAAAAACTCAAGCAAGTGCCATATTTTATCATTTTACTGCAATTTAAATACTTAGAAATCAAATTATGTTAGTAAATGTGCAAAGAAAATAAATTATAAATTATTAGCTTGTTAAAAGATGTATAAAATAAATTATTAAGACCTATTTATTTTGTATGTATAAAAAAAACTAAGGGAAAAATTTTAAAATACCTACATTATTAGAGCCTATTTTTCAAAATATTATGAAACAAATGAATTAAAACACCATAAAAAAAATAGACATCTAGGACTTATTTATGAAAAATTTATTTACCTTGTATAAATTAATAGAAAATATAATAAAATAAATTTCTAGGCCTGATTAATAAAAGTGCCATAAAAATGGACTTCTAGGACCTATTTATGAAAAATTTACCATGTATGAAAAAGGATTAAAAAGACAAACCTCCTAGAAAAATCAAATATTCAAAAATAAATTATTAGAGTGTCATCTAAAAAACTTAAGAGTATAAAATAACACAATAAATTTTCTTATTTTACATGCATGGGAAGTATTAAAGGCATAAATTATGACTTATTTGCTTTTTTACATGATGATATTTGTGAAGTTCGCGATGGCATATGTGTAGAAGGCTTGCTAATGGAACAACAAAGTGCCACCTCTGGTTAAACGAATGATTCGAAAATGTGAATTTGAAGATTTTATCTTGCATTTAACCACAA
Organism: Garcia nutans; assembly: GCA_947685225.1. Taxonomy (NCBI): domain Eukaryota; kingdom Viridiplantae; phylum Streptophyta; class Magnoliopsida; order Malpighiales; family Euphorbiaceae; genus Garcia; species Garcia nutans. The sequence continues at coordinate 21,294,428 of CANTUV010000017.1, forward strand.
GAAATACCAAATTGATAAAAGCGTGATTCAGGTGCTAGCAGAATGGTGTATGGACACCACGCACACCTTTCACTTGCCAGTAGGGAAAATGTCGATTGGGCCGATTGATTTCTCTGCCATTACATGCATTCCCTGTCGTGGTATCCCTATCCCATTTTTTGATGAGCCCTTAACACATGCTCAGATCCATCATTTGCTAGGTATCGAACCCTCATTATAGGAATTTTCAAAGATTAAATTTGAACCTATTTAGGAGTACTAGATGAAATATACCATACCGATATATGGGAAAAGAGATGAACAATATACCTAAGGGTTCCTGTTATATTTGCTTGGGTCTACCATCTTGTGTAGTATGGAATCAACCATTCATTTGTTCGTGCTATGGACGCTTGCCAAACTAGTTCTTTTACCATATTACGGCTAGGGGGAAGCTGTCCTTTCTTGCCTTTATCACAATTTTGACAAGCTTTGCTAGAATAAAAAGCCATTTACCGATTTCATGGTCACTACTTAGGTATTAATGACTCTTACAACTTTCAATTCAATGAGTGGACTTCCACAACCCTGACTTTAGTTAACTTTTTAGGTTTGGGAGTATGAGCATCACCTTGTGAAGATACCTGGTGTTACTGGATGATGGGTTGGGTACTCGAGGCTAAAGCTCAGGCTGTTAGGTCGCAAAGTGGTTCATGGTGCCCACCATTTGCACTCTCACCATTATCACTTCAATCACTTGACTTGGGAGAAAAGTAGCAGTATTATTAAAATTTACAAAAAGTCAACTTACCCCTCTCCTGTAATTTTACAGGTGAACGTTGCTTTGTGTAGGGCTGGTGAGCAGGCCAATTGGACTACAGCCATGGATGCGGCATGGCCTTTGCAAAATTCCCATTGGATTATCGTCGAGCTAGCTTCTAGTTGCTAGCTTCTTGGTGAGTGGGTACATAACTCGTTCCTTGGTCCGAGTCAGCGGAGGTGCCTATTGACATCCTAGAATACATGTAGAATAGTATATCTATGCCGAAAACTGCTTAGTGGCATGCTTTGGTTATTTATGATACAAAGTCTTTTCTGCTTTCGCCAATCAAGTTCCCTTATGATAGGTTTATCTAGGAACATCTTTTGAATTTTCATGTCTCTTTCCCTAGGGTCTGAGGGGCTTCTGATGATGAAATGGAAGAAGGAGAAGAAGAAGAAGAGGAGGAGGAGGAGGAAAAAGAAGGAAAAGAGAAAGAAGAGGGAGAAGAGGAAGAAGATATGAGGGATGATGATGACAGAGAGGATGATTATGAAGAGAAGGAAGTTGTTGATGGAGGTGAAATTTTCATTCTCATGGTAACATTGGGGCTGGCTCTTTTCAGGTCAACTTCACACTTGCAGTCATAATGTGCAGAATTGCTCTCTTTGCTTATCTAACCTCTTTATGAATATTGCAGGCGGTTAGACAGCTGGGCGGCCTGCCACATAGGTCCAGCTTACCCGTATACGACTTTTATGGAACCACCTCCTTATGCTAGCTTGTCATTTGGTCCTCAGGGCTATAATCTGAATTATATTGTCTGTATTCCTATTTCATGTCTGCTTATGGTATTATAGACCCTTAATTTTAGCCCCAAATGAGTTTAGGCCCAATTAAAAGGCTCAAATCAAATCCAATCCAATTTTAAAAGCTTGAATTTAGTCTGGTCTAATTTTAAAAGCCCAAACCAAAGGCCAATCCAATGTTAAAAGCCCAAACAAAACCCAATTTGACTTTAAAAGCCAAGTCAAGATGAATTGGCAATGCCAATTTGCTATGAGCATTGGCCATGGCCAATTCACCATTAGACATGCTCATGGTGATAATTTTGGCCTAATTCAATTTTAATTCACTGTTAAGTGTTCTGATTGTGATTAAATTCAAAGAAACTCAGATAAACAAGAGTTTTTCTGATAGGATTGAGATTGATGAGCCGGAGGATCACCCTAATTTGGCTTATAAATACAAATTAAAAGGGTTACAATCAGAAGGAGCCACAATTAGCAATTAATAGGGAATTAAAAAGCAAAAAAAAAAAAAGAAACAAAGAGCAATTGGACCAAAAGAGAGATAGAAAGCAATTAAACAAAGAGAGGTAGCATCCAGAACAACAAGTAATCTTCAAATTATTTAACTCAGCCAAGACTTATTTTGACCCAAGCAAGCCTTAACACCATCAAGCTCCAACCTCTGTAAATTATTTTGTTCAAATGAAGTTTGGTTTAACAAAATTATTTTAATGGAACAAATAAACAAATGTATGATTTTCAATACTTGTATTTGTTAATTCAATTGTTTACTGTTTATTCTAAGACATTGCATATCCATTTTTATTTGTTTTATTAAATACCAAAAACCTTAGTTTTTACAATCCAAACCCCAGTATTTTAAATCAAAACCTTATTTTATCACCAAAAAACTAATTTTGCATGTTGAGCCCTAGCTTTAGGGTAAAAACCCTAATTTTGCATGTTGAACCTAAGTTTTAAGATTAAACCCTAATTTTGCATGTTGAGCACTAGTGTTAGGATAAAAACCCTAATTTTATAACTAAAAGCCTAATTTTTCATGTTAAACCCTAGTTTTAGGATTAAACTCTAAATTATTATTTAAAACCCTAATTTATATTTTGGAGGCAGCAACTCATTCAACTAGTATGGTAAATCCTTTACCTTTCAGGGGCGCTGTGTAACATCCCCAATTTTAGTGTACATTGGAGTAATCAACATGGAGGATTAAGTAGGTGTGATTGGAAGAGAGAAATATGAGAGGTAAATCAAATACATACAAGATATATATATAGTATACTTGATATATACATGAAATAGATATTACATATACAAGACATATACACATATATAAAATATATAATACATATAAGTATATATTTGTGTTAGAAGATAGTAAATATGATGATAATAAATAATCAATAGTAATAAATAAAATAAATCAAAATTAAAAATAAATTTGATAGTGGAAGATAATGAAATTTTGGATGTTTATTAAATATTAATTAAATAATAATAATAATAATAATAATAATAATAATAAAAGAGAAAGGAAAGTCAAAGGAAGATATAAATATCATAATATTTTATTATATTTTAATTAATAAATAAATTATTAATTATATATGTGGTTGGGAAGAAAGGGAAAGAAAAAGAGTTATTTTCTTCTTCTTCTTCTTCTTCTTCAACGTGAGCCATTGTAGGGGGTGAGAGTTTGATTTTAGTTTATGTTATACACCAAATTCTATAAGAATTCCAAGAAAATTTAAGGAGATTTTGAAGGTTTATTGAGAATTTAAGTAAGTACTCTTTCTTAAGCTTATTTTTAATTGATTTTAAGAATATATTTGAATTAGTTAGAGAGAGAAAATTATGGTTAATTGAGAAAAATAATAGTTATGATATGGTTGGGATGTATATGTGTTAGTTTGATGAACAATTCATGGAAATGAACTTAAAAATAATGAATTTAGGCTTATAGGATGATTATGTGTGAATAGATGTTTTAATAGATGAATATAATTCTTATAGTAAATTGATTTAATGTTGTTTTAACATATATATAATGATTTTATAGTTAAAAAATTGATTATGGCCAAGTTTGCACAAAGTTGATAAATTTAGGGTTATGTAAAAATTAGAGTTTTGGTATGGATGCATATAATTGTTGAAATAGAATAATCTAATGTTGTTATCATATATATTTGATGATTTTATGGTTGGAAATTTAATATGGTTAAGTTTGAATGAGTTAGTAAGAATAATTAATGTTTTAGTAAGATTTTAGTTAGAATAGATATAATGGGAATTGAATGGATTAAATTATGTTGAAATGGAGCTCTAATGCTATATTTAAACTTAAAACATGGTTTACGATTGGATGGAGTAGATTTCTAAAATTAAAGAATTGAAGGGCAATTTGAGAAATTGAAGTTGGAGATTGAGATTGATTTGGAATTGGCCAATTTTGAGGTTAGTACATACTTTGGAAATTACTTAAATTGATTGCATTATTTAAAGCATAAAACATTACAAATTATAAGTGTATTATGTTACTTGAGTTTTGGTGAATGTGTGTGTTAGGCATTATTTGAATTAAAAATGCTAAATATGATTTAAATATGGTATGATAAGCCATTTAAGAATCTAAAAATGATGACATGTGTAAATTGTGGAAATTGCAAATAATGCACTAAAATGTGAAAATTAGCCACATTTGTAATGTATATAATAATGATGTTGATTATGAGTAGAAAACTGGAAAAGGAATATGTAATGTGGAAAAACAAGAGAAAAAGGAAATATGAGAAATGTGATTGCATTTTTACCTTATACAGAGTCTAGTTCCAAGGAATTGCTGTTGGTTATTATTATGCCTACAAGTGAGACACACTGGTGTCACATATGTTATTACACCTTTGGGTGAGATACACTAGTATCACAAATATTATTACACCTATGGGAGAGACACGCTGGAGTCATGATAATTGAGATGGACCAAAATAATATTTCTAGAATTAGACCAATATATAAGGACCTTTTGGCTCAATGTGTGCATGTTTGTCTTTATAATATGTGCATGAAAAGTGAGTATTCATGGTGATGTGGAATATGGTAATTGTGATAATTTGAGTTCTGTTGATGGTGTATGCCTTTGTGAGATGCAGAATGTATGAATGATTGAGTATTTATGCATAATATGTTAAAATTGTTATGCATACAAGTATGTGCCACTAAGCTTTCGAGCTTAGTGCAGTTGTATGTATTGCGTAGGTGGTAGGGCTACAGATCAGAGAGATCAAGACTGTGACTGATAGTTGGAGATTGAGTAGCCACGAGAACAAACTAGTTGTAGTGCATAACATGTAAATTATTTGTTTACTTGTAAAATTTTAGTAATGTATTGAAAATGTAATGAAAGTACATTATTTATATGTGAAAAATATTTAAACTTGATATGGAGAAATGAGGAAATTTTGGGAAATTATTTATTGGAAGTGTTTTTTTTATATGTGCATGTTGTGTTTTTATTGAATTGGATTTGTTGAAAATATAGATAAAACTCTAGCAAATTTTTCCTAGAGATTTTCTTTATTTATTAATAATTATCTATACTAATTAAAATGGAAACTTTTATGGTAGAATTTATCGTGACACTCTTATATTTTGTATGCGTATTTTACATATAAGAGATATATGTACTGTATATATATTGTAAAACCCTTGGTTTTTAAATGATTTTAAGACTAGGGGCAAAATGGTAATTTTGCACCTTAGGGGCAAAATAGTCATTTTGTGCCCTCATATGTTGTTTGAACATAATTTGATGGTTTGAATGTCTTTTTGATACTCAGGACGACGAGACGGTCGTTTTGAGTATAATATTGTATTTTTGGGTGCCGAGGGTATTTTTGTCATTTTTGGATTTTTCGTCGTTCTCGGTATTTTCGGGTATTATTATGCATAAAACATATTTATAAATTATTTTGGGTGAAATTTTGAAGTTAAAAATAAATTTGAGTTGATTTTGTGAATTTTATGGTTTTGGGTAATTTTTTTTATGAAAATAAATAGTTTTGGGGTGTTTTTAATTAAAATAAATTAGATTGGGGTCAAAATATATTTTTAAAAGTTTTCTTTCCTATAAATAGGGCCTAGGTTTGATGGGGGAAGGTTTGAGATCACTTTAAATTCGGGTGGCTTAAAAAAATAGGGTTTTAGGCAAAAATTAGAGGGCCTGTCGTTTTGGTCTTGGCCCGCAGAGGAGGCAGTGTCGTTCGACGAGAGGTTTGTGTCATTTGGCGGAGATGGCTGCTGTTGTGTTTGCACTAAAGATCTGGAGGCATTATCTGTATGGTGTTACATGTGAGATTTTTACTGACCATAAGAATCTCAAATATGTTTACTCGCAGAGGGATCTGAACTTGAGGCAGAGGAGGTGGATAGAGTTTCTGGAAGATTATGATTATAATATTCAGTACCATCCTGGGAAAGCAAATGTTATGGCAGACGCTTTGAGTCGAAAGTCTATGGGGAGTTTGTCACATATTTGTTTGACGAGGAGGTCCTTGATTTCTGAAATTCACCAATTGCTTGATGAGGGTTGGACATTTAATATGTCTAACAAAGAAGTTGTGAATGGTAGAGGGGTGTTTCTTGCTAGTTTGGCTGTGAAGCCAAATTTTCTTGACAGGATTATTTCTGAGCAAAGTAAGGATGCGGATTTAGAAATTTTAAGACAGAAAGTCTTAGCCGGTGAGAACAAGGAGTTTGTTATAGATGATAAAGGTGTTTTGAAGTTTGGTACTAGGGTGTGTGTTCCTAAGGTAGATGATTTGAAGACTGATATCCTTAAGGATGCACATTTCTCTAAGTACACAGTTCACCCAGGTTCCACCAAGATGTATCAGGATTTGAAGCAGTTGTACTGGTGGAAAGGGATGAAGAATGATGTTGCACAGTTTGTTTCTCAATGCTTATCTTGTCAGCAAGTTAAGTATGAACATCATAAGCCTGCGGGATTGCTTAAGGAGTTACCACTACCTGAGTGGAAATGGGAGAGAATCAATATGGATTTTGTTGTCGGTTTGCCTAAAGCTCCTGGTGGGCATGATTCGATCTGGGTTATTGTTGACAGATTGACTAAGTCCGCTCATTTTCTTCCAGTAAATACTAAGTACACAGTGTCGCAGTATGCCAAACTGTACCTCAACAGGATTGTGAGTCTTCATGGGGTCCCATTTTCTATAGTTTCTGATAGAGGACCACAATTTACTTCTAAATTTTGGCAGAAGCTTCAGGAAGGTTTGGGAACTAATTTTCATTTCAGTACTGCTTTTCATCCTCAGACAGATGGTTTGTCGGAGAGGACTATTCAGACTTTGGAAGATATGCTGCGATTGTGTGTTCTTGATTTTGGTTGTAGTTGGGCAGATCATCTTCCTTTGGTAGAGTTTGCCTACAATAATAGTTATCAGGCTAGTATTGGTATGGCTCCATTTGAGGCTCTGTATGGCAGGTGTAGGACTCCATTATATTGGGAGGAGGTTGGTGAGCGTCGAATTGAGGGTCCTGAACTTTTGCAATACAGTGCTGAGGTTGTACCAGTGATTCAAGACCGTATTCGGACTGCTTTTAGTAGACAAAAGAGCTATGCTGATTTGAAAAGAAGAAATCTAGAATTTGCTGTCGGGGATAGAGTGTTTCTGAAGGTTTCACCTTTCAAGGGTGTTATGAGGTTTGGTAAGAAGGGAAAATTAGCTCCACGGTATGTTGGTCCATTTGAAATTCTGGAGAGGATTGGTGATGTTGCTTATAAACTTGATTTACCACCTCAGATGGCTTGTGTGCATCCGACATTTCATATCTCGATGTTGAGAAAGTATGTACCTAGTCTTGATCATGTGCTAGCTCCGGACACTGTAGAGATTAGTGATGATTGTTCTTATGAGGAGCAGCCAATGGCTATTCTGGACCGTCAGGTCAAGCGGTTGCGTTCTAAGGATGTAGCTTCTGTGAAAGTCCTTTGGCGCAATCATTCTGTTCAAGAATGCACCTGGGAAGCCGAAGAGCTTATGAAAGCTAAATATCCCCATCTGTTTGAGTCTTCAGGTATGTTTTAGATTTCGAGGTTGAAATCGTTTTAAGGGGGTTAGACTGTAATATTCTTCAGTTTTAGTGTTAGAGCACTTGCATACCAGCATAACATCATACTCATACATCGCATGATATTGTTTGTGACTGATGATTGACAATTGTATGCAATGGATCTTATTGAAAAGGTGTATGTGTATGCGTAAAACATATTTATAAATTTTTTTGGGTGAAAGTTTGAAGTTAAAAATAAATTTGAGTTGATTTTGTGAATTTTATGGTTTTGGGTAAATTTTTTTTTATGTAAATAAATAGTTTTGGGGTGTTTTTAATTAAAATAAATTAGATTGGGGTCAAAATATATTTTTAAAAGTTTTCTTTCCTATAAATAGGGCCTAGGTTTGATGGGGGAAGGTTTGAGATCACTTTAAATTCGGGTGGCTTAAAAAAATAGGGTTTTAGGCAAAAATTAGAGGGCCTGTCGTTTTGGTCTTGGCGCGCAGAGGAGGCAGTGTCGTTCGACGAGAGGTTTGTGTCGTTTGGCAGAGAGGCGTGGGCCAGGGCTTCGTCGTTCGGCCTGCGAAGCTCTGTCGTTTGGCCTGCTGTGGCGTGGCTCGATCTGTCATTTTGCTTCCCTTTCCAGCAGCAGCAATTTTTGCTATTTTGTGTTTTGAAGTTTTTCTTCCACCCTTTTGCTTTGATTTGACTCCCATCTACCTAGAACATGTTCATATCATATTGGGTTGGTATTTTTCTTAATTAATTTGGCTAAATTCGAATTATTACTTAATTAAATTGATTTTTACAAAATAGGTTAGGTTTTGGGGTTTTTATTGTTTTGAGGGATTTTGGTTATTGAATTAATTGATTGGGCCAGTGTGTTGGGTTCTGAAATTTGATGAATGTATTGAATTAGGGTTTGATTGAATTGATTTGGGTATTAGGGTTTTCAAATTAATTGTTTTCTTTGAGTTTTTGGATGATTTAATTCTCTGCTGAAGTTTGATGTTAGTGCTGTATGTTGCTCGATTTTTAATTAAATATTGGAACAAGATAAAAATCTAAAATTTGGATATGTGGCTCCAAATTGAGTCTAGTATATGAGAAAAATAATTGTTGGGATTTTGGAGCATCATATATTTCTGGAAAATTCAAGTTTGCTACTGTTGTCTGACGAACTGTACTGTAGATGTGATTGCATCATTTGTAACTTTCGAAATTCATATTAAAATGTGTAAAAATTTTTTAGATTTGATTTTCATATATGTTGAATTTCTGGAAGTCTAATTTACAAGAAAAATATGTTGGGTTATGTTTCTGTTGTTATATTTTTTAAATAATTAGATCTTTCTACTGCTGTCAGTATACCTTGTGAGCTGTATACTGTTATGAATAAAAATTGGTTGAGAGACTTTTAAGTCTCAAAAAATTATGAAATTTTGGTAGGATGCTTTTCAGATATAAAATTAACTTCTGGTTGAGAATTATAAATTTTTCATATACTGGTTAATTGTTTTGAATTTTATAAGTTGACACTCGTTATTCAGGTTTATCGGTAAAATTGTATTTGGTGAATATTGATTATTTAAGTAAGGTATTTGATAAATTTAAATTGTATGGACTTTTTAATGATGTTTTATATTCTGGAAAGCAAGTTTAAAGGTGTGGTATTATGATGGTTAAGTTATGATTGGTTGACAAAAAGGTTTAACCTTGTTATGGAAACTATTGAATTGCGTGCATTCACGTCATGCATTCCCATTTGCACTTGCATACATTTGTAAGGGTGGTTCTTAATTGATGGTTAATGGTTAGGCGGTGGTCCAGCAGCACCTCAGACTTAGGGTGGCGGATTGTGTAACACCCCTTCCCGACCTATAATAAGCCGAGGAGGAATGCTACATCAAGATACGAGCTCTGGTTATGTCAGCTTACTTAATGTTCCTTATAAAAATTTTTCAAAAAAAAAATTTTGACGGAGTCTCCCTTAAAATTCTATGTCCCAAGTGTCGACAAAATTGATTTTTCTTATATTTGAAAAACATTTTGTTTCACAATTCAACTCAAGTACACTCCCAATAATCCACCCTTATAACCTCAACTACAATCCTGCAAGAAGAATTCACACTTCTATATTCACAATCCGACTCAATTTAAAACCATACAGTTATTATACATTACTAGATTTATACATATAAATACTCTCTCGTCAGAAATACATCATAATTAAAATTTATACATGTATGCATAACCCTCTAGTTGGTCTCGACAAACTTTACTCTTCTTGTGGCATAACAAAAGACTTCATATCTTCCATCTAAAAACCTGCGCGAATAAACACCCGCGCTAAGCCCGAGAGCTTAGTAGTCCAAATATAAAATATAAACATATAGTATAGAAGTATTGATATGTAATGATACATCGATTCAATATATAATTAGTTCTTATCATATCTTCTTTTCTTTTTAACTTTATCTTTAATATATCCTAGCTAATTTCATATAAGATGTATATATATATATAATATTATCACCAACCCCAATGCATCACCAATACTCAAAACCAATATATTAATACCCCTACATTATATATATACCATACCAACCATTATTGCAATACACACATTACACATCATATCACTCATTATTGCAATACACAATCTACATATCATATAAATCATAAATCATATTTCCAATAAAGACAACCTTTATCATCAACCACAATTCATTTTCCTATTACACTTAATAACATTATATTATTCACAATCCACCAAGCATAATTCATTATTAATACTCACAATCAATATTTCAATACTTGCATTTCACATTGACAATAAAGACAGACTCGGGCCCAAAACACTAATATGTTATTCAAAGTTCAGAGTTACTGCTTTGATCCATAATCACAATAATCAAGCCCGTAGGCAACATATATCATATCTCTATCCATGGAGAGTGTAACAGACCCAGTCTCTTGGACCATCCACCCGACTAATCGAGAAGATCCTCAACCCGGCAAGACTGTTACTTTTCATATATTTCACATTTATAATTCATATAGTGTAACAGACCCAGTCTCTTGGACCATCAACTCAACAACTTGAGGAGATCCTCAACCCGGCTAGACTGTTACATTTCATATGTTATAGGCATGCCGTCAAATCCAGAACTCTGAAAGTTGAATTAACATATTAGACACAACTCTTTTCATTTATATCTTTGTACATTTCTTTCTCAATTCATTTCATTTTCATAACAGGCAACCATGCCTCAATTATAATTCATTTACATTCTCGTAGCCAACACAATGGCTTCACATCTCATTTGATTCATCATAGCCAATCTCAATGGCTTCACCTCTTATCATATTTCAATTCACGTTATAGCACTTCATCATTCAAGTATACATAAACAATTATATTGAGCATATATCTTCAATTCATCATCATATAATCAACATGTTTATTTATTTCATTTCAATCATTATTACCAACCACAATTACAATACATTTCATCATTTCTCAAAACACATTAGCACAATTCATCATTACAATATTTATCATAACAAATTGCATTGTACTTACCTATTTGAATGATCTTCATATCTTTCACATCATCCAATCATAACCTTAATCAAATTATATTGACAATATAGTAATTCACTTAACACATTTACAAACAAATGTGTTAAGTCTTAATTCATGTAAATAAGTGCAATCATATAAACTTTGTACTTACCTATTTGAATGATCTTCATATCTTTCACATCATCCAATCATAACCTTAATCAAATTATATTGACAATATAGTAATTCACTTAACACATTTACAAACAAATGTGTTAAGTCTTAATTCATGTAAATAAGTGCAATCATATAAACTTTGTACTTACCTATTTGAATGATCTTCATATCTTTCACATCATCCAATCATAACCTTAATCAAATTATATTGACAATATAGTAATTCACTTAACACATTTACAAACAAATGTGTTAAGTCTTAATTCATGTAAATAAGTGCAATCATATAAACTTTGTACTTACCTTAAAACCAACTTACACCACTCTATACACCTACTCTTCCAAGAATCCTCAACACTTAGATTAGGGCAATTCAACCTCTTCACAACCTAATCCAAAAGGAATATTAGCAAAATGACCATATGAATAGTAAATTCTGGTTTTAGACTAAATTTTATCCTTATTTTGAAAATTTGTATAAAATAATATACTTGACTAAAAACTCTAAAATTTTTACAGAACTTAATTTTACATCTTAAAATCATTCCTTTAAAATTTCAGATCAAACTGAACACAAAATCTTGGTCAAATAGTTCACCCAAACAGACTGCCCCAATTGCCCTGCATCCTGGCAGCAGTTCTAAACTTTGTGAATTCCATAACTTAAATTCAATCAACTTGGTTCCAAATTATTTTTCTCAAATACTAGACTCATTAAGCAACAACATATCCAAAATTCAATTGAATATAATTTTTCTACATTTTATTAAAAATCCCGAAATATAGCTGTCTCAGTTAAGGTACCTGCTGGAACAGATCTAATAAAAATAATCTTTCTAAACTCATAACCTATCCAAAATCGAATCAACATATTTTTCAGTCATTCTAGACTCATAGAGGCACAACATATCAAAAATTCACTTCAAGAACATTTTTCTATAATTAATTAAAAATCATACAAATCACAGCCTTTACTAATTGTAAAACAGAAACAATTTCACTAAACACAAACATACATCAATTATTCCATTTTCCAACTCATATATATATCAAACCCTTACTAACCAATTTAATAATCCATCATCATCCTCACAAATAACCATTTAAATCTACACATATCTTTCAATCTTTCACTATTATCATCTTAACATACTAACTACATCCCATATCAATACAATCAATGGAAATCAATTCAAAGAAATGAATACTTACTTGAGTAGTCTTTGCCAAATCTTCAATCTTCACTTCAATTCTCTTTAAGCCCTTAAAATTTTGATGTGCATAATTAAAATCTCCTTTCTCTCTTTCTCTCTCTCTCTCTCTCGTAAGAAGAAGAAGAAGGAGACAAGAAGATTTTTCTTCTTTTCTTCATACTTATCCTATATATATATATAATAATAATAATATTAATTATTTCTAAAAATTCTCCACCACAACCTTCATTCAACCCTTTGACTTTCTTTTCTTCTTTCTCTTTTATAAATATTATTATCATTATTATTAATTAATTAATATTATATATATATATATTCACTTTTCCTACACCACTTTATACATTATGTATATGTGGTGTATATGTGGGTATATGTATATTCCTTTTATATTTCCCATATATTTTCCAAATACCAATATACATCTCATCCCTCAAATACATCTACCTCTTCATTTCTTTTCTCTTTTCATCAAACATATACATTTAATCCAAATACAACAATAACTCTAAAACTTTTAGGGTATATTTTGGGATATTACAATTCTCTCCCCCTTAAATAATTTCGTCCTCGAAATTATCCAGCACAATAACAATTCATTTATAATAAAACACCATCTTAATTCATATGAAGGTAATCGTATTCTTATATTATGATTTCATCAAATTACTTAACTTTTACTCTTCCACCTTTAGTCAATCATCTTTTCCCAATTCACAACTCATCATTATATAACTATATTTATCTTATTACTTTTTCAACAAAACACCCAAAATAACTCATTACATTTCAAAGAAATTTTCTTTTATACAATAATCAAATCATCTTATAATCTATAAATATACCATTCATCTATTACATTCAAGATATTTATCACTTCATCTTTTTATAGGCAATCTTTTAACTTTAATCTTGGAAATTATTGAATTAAATCTTACTATAGATTATCCTGTTATTACAATCACTTTTGAAAATAACCACTTATCAAACCTTGATTGATAACAATATTTTCATTTCTTATACTTAAATCCCTCTTTACCATGTTTTTCACTTAATATTAATATCGATACAATCTTTATAAATTTACTTTACAGATAATCAACCTTTTTCCTTTCATTATCTTTAATAACTGATATATCATAATTCATTCATGTATCAGCATATCACTTCATATATACATTATCATATATATCTTATACTCTTAGCATAACTATACATATTAAATCTCGATAATAATTCACAATCTTAATGAATTCTAGATCAATTGATCTAGCTGTCATAAAATAACAACATTTCAATCTTATTCCATTCAAACCAACCATTAACTTATTTAAGTTTATCATCACATATCAATATACATAACACAATTCTATTAGGTCAAACTCATTCTCAACTTCTAATCCCTTAGGATCCATCTGTTCGACTCCTTACTAACAAATTACTTCAAATTATCTTTCAATATTCATATATATCTTCTGCTTTCAATAATAGCAGTGCAATCTCCCATAATTCTCATAATTTTTCTCATACTATAATTATTACCCATAGTTCATTCACTTAACATTGTTTCCATCAATTAATTTATCTTATAACAAAAATATATTCAGTATCATTTTCAATCACATTTCATAAATTTCTCCCATTTATCATATTCTCACATTATCATACCATTACTATGATTACATAATCACTTTTTATTCATTCTTCACAATTCAAGACATTTACACGGTTCTCTTCTCTATTCATATTTTTCATAATTATAAACAAATTTCTAACATAGAATTGATAAGATACCACTTTACCAATCACAACTCCTAACCATATTTCTTGAAACAAAATTATCAATCTCACCCACATAATACTACAATCATATCACCTTAGGCCCAAATCTGCTGATAACAAACTTAACCAGCCAATTACACTAAACAAATTATATAGCCAGAGTATATTAATAGTCACATATGTAGTTTATAAATCAATATTGTTCCTCTATTATTCTTCTTCAAACATTTCCAACTATCTCAAAAGTTGACATAATTCAACTTTGTCTCCAAAACAATTTGTTCTTGATCATATGATTATCATTAGCCTAACTCACATCAACAATATTTCTTATAACACTTATGTGTACAACATTCAATCATATACAAACTTTATACAACTTCCATTTCTAACCTATCTCTTATAAAACTTTTCATACATTATACTTTCCATCTTTATTAAACACATATACATATAATATATTTCCACAAGCATAATCCTTCAACCAGAAAGCATTATATGATAGTCTAGCTCAGTTATTATCATAACAATTTCATCGTCCATTGTTACTCGAGTCCTTTTTCACTTTCCATTACAATCCATAGTCTAACTCTTCATAAATCAAAACTTAATTTCTCATAGATCCACTAATACATGCCATATCATTCTTCATACCACTATACAAATAATTATACCACATTCACATACATAGGTCACGTTCACAATGTGACTTGCTTTCATATTTCTTACACTTTACAATTATATTTAATTCCTCTTTTTCATACCATCAATACACATTTAACATTTATTATTTTTCATTGAACAACACCATTTTCATCTTTTTTTTTTTTTTTTTTACATGACTTAAATTATTTATATATATCTCACATATTT
Source organism: Garcia nutans (assembly GCA_947685225.1). Classification (NCBI taxonomy): domain Eukaryota; kingdom Viridiplantae; phylum Streptophyta; class Magnoliopsida; order Malpighiales; family Euphorbiaceae; genus Garcia; species Garcia nutans. Next base: position 21,309,659 of record CANTUV010000017.1, read on the forward strand.
ATACATATGTCCCTTACATCCAATCATATACACATCGCCCATTAATCCCTATAAAATTTCCAAATTTCGTTATCACAAATCTCAATTTCTTGAACTAACATTGCTCAATCCAATTCTCACTATTAATATTATCACATGACCTAACTTTGCACAAGTTTATCAATGCAAGAGTACTCATTCTCAACACTAATAGATATGTAGTTGTATAGGTTACAAACACGCAATACTATGCGTACATTACACTTTCAAGTGATCAACTCAATCCTTGATCACTAGCATCTTACATCCCATTATCACCTTCCAAGTAGTCAACCTTATCATGATTACTTCATCACTTGCCAACTTTTAGTTCATCAAATTACATATCTGTAAGTCATTCTTAATATGCAAAAATTTTCATTCCACTTAACTCATATACGTACTATACATTAAATTTTCGATATTTAAATAATCTTTATCCAAATTCCGTTAACATTATAAATTCTCCTCTTACTACTTTGCTTAAACTTCAATTTACTCATCTCGTTTTATTAATATAAACTTAAGTAAACATCTTATATATACATACTACAAAGCAACATCAAAATATATCCTTTTTACAATCATTAAAGCTCATTTCAAAAATCCAAATATTACACATTATCACCATTAACATGAGCTTTAACAATACTCAAGCATATTATATTCCTACCATTCAAACCACAATGTTTACATTAAATTAACAATACTAACAACACCATTTTATCTCCTTGCTTAACCCCTATCATTTTTTTTTAATCTTAACTTTACATATTCAAACCTTAAGTTATCACACTTTGTCTATATCAATCAACTCATTCAATATTCCACCATATTCTCTTCATTATAATTACATATCCATCCATATTATCCATCAACAATATTTCCTCTCCCTTGCAATCCAAACATAAGCTTTATTAGAAAGAGATTCAAATAGTAGAGGAAAGATTACATACTTTGATTTTGATTTTGTTTTTAATTCATTTTTTTTTAACTTTATTTTTCCTGATCATTTCTTTATATTATAATCATATTTCACATTTTCTTTCCTCAAGGAAACTACCATTCTTTAATTTATCACTTAAACTTACATAAATTTTTCCATCTCATTGCTTTCTTTAAATTTCCATTCATATAGAACTTCATCCACACATTATTATCCATTTCATACAATTCAATACATTTCAATTCATATAATACCACATTCGAGACCAACCTAGATGTTAATGCATATGCATGTATCAAAAATTTCATTCTTTTCATTTTCATTCATCATCATTTTTCTTTTTAAAACATTTCCTTTTTAAATTTACTTAGGCCGAGAATCTCGAACCTAAGCTCTGATACCAAAACAATTGTAACACCCCTTCCCGACCTATAATAAGCCGAGGAGGAATGCTACATCAAGATACGAGCTCTGGTTATGTCAGCTTACTTAATGTTCCTTATAAAAATTTTTCAAAAAAAAAATTTTGACGGAGTCTCCCTTAAAATTCTATGTCCCAAGTGTCGACAAAATTGATTTTTCTTATATTTGAAAAACATTTTGTTTCACAATTCAACTCAAGTACACTCCCAATAATCCACCCTTATAACCTCAACTACAATCCTGCAAGAAGAATTCACACTTCTATATTCACAATCCGACTCAATTTAAAACCATACAGTTATTATACATTACTAGATTTATACATATAAATACTCTCTCGTCAGAAATACATCATAATTAAAATTTATACATGTATGCATAACCCTCTAGTTGGTCTCGACAAACTTTACTCTTCTTGTGGCATAACAAAAGACTTCATATCTTCCATCTAAAAACCTGCGCGAATAAACACCCGCGCTAAGCCCGAGAGCTTAGTAGTCCAAATATAAAATATAAACATATAGTATAGAAGTATTGATATGTAATGATACATCGATTCAATATATAATTAGTTCTTATCATATCTTCTTTTCTTTTTAACTTTATCTTTAATATATCCTAGCTAATTTCATATAAGATGTATATATATATAATATTATCACCAACCCCAATGCATCACCAATACTCAAAACCAATATATTAATACCCCTACATTATATATATACCATACCAACCATTATTGCAATACACACATTACACATCATATCACTCATTATTGCAATACACAATCTACATATCATATAAATCATAAATCATATTTCCAATAAAGACAACCTTTATCATCAACCACAATTCATTTTCCTATTACACTTAATAACATTATATTATTCACAATCCACCAAGCATAATTCATTATTAATACTCACAATCAATATTTCAATACTTGCATTTCACATTGACAATAAAGACAGACTCGGACCCAAAACACTAATATGTTATTCAAAGTTCAGAGTTACTGCTTTGATCCATAATCACAATAATCAAGCCCGTAGGCAACATATATCATATCTCTATCCATGGAGAGTGTAACAGACCCAGTCTCTTGGACCATCCACCCGACTAATCGAGAAGATCCTCAACCCGGCAAGACTGTTACTTTTCATATATTTCACATTTATAATTCATATAGTGTAACAGACCCAGTCTCTTGGACCATCAACTCAACAACTTGAGGAGATCCTCAACCCGGCTAGACTGTTACATTTCATATGTTATAGGCATGCCGTCAAATCCAGAACTCTGAAAGTTGAATTAACATATTAGACACAACTCTTTTCATTTATATCTTTGTACATTTCTTTCTCAATTCATTTCATTTTCATAACAGGCAACCATGCCTCAATTATAATTCATTTACATTCTCGTAGCCAACACAATGGCTTCACATCTCATTTGATTCATCATAGCCAATCTCAATGGCTTCACCTCTTATCATATTTCAATTCACGTTATAGCACTTCATCATTCAAGTATACATAAACAATTATATTGAGCATATATCTTCAATTCATCATCATATAATCAACATGTTTATTTATTTCATTTCAATCATTATTACCAACCACAATTACAATACATTTCATCATTTCTCAAAACACATTAGCACAATTCATCATTACAATATTTATCATAACAAATTGCATTGTACTTACCTATTTGAATGATCTTCATATCTTTCACATCATCCAATCATAACCTTAATCAAATTATATTGACAATATAGTAATTCACTTAACACATTTACAAACAAATGTGTTAAGTCTTAATTCATGTAAATAAGTGCAATCATATAAACTTTGTACTTACCTATTTGAATGATCTTCATATCTTTCACATCATCCAATCATAACCTTAATCAAATTATATTGACAATATAGTAATTCACTTAACACATTTACAAACAAATGTGTTAAGTCTTAATTCATGTAAATAAGTGCAATCATATAAACTTTGTACTTACCTATTTGAATGATCTTCATATCTTTCACATCATCCAATCATAACCTTAATCAAATTATATTGACAATATAGTAATTCACTTAACACATTTACAAACAAATGTGTTAAGTCTTAATTCATGTAAATAAGTGCAATCATATAAACTTTGTACTTACCTTAAAACCAACTTACACCACTCTATACACCTACTCTTCCAAGAATCCTCAACACTTAGATTAGGGCAATTCAACCTCTTCACAACCTAATCCAAAAGGAATATTAGCAAAATGACCATATGAATAGTAAATTCTGGTTTTAGACTAAATTTTATCCTTATTTTGAAAATTTGTATAAAATAATATACTTGACTAAAAACTCTAAAATTTTTACAGAACTTAATTTTACATCTTAAAATCATTCCTTTAAAATTTCAGATCAAACTGAACACAAAATCTTGGTCAAATAGTTCACCCAAACAGACTGCCCCAATTGCCCTGCATCCTGGCAGCAGTTCTAAACTTTGTGAATTCCATAACTTAAATTCAATCAACTTGGTTCCAAATTATTTTTCTCAAATACTAGACTCATTAAGAAACAACATATCCAAAATTCAATTGAATATAATTTTTCTACATTTTATTAAAAATTCCGAAATATAGCTGTCTCAGTTAAGGTACCTGCTGGAACAGATCTAATAAAAATAATCTTTCTAAACTCATAACCTATCCAAAATCGAATCAACATATTTTTCAGTCATTCTAGACTCATAGAGGCACAACATATCAAAAATTCACTTCAAGAACATTTTTCTATAATTAATTAAAAATCATACAAATCACAGCCTTTACTAATTGTAAAACAGAAACAATTTCACTAAACACAAACATACATCAATTATTCCATTTTCCAACTCATATATATATCAAACCCTTACTAACCAATTTAATAATCCATCATCATCCTCACAAATAACCATTTAAATCTACACATATCTTTCAATCTTTCACTATTATCATCTTAACATACTAACTACATCCCATATCAATACAATCAATGGAAATCAATTCAAAGAAATGAATACTTACTTGAGTAGTCTTTGCCAAATCTTCAATCTTCACTTCAATTCTCTTTAAGCCCTTAAAATTTTGATGTGCATAATTAAAATCTCCTTTCTCTCTTTCTCTCTCTCTCTCTCTCGTAAGAAGAAGAAGAAGGAGACAAGAAGATTTTTCTTCTTTTCTTCATACTTATCCTATATATATATATATAATAATAATAATATTAATTATTTCTAAAAATTCTCCACCACAACCTTCATTCAACCCTTTGACTTTCTTTTCTTCTTTCTCTTTTATAAATATTATTATCATTATTATTAATTAATTAATATTATATATATATATATTCACTTTTCCTACACCACTTTATACATTATGTATATGTGGTGTATATGTGGGTATATGTATATTCCTTTTATATTTCCCATATATTTTCCAAATACCAATATACATCTCATCCCTCAAATACATCTACCTCTTCATTTCTTTTCTCTTTTCATCAAACATATACATTTAATCCAAATACAACAATAACTCTAAAACTTTTAGGGTATATTTTGGGATATTACAGATTGCTTAGCTGACTGTTAGACCAGGTAAGTTTTATGGGTGTATTTGAACTGTTTGTGTTGTGCTACTTGCTAACAACTTATATATATATATATAAACCCTTCTTATAATATATTATCCTTTTTATATATTCACTAGACTATTCTTTCGAACTCAGCCTCGCATGCTTTAGGAGACAGAGAAACTTGCACGTGATTGTATTTATGTGAGAATATTGAATTTGATATTACTTGTGCTGTGTGATGGTGTGTCATGAAGGGGAAGGAGGTTACTGAGGCTTAATGGCTATACTGCTACTGAGGCTTAATGCCTATACTGTTTACTGAGGCTACATGCCTAATTACTGATTACTGTATTGTACTGAGGAGTTATAAGGGCGGATGTGACTGATATTATACTGTACTGTTTATTGATTGGTGACCCCGACACACCATCTTGATTGCTTAATTTGTGAATGTATTATATGTACTACTTATATAACTGTTAGATGTTTCTCTGCCTCTCATAGGCTTACTGGGCGTCTATATAAAGCGCTCACACCCTTACAGATTGTCTTGCAGGTTTACAGTGATTGCCTTCGTCTATCTTCTTTCTCTTCTTTGGCGAAGTCGATCAGGTTTTTCGTTTGTGTTTATCGGTCTTTCTGCTTAGAGATTTCCGGATATTGAACTTTTGGGCGGATTGAATCCGAATCCCTTTTTGTGTAATAAGTAGAACTTGTCTTCTTTATATTTCCCGAATGATTTTATTGGGATTTGATTATATTAATGGTTTATATTTGAACTAGGATTGAGGATTATATAAGTATTGAACTGTTTTGCACGTAGACTGTTATGAATGTTTCTAAGGCTTATGTGGTCGGACTTCGGTTTGGCTGCATACCGGTCGTGGGCCCCAGGTTGGGTCGTGACATATATAGAGTATAAGAGTATTACATTTATTTTGATATTAGAGCTTAGGTTTGAAATTCTCGACCTAGGTGGATTTTGTAAATGAGGAAGGAGAATTTTAAATTGTGATTTAAGTTTTAATATGTGTTTATGCTTGACACTTAAGTTGGTCTCTAATGTGGCAATATTTGTTTAATATATTAGATATAAGTTGAGATGGTGTCTAGGATGCATGGATCAAAGTGGCGCAATGGAAGAATCTTTTTAGAGATTTTTTATTAAATATTATTTGGAGCATTCACTAAAAAATAAGATTTATGTTTGTTTCAAATGATAAATAAGTGAAATTAAGGAAATGATTTAAAATATGATATAAAAAGCTTGAGAGATGAGTATGATGGTTGTTGGAAATTCTACTTATGTGCTGTGAAATGATTTTGACCAAATTTTTAGACTAATCTAGAGACATTAAGTGAGCTTGAAATTTTAAGTGTAATTTTTTTGTGTTAGTATTTGATATAGGAATTTTATAATTTTTAAAGATGATTTACTATTGAAGAAAAATAGAATAATACAAACTGATGGATAAATTCCAACAATTCAGAATCTATAAAAGTTAAGAAATGTATTTTAAAAAAAGAAAATGAACCCATAAAAATCTAAAAATTTAAATAAAAGATAATATATAGTTTTAGGACATATGGTTAAAATTTCATAAATTTTTAGTCAGGTTTGATACCTGAAATAAATTGGTACAAAGGTACTGCTAGAGAAATTATTGAAGAAACAAAATTTGTGGATTTGGACGACTTAATTTTTAAATATAGTAAATAAACTTAGAAAAATCTAAAATTTTAAATATAAGTCCATATATGTGTCTATTGCACATGGTTAAAAGTTTATAATCTCTAGTGAAGATTTAATGAATGAAAAAAGGTGAAAATTGGTACTAAAATCAGAAAGTCAGATTAATTTGTGGAATTACAAAACAAACTAAATTTTATGTAGAAAATAAATGAAGGAAATTATGAAAATTTGCATATGAAGTTTTTAATAAATTAGAACTAAGGGTTTATAGAGAAAAATGGAATTGCCAATGTAAGATATTGTAGCATGAATTGATTGTGTTCTTTGAGAGTTTATTATTATTTATTTATTTGATTTAGATGAATGGAATTAATAATGGCATATTATGTAAATTCTAAGATTGCAGTGTAACCAATTCAATTGAAATTGAATGTTCAAAATAGATGTATACCTAGAGAAGGAATAAGTGTTCATTGTATGTGACAAGCAAATTGATATGACATTTTTAAGAAATCAGGTTTTAAACAAAAAAAAGTGGATAGGAAAGTCGATAAGATAATTGACAATTTATGACTTGAAATGGTTTAAAAATATATATAAGGATACATCACTCCTGTTAGGGTGGTCATTGGGTATTGCATGAGATAATCAAAGATAGTTAAGAGATCAACAAATGAAACATCACTCCTAATAAAAGGAAAGTATATCTCACGACCTCTTATCGGAAGGCATTACTTTGGAAATCCTTGGCCAAGGTGGATGGATCTTTGAGGGAGCCTCAAAGTTGCATCTTATAGAGTAATGGGCTTCGAGAACAAAAACTAATAAATTCAGACAAGGTGTGACGTAGTCAGTAGTGGGAGTTGACACAAATTCCTTGCTCTAAACCAAATGAGATATGGTATGATGTAAGGAGTTTATTGCATGGTAAATAACTATGGAAAGGTTGAAGTAAAAAAAAAATTGACTTTCTCAACACTTGGGTGGCCATGATGCATTGCTAGATGCCAATCTTGGTATGCTTAATATCAATTAGTTGATTGGAGAATTAATTCCAAATGAAGAGTTCATTTGAGGAAAGCTTAATTTTAATTAAGGGTGAGATTAATATTTAGCTACCAACATGCTTGGGAGCCTAAGACACTAAAAAGGGTTTAGAATTAATTAAATTGGCTTTAATATATTATGAGATAATATATTTAATGGATTGGATCCATTAAGGAAGAAGAAAATGGGTTATTAGCTATTGGGCCAAGTTGAGCCCATTTGGGCATAATAAGCTATTACGTTTAGAAGCCCTAGCTAATAGAAACCCTAGAAGACCAAAAGGATATAAATACCATCTTAATAGATGGGAGCCTCACTCTTGCCTCCTAACTAAAAGAAAGATAAGAAAGAGTTTCTTCTTCCTCCACTTGAGTGTCTCTTCTTACTACTACAAAGATTCACTCTTGGCCACTCCTATTAGATAGGAGAATAATTCTTCCCTTGTATGGATACTATTAGAGATAATCCTACCCCTAGATTATTGTGGTTTGTAACAATCCAACAAGAAGAGAAGGTGAAGAATTTGTGAAGAGCTCTTAGGTATAATCTCTAAACCTTATATGTTCTTCCTTTAATTTGATTTTAATCAATATGGGATGATCTAGGGTTTAGGAATTTTAATTTTTTTGCTACGTATTGGCTACCAATTTTGATTATTCACACTTTAAATTCCTAACAGTGGTATTAAGACACACCTATATTAATTAAAATTAAAAGGCATGAAAACAATTAATTTTAGAAACCATAGCCTTGCGCCATATGTTTTCAATTGATTTTGGTTATCCCTTTATGCTTTTTATTGATTTTGTATGATTTTGATTGAATTAAAATGTTTAATTTTGATTCAAAATGGAACAAAATTGAAAAATTTTTAATCTGTCGAAATTGTCAGAGTTACGACGATATTGTTTAGAATTATGGTGTGATTGTTTTCAATTTCTGCGAAGATGCTCAGAATTACAATGTCGATGTTTTTGTCCAAAAAACCTATATTCCGAATATGATGCTTTCCTACATGGTTTTTAATATATGATTTGATCATTTAAACCAAGGTAAACATATGAGATAAGTTTACAAGGATAGACAAAAAGTATGAACAAGCCAAAGGGAAATTTGATTAAATTTAATAACAAAAGGGTTATTGCTTAAAAGAGTTTTATGCAAGAACATATGATTGATATGTTTTGATACCTTCATGTTATAATCCAACAAGTTTTTATTACTTATATGAAATTGGTTTGATGATTTTCAGTTGCTAAAATATTTTTTTGAATATGGATATTTTAGAAAATTCAATTAAAAAAATTTATGATTAAATAAAACTTGGATTTTCTAAACCTCTCCTAAAACTTGTAATCATCAAATTTTTACATGGATCTTTAATGAGATTAAAATCTTTGTTGGACATATTTGAACTAAATTAATGAGATTAATTGGGATATAGTTCAAATGAATTAAATCAATCAAACCAAAATGATTACATGTTTGGTGTCAAGAGTTGGAACTTTGAGGCATAATGTAGAAAATCAATTGGTTTTTCATGTGTTGAATTAGGCATAATGAATCTACGGTTGTGTGATTGGCATGATGGATTATTATGGACTTGCCCAATGAGATTAAACATATGCATGGATTTTTGTATTTGGTAATTAGGGCCTGAATGTCCTGCCTTTCTCTATTCTCTATTGTATTTCTCTTTTCACCTAACTCCCCTCATATGTAACAAGAGGTTTTCTGGCTTCTAAAATTATGTAATTAGATTACATATGATTAGATAGGAATTAAAGTGCAAGGAGATGAAGATGGAGATGGCACCAATAACCAGATAAAGAAGAAAATGTAAATTTTGTAAATTTACATTTCTCTTTGTAATTCATGCATCTACTTAGGTTTGACCTATCGGTTTCCTTCTTGGCTTTAGGATACCAATGTAGATATGTCCATAATCATTCCATGTAATTTTTGAAATTACATGGCTTTATCTTGATGATGATACATAGATAAAATATGCATGTTTAAAATAGATGAGACATAAAATAAGAAATCCCTCAATTAAAATTAAGTTTAATGCCTTCCATTAATATAGTAAGTGTGAGCAGGGATTTTTGCCCCCACTCCAGTTGGAATGGTTCTTGCGACTTTGACACTGTTAGGATCGGTGCCTTAGAGAATATGGACCTAAGCCCGGAGAATTGGATAGCCACTTGGACGGGCCAGGAAAGAAAAGAAAGGGGTGGATGACTTGATTCCTAAGAAATCCCCAACCCCCTATTGGGTTTGGAAAGTTGGGTAGCATGGGGAAGGTGAGAATGACCCATCACCCCCATAGCGCCCGATTCATTAGAACCGGCTTTCTTTTCAGGGCTAAATATTATTGAATTCTTTATTATTATCATCTTATCCATATTAAATGCAATGAAAAGAAATAAGCATTTATCATATTATTGAAATAAAGTAAACAAAATAGGCATCCATCTAAGGATGGAAATATGCCCTTATAATCGTTCAATATCCAATATATAAACAAATAAAATAGGACACCCATTGATTGATGGAAATGTGTCCTTTACATTATATCAAAAATCCTTAAAAGGTAAATTAAATTACATAATTAAAACCAAGGCACCCACAAAGTGAAAACATGCCTTTTACAACTTTAAAAACCAAATAACAATAAGAAAATATAACTTAACTATTCAAGTAAGCAGATAAAAAATAAACACTTTATCCATTGTAAACAAATAATTATGACTCCTTTGAACTGAGATTAGATTGCCAAATTAAGGTTTTAGGATTTTAATTAAGAATTATGTTTAGGGAATTGAAATTAGGGTTTTTCGTATTTCAAAATTAGGGTTAAGCTTAGGGTTTAAGTGTCGGTTAAGGTTAGGGATTAGGGTTTAGGTTTGGTTTTGCAGATTAGGGCTTAGGCTAAAGGTCAAATTTTATGTATTTCTAATACCAGCCTACTCTAACTGTGAAGGATTTATAAAATTTTGTTTACAATTTTGGCAATACAGTGTATTAAGATAATAACAGTAATTGGGATATTGAAAATCAAATGAATATAACACAGTGAGAAGTATATAAAAATAAATCAATGAGTTTAATTGAATAGGTTAATAGAGATTGGACTTGCATTTGTTGGGTCCACCAATTGATGTATTGAACCAAGCTCATTTTAGATGTCTGCCTGGATCAACTGACTTTGGTTGAACAAAACAATTTGAAGACAATTGCTACTGCCAATTGCTACTGCCTCTCTGTTCTCTTTTCATTTCTTTTTGCTTTTTACTTTCTGGTTTGATTAATTTTGCTACTCCCTATATCTATTAATTACTGCTGTGAATGGTTAATATTGCCTACCCTTTTTGTCTTTAGGCTTATGTATTTATAACCATAGATTAAGGCGAATGGTTCCCTAATCCTTCTTCACTTCCAAAATTACCTCTCCTTATCCGTGCCTCATTAGGACTCTAATTACGATTAAGATTGAATCCGGCCATAATGAAGGACTCATGGTGAATTTGGCATAACCAATTTGCCATGAGCTTGGCTCTTAGCAAATTTGGAATGCCAAATTCGCCATGACCAAGGCTCATGGGTAATTTGGCTAGCCAAATTGCTTATGAGCTTGGCTCATATTGAGCCTGGCTGACCCAACCGAACCGAATTGGCCTGTATTTCAATTGGCTCAACTTCAACTGGACCTAATTCAATTAGATTAAATTTAATTTGGGCCTTTAATTAAAAATAAACTTAATCTGACCTTATTTAATTAAAACTAAATTTGAACTGGGCCAAATTAAGGGTCTACAATTTTGCTCGCTGCTTGGACAATTAGAAACTTGAGTAGAAGAGAGTGAAAAACAATTAGCCTTAGCAGATTGGGTTTTGGACCCAACATTTTTTATTTGGGTTCTGGACCTGTGAGCTTGATTTTGGATTCTAGGCCCGAACTGATTTGCGTTATGGACACAAGATTGGATTTAGATTTTGGACCCGAGACTGGATTTGGGTCCTTGACCCGATATTGGATTTGGATTCTCGACCTGAAACTTGGATTTTGGTCCTTGACTCGAGACTGGATTTGGGTTCTGGACCCGATACTGGATTTGGGTTCTCAATTTAAGACTTGGATTTGGGTCCTTGACCCGAGACTAGATTTGGATTCTCGATCAGATACTGGATTTGGGTTCTCGACCTAAGACTAAATTTAGATTCTCGACCCAAGACTAGATTTAGGTTCTCAATCTGAGACTAGATTTGGATTCTGGACTCGAGATCAGATTTGGGTTCTTGACCCGAGACTAAATTTCAGCTCCTCTAGCTTGATCGTCCTTTTGTCATTTGAGAATTTTGGCTTTCTTCTAGCCACTCGATTCCATTCTTCAATGGATCTACTTCAGCTCTTCTGACTGGATTGACCTTCTGTCATCTAGGGATGCGGGCTTTCTTCTAGCCACTTGTTGTATTCTTTAATGGATCGACTTCAGCTCTTCTAGCTAGGCCGATCTTCTATTCTTAGACCTTTTTCCTGATTTTTTGTCTTTTGTATCTTCATTCATTTGAAAGTTCTAACTTTCTTCTTGTTCCTTTCTTTTAGTTCTTCGCTTTGTAAAAAAAAAAAGCTATTTTTTAGCTACTCCTTATATAAAAAATTCAGCTATTTTTTAGCTAGTCCTTATATCCTCTTTTTTCTCTTTGCCCCATGTGTGGCAAAATATTGAAAGTCTAAAAATGTTTTATACATGCATAAAATCAAAAATTGAAAAGAAGAAGTTTTGCCCCCTGTGTAGGCTCAAACCAATGATTTTTTTCCCTTGCAGGCTTTGATTGATGTTTGTGTTTTGTATAGTTCCTTGTACAAGCATGCGTCTCTTATTTTTTTTGCAATGGCCCTTTCATGCCCCCTGATTCCATATCTTCTTTTGATTGTTTACTTCACAATGTATCACCTGTTTACTCTGACAGAGGAATAGGCAACACAAGATAATAAAAGTGCAGCGTGATATTCTCATGTATGCTTGTACGCATGATATGCATGGGTGATACTTATAGTAATTATATTAACTCACAGACCAAGGTAACAAGTTAGAGTACTCCTATTGGCACCTTCACGATGTTCATTTAGGTCTTGCAATGGAACAGAAGAAGATATTGCATCCATGCCTTTATCTTCAAGATATAGAAAATATGAGTAGTGGGGGCCTAAGCAGCATAGTCTGTAATATCCCAAATTTTTTTAAATTTTTTAAATTTTTAGAAATTTGATAAAATATATTATAATTAAATTGGATAAATTAAATTAATGGTTTTGAATAAAAAATGAAGGGGTTTTAAATTAAAAAGTGGAATATAAATGTGATATAAATGTAAAATATACATAACATATAAAAGTCAACAATTTTTAAAAAGAAAAGTCAAAAGTCAAAGTAAAAAGGGAATTTTGGTAATTAAATCTTAAAAATTTAAAATTATTAAATTAATTAAAAAATAAATAATTTTTGAATGGAAGAGGGCTTTTTGGACTTTTAATTTATTAAATAAATAATTAAATAATTAATTATTAAAATATTAAATAATATATATATATATATGGTTATAATTAAAGGATGAAAGGAAAGATAAATTAAAGAATAGTCTTCTTCTTCTTCTTCTTCTTCTTCTTGGCCGAACCACCATGGGAGATAGCTCAAGGATTTTTTATCTTCCAAGATTCCAAAATAGAAGGATTCCAAAGGCTCAAAAAGGACTTTTAGTGATTTCCACTCGAAAAAATAAGTTCTTTAGCTTTTTCTTTGGATTTCCATTGAATACGTGAGTTTTGAAATTTTGAAGTAGTATGTTATAATTGTTGGAATTGGTGTGTATGAAGTTATTTTGGGTAGTTATTAATGATTTTAAGGTTAGATTGAAGAAATGGTTGAATTAGGATAAAGAATGGTGAAGAGATAGAATTTAGGGTTATGGACTTTTAGGGTTTGAGCAATCATGATTTTTAATTGTGCTAATTGGTTCTAAATGAGTTGTTTTGGTTCTTAAACAAGTGTTTTAAAGTCAAATATTGGATTTGGTTGTGTTTGGTTGGAGTTTGAGAATGGAAGTGTGATTTAAGGTTTTGAAAAATGATTTTTCCAAAGTTGTTGAATTGTATAATTTTATTGGTTTAATCTTGTTGTTTGGTGATATAAGTGATGAATATAAGCTTAAAATGGTTAATGGATTGTGTTGGAATGGAAAACCTTCAATGGGGGAAGGTTATGCCATTTTAGGGTTTTTTGTATAAGAGTGTGTTTTTGTAATGTAAATAGTCTAAATGTATTAAAATATGTTTCTAATAATATAAATAAACTTAATATATTAAAATGAATGGCCTAGTATGATAATCCAAAGTTAAAGTGAGGTTAGCCTTAAATTTTGGATTTTTGCTTGGATGGGGTTTAATTATGGTTTAATATTGGAAAAGCCATTAAATGTGATACTAAATGATTATTTGCTATCACATTTGGTTTAGGCATTGAGGGAGATTGATTTGCTTCATCCAAGTGGTGAAGGGCAAGTTGGAAGGATAGGATTGGAGGTTGTTTTAAGCTTGGTTTGGTTGCTATTTGAGGTAAGTACAAACTTTGAATACATTGGTTATGTTTGCATGACATTTAGGCTTAACACATTTTGGTTGAAAAATGTGTTAAGCTACTTGATATATTGGTTATGTATGAATAATGTGCTATGACATTTGTAATGTCATATATGTGTTAAATGCATTGTGAAAAGCCATTGATAATGGCTAAATTATGTAAAATGTGTTCATTCAGTTGCAGGCTAGTCTGGAAGAGAAGTTTGATTATGCTAGATCTCTTTTGCAGAGGGATGCATATGATTGGTGGAAGACGGTTCCACATGCTCTGGATGATCCACCAGCCCTGACTTATGATGATTTCCTGCGAAAATTTGAGCAGAAGTATACTCCGAGGGAGTATAAGGATGCAAAGAAGATAGAGTTCTTGAGTCTGAGACAGGATACCAGGACAGTGACAGAGTATGAGATCGAGTTTATCCAGTTGAGTCATTATGCTGGTGGGATCATTTCTGAGGAGATTGATAGGTGCAGAAGATTTGAGTTGGGACTGAGACCCTCGATCATGTGTATCATAGCAGGCTCTCAGTATCAAGATTTTTCTTAGTTGGTTGCAGCTGCCAGGAGTATAGAGAGAGCATAGTGTCTTGTAGCAGCTACCAGGGTTGAGGAGACCAGAGCTAGGAGACCCCAGAGTGAGGCAGGTTCTTCATCAGTGAAGAGAGGCCGAGGCGGATATTTTCAGAGGTTCAGTAGGAGCCAAAGGCAGTTTGGCAGGTCAGTATAGCAGCGGAGAGAGAGATAGAGACCTGTCGTTTCAGTGGCTAGTGCTCCGACCACAGTGGCTCAGAGGCATACTCCACCTACTTGTGTTCATTGTGGTAAAGCACATGGAGGTGTCTGCTGGAGGAGATGTGCTTTAGGAGTGTATTTTAGATGTGGGTTGCCAGACCATTTTATCAGATATTGTCCAGAGCCACCAGAGGATAGACAGGTAGATACTGTAGCTTCTCGACCCAGTGTCACAGGGAGTTATGATGGCAGAGGTTTTGGTAGAGGTGGTTGATCTGGGACTAGTCAGAGAGGAGGTTCTACAGCCGAAGGTAGTAGACCAAATGAGGCAAGGCCATCACAGAGGGTTTATGTGATGTAGAGGCAGCAGGATGTTTCAGCTATTATTGCTGGTACTTTTACTTTATTTGGTACTTCAGTTATTGCATTATCAAACCCTGGATTGACTCATTCTTACATCAGTGCATCCATCTTGCCTGTGAGTGATCTGTATTCTAGTCCTTAGGATTTGATGTTTTGGTCACAAATCTTTTAGGGCATAGTGTTGTGGTGAGCAGGGTGTACCGAGATAGCCCAGTTGTTGTTCAGGATGAGGAATTTCTCGATGACTTGATTGAGATGTCTTTTAGGGAGTATGATCTGATTTTAGGCATGAATTGGTTATCCAGGCATGGGGTTGTGGTAGATTATCAAAAAAAAATATGTTACTTTGAGAACACATGATGGTAGGGATGTCATGGTATCTAGTGAGCAGAGGTATCTTTCATCCATGTTTGTTTTAGCTGTTTCAGCTGGGAGGATGATTCGGAATGTAATATCCCAAAATTTTTAAAAATTTCTAATTTTTGGAAAATTTTGATAAAATAAATTATAATTTAAAAGGATAAATTAAATTAATGATTTTAAATGAAAAATGAAGGGATTTTAAATGAAAAATAGAATATATATGTGATATATATGCAAAATATACATAACATATAAAAGTTAACACTTTTTAAAAGAAAAGTCAAAGTCCAATGGTATTTTTGTAAATAAAATTTTATAAATTTAAAATTAATAAAATAATTCAAAAATAAATTATTTTTGAATGGAAGAGGAAAATTAGGACTTTTAATTTATTAAATAAATAAATAAATAAATAATTATTAAATTATTTTAATATATATATATATATGGTTTAAAAATAAAGATGAAAAAAATGAAATTTAAAAAGTCTTCTTTTTCTTCTTCTTCTTCTTCTTCCTCTAGGATGTTTTTCCATGGGAGCTTGGAGCAAGAATTTGATTCTACCATTCTCCATAAATTGAAGGATTTAACAAGTTTCAAGTGGATTTTTGGTGATTTCCACCAAATTTAGTAAGTTTCCAACTCTTTTCTTTGAATTCCATGGAAGTTTAATTTATGTGAGAATTTGGATTTTAAAGTAGTATGTTATAATTGTTGGAATTGGTGTGTATGATGTTATTTTGGGTAGTTAACAATGATTTTAAGGTTAGATTAAAGAGATGATAGTGTTTGGATAAAGAATGGTCAAGAGAGAGAATTTAGGGTTATAGATTTTTGGGGTTTTGAAAACATGAGCTTTAATTGTGCAAATTGATTCCAAATGAGTTGTTTTGATTCATAAACAAGTATTTTAAAGTCAAATATTGGATTTGGTGGTGTTTGGTTGGAATTTGAGAATGGAAGTGGAGATTTAGGGTTTTGGAAAAGTGATTTTCCAAAGTGGTTGAATTGTGTGATTTTATTTATTTAAGCATGTTGTTTAGTGTTAAAAGTGATGAATATAAGCTTGAAATGAGTAGTGGATTGTGTTGGAATGGAAAACCTTCAAAGGGGGGAAGGTTATGCCATTTTTGAGATTTTGTGTATAAGAGTGTATTTTTATAATGTAAATGATTTAAATGTATTAAAATATGTTTTTAATAATATAAATAAACTTAAAACACTAATTTAATTGTACTAGAATGGAATTCTAATGTTCAAGTAAGGAAAGGCTAAATTTTTGGAAATTTATAGGAGTGATGTTTAATTATGGTTAAATCTTGGAAATGCCATTAAATGTGATACTAAATGATTATTTGCTATCACATTTGGTTTAGGCATTGAGGGAGGTTGATTTGCATCATCCAAGTGGTGAAGGGCAAGTTGGAAAGATTGGATTGGAGGTTGTTTTAAGCTTGCTTTGGGTTACTAGTGGAGGTATGTACAAACTTTGAATGACATTTGGACTTAACACATTTTGGTTGGAAAATGTGTTAATCTACTTTGTTCATTGATTGTGTATGAATAATATGCTATGACATTTGTAATGTCATATATTTGTTAAATGGATTGTGAAAAGCCATTGATAATGGCTAAATTGTGTTAAATGTGAAGTATGTATAATATGTGGAAATACCCAAAGTAATTGGGTAATGTGTTGTGAATTCAAAAAAGAGATATGTGGTATAATGAAATGAATTGATATTGATAAAAATGAGAAAAGTGAGAAAAATGAGAAAGATATAAAAAATGAGAAAAGTCAGAAAAGAAAAAAAAAAGTGAAAATAAGGCAATGTGCCTAGATTGAATATGTGAAAATGAGATTTGTAAGCCAATGAAAAGAAAGTTAAAATTTCATGAAGGCTCAAAAGGACAACTAGGGATTGATATTTAATTGGGTGGATACTATTTGTTAGCTCGTCAAACAATGCCTAGATCATCTCTCCCTTAAATAAGCAGAGTTCAATTTTATCTCGAAAGTCCATCAAAGCATGTTCTAAGACTGACTAGGACCTAGGCAAAGGTAAGTATGTAGGGGCCCTCTCTAAGTAAGCATACATAACTTCTATAGAGCAATTCCCTCACCTAGTAAAGTCATTCGAATCATGATGCATAGATATATTAATTTATGAATATCAAGCTAGATTCGTTATTGGTTGAGAACTAAAATGAACAAAGACCAACAAAAATTTTGATGAAAGTAATTTATTCAAGTAACTTTAAATTTGAAAAACACGATTGTTCCAATTAAAGAAAGCAAAGTTGAAAAGCAATATTCAATCTAAGGAAAGTTTGTTGAATAAAAATTTTCCTTATTCCTCATCTTCAATACTCCTATCTAGAAAAGAAGATAAGACAAAATCTTTCTCAAATCCTTTTCCTACCATGAAGGTTGCCGGTGGAGGTATTCTTCCAAATTTTGGCAAAGGATTGTTCTTAGTATTAGGTTTGTTCGGCTCAGGTAGCTTACCACTGTCGATTAGATCTTGGATCTCATGCTTCAATCGGGTACATCTATCGGTCTCATGTCCTTGAGTCTGATGAAACTCATAAAAGGCTTTAGTATCAAATTTTGGGGGTAAAGGATTCAGCAAAGGTCGAGGGGCCAATGGCTGTAATAGTCCCTTCTTTTGTAGCTTGTTAAAGGCCCAAGACAATGGCTTCCCCAAATCTGAAAACCGCCTTCTATTTGCTTGACCAGTTGTATTAACATCAACTTCTTTTTGCGTGCTTTGATTTCCAGACTGGTAGTTCCCTTTCTCATTCCTTCTTATTGAAAAGCAATTCTTCTCCCTTTCCTATTCTTCAATTTGCAGACCAGCTTGAAGAATAATTGAAATCACAGATGAGTGTATGAAGCATCCTTTAACGAAGACTAGGCAACGCCCCTCTCACAATCATCCTTATTTGATCAAATTCATCGGGCTCTTCTTGAGCAAAGCAGCCTTATTTCTCCATCATTTCACATAGTCCACAAAATTCTTATTTGGCCTTTGTCTAATGGACTCAACTTCCATCTCAACATTGTAACCATATTGTTGGATGAAGGCCTTGTATAGTAGATCCCAATTATTTTATGTGCCATAATCTAAGGTATTGAACTAATTTTGGATAACAGGGTCCAATTAGAGCATGAAGTACCTTAGAGTTTGAGCCTTAGTAGCTCAGGCAGACTGTATAGCAGTATATACTGCTTTACATGGAGGTGAGGATTTTCGGTTCCATCAAACTTTGCAAAGGATGGCATCTTGAGCTTGTACGAAACTTCTTCGTCTAGCTCAAATAATTTGTCAACTTCGGACATTTCTTCAGTTTTCATCTTCTTCTCAAATTTCTTTTCCAAATTCGCTATCATCTTTTCAGCATCAGAACTTTTAGTTTTTTCTATAGTTGATCTTTCAACAATCTTCGGTTCTTTCTTCTTGTCTTGAGGATCTTAGAAGTATTGAGCCCAATCATTATCATCAATGATCACCTTATCATCATCAAAAACCACTTCGCCAACTTTAGCCTTCCCCTTATCTTTCTTGGTGCTAGCAGAAGTTTCGGCATTGTTTCCTAAAATTATAGCCAATTGGTTCTTCATGGTCTCGGCCAGGGCCTCTTTTATTTCTTCCATCTTGGCATTGAGGGCGTCATCCACCATTTTTGAATTTGTTCGGGTCCATTGCTTTTGTTGAAAATGAGATTGAGTTGTTACTAGATTCTTCATTTTCGGCGTAGGTTGGATTGTCATAAGGTTTTGAACTATCGTAATCCAGGGCTGTGAGCTAGAAAGGATTAATGATATGAGATGCATGTATGGATGTATGCACGTATGCATAAACAATAGACAAAGATAAGTAGAATGTCCCTTCCAACCTTATAACTTCCACACATGAATGGCGAGTCTCTTTTCCTAGGTATATGGTTAACAATGTACCAACATGGGGTATCTTGTTTTCGAATATTTCCATCGGACGTTTCAACCAATAGTTATATTTTCAAAAATGGAAATCAATTCATGATAATTCCCATTAATTAGGTTTTAATCCTTTTAACCAACTAAAGTAGCTTTTATACTATATTGGATTAAAACTAAATTAAGAGGTTTATTATAAATAGATTTCTCACTTAAAAAAAGTAACTAATGATTCATGCCAAAAACAAGCCTGTGATTAATTATTCTTATAATAAACTAGGCTCACAATTGATTTTTGATATTCCATAATTGACTAATTTGTAAGCTCTTTGTAGGAAAAGGTTGGATGAAAATAATTATGTTTCTAAGCCCATTGTAAAAAGATTTTAGAAAAAATGGATTTTGGGCTTTGTATTTGAGTCATGAGAAAAGAATTTTTGATTTGTGTTTTAGAAAAGTTTTATGTCCAAAAACCATCTTGAAAAGTTTTGAAAATAGCTTTGGTCTTTTGGATTTAGAGAAAAATTTATTTTGAGCTTACAAATGTACTTGGGTCAATTTAGAAAAAGAACAAACCAAATAAGCCATGATTTAAACCAAGATAAATTAACCATAGTCAAACAACAAGCATCTGGGGTAAAAACCTAAGGAAAGTAAGTAGGCCAATTACATGAGCTTTAGTTTTTATGTTGAAAAGGCTTAGGCTCCCATAACAAGTACATACCAAAAGATACAAGGCTATGAGTGGTCATATCTCCATACCTTGAGTGAAAGTATGGTATCCCTTACATAACACAACATGGGTAACACGAGCGTTCTAACTCACGCACACAATGCAATCTAATATGATGCAATAGATAATATCATGATAAGAAAGAATAGAATAATAAAAAGACCAATAGAATCAACTTCTCTTGTCCCCAATGGAGTCGCCACTGTGAGCGAGGATTTTTGCCCCCACTCCCAATGGAATGATTCTTGAGACTTCGACACTGTTAAATAAATGGACACCCATCCGAGGTTGAAAACATGTCCTTACATTGTTAAATGTCTAAAACTAAATAGGAAACCCACCAAAAGGTGGAAACGTGCCCTTTACATTAATTCCAAAAATATAAAATATAAAATAAATTAAATTACATAATGTTTAAATAATGAGGTACCCACAAAATGAAAACATACCTCTTACATTAGTACCAAAATAAATCAATAATGGTAACAAAGGAAACATTCATCCATAAATTAATCATTCATCAAAGACATCAAACATCAATCAAAATATATAATAAACATTCATCCAATTTAAATAAAACAGTAAATATATTAACTTTAAGGGTTCATGCATCAATTATTCTAGGGTTTTATGTTTAATAACTAGGGTTCTACATATACTAGTTTAATTTATTGAGAAATATTTTAAAGAAATAACATAGCTACTGGGTATTTTAAAGATTTATGGTTTGGATGTTTTTATGAAAATAATGCTACTGTGATTTAAAGAAATAGGTTTGATTAGGGTTTTAAGCAAACATATTGTTATTTTGATTTTTAAAAAGGTGTAATTAGGATTTCAGATTTGAAAAACATATTTTAAGGCTATTAAAGTTTTAGGGTTTTACGGTTAAGATATTAGGTTTTAATGTTTGAAATCTTGATTCTATAGATTATGATTTTTGAATTTATAATTTGATGCTTCACCGTAATCAAAGTTGAGTGTGCTTTTAATATTGACTATATCAACTACTTATGTATTTTAGGTGAAACAAATATAGAAAGCCAAAATTTATTGTTGAAAATTAAAATAACTCACTGAATAAAATTATAACAAAATAGATACTGTGAAGGTTTGAAAATAAAATTAATTAAGAAATAGGGTTTGAATAACTTAGGGTTTATGAAATTAGATTTGTGTTTAATGATTATATTATTTACTTTAATTTAGATATTAAGTATTGTATGAATTAATTCATGCTAATACCTAAACTAAATTGAGAGAAGAATTAAATGACTAAGGCAATGTGATGATGGCTTAAAAGATGAAGATAATTAATGATTCAATAAATTGAAGTTAGAGCAATCTACCTACGTTTGAAGGCTCCACCAAATTTGAAGAAATTGAACGAAGCTGTTTTCTGCTTCAGATTTGATTTTGGTTGAGCAAAGCAATCTGGAGATGATTACTCGTTGCATCCTTTGGTTGCTGTGTCTTCAATTTCTCCTTACTTGCTAGGGTTTTCTCTTGGCCGAAAGAATTTTTTGAGAGTCCCAAGTTTGGTTCCTAATTTCTTTTTTTTTAAAGATCTAAGTTCAGTCTCCCCAAAGTCCAGCCCCTTCTGAAGTGTTTTAATGTGGTATTTATAGGAAAAAATTCAAAACCTAATTCTAATTGTCTAAGGAAATAAAAATCATTTAGGAAAAGAAATTAAAATCAAATAGAAGTTGGTTTCGGAAAAACTGCGCTGGAAAAAATTACGCTGGCAAAAAAATTGTTGTGGGCCAGCACTAAAATTACGAGCGAACTAGGGCATGAGCAGCCAATTTGCCGCAGGAATTTTCTGCGGCGAATTGGCCCAAGCCAATTCTCTTTCGGCAACGAAAAGTTTTCATCGTCGATTTTTTCGTCGCCAATTTTTATTTATTTCTTTTTTAACTTTACTAATATTACATTTTTTATTTTTATTAAAAATTATAAATAATAAATAAAAATAAATATTATTTAATTAAAATAGCACAAAAATTATTTTAGACTATAAAAAATATTGGACCAGACTGGGTCAAAAATTAAGAGTCTACAGCAGCTAGATGCATTACCCTATTAATATAAATTCCCTAAGTTGAGAATGGCCATAGTGACGCCAAATTATGAAGTTAGGTTAGTGGTAAATGACTCAAGCTTCCATGGGCTTTGTAGTGCGTGCATTTCCTAGTAAAACATTTGTAGTCTTGTTCCATGCTAAACCAAAAGTACCCTTGCATCATGTTTTTCTTAGCTAGCATGTTCCCATTCATATGAGGTCTAAAAACTCTCAAGTGCACTTCTTCTATCACTCTATTAGTCTATCCTTTTCCTCTGGCACCTTAAGTTCACTCCATTAGCTCCCCTTCTATATTTCTTCCTAATAACCATCATATAGTTCAAGGCCCATTTTCTGATTGCCCTTTTCTCATCTTTGGGAACCACTTAAGGGTATTCATGATGTTCCAAATACTGTTGGATCTTGTCAAATTGAGCATCATGGTTTGTATGGACTTGTAACAGTCATATTTTTATTAAAATATAATTAAATAAATAATTTGAAAGGGTTTAAGGATGGGTTGGATAAAGAAAATACATAATATATATGTATGATATAAATGAAATATTCAAAAAAAATATAACTAATAAAATGAAAAAGTCAATAAGTAAATAGTAAAAGTCAATGAGGTAAAAAGTTAAAAAAAATAAAAAAAATAAAAAATAAAATTAATTTTAAGTGTAAAATAGAAAAGTCTTAATTAGTAAGTATTAATTAATAAATTATTTAATTTATATATATATATATTTATGGTTAGGAAAATGAGAGAAAAAATTAAAAAAAAAAAGCACATATTTTACCATCTTCTTATACTCCCTTATATTTGGATGAATTTTTATGGTGGTAAATGATGATTTTTTGCTTCTTCAATCTATCAAATTCTATAAGGATTTTCAAGGATTAAGGGTAGTTTTGGTGAAATTCCAAGTTAGTAGTAAGTTTTCCTTAGTTTTTGCAATATTTTTTAAAGTTTGTAGATATGTGTAAACAGTAATTCTGATGTAGTGTTTTATAATTGTTTAAATATTATTGGATGATGTTATTTTGATGTTGTAATAATGATTTTAAAGTTAGATTATAGATTTGGATAGGTTTATTAGAAGTTTGGGAGAAGAAGAAGGAAAATTGGGGTTTTGATTACAAATTTGTAAAGAATAGCTATAAATGGAATTTAATTAATCAAAAGGTGTTAGGATGGGCATATAATGTAATATCCCAAACAATACCTTAAAATTTTTGGAAATATTAATTGTTAAAATTGAATTAAGTGATTTTAAGTGTATATGTAATTAAGTGAAAGATAAGAGGAATGAGTGTGTATATGTTATGTATATGTAGATATATACAATATATACAAATTAATGTCTTATTATGGTCAGGAGATATTTTTATTTAAATAGATTTAATTAAGAATACTAGAAGATGAAGAAGAAAGTCAAGCCACACTCTTCTCTTTTAACCAAACACCTTTTCTCCAAATTACTCTCCACCAAGTATTAATAATATAATAATAAACCCACTTATGTCATCTTGCACTATTCTTAACTAAATCTATTTAAATAAAAATATCTCTTGACCATAATAAGACATTAATTTGTATATATTGTATATATCTCCATATACATAACATATTTCAACAATTAATATTTCCAAAAATTTTAAGGTATTGTTTGAGATATTACATATAATGTTATTTATGGACTTAAAGTTTGTTAGAGTAAATTTTAGAAATTTGAAGGAAATGCGATAAATCAAGTTTTATTAGTTAAAGTGGATAGGAATGAGTTCCTAATGAATTATTTATACTCACATTTTGGTTAGGAATTGAGTAGAGTTAAGTTAGTTAAAGTGGTGAAGAGTATTGGAGGAAGTTGGTGTTAGAGAGTGATAGTGCATTAGATTGTGGCACATTCCTAGGTAAGTACATACTTTGGTTAAATATATTTCATTTGCATTTGATTTTGCTTAACACATTTTTATTTGATGAATGTGCTAAGCTACTTTGATATTTAGTTATTAAATGTAATGCATTATTATTGGTAGAAGGTGTAAAATGTATTAATTACATCATGTTAAGCCATTGTAAATGGCTAAAAACATTAATATGTGTCATTAAGAAAATGAATCAGAAATGCCTATAGTATATGGGAAATGAAATCACATTGCATATGTGACGAATATTATTAAAAAAAAATGCGGTTAATTATGTTGAAGTATGGATAAATGATACAATGTGATTTAAAATGAGTATGGAAGAGTATGATGTATATGAAATGTGTGTTTACCTTATATTAAATCTTGTTCCAGAGTTTTTATATTTGGTAACATGCGAATAGCATGCCTATTATCTGATTTGCCTTTGGGGCTAGACATTGGGCATCAATCATGATGTTATTTGCCTTCTGGCTAGATATTGGGCGTCACTTGTAATTTTATTTGTATTCGGGCTAGACATTGGGTGTCAAGATAAACAAAAATAATATCTCTGGAACTTGAATATTATATAGGCTTATTTGGGCTCAATGCATGTAATTGTGATATATGATGGAATTATATGTGTAATGCATCAGTTTAGAATGCATTTGCATGCCACATTGGATTTTCAAAGAAAAGTATATTACATTGTTTTCAAACATTCTTTTATTATCAAAGTATGTACTGCTAGGCTATTAGCTTAGCGCGATTTGCTTATCACATATGTGATAAAGTGGACACTGAGAACCTTGTTAGACTTGACTAGGCCTAGGGTTCCTAGATTGTACTGGAAGTTTTGTTAGATTGCCATGAGATCAGAGCCAGCAATCTGACATGTAAATATTTAATTTGTTGAAACATGTTTTATTTATATACATTGTATTGATATATGAAAATTGTAACACTCTTATACCCTATATACGTACAATACATATTTTCAGCATATGTAAAATATGTATATACGGTACAAAAATGTCACACACCGGTTTAATAAATTTTTTTTCACGTTTTCAATTTAAAATTTCAAATTCTAAATATATAAAAATTAAATAGAATACAAATATTTTTTACTTGTTATAAGAACCCAAAATAAATAATATATATAAAAATCTCTGGGAAAAAAATTTGCTAGAGTTTTGTCTGTAATTTGGATATCCCAAAATTTATCAAAACACAACCTGCAAAAAAGAAAACACTCCCAAATAATTTCAAATCACCATCTCAACCATACTTCTCAATTTCACCAAGTTTCTCAAACATTTATACATATAGATATATATAATTTAAAACACACTTACTTTCCCATTTCAAATACATTGACCCAAATATTCTTTATAATATACAATACGTAAAATCCAAAACATAATATATTATGCATAAAACTCAAAATGTACAATAACATAAAAATATATACATGCTGCTGGTAGTGTTTCTGATCTCGATAGCAACTCAACAAGCTCAACTACAAGTCTAGACCCGACCTGGTCTAGAAGAACTCTCTGGCTCAACTGGGTCTACCTTGTCACCTGCGCGATGGAAAAAATCGCGCTAAGCCTAAGCCTAGCGGTACAAACTTTGATAATAACAATATAACTCAATGCAATACCAAATGCACAATGCATATAGATGTCACATCAATCCACTTTCTTATATTTTTTCAAATATTTCATAAGCACAACTCATAACATTATATTACTCAATTGTATCATAATTCATAATTCACATTAAAACAAAGACAAGCATGGGCCCAAAAAGGATCTTATATGCTATTCAAATTTCAGAGTTAGTACTTGGTCCATAATGACACCATGTGTCTAGCTCCGTAGGCAATATATATATCCATGAATAATGTAATAGCCCCAGTCTCTTGGACTTTAACCCGGCTAGACCCTTAGGCCCTAGTATCTTGTCCTCAACCCGGCTAGACTGCTACAGTTTTTGAGGCTTACGGCCCAGTCTTTTCACCCCAAAAACATTATATTTATCAACTGGGTTGGCTTACGACCCAGTCTTTTCACCATTCCAGTGTGTAGCCCGTAGGCAATCATAGGCATGCCGCCAAACCCAGAACTCTGAAAATTGAATAACATACTAGGCACACAATTTATTCATATTTCTCATTATCAATCTCTTTCTCTTTGTCACATATTCAATCTAGGCACATTGCCTTATTTTCACATTTTTTCACATCTTTCTCATTTTTCTCATTTTTCTCACTTTTCTCATTTTTATCAATATCAATTCATTTCATTATTACACATATCTCATTTTGGCATTCACAACACATTACCCAATTACTTTGGGTATTTTCACATAATATGCCTATTTCACATGTTACACAAATTAGCAATTATCAATGGCTTTTCACAATGCATTTAACACATATATGACATTACAAATGTCATAGCACATTATTCATATACAATCATTGAACCAAGTAACTTAACACATTTTCCAACCAAAATGTGTTAAGCCCAAATGTCATGCAAATATAAACAATATATTCAAAGTTTGTACATACCTCCACTAGCAACTCAAAGCAAGCTAAAAACAACCTTCAATCCAATCTTTCTAACTTGCCCTTCACCACTTGGATGAAGCAAATCAACCTCCCTCAATGCCTAAACCAAATGTGATAGCAAATAATCATTTAGTATCACATTTAATGGCATTTCCAACATTAAACCATAATTACACATCACTCCTACAAATTTCCAAAAATTTAGTCTTTCCTTACTTCAACATTGGAATTCCATTCTACTATAATTAAATTAGTGTTTTAAGTTTAGTTATATTATTAAAAACATATTTTAATACATTTAAATCATTTACATTATAAAAATACACTCTTATACACAAAATCTCAAAAATGTCGTGACCTTCCCCCATTGAAGGTTTTCCATTCCAACACAATCCATTACTCATTCCAAGCTTATATTCATACTTTTAGTACTAAATAACATGCTTAAACAAATAAAATCACACAATTCAACCACTTTGGAAAATCACTTTTCCAAAACCCTAAATCTCCACTTCCATTCTCAAACTCCAACCCAATACCACCAAATCCAATATTTGACTTTAAAATACTTGTTTATGAAACAAAACAACTCATTTGGAAACAATTTGCACAATTAAAATTTATGTTTTCAAAACCCCAAAAATTCATAACCCTAAATTCTCTCTCTTCACCATTCTTTAACCAAACTCCATCATCTCTTCAATCTAACCTTAGAATCATTGTTAAATACCCAAAATAACATCATACACACCAATTCCAACAATTATAACATACTACATAAAAATTCAAATTCTCACATAATCTCATCTTCCATGGAATTCACAGAAAAGAGATGGAAACTTACTAATTTTAGTGGAAATTACCAAAAATCCACTTGAAACTTGTTAATTCCTTCAATTTATGGAGTATGGAAGAAGAAAAATCCTTTCTCTTCAGACTCCCATGGAAGCCACGTTCTTGAAGAAGAAGAAAAAGAAGATGGAGACTTTTATATTCTTTTTCCTTTCATTTTTTTAACCACATATATATATATATATTAAAATAATTTAATATTTAATTATTTAATTATTTTTTTAATAAATTAAAAGTCCTAATTTCCCTCTTCCATTCAAAAATAATTTATTTTTGAATTATTTTATTAATTTTAAATTTATAAGATTTAATTACCAAAATACCATTTTCTTTTAAAAAGTGTTGACTTTTATATGTTATGTATATTTTGCATATATATCACATATATATATATATAATCCATTTTTTCATTTAAAATCCCTTCATTTTTCATTTAAAACCATTAATTTAATTTATCCTTTTAAATTATAATTTATTTTATCCAATTTTCTAAAAATTAGAAATTTTCAAAAAATTTTGCATGATAAAAAAATGTTGAATTTTTTTAAACATTTTGTTAAGATATTATAAAAGCTTGGATTAATTTTGTATATTAATATATTTGGGTATTTATGGAGAATGTCGAAGAGATGGATGTTTGAATATATTTTTGGGAGTGTAAAATTTTATTCATGTTGTGTTTGTGATTTCAGGAAATATTAAATTTATAGACAAAACTCTGGCAAATTTTTCCCATGTTTTCTTTTAAATTTGTATTTTTAACAATTAATTTCTATTATAAATTTAAATTTTAAAGGTTAAGTTATTTTTAATAAAATAAAGGAAAATTTTCTTGCAATTAGAAAGGTGACATTCTTTTATTTTGTATACATATTTTATATGCATGGGGTGTATGTATTGTACGTACATGGGTTATAAGGGTATTATAGTACTACTGACACTAATTGGTACTTATAGCATGGTTGGGATGAACTAACTAACAACATCAACTTCATAAAAAGTTTCCTAGACCGAAGCTTGGGTAGCTAGGGCAACTACCATTTGGTTTTCACTTCTCATCACATGTGTGAAGTAGTAGTAGTACTTAAATTTTTGGAGCAATAGATATAAATGATCGGCCTTAGCTTGTCCTCCTTCAATTCCCATTGACTGCTAACCTATTATACTGGCAGCATAAAGTCTCTTATCACTTATACTCTATCAACCCCCATGGAAATTAGGACTTCTAAGCCAATGGTGTAGGCCTCATATTATACCATATTATTCATTACTATGAACCTTAATTTCTTGGACAAAAGGAAGCAGTTCACCCTTGGGTGATTCTAATATTACCCCCCCCCCCAATCCAACTCTTTTCTTGTTTA
The DNA here is from genome assembly GCA_947685225.1 of Garcia nutans. NCBI lineage: Eukaryota > Viridiplantae > Streptophyta > Magnoliopsida > Malpighiales > Euphorbiaceae > Garcia > Garcia nutans. The sequence continues at coordinate 21,338,960 of CANTUV010000017.1, forward strand.
TTGCCCCCATCGAAGTACATCTTGTTGGGTTATAAAATGAATATGGCATCCAATAAGCAGCAAAAAATGAAGTTTTAAGGCAAAAGTTATTGCCTTAAACAACTAAAATTGAAATAGAAAAGAAGAACGCAAAGAAGAGCAGATTATAACTTTCAATTGCCTTTAATTAGCCTCTTTCACCTTGTTGGGTTATAGCAAACCACAACAATCCAATCTAGGATGTCTCTATGGTATCCACATAAGGGGAAAATAATCTCTAATCTGATTGGAATGGCTTGGCAAGAGGTTTTGTGCTAACAAATCCGAATTGTACTAGAATAGAAGAAAAAGATGAAAGGTGACTAGGGTTTTTAAGAGGAAAAACTCTTTCTCTACTTTCCCAATGTGAATGGGAATGTTTTTCTATCTTTTTTTCTTCACTACCAATACCCAATAAAACTTATTTTTTTCATTAGTCCCAAGTCCCTTAAGTTAAATTAGGGTTTTAAGAACCCTAATGACCCAAATATGCCTAATTGGACAAAAATAGATTCAATCCAAACTAAATATGCCTAATGACCCAACTTTAATAAACTGTCCAATCCATTCTTTCCATTCACTAATGGATTCCATCCATTAATATATTATCTAATAACATTATAAAGCCAATTTAATTATTTCTTAACCCTTTTAGTGTGTGATCCATTAGGTTCCCAAAAATATTGGTAGCGAAATACTGATTTTACCTTATGTGTAATTAAAGTTTCCTATATTGAACCCTTTAAATAGGATTGATTCTCTAACAACTAATTGATATTAAGTAGACTAATATTGGCATCCAATAATTCATCATGGCCACCTAAGTGTCAAGAAAGTTAGGTGGTTTAACTTCAGTTACCATAAAATCAACTCCTTACATCATATTGTATTTCAATTCGTTCGGAGTATGGACTCTGTATCAACTCCCACTAGATGAGTTATATTAAATCTAGTCAAAATTAATTAGTTTGTATTCCCAAAGCCCATTACTATATGAGAGATATCTTTGAGACATTCTCAAATGAATCCATGCACATTGGCCAAGGACGCCAAGAGTAACGCCTTTCTATAGGAGGTCGTGAGATATACTCTCCTTTTATTGGGAGTGATGTATCCTCTATTGGTCTCTCAACTATTTTTGAATACCTCATGCAATACCCAATATCCACCCAATGAGCAATCTCGAAGAGATAACAAGAAATGGAATAAAAGTAGAGCATTTAATATTCAAGAAACCTTGGAGATCTCAAGTCTAAGGATATTTGCACAACTTCTACGATGAGATATAATCACTGACATTAATTAGATTTCCATGTGATTATCTCTAGTAGGTCATCCAATGTACTTGTTAATAGTAACATACATCCACATGTTAACTCTAAGCATCCCTATACATACAACTTATGAGAACTACTACTTGACCCATTAAAAAATGTTTAACATATGCTAGTCTACCCGTATTAACATTGTGCTATTTTGTTAACGTTATGTATAGGGATAGCTTAGGCATAAACAATTTGTATGCAATGAGAATCTAACATCATGATCCCATCATGATTTCCCTTGCACTGTGTTTTATACTAGGGACTTTATTAACCACTTAAGATGTATCAACATGTGTCACATGAGTACTAAATAATAAAGAAAGTCTTTATTGATAAATGAAATGTGCATAATACAACCAAAAGAAAATATCTCTTGGGAATACATAACTGACACATATCCCACTCTTGGATTTCTATTGCACCTAAGTGCTTATTGGGGAATTTGAGGTTCACCTCTTCTCCTTTGGGTAATGGCTGTTGTGCCAAAAATTATGCCATTGCTCTTCCCTTGATTTTCTTTAGGGCCTGTATTCTAGTGTAAACTCTTCTAACAACAATAACCACTTTCCACATTTTTGAATTAGAGACAGGGCCTTCCTTAAATATCAAAAATGGATCCATCCTTGAGACTGCTTATACATGGTAGGGCTGAAAGTAATGCTTTAACTTCATAGAGGACCACACCATGGCTTGGCATGTCATCCCAACAGTGCTATATTTCACCTTGTATGGTAAGAGCTTGCTACTTAAACAATATACTTAACCCTCCATCAATAGCAATGTACAAGATTAATACCCTTCCTGGTTTAGGCATTCTAAGGATATGTTAGTTGAGGAGGTATTCCTTTATTCTCTTAAAGGCCTTTTGTCGGTGTCCATCTCACAAGTTGATTCTTTTTCAATAGCTTAGAGACAAGCTCACAAATGGAAGTCAAATGGGTAATAAACCAACTCACATATTGAAGCTTACTAACATGTCACAAATAGCCTTTATTTGATCGAGATCTATTTTAATGCCTTTAGGGGTCATAATATGCCCTAGCATCTTTCATGAGTTACCATAAAGGTGCATGTAATTCCCTAATTTTTATTGAATCTATTTATACATTAATTAGTAAGAGATTGATGATAGTTTAGATAGTAGTGATAAAGATATATACAACATATAAATAACATATAAAGAGGGTAGGAGTAAAGTGGTCAAGAGTTAAAATAGAAAAGTTAAAATATAAAATAATAATATTTTATATAAAAATCAAATTAGTTAATAATGTATACATATATATATATATATGGTAGGTAAAAAGAAGACTAGAGTCAAAAATTTTTCTAAAGCATTCAACTTTCTTCTTCTGTTTCCTTTCTCTCGGCTGGATTCCTTAGTGGAATTAAGGAGGAGATTTTGATCTTTTAAATCATCAAATTTCAACTAAATTTAACAAGAACTAAAGGGAGCTTTGATTTTAATCTAAGAAACAAGTAAGTTTTCTAACCCTCACTACAAGAAAAAATGAATCAGACAACGGTTAAGGAAAAAACCATTGTCTGAAAAAAAACAGACAACGGTTTTTTTTTCCCAAAAAAGCGTTGTCTGATTAATTTTCAGACAACTGTTTTTGGTGTTTTTCTTAACCGTTGTCTATTAGGTGTCATTTTGGTCACACCAGACAACGGTTTTTTAGGGACCGTTGTGTAATATATGTTTAGACAACTATTTTTTTGGTCATACAAAACCGTTGTCTGATAAGATATTTCAGACAACAATTTTTTTCGAAAGTGTTGTATAATTTAGCATTTCAGAGAACGGTTAAAAAAACTGTTGTCTGAAGCAAGCATACAGACAACGGTTTTTAGGGACCATTGTGTAATATATGTTCAGACAAGTGTTTTTTTGGTAAAAAAAAACCGTTGTCTGATAAGATGTTTCAGACAACGGTTATTTAAAAAGTTGTCTGATTAACTGTTCAGACCATTGTATAATATATGTTCAGACAACGATTTTTCGTAAGAAACCGTTGTCTGATTAACTGAGTGTTCAAAAAAAATTGCCTTAAATGAAAGTAATCCCTATACACAAATCAAACCAAAAGCACAAATCAAATGAAATCCTCCATTGACAAGTGTTAAACCAAATCCACCAGCAAGGTGTTAGAGCAAAAACCACATGATTCAATAAATTATATAACCAAATCTTTGAACAAAGTGTCAAATAAAGATAAAAATTGAATGATGGGTACAAATGAAACTTTCAACAAATTTAAATAAGAAACACAAAACTTTCAACAAAGCATCCAACCAATCTTTCATTAAATTCTGAATGATATAAACAAAACATTCTACAGGCAGCAGGGAGTTGTGATAGGCATTAAGGATGTTGGACCTGCAAGTATAAAGGATGGAAAAATTAATGGCAGGACATAATTTCAAAATAGAACTTAAAACAAATGAAATTATTACCATCATGACAGCTGAATCAATTCTTCTTCCTACCGCATGTAACTATTGTTTTCTTCATCGAGTTCATCAACATATGGGAACGTTGGCAAATGTAGCTCATTCTCAAGTTCTATTTCTACAGATCCCTCATTTTCATCATCACTTTCATCATAGTACTTGTTAGCTAATTTTAAGACAACTGACCATAATTTTTCAAGAGGGTCATCTATGTAACAAACTTGCTTTACATGTTTTCCTAACATAAAAGGATCGTTTAGAAAACCTAATTTGTTCAAATTAACCAATGTATATCCCAAGTCATCTACTTTAACCCCTTTGTTCATATCTACCCAATTACAACGAAAGATAGGAACCCTAAAGTGGTTATAGTCCAACTCCCAAATACTTGTAATAACTCCATAAAATGTATGTGAAGTATGCTTGATGTTTTTATCCTTACCCTTCACAAGCATTGTATCGGCATCTACACAAACACCGCTGCACTGAACTTGCCGTGTATCATCACGTTCTTTGGTGTTGTAGGTAACACCGTTGATTCTATAGCCACTGAATGTAGCTATATCCTTGTTAAGCCCTGCTGCAATCCACATTATATCCTTAGTTACTGTATTCTTCTCATCAAGTAATTCTAATGCAATCTGTCTAAAAAATTAAATTGGCCATAAGTATGATATAGCCTTTGAGAGAAGATAAATATTGTAGTATTTCAAAAGAATTCACAAGTACAGGGCATTCATTATTTTTCAGTAAAATATATAAAGAAACAGGCATATTTTTGCTACAAATTGCAGCAAAATACTTGGCTATAAGATTTTACCTTTTTATGAAACCACTTAGGGAATGTTTCATTTTGCATGTTCTTTAGCCACTCTTCATCATTTTCATGTTGTGGATATCTTGTCATCAAAGAAGCCATATGTTCACTGCAAGTAAAATCAACTTTATTGATTTTTGAAACAAAATGTAGAAAATAAGGAAATAACAAAAACAAATTGAAGTAACTTACTATGGGCGAACATCATTACAATTTTGGAGAAGACACAAATGTGCTAGGTGCAAGTCATTCTTACTTGGCATTATCACTGTTGCACCAGATAAGGGTCTGTATGTTGCGTCGTTCTTATCCCTACCATTTTTCAGCAATCCAACAGTAGCTTCTTCAAAGTTGACCAAACACTCAACGGCCTCTTATGCAACACAGGCCTCAGCAATGCACCCTTCCGGACGAGCCCGATTCCGTACATAACCCTTGAAAGTCTTCATATATCTCTTGAAAGGGTACATCCAGCGTAGGAAGATTGGCCCACAGAGCTCAACCTCTCTCACAAGATGAATTGAGAGATGTATTATTATATCAAAGAAGGAAGGGGGGAAGTACTTTTCTAGCAAGCATATGGTCTCCACCAATTGAGCTTGCATTTTTTCCAGTTTATCCACCTCGATGACTTTACTGCAAATTGCCTTGAAGAAGAGGCAAAACCTAATAATAGTGCACCTAACCTATTTTTGTAGTACTGACCGAATTGCGATGGGGAGTAAGTGATGCAACATTGTATGGTAGTCATGAGATTTCATTCCAACAAGTTGCAGATTTTCCATTGATACTAGACCCTTAATGTTTGAACAAAAACCATCAGGTAACTTCATGCCAACCAAGGATGAGCAGTCAATCTTCTTTTCTTTATGCAATAAGTTCCAAGATGCCGTTGGCAACTTCTCTTTTTTTTCCTGGAGTTTTTGGCCTCAGCTCCGTTCTTATTCCCATTTCAGCCATATCAAGACGGACAGACTCCTTATCTTTTGACTTCCCTGGTATATTTAGCAAGGTACCAGTCAAAGTTTCACATATATTTTTCTCGATATGTATCACATCAAGGACATGCCTAACCGGCAAAAATTTCCAGTACTCAAGTTGGAAAATATAGACATCTTCTTCCAAATAGGTCGAGGTTCACCTTTATTCAATCGAGGTTGGCATTGTGTCTTACCATAGACATGGCCCCTTAGTGGTTGTACCCTTTCAAACACCTCCTCTCCAGTTAACGGAATAGTAGCCGACAACTTCTCCACGGTGTTATCAAAGGCTAATTTTTGCCTTCGATATGGATGATAACGGGGCAACCACCTAAGATGCCTCATAACCACCGTCTTATGATAATTTGCCAACCTGGTAGCTTTTTTTTTTATCAACACAGATAGTACAAGCATTATGCCCTTTAATGATGTTGCCCGACAAGTTGCCTAAGGCTGGATAATCACTAATTGTCCACAACAAAATTCCCCTTAGTATGAAGAACTCTTTCTTATATGCATCATACACTTGTTTCCCATTCCATAACACTTGAAGATCTTCTATAAGTGGCTGAAGGAACACATCAATATCATTTCTGGGCTGATTCGGTCCGAATATCAACAAACTTAACATAATATACTTTCTCTTCATACAAAGCCAAGGTGGTAAGTTGTAAATACATAGCAAAACAGGCCAACATGAGTAATCAGTTGATAATACATGGAAGGGATTGAATCCATCGGTAGATAAAGCTAACCGAAGGTTTCTTGTCTCCAAAGTGAACTCAGGCCACTTTTGGTCGACATCCTTCCATGTTTGTGAGTCTGCCGGATGTCTAATTTTACCATCCTTTTGTCGCCCGGTGTCATGCCAAGTCATTTCCTTTGCAATTTGAGCTGTATTGAACAAATTCCTCAACCTTGGTATTAATGAAAAATACCATAGAACCTTAGTAGGGACCCCTTCCAATTCTTTTCCTTTCTTGTCCAGCTTCCATCTAGAGGCTCCACATATGCGGCAAATTGTCTCATCTTCATCTCTCTCACCACGATATAAGAGACAATCATTCAGGCACACGTGTATTTTTTCATACTCCATACCCATAGCACATAAGGTTTTCTTGGCTTCACTGAAGGAAGAAGTGATACTATTGCCTTCTGGAAGCATTGACCAAAGCAAAAGGAGAATATCAGAGAAGCATGTATCATAAATGCCATGCTTTGCTTTCAAGTTATATAACTTGACTAAAGCTTTCATCTTAGTATAACCCTTGCATCCCGGATAAAGGGGTTCATGTTCACCTTCAACATGGTTAATGAAATAAGAGGAATCTAATGAAATATCATCATCATCGACATTATCATGCCCCGTTCTTAAGTTTGTTTGATTAACTGATTCTGAGAAACAATCGGTTTCAGCAACTAAAGGACTCCCTTCTGGATTTGACTCTCCATGCCATATCCAGCAAGTATAGGTTTGATCAATACCATATTGGAAAAGATGATCCCTAACAGTTTGAGCCTTCCACGATTTACTGTGAGCGCATCTTAAGCATGGACAACTAATTTTTGTTTCATCAAACCCATTCTCAAATGCAAACATTAACAACTCTTCCACACCTAATTGAAACTCTCTTGTTCTTCTATCAGCCTTCAACCAAGATCTATCCATCTTTTAGTTGGACCAGTTCTGCAATTTGAGCAATAATTCAATTAGTTAGACCAGTTCTGCAATTTTGACAGCAATAATTCAGTTAATAGCAAGAACCAGATACATAACACCTATGTGAACTCCACTGAATTATGGTGATGTCAAATAGAACCTGGAAGGGAAATATAATCACCTCAGATGCGAGAGCAGATGTAGCAGCTAACTTCTATGAAGGTTTCTCGAAGATAGCTATCATATGGTTGTTATGGTTTGAATAAAGTTGCATGAGGAAGCTTGGACTGTTATGTAATTGTTCAATTTGAAGGAGAAAGAAAAAGGGTTCACATATAGAACTTAAAAGTTGTCATTGAAAAGAAAAGCTAGCACCAAGAGCAAGGAAAGGGGTATTTCTTGGTTACAAGTCAGGAGTGAAAGGTTTTCTGTTTATGGATCTCACAACAAAATAAATTTTAGTTAGCATTTATTTACAGTTTCATGAGCAGTACTTTCCATATAAAACTAAACAAATACCAGTTCACACAACTGATGTTTTAACAGACATTCAACTTCAATCACAACAACCTGAATCCACAAATAATCCTCAATTCACTGACACAACTCAACATACCATTTCAATTGATAGTCATCAAACAGGGGACCAAAGACTTATAAACAAGCAGAGAAATCAGAAGCATGGAGACATACTGTAGATCTTGAAATTTAAGCAGCAAATTGAAGGGATAGAACAACATTATAGTAATCTGAAAATACAATGCAACATTATAGTAATCTGAAAATACAATGCAATAATTCAATTAGATTAAACAGAGGAATGAATTCTATGGTTGTGCTAAAAATCCAATGTACCAAGTTATGTATATACATACAACAACTTAATGAACATCGGCAGCAAGGAGAGTGCAGATGGGATGATTACTTATGGCTCATAAGAAAAAAAAAATCTTCTTTCGACTTAATTGGGACAATGCAGTTACTAACAAAGGAGACGGCCGGCAGCAAGGAGACGGCTGGCATTAATGAAGACCGCAGCAAGGAGAGGAGAGTGGTGCTTAGGTTTTGGCAGCGAAAGAACCATGACTATTGAAGCTGAAAGAGGAATGAGAGATGAAGCAGAATTAGAAGCTTGGACGTTTTATGGAAGTTAGATTTTCTTAGTATAAAAACATGCTAAGGATCCAGTGGCTATTTGCAATGTATGGAAGTTAGGCTTTCTTAAGCCAAACAAACTTGACTAAGTATTAAAAGCTAAGGTTTGGATTTATAAACATTTCATAAACCCATTAGAAACTTTAAAGTCCACCATTAAATAATGATTTAGATATACTATGATATTATATAAGTAGGAATACAAGTATATATTAGTATATATATACAAGTATATACATGTATATATATAAGTATATACAAGTATATATTAGTATATATACAAATATATACAAGTATATATATTAGTATATATTAGTATATATACAAGTATATACAAGTATATATATTAGTATATACAAGTATATATTAGTATATATATAAGTATATACAATATATATATTAGTATATACAAGTATTTATATAAGTATATATTAGTATATATACAAGTATATATTAGTATATACAAGTATATATATTAGTATATACAAGTATATATTAGTACATACAAGTATATATTAGTATATACAAGTATATATATTAGTATATACAAGTATATATTAGTATATATATTAGTATATATAAGTATATATTAGTATATATATATTAGTATATACAAGTATATATTACTATATACAAGTATATATTAGTGCTAGTTCTTTGATAAATTTTTGCTCTTGTTCTTCTCACATCCCACTAACTCTAATGTTTCTCAAATCATAATCATAATCTTCACTTCCATTTGTAAGTGTTCTTGTGGACTTGCTTATTGAACTCTTGCCTTGCAATTACATGCTTTCTATCTAGATGGCTGCTATATGGCTAACCATGAGCATGGTTCCTGTGTATGAAATTTACTTCTCTCAGTTGGCTATACTTTTCAGTATTAGTATATATATTAGTATTGTGTAATGGCTATATGGTGACAGGGAAATCCAGAGTTGGAACTAATTTCATTAATTGCTCCTATGCATTTGATAGTAATCTTGTCCATCTGTTGCATTTCACTAGATCTTTCTACAAGCATATATTGGGAGTTAAAGTAACATATCAAGTTATCGAAGCTTTTGATCCAGATTACTTCAATCGCTTTAAATGGATGCTTAAGGTATGTATGTTGCATTTCTTCTTCTTCTTTTTTTTTTACCTTAGAAAGAATCAATGTTAGACTTATTTAGTTTTTGCTCAATCTAATTTACATTAACACTAAATTTTATAATTATATAGGGTTCCATAGAAATTTATCACTACTAATTATTTAAATTGTATTGCCTTAAGCACTTATGGATGAATTATAAATTAAAATTTATAAGTCATCTATATAAGTGAATTTATAAAGTTAATTTAACAAATTTTTGAAAAATCCATTTTGTTTCAAAAGAGGGATGTCAAAACGTCAAAAATTTTGAACACTTAAATTCCCCCCTTTATTTCCAAAAAAAAATTTTCATTTGCCCCCATTTTGCCAAAAACACGGCCGTTTTGAAATTTAGCAATAAACCTAAACAGACCTATCTCCTCCTTCCCTCTTTCGATTTTTCTCTCCTATCTCCTCCTTCCCTCTTTCGATTTCTCTCTGTAGACCTAATTTGTTTCCATTTTCACGGGTAGAAAGCTTTAGAAACTAAATTTTCACCCCCATCTTGTAAATATTTCTACGCCAAACTTTGTTCTCCTCCTTCCCTCTTTCCATTGCTAGACCTAACTTTGTTCTCTTCCTTCCCTCTTTCGAAATCTTCAGTCTTGACCTAAAAACATACGGCACATCCATATTTCTTCTTCCTCTTCTACCTTTCTGTCTAACGACTCTGCATTCACTCCCTCAGTTCTAGCCTTCGAGGTTCGTTATATACTTTTGTAGCTCTGCATCTTTTTTTTAATTTTTTCTGTTATTATGTTATTGTATAATTTTCTTCTTCCTCTTCTTAGTTCTTAGAAGTTTGTTTTATAAACCATTTTCATGTCAGACACAGAATGGTATGAAGTCAACTCAATTTTTGATCTTTTTCTTCAATCCAACTATGCTTAGCCTATTTTCAGAAAAATACTGTTTTTGCAGCACAGGCTTAATTTGTGTTATATGTTGTACACCTAAAACCTCCATCCAAGTTGCAATTGCTATACAAGGGGATACATTTACTGGGCTCTGTAGTTATAGTTTCTTTTTGTGGCTAATTTTCTGCAGTTGATCCCAATGTGCCATGCATATGTTACTTAACTTCTGTTGGAACCATTATGTTTGGCAGTTCCTTGTGATGACATGAAATGTTTAAATACTGAAATGTTTAATGTGTTGCTTCCATTTAGTCTTCTAGGAGTCATATGAGCTCTTCCTTGAAAATATAAAATTAAAGAAGTAGAAACAGGTGGAATAGCTCGAAAAGTAGTCTTGATGTGATAGAAAATTTTGTTATGGATAAGGTGATAAAGCATCTCAAGTGCATGTAACTAAAGGTCAAAGTAGTTACTATTAAATCCCTAATTCAAAATTACTCATATAACTAGATCCAAAAGAGGTACCATAACAGTCCATAATTGATGTTTTTCTTCCGTGTGTCGTACTACAGTCACTAAGTGTCCTATTCTTATAGGAAATTTAAATGTTGTGGCACTGAGTACGAACATAATTTTGTTACTATTGTGGCATGTGATTTAGTCATGAAAATATTTCCTGCTTTGATTATGATTCTGTGGCTCTTACCAATTGCCTTTTATGTTCTGCAATTTTGAAAGAGTATATTTATTTTCCTCAAATTAGCAATGGCAAACCTGTCTCTTAACCCTATTTCCTTCCAAGTAGCGTAACCTTAGAATTGACCAAAGGGCATGAGAGTTATTCTTAGAGATAGTGATAGTATACTATCACTATAACGATGTCAATTTGATAACACAAAAGATTGAACTCATCCATTAATGAACTTCCAAGTATCAAAGTTTAAAAGGGAAGGATTTGCATTTGCATTTGTACTCATGCTTCTCATACTTGCAGCTGCTTACATCAACATTCTTCTGAAATGCATTTTCACATATAATTCTTACCTGTTAGCTAATGCTTATCATACCTGCAGCTGTTTTATGTGATTTTCAATGTTTAAACTGGATGATTTCGTACAAAATGTAACTTTTAATTTGTGAATGCAAGTGCTGATTAGGGCTCCTTTGAAGAAGAAACAATCATATCAACTACCCACCCGTACTTCTCCCCGTGTATGTAAACAACAAGCCCGGTCTTCCCCAAATCCAACCACAATGAGAGTGGTGAAGGCTATCTCTAGGACACGGTCAATGCACCCAGATAAGCCGTCGACTTCTTCCCCTGTATCTTTGAAGAGGAAGTCAATCTCTGAAAACTTGGAAAAAAAGCTGTCCAAGAAAAGAAAACGAGTGGATAAGGGTAAGCCGAAATCAAACGAGGACGATGTTAAAGGGATAAAACTGCTGAAATGAGGGTGTGTCTCCATGCACCGAATTGTTATACGGAAGATCAGTAGCCAAAAGCCTACAATTGCATTTAATGCAAAGGGAGCACCATTTGGTAGGGCTGCTTCAGAGATGCAATCATATATCAGAGTTTTAGCAAGGTCTAAAGCCCCGATATGGCATGATTCCTGGAAGGAAGTTGCTGAAGATGTCAAAACAAAGATTTGGGATTGTGTCCAGGTTATGTAAAATCCTTCCCACAATTAATTTATATACATTAGTTTCTCAATTGCTTTATATACGTTGGGTTTTCAGTAACTTATTCATCTAATTTTACTTTTGTGGTTTATGTATGTAGATGGCTTTCGTTGTACCGTCGACTTCCAAGAAAATGGTACTACAGTCTGCTGGTCAAAAATGGAGGGAATTCAAAAGTCGGTTGACGAGACTCTATGTTCTTCCACACTGTGATGAACTAGAGAAGTTGTGGTTTCCTCCAGCTGACTTCACATTCATTGAGCAGTCGCACTGGGACATTTTCATTGCTGATCGTCTGGGAGTTGAGTTTACCGTAATGAAATCTTCAATTTTCTTGTTTCTTAATTTAGTTCCAAATGGTAATCTGGATTCCTTTTTCATACTTATGATGTTTTGTTCCTTTTTGTTATAGCAAATTCATGAAGAACAACACAAGAGAAGTATGCAGAACGAGTATCCTCATCGTTTGTCTCGAAAAGGATACGCGAACTTGGAAAGTGAATGGGTTAGTGTTAACTTGTGTATTTAATTTTTTTTTCTATGACTTCTGTATCGTCAATATGGATTTATAATGCTTCTTAAAACATGTTTATATTACTAATAAGGTCATCCTCTATATATACATGCAGACGGAATCTCATCCTGAAGGGATTTTAGAGATCGATCGATCGAAGGCTTGGATCCTTGCAAGGCAGGACAGACAAGGAAAGTTTAAAGATGAGAGAGTGAAGCACAAAGCTGAGGAAATCGTAAGTTTTGATTTTTGATTCAAGTTTCAACTCAATTTAGCAACTTTTCTTGTTTCCTAATTTATTAACTACATCCATTTTGGGTCTATTTTTTAGGAGTCATTAAAGAAGCAAGTTAGTTCAGGTGAAGTAGTTGAACAAGGCGCTGATGATGTGTTATCAAAGGCGCTTGGTAAACCGGAGCATTCTGAAGAGTACGTGGCCAGGGAAGGCACGTGAAGCAATCTGTCTATTTTGGTCTCCCAAGATAGAGAAAAGCAAAGAGTATTGATGAAAAGATATGGGAGGGGGTTCAAATGGTCATGGAGGAGGAGACCAAGAAAATTATAGCGCAGAGAGATGCATTTTGGGCTGCTGAAATTGCCAAGATTAGAGCAGAATTTTTGTCAAAGCCTGTGTCTAGTCCAAACATGCCTTCCCAACAAGCAAGTTGCTCCAATTCAATTCCTATTGTGAAGGATCAAGAGGCGCAAGTGCCGGTTGTGAGGAAGAATTTGAGTCCTCAATTTGATGCAAATTCTGTTGAAGCAAAAAGGAGTCTCAATTTGGATGAAGCAAAAAGGAGTCTCAATTCTGTTGATGATGAGAAGGTCCTTGCTTTGGAGAAAGTGGAGGTGCTTGATAAGGATGATGTTCATGAGGTTGCTGCTGAGGTTGTTGCAGATGTTGATGAGGTTGCTACTGCTGAGGAGGCAGAACGTATCGAGGTTGTTGCTACGGTTGCTGCTGCTGAGGAGGCAGAAGGTATTGAGGTTTCTGCTGATGTCAAAGGTCCCAATAATGAGGAGGTTGTTGAAATAGAAAATGATGACATCGTTAAAAAAAATGATGATGATGGCTTTGATAATTAAGTGAAATTGGCGAAGCTGGCCATAGGATCACAGAGCAATATTGTTGCTTATGCAAAGGTTGTTGAAGTCCTGGTTGTTGAAGGACATGAGCCGTCTCTCCATGGAGTTAAGATTGCATAAGAGAATGCAAGAGTGTCGATCACTCATACAATTCAAGGTTTGAGGATACTACTTACTATTTATTCAAACTTCTAATGTTTATATTCAAACATATAAATAAATGTAATTTTTCCATGTTTTTTATATTTACTGACGTCAATATCACATTCCCAGTCGATGATGAAATTGTTACTGTGGACCAAGCCGTGGGTACTTTTATAGCATGGCCGAGAATTTTGATTGTGCTGGATGGGGTGTCTAATCCAAAGGTTAAGTTTTGAGAAATGAAAGTTTGCATAATTGCTTTTTTTTTGCTATTTATGTGTTCACGTGCAAATTTTTTATTTTCAGAGTTTTAAAAAAGCTTGTGTGAAGAAAAAAACCTCCAAGAAATTAAAGAAGCCTTTTGTTATAGAAGCTAATATGTTTGAGGAGGAGCTGCATGTTCAGATGGGTGCTGATTATCCAACGCCTTTGAAACTTTTGTGGCTGTGAGCGAAGGATGCCTTAAGCGATGATCGAACAGTCAGTTTTGCCCTAAGTGAAGAAGCATTTGGTGTGAGCAAAAAGCAAGTTGTGTTTTTACAAGATCTACATGTTGTGTGCACCGGAGGTGAAATGTCTAGATCCATACTTACCATATTTATTCAGTAAGTTTCCAAGTACAAAAGATTTTTATTTTCTTTGTTAATTGTGCTGGAATTAAACTAATAATATGTACGAACTATTACTTCATTTTGTATGCAGCTACTTGTATGAATATGTCAAAAGGCATAAAATGGTTGATATGATTGGCTTTGTGGATCCCAGCATGATTGGTGCCATTGGATGTGGTAATTCAGGGGGGAGGTCACGTACACTTGCGAGTCGATTTAAGGGGGCTAAAGAAGGGCAATACTTTCTCTTGCCTTTCAACGATGTGTGAGTATTTCTTTACCTTTCTTTTTTATCCGCTATCGTATCTAATGAGAGTTAGTAGCTAAATAACGCTACTTCTGTATGTGATTGTGATTGATGTTATGAATTGAGCCTTTGTGATTGCTATTTTGGTGATTGAAATCACTATTTCATTGTCGGTTCTGTATTTATTCAGATTTTTTAATTCTCATTTATTGCATTTGACAATCTGAATTTGACAATATGCATTGAAGCAGTAATCGTAGTTAAACCTTATGTGCTTCTTGTTCCTGTTTAAGCAGCAGCAATTTAGTATAAAAGATATATTATGTCTGTATGTATATATAAATATTAGTAGTATCACTTTTCATTATCAGTTTTGACCATCTTGTTCCTGTTTTCCCTCATTTGTGAAAATGACATGATATTATTGTTTATTTAAGTTTGGCATTACTTTAAGTTTGGCTTGTTGCTGCTGTGATTGATTCATGAATTGTTTATTTAAGTTTGGCATTACTTTTTATTCAATGAATTGTTTGGTGTTATGTTCTTCCAAATATGAAGAATTGCTTGTATTTTATTTTGTTATTTCGTAGGAATCACTGGGTATTGACTGTTGTAAATCCGACGGGAGAGGTAGTCTACCACATGGACCCTCTTAAACGTTGCATTGCTAGCCAGGAATGGATAGAGGTTGTTGACAAGTAAGTTGCGCTTCTGAAGTCTGCCTATTTAGTCTTAAGTTATAAAATTTAGGGAAAATGCAATTTTGTTGACTTATATTGTGTTTCTTATAGTGCCATAAAGTTATACAAGGAGACTGTCAACAAGACTGTGAGGAGGAAAATTTTATGGGAGAACATGGCGGTATTGTTTTTCTCATCATTTCTGATTTATACAATTTATACAATAATTTTTCCTATACTCTTTTTGCTGTTGGGAAAATAGAGCATTGGATTGGAAATTGATATGTAAATTGCTTGTTCTATGAAAGAAATATTGCTAAATTTGGACTGCATTTTTTCATTTGAGTACAAACTTGGAGTCCACAAAGTATTTTCAGTTGGTCTGCATTTTTTCATTTCAAATTGCAGCACTGCTGGCATTACTTGTATACTTGCTCGTATATATTTGGATTACCTTTTGTGTTCTCTTGTGTCTTTGGTTTTCATATTGAATATTTCTGTTGAAGATGTTTCAGTCAGTGGCCTTGTGTTTTCTTGTTCAGTTAGTCAAAAAACAAAATCTACTATTATATATTAGTATAATAGTATATAGTATAATATATAATTCTTGATGATGAGATTGATTGGGAATTTGATATTGGATTGGTATTTTATACTATTGCTCTGGTTTCTGTTTCAACTTTTATTTTGTTTCTGGATTAAAACCAATGTCTCTATTTGCTCATCTCCGTTTGACATTCGTCAAATTTATTTCTTCTATATTGTTATTTTGATCTAGGTTGATGAATACTATTGTGTTGATTGAGGATGACAGTGGTTTTCTTGAAGTTTTTTTGTTTGATTGATGATTAGTATGCCTATTATGAGTTCTTCCCAAACTGATTTTTGTTTCAAATTGTTCAAAAAAATGCCGTTTTGTTTCTTCAGATTACCTTTGTTCATGCGGATTAATATTTGTAAAGAATACAGCTCTTCAAACTCAGTTTCCTTTGCTTTTGTATAATGTTGATTTTTTTTAGTTTGTTAATATGTTGAATGGTTGAATTTGTGGAGGTTTTTTGATTCCCAAATTTGCAATCCTCCATTGTAAAGTGTTGTCTTATATGTATAATGTACAATTTAACAGAAAATGGTGGTGAAATGAAAATGAACATTGAAACTATTATCTAATATTCAGTGTGCCACATTAATTAACCGTTGTATTTAGCGTCCTTCTACAACAGTTTTAGATTAATTAACCATTGTCTGAAAAATTAAAAAGCGTTGTGTAAACCTTCATTAGATAACGGTATTTAATAAGAAAGCATTGTGTAAACCTTAATCAGACAACGGTTTTTAATAAGAAAGCGTTGTGTAAACCTTCATCAGACAACGGATTTGAATAAGAAAGCGTTGTGTAAACCTTAATCAGACAACGGTTTTTAATAAGAAAGCATTGTATAAACCTTAATTAGACATCGCCTCAATAGACAACGGTTTTTGTCTTTATCAGACAATGGTCAAAAAGCGTTCTCTAAACCTTCATCAGACAACGGTTAAAAATCATTGTCTGATAAAACTAAAAACCGTTGTGGAAACCATCTTCAGACAGCGGTTAAAACCCGTTGTCTGAAATGCTATCAGACATCGCCTCAATAGACAACGGTTTTTGTCTTCATCAGACAACGGTCAAAAAGCATTGTCTAAACCTTCATCAGACAACGGTTAAAAACCATTGTCTGATAAAACTAAAAACCGTTGTGGAAACCATCTTTAGACAACGGTTAAAAACTGTTCTCTGAAATGCTATCAGACATCGCCTCAATAGACAATGGTTTTTGTCTTCATCAGACAACGGTCAAAAAGCATTGTCTAAACCTTCATCAGACAATGATTAAAAACCATTGTTTGAAAATTTAGAAACCATTGTCTGACAATTTAGAAACCGTTGTGGAAACCATCAGACAACGGTTAAAAATCATTGTTTGAAAAATTAGAAACCGTTGTCTGAACCATCATCAGACAACGGCCAAAAACCGTTGTCTGATAAAATTAAAAACCGTTGTGCAAACCTACATCAGACAATGGTTTTAAAACCATTGTCTGAAATGCTATCATACATCGCTTCAATGGACAACGGTTTTTTTCTTCATCAGAAAACGGCCAGAAAGCGTTGTCTGATTCAGTCTTCCTTGTAGTGCCTTAGTATTTTTTTTTACATAGAATCTTTATGAGAATTGTTATATGTTGAGAGATGTGATAGGTTATAGATGAATTAATGTAGAAATGATAACTTTAAACTTGGTTGTGGTTTTGATGATATTGGCTATAGTTAGATTTAGCAATTAAATACTGGATTTTTATAAGGGGTTTAGCTAATTCTATTTTTTAAGAGATTAAAAGGGGTTTATGGTTGTTCATATAAGTTGCTAATACCATTTTTGAAACTATAAATTGATTATATACTATTGATTGAGTTAATTGGTGAAAATAAGAGAACAAAGTAGAAAGAAGTGAAGTTGTTCCTTCAATTAGAAATCTAAAAAGGTAAGTATATACGTGGATAATGCTCTTGTCTTTGGTTTGTATCATCCTAAGTTGGTATGTGTGTGTTATGTTGATGAAAATGGGGTGGAAGAGTTATTTTGGGTTGCCATGGGCATGGCCATATAGTGCCACAGTCGTGGGCTTTATGGTGGAGCTATTTCTTATGAAAATAGAGAGGAAACAGAAGCAAAATGAATGCCACAGGCATAGCCCTTGTATGTAACATTAAAACCTTATGCATGCTCACATACATTTTTCATAGTAATGTTGCACTATCAAGTTTATATTGTTGAGCTCTAGGCTTAGCGCGATTAATTTATCATGCAAGTGACAAGATAAAAGCTAGAAGTCCTTCCAGACCATGACATATCTAATTAGAGGTTGGATACTAGAAGCCTCTGGTTGCCACAGATCAAGCCTAAGCATATCATGTAAATATACTTTTGAGTTGATGTATATGCATTATCTATTTTGTAAAATATAAAGAATTAAAGCATGATTTAAAGATGTTTTATAAATAAGTAATATCATATTCTCATATTTATGAATGTATGTATGAAAATATGGGATTTTGGGATGTTAGTGTAAGGAAATAGTTTGAGAACTATTGGATATTCACAGGTTGAATTGATTAGATTTAGTAATACTCATATTTTAATTGAAACTTTGACAAAATTTCTATAATCTTATTTATTTTTCTTATACCTATTTATTTATCTATATAATACTATAAACTAGTAACTAAATGATGAAGGGTAATAAAGTAAAATTTTTGTAATGCTCTTTTACCCTATATTAGCATACTACATATATGAAGGTGTGTGTATTACGTATGGGTAGGTTATGAGGGTGTTATAATTATTTTGGTATCAGAGAGTGGTTTGTGATTCTCAACCTATGTGAGTTTTAAGTGAGAGAAAAGGGGGATTTTAAAGTTGATTTTAAAAGTGTTGTACATGCATATCCATATCCATATGCATTTGAATTTATCTTTAATGTGGCAACTTTTGATCTTGTATCAGATATAGCTAGTAGAGATGTCTCAATCTCATAGATCAGACAAATGTAGTGCAGAGGGTTTTGCTCCAAGGGAAGGTATGGCTGGAGCAAGTAAAGGAGCTGCTGGGGAGGTATCAGTGCTAGATATACCAGCAATGCTTGAAATTCCACCAGTTTGGGCACAACAGATGGTGGATTTATTATGTCATGCCCCAGTTCAACAATAGCAGTAGCCGATTAGGAAGTATGAGAAGTTAAGAAAGTTTGGGGCTACTGATTTCATAGGCACTGCGGATCCAGCGGAGGTTGAGTAGTGATTGGATTAAATTGAGAGAGTATTTATTCAATTATAGGCTACTGCGGAAGAAAAGTTTGATTATGCCTTGTCTCTTTAACAAGGAGATGCTTATGATTGTGGAAGACTATTCCTGATGGATTGAGGCAACCCCCAGTTTTGACGTATGATGATTTTCTAAGGGAGTTTTGGAAGAAATATACCGATTGAAAGTATAAAGATAAGAAGAAGCAGGAGTTTCTTAACTTGAAATAAGGAGATAAGACAATTGACGAGTATGAAAAGAATTTCTTCACTTGAGTAAGTATGCAGGTGGTATTTTGATAGATGAGGTGGACCGATGCAGAAGACTTGAAGAAGGGTTGAAACCATTTATTATGTGTCAAGTGATAGCAGTTCACCATGATGATTTTGCCAAGATGGCAGCAGCTACATGGAATGTTGAGAAAGCTTAAGGGCTTTTAGCTGCACTGAGGACAGAAGAAAGTAGAGTTAGAAAAGCTCCGATAGAGATGGGTTCCTTATCTTTGAAGAGAGGCAGAGGTGGTTATCCTCAGAGATTTAGCAAGAGCTAGGGACAATTTAGTAGATTACCGCAGCAGAGGAAGGGACCTGCAGCCTCGGTAGCTAGCACACCAACTTCAGGTTCTCATAGGTCTCCAACACCTACATATGTATAGTGTGGTTGAATGCATAGAGGAGCTTGTTGGGGAGCTGATTTCAGAGGTTGTTATAGGTGTGGATCTTTAAATCATTTCGTTAGGGATTGTCCAGAGCCATCGGATGAGAGATCAGCTATTGCAGTAGGATCCAAATAGAGCAGTAGAGGATGTAGAGGAAATCGAGGAGGTAGTAGAGGTGGTAGATTTGGGGCTAGTTGGAAAAGAGATTCAACATCTGTGAGCAGTCCAGAGGGGACTAGAGCTATTCAGAGAGTTTATATGATGCTGAAGGAATTGGATGCTTTAAATGTCATAGATGGTACATTTTCCTTATTTGGTACCCTTATGCATGCATTGATAGATCCTGGATCTACCCATTCATATATTAGTGCATCAATTTTGCCTGTGAGTCATGTGCATTATGAATCTTTGGGATTTGATGTGTTGGTGAATAATCCCTTATGACATAGTGTGGTAGTTAGTAGAGTTTATCGAGATAGCCTGGTCGTGGTGCAAGAAGAGGAATTTCTCGGTAATTTGTTGAGATGAACTTTAGGGAGTATGATCTTATTTTTAGTATGGATTGGTAGTCTAGACATAAAGATGTAGTTGACTATTAGCAGAAGAATGTTACTCTAAGAACACTTAAGGGGAAAGAAGTGGTAGTGAGAGGTGAGTTAAGGCACCTCTTGTCTGCTTTCATTTCTATAGTGGCTGCTAGAAGGATGATGAGGAAGGTGTGTGAGGCCTATTTGTCTCATGTGGTGGATACTAGAGCAGAGAAGTCTAAGCTTGACAGTATTCCCACAGTTGCTAAATTTTTGGATGTATTTACAGTTGAGTTACTAGGATTACCTTCGATGAGAGAGATGGATTTTGGTATCGATGTGATGCTGAGTACCACTCCTATCTTTATAACCCCTTATCAAATGGCACCAGCAGAGTTGAAGGAGTTAAAGGTGTAATTATAGGAATTGTTGGATAAGGAATTTATGCGTCCTAGTGTTTTACCTTGGAGGGCACCAATTTTGTTTGGTAAAAAGAAGGATAGTACCTTGAGATTATGTATTGATTATTGACAGTTGAACAAGGTAACCATCAAGAATAAATATCCAATACCTAGTATGAAGATCTCTAGAATCAATTGAAAGGAGTAGTTGTGTTTTCTAAAATTGATTCGAGATCAGGGTATCATTAGTTGAGAGTGAAAGAGGTAGATGTGCTCAAGACTACTTTTCATATGAGCTATGGACACTATGAATTTATTGTGATGCCTTTTCGGTTGATGAATGCACCAACGGCTTTCATGGATCTAATGAATCGGATTTTTTGACCTTATTTGGATCAATTTGTAGTTGTGTTTATTAATGATATTTTTGGTGTTTTCACATTGTAAGGAGGATCATGATAGACACTTACAGATTGTATTGCAGACATTAAGGGAGAAGCAATTATGTGCAAAATTATCCAAGTGTGAGTTTTGGTTAGATCAATTAACTTTCCTCGGGCATGTTATTTCAACACAAGGGATTACAGTAGACCCAAGTAAAGTTGAGGCGAACTTAAATTGGAGTCCACCTAAAAATGTTACAAAAGTGAGGAGTTTTCTAGGATTGGTAGGTTATTATCATTGATTTGTAAAGGGGTTCTCTATGATAGCCATGCCACTCACTAAATTACTTTAAAGGGTTGAAATTTATATGGACATACAAATGTCAAATGAGTTTCTGAATAGTTAAGGGATATGTTTATTCAGGCTGCTATTCTTACTTTACCTGTAGAAAGCAAACCATATGTGATATATAGCGATGCATCACATAATAGTTTTTGTTGTGTATTAATACAAGAGGATAGAGTTATTGCCTATGCCTCTAGACAGTTGAAACCACATGAGTTGAACTACCCAACCCATAATCTTGAGTTGGCAGCTATAGTGTTTGCAATAAAGATTTGGCGATATTATCTATATGGGGAAAATGTTTTATATATAGAGATCATAAAAGTTTGAAGTATTTGGGAGTGCAAAAGGCAATGGTTGGAGTTGATAAAGGATTATGATTGTTTGATTGACTACTGTCCATGCAAAGCTAATGTAGTTGTAAATGCTTTGAGTTAGAAGTCTATGCAGGGTTGTGTAGATCTTTAATTTTGGCCCTAATTTAATACGGTCCTGATTAAAGGATGCCAAATAAATTCGATCTGATTTACAACTTCTAATAAGTCAGTCGAATTTTAAAAGTCACAAACTCAACTATAAAACCCTAAACCAAGTCTTTTTTTAGAAGATTCGATCCAAAAAATTAAAAAATACAAAATTAGTTCAAGTTCAAAGGGCCCAAGTGACATTAACATTGGCTCATTTTGACCTGGAGGCCCTAGGTCGACATGAGCCAAAGGACCTAAGACCTGGATGTCCTAGGTAGACATGGCTTTGGTCCATGTCGATCTGGTTGCCCTGGGTCGACATCGTTTCAATTGTTTTTGAAATTAGTTTCCAAATTGAATTAAAATTTGTTTTAAGGACGGATTAACATTAGGATTAGGGATTCTCAGTGAGGTTTGCCTATAAATAATAACGTTTCAAAATTTAGAAAGAGGGTAATTAACATTAAAGAGGGTAGGCAATTAACATTAAGAGAGATTAAACAACAAATAGAGAAGGACAACAACAGTTTTTTTTAGAATGAAGGAAACAACAAGCAGAAATATCAAGACAACCAAAGAAGAAGGCACAGTACATACCGTGTTCACATTGTTCATCAGTAAATCAATTTTTTTGGTGGAACCAACTACACAGGTTTGATCTTTAATCATAAATTATTTATGCTCATAGTAGCTTCATTTTCTTTTATTAATAAGAACATGCAGGAACTTGATCTTTGAACATGCAGTAAATTGATCTTTGTTTTAATAACTTTAATTGTTTTCTTTAATTAATAAATTGATCAGTTGGTGTTCTTAACTCCACTTGCATATTTATAAAAAAAACCTAAAACTATCCAGTAGCTGTTGAGGATTTAAATTAATTATCAGAATCTATTTTTTTACTAAAACTTCAAAGAACCGTAAATTATTTTATTGAAACTCAAAACCTTAAACTATTTTTATCCAAAAGCGTAAACAATTTCATTATTAAACTCCAAAATACTGATTATGTTTCCAAAACCTTAATTTATCTCTCCAAATTCAAAATTAATTTTTTAAGGCAGTAAGTAAAACCCTAATTCCAAACCCTGAATTCCAAAACCCTAATTCCAAACCCTGAATTCCAAAACCCTAGTTTCAAAAATCCTAATTTCAAAACCTTAATTACAAAACTCTAGTTTCTAAAACCCTAAGTTCCAAAAACCCAAAGTTCCAAACCCTAAATTCTTTAAAACCCTAAACTTATATATTTATTGCTTTATTTAATTTTAGATTTGATTATGTAGTTTATTATATGTTTTGATGATTGATTTATTTAATTTCAATGTTTGATTTATTTAATTTATCATGGATGGATATTTTCTTTATTATTATGATTATTATTTGTTTGTTTTGGTATTAAAATTGTAAGAGGTATGTTTCCACTTTGTGGGTACCTCATTATTTAATTTTCATGTAATTTAAATTGCTTTTGTATTTTGGACCAATGTAAAGGATATGTTTCCATCTTTCGGTGGGTGTCCTATTTAGTTTTAGACATGGACGATGTAAGGACATGATTCTATCCTCGAATGGATGTCCATTTATCTGCTTTGTTTGGACATTGCTTTGATTTTAATATAATGATATTTTATTTTAATTGTTGAATGTAGTATGTGACACACTCACAAACATGGCCATGTCTTTGCCCATGTCTGATCGACATGGCCATGTCACTTGAAGCTTGGTCATGTCTCATTGTCTTGGCCGTGTTTCATCCTAAAATAGAAGTAGTACTTGACACACTCACAGACATGGCCATGTCTTTGCCCATATCTGATCGACATGGCCATGTCGCTTGAAGCTTGGCCATGTCTCATTGTCTTAGGCGTGTCCCTCAAAGAAATAGAAGGCAGAAGGGGACACTGGCAACAGACATGGCCAAGCCACTGGCCATGTCACATGACATGGCCAGGAGCTTGGCCATGTCACCACTTGAGAACAAAGAAAAGATAGAAGACAGAAGGCGACACTGGCAACAGACATGGCCAAGCCACTGGCCATGTCACATGACATGGCCAGGAGCTTGGCCGTGTCACCACTTGAGAACAAAGAAAAGAAAGAAGGCAGAAGGCGACACTGGCAAGTGACATGGCCAAGCCACTGGCCATGTCACATGACATGGCCAGGAGCTTGGCCGTGTCACTCCATGAAACCAAAGAAAAGAAAGAAAAGAAAGAAGGCAGAATGCGACACTGGCAAGAGACATGGCCAAGCCACTGGCCATGTCACATGACATGGCCATGTCTCTTGAAGCTTGGCCATGTCTGCTCGTCTTGGGACCAAAAAAAAGAAAAAGAAAGAAAAGGAGCAGCAAGAGACACGGCCAACTAGCTTGGCCGTGTCCCAAAGAAAGATGAGAGACATGGCCAAGCCACTCATGGCTTGGCCATGTCACCTATTAAATGTTGAATTTTTTTTGCATGAGTTGGGAGACAAAGTGGGGAATAAGACATTGTGTTTGCCAAAAGAAATACTAAACAAAGAAAAAGTGGGGAACAAGGTGAAGTGGTGTGAGTTGGAAGGCATGGGTTGAGTTTTGAATGAATTAAAAAGAGAAGAAGAGGGAAATGGGGTTGTTCTTGAACATTTTCTGTAAAAAAACGTGGGAGAGGGAGAGAGTGACACTCTCCCTTGTCCCTTCACCTCCAACCTCCATTTCCATTCTCTCCACCTTCTCCATCTTCCATTGATAAGATCTTTGAGGTTCTTTGGGATAAATTGGGTTAAACAAGCTCTTGAAGGTTGAAGAAGCTTCATTGAGGATTGGTGACTTGAGAAAGCTCCATTCCATCTACCAAAGGCATATCCATTGAAGGTTGGTGACTTGAGAAAGCTCCATCCAAAGGTTTGGTGACTTGAGAAAGCTCTATTCGACATTGCAAGGGGAAATCAACCATTGAAGAGGGCTTGAGTTCTTCATCAAATATAAAAGTGGAGCTAGGAGGAAGACTAGTAATCCTACTCTTGGCATCTTCACAAGGGGTTTTTCTATTCTCTCTTTTAATTCATTTCTATTGTTGATGTTGTATTAAGAGATTGATAATGCAATGAACAATTTGTATTTGTTTTATATTGAGTTGAATGAATGTTTTAAATTGATGATGTTGAGCTAAAAACTCATGCTTAGTGTTTTAAATTGTAACACCCCCACATCCGGTACATGCACATTACAATTACCACAATGTAATATCCATGCACTGAACATAGGGATGCTACGATTTTCTTTAACATTCAAATCATTTATAAAGACAACATAATCTTTATCATTACATATTTATAGAAAATAAGTATTTAACTTGTAATATAAAAACAAAATAGATATAAACATATTTACTTAATACGCAGCGGAATTTAAAGATTTGTTACATATATAAAAGCATTTAAATTCATATTTACATTATAAACAATAATTTACAAAATATAAATAAGTTATACATGATTGGCAGTTCTTCTCTGATCTTTAAGTTCCAAAGTAATCTCTTCAATGTCTACTCTCACTCGGTCTCGAAGAGCTCTCAGGTTCAACCTGATCACCTGTGCAATTAACACTATCGCGCTAAGCCAACGGCTTAGTAATACAAAACATGCTATTATCATGCTTTAAATGCAATGCAATGTCACACATCTTAATAATAGAGACAGCATCATACCTTTGCATTACACCATTCATGATCATATAAGCATATCACATTTCACAAGTTCTTCTATATCTCATTATTCAATCAATTCATCTTAATAAATCACATTTAAACAAAGACACACATGGGCCCAAAACACACTAATATGCTATTCAATTTTCAGAGTTAATGCTTTGGTTTTGTTTTCACATTCATCATTATCATAAACCCAACTAGGCTTCAAGGATTAGGTTCAACCAAGCTTCAAGGGGAGCAAAGCATGCTAAGCTTCAACCCAACTTGGCTTCAAGAACCAATCCAACCTAGCTTCAAGGGTGGTAACATCTCAATTAGGCTTCAAGGACCAAGTCCAACCTAACTTCAAGAGATTGTTACTCATATTAGGCATGCCACCAACAACAAACTCTGAAAATGGAATAACACATTAGCCACACAACTCATTTATTATTTCATTATCATTTCCATTCTCAATTCTCATCATCATAGCCAAATACAATGGATTCATATCTCATTAAAATCATATTAACCAATCACAATGGCCTCATATCTCATCATGTTTCACTTCACATTATCACATTTTATTTTTCAAGTATACATAGCCAAATACATTAAACATTATCACATAGGCATACATGCCTCAATTATCTCAATTTACATTATACATATGGCATCATGGATATAAACATAACAAAGGACATTATTCATATGAGTCAACCATATCATCCAATGAATATATGCAACAATGACATGTTTGTACTTACCTCAATAACAATTTATACAACTCTTAACACTTCCTTGTCCAAGATCCTTTCACTTAGATCAATGATCAATCCCTCTCTTCAAACCCTAATCCAAAAATAATAACATATACTTACTTAGGGATACACAAGAGATAAACAATTTAAGAGTGAACTAGGGCAAACCCTAAACTTGACACGTTCACCCACACGGGCGTGTCCATGACCGTGCCCTAACTCCACAACACAGAAGCATTTACACGCTCAACAACATGGGCGTGTTCCTGGGCGTGTAAATTCTCAAATCTTACAGTAGCTATGACACGCTTAACAACACGGGCGTGTTACTGATCGTGTAACTCCTACTGCCTCCAACACAATTGACACGCCTAAAAATCTGGACGTGCTCCTGGGCGTGTCCGACCAAAAACTCAGAATCCGGCCAAACCAACCAAACACTCAACAACACACTTCTATCCACTAACATTTACTTCAACCAATCTTCACAAAACATACCCAAAAACCTATCTCAAACTTGCAACAACACCAAAACAAACCAAAACACATATCAAACACAAAACACAAAATCATCTCAAACCCTAACCACACAAACAATACCATCTTTTCCAACCAACTTACTTCTTTCTTCAATTCATCCTTAAAATCCATGATCAAGACAATCAAACACCCTTAAACACATCAAATCAACCAACACACTCTTAAATCATCTATCAAATCCAATCAAAACTTCAAACAAACAAAGAAATCAAAAGAAAACTTACCAAAGTAACAAAACTTCTTGAATCAACAACTTGATCACTTGAATCTTCCTTCACTTTGAACTTAACACATCAAGATCTTCTCTTTGTCTCTTGCTTTCCTTTGTCTATGGATGAGCCAGCCACACAAAGAAGAAAGAAGAAATGAACCACAAGAAACAAAGTCAACTCTTCTTTTAATCTCCACCAAGTGTTTCAATTAAAGCAATTACCAAAACACCCTTTTACAAATTGTTTTGTTTCTTTTTAAAACACTTGCCCTTTTTAGTCATTTCACCAATAACCAAATAAATATCTTCATCCCTTGACTCTCCATTTTGACCAACATATATATATATATTATATATATCACCATATAAACAACATATACATTTCCCTATACACAATACTTCCCATTCAAACAACACATATACA
Source organism: Garcia nutans (assembly GCA_947685225.1). NCBI lineage: Eukaryota > Viridiplantae > Streptophyta > Magnoliopsida > Malpighiales > Euphorbiaceae > Garcia > Garcia nutans. The sequence continues at coordinate 21,366,563 of CANTUV010000017.1, forward strand.
TTCTCTTTCAATTTCTTTTCTTATCAACATAACATATACACTTAATTCAAACAAACAACAATTATATCCAAACTTCTAGGGCATACATTGGGATATTACAATTCTCCCCCTCTAAAAAGAAATTTCGTCCTTGAAATTACCTGATATTATCTCTGAAACAGCTGAGGATATTGATCTCGCATAGATTGCTCACTCTCCCAAGTTGCTTCTTCTCTTCCATGATTCTTCCATAAAACCTTCACCAAAGGCACCTTCTTATTCCTCAACTCTTTCACATTTCGAGCCAAGATAGCAACTGGTTCCTCTTCAATTGTCAGATCTAGACTCACTTCGATAGATTCAATTGGCAACACATGAGATGGATCTGATCTGTACCTCCTCAACATAGAAACATGGAATACATTATGGATCCTATCCAACTCAGGTGGCAAAGCTATCCTATAAGCAACTGGCCCAACTCTTTCTAAAATTTCATATGGTCCAATGAAACGAGGACTCAGCTTTCCTTTTCGACGAAACCTTAAAATCTTTTTCCAAGGAGACACTTTCAAAAATACTTTATCTCCCACATTAAACTCTATGTCTCTCCTCTTCAAATCTGAATAAGACTTCTGTCGGTCTGAAGCTGCTTTCAATCTATTCTGAATCAGCTTCACTTTCTCTTCAGTCTCCTTAATCAAATCAGGATCAAATAACTTACCTTCACCAAGCTCATTCCAACATAGAGGTGTCCTACACCGTCTACCATACAATGCCTCAAATGGTGCCATACCAATGCTGGATTGATGACTGTTATTGTATGCAAATTCCACAAGTGGTAAGAATCTATCCCAACCTCCAGAGAAATCAATGACACAACTTCTCAACATGTCCTCGATAATCTGTATCACTCTCTCTGACTGTCCATCTGTCTGCGGATGGAAAGCAGTACTGAAGTGTAATCGAGAACCCAAAGCACTATGTAAACTCTTCTAAAACCTGGAAGTAAACCGGGGATCTCGATCAGACACTATAGAAGTTGGAACACCATGCAACTTCACAATCTCATGAATATACAGCTCAGCTAACCTTTCCAAAGAATAATCCATCCGAACCCGAAGAAAATGAGCTGTCTTAGTTAATCTATCAACAATCACCCAAATAGCATCATGTTTCCTTTGTGTCAATGGAAGACCAAACACAAAATCCATTGTCACTCTCTCCCATTTCCATTCAGGCACTGACAAAGGTTGAAGCAATCCGGTTGGAACTTGATGCTCTGCTTTTACCTTCTGACATGTGAGACATCTGGATACAAATTCCGATATGTCTCTCTTCATACCAGACCACCAGTAATGCTGTCTCAATTCATGGTACATCTTTGTACTTTCCGGATGCATAGCAAAAACCAATTGGTGTGCTTCCTCCAAAATGATTCTTTTCAAATTAGCATCATCAGGTACACACAATCTGTTCTTAAACCAAAGACTCCCATCACCTCTCACAATGAAATCTCGACTCTTTCCATTCTGGCAATCTGAAACAATCTTCTGAACCTTCTCATCAACCAACTGAGCCTTTTTAATCTGATCCAATAAAACCGGTTTCAATTGCAACTGTGCCAATAATGCACCATCATCACAAGATACAAATCTAGCATGCAACGCTCTTAATTCAACAAGCAACGAGAGCGAATAAGCAGTCAAACCTGCTAAAGACTTCCGACTCAAGGCATCAGCAACAACATTTGCTTTACCCGGATGATAATCAATCAAACAGTCATAGTCTTTAATCAATTCCAACCATCTTCTCTGTCGAAGATTGAGTTCTCTTTGGACACCCAAGTATTTTAAACTTTTATGATCAGTATAGATAAAACACTTCTCCCCATATAGATAATGTCGCCAAATCTTCAATGCAAACACAATGGCTGCTAATTCCAAATCATGGGTCGGATAATTGAGCTCATGCGGTTTCAACTGTCGAGAAGCATAAGCTATCACCTTACCTTCTTGCATTAGAACACCACCCAAACCACTATGTGAAGCATCACTATAAATCACATATGGTTTATCTTCCACAGGTAAAGTAAGAACAGGCGCTTGAGTCAACATTTCTTTCAACTGATCAAAGCTAGCCTGACACTGATCTGTCCACACAAATCTAACTCCCTTTCTAAGCAATCTGGTAAGTGGAGTAGCTATCAAAGAAAATCCTTTCACAAACCGTCGGTAATAGCCTGCCAAACCCAGAAAACTTCTAACTTCAGTCGCAGACTTGGGTGGACTCCAATTCAAAATAGCTTCAACTTTACTCGGATCAACTCTAATACCTTCTGCTGAAACTATATGACCGAGAAAAGTAACTTGATCAAGCCAAAACTCACACTTCGACAGTTTAGCAAACAATTGCTTCTCTCTCAAAGTTTGTAACACAATCCGCAGATGCTTGTCATGTTCCTCCTCATTACGCGAATACACCAGAATGTCATCAATAAACACTACCACAAACTGATCCAAATAGGGCCTAAATACCCTATTCATCAAGTCCATAAAAACTGCAGGTGCATTCGTCAAACCAAAAGGCATAACTAGAAACTCGTAATGCCCATACCTGGTCCGAAAAGCGGTCTTAGAAACATCTTCAACTCTGACCCTCAACTGATGGTACCCTGATCTCAAATCAATTTTGGAAAACACTGCTGCACCCTTCAACTGATCAAAGAGATCATCAATTCTAGGCAAAGGATATTTATTTTTAATAGTCACCTTGTTCAATTGCCTATAATCGATACACAATCTCATAGTACCATCCTTCTTCTTTACAAACAAAACAGGAGCTCCCCAAGGTGAAACACTAGGGCGAACAAACCCTTTATCTAGCAACTCCTGCAACTGCACCTTCAATTCTCTCAGCTCAGCAGGTGCCATTCTATAAGGAGTAATAGAAATAGGAGTGGTATCAGGCAATAATTCAATACCAAACTCCACCTCCCTCTCAGGAGGCAACCCTGGCAACTCCTCTGGAAACACGTCTGGGAATTCTGCAACTGTGGCAATGCTATCAATTTGAGGACTCCTTACTCTAGTATCCACCACATGAGCAAGATAAGCATCACACCCCTTTCTAATCAATCTCCTAGCTGCAACCGCTGAAACAAACAAGGATGCTAGCTGTTCCTGCTCATTAGATATTAACACTTCTCTACCATCACTGGTTCTCAAGGTAACAACTTTCTTTTTGCAATCAACCACAGCTCCATGTCTAGATAACCAGTCCATGCCTAGAATCACATCATATTCCTTAAAAGGCATCTCAATCAAATCTCCAAGAAACTCCTCACCTTGCACCATCACTGCACTATCTCGATGCACTTTACTAATAATCACACTATGCCCTAAAGGATTTGTCACCAATACATCAAATCCTAGGGATTCAGCAGGCATATCAGACACAGGCAAAACAGATGCACTAATATATGAATGCGTGGAACCTGGATCAATCAAAGCCAGTACTGAAGTACCAAATAAAGAAAAAGTACCAGCTATGACTGCCGAAGCATCTGGTTGCCTCTGCATCACATAAATCCTCTGAGAAGATCCAGCCTCCTCTGGTCTACTCTCCCTGGATGTAGAACCTCCTCTAGAACTGAACCCAGATCTACCTCCTCTGCCGAAACCTCTGCCTCCACGACCTCCCCTCACACTAGATCGAGAAGCTGCATAATCAACCAACATGTGCTCCTGCCTCTCAGGACAATCTCTAACAAAATGATCAGGAGATCCGCATCTGAAACATACTCCTGCCCCACCCGTCTTCCAACAAGGACCACCATGTGGCCTTCCACAATGAATGCATATGGGTAAGGTGGATCTCTGAGTCACTGGGATCGGAGCACCCGCCACTGAAATTGTAGGTCTAGATCTCTGCCTCTGAAACTGTACTGACCTACCCGCTGGCCTCTGACTCCTACTAATCCGAGGAACAAAACTTCCTTTACCTCTTTTCACAGATGAAGACCCGGCTTCAAATTGGGATCTTCTAACCCTAACCTCTTCCTCTGAAGCAGCTGCAATAACCTGAGCTCTTTCCACACTCCTAGCTGCTACCACAAGCTGGGAAAAGTCATGATATCTAGATCCAGCCACAAGACACATGATAGAGGGCCTCAATCCCTCCTCAAATCTCCTGCATCTATCTATCTCATCTGATATAATACCCCCAGCATAATGGCTCAACCGTATAAACTCAACCTCATATTCCGTTACTGTCCGGTTGTCTTGTTTCAAGCTCAAGAACTCCATCTTCTTCACATCCTTGTACTCCCTCGGAGTATACTTCAATTCAAACTCTCTCAGAAAATCAGCATAGGACAATGTTGGTGGATCATCCATAGAATGGGGCACTGTCTTCCACCAATCGTATGCATCTTTCTGTAGCAATGATCTTGCATAATCAAACTTTTCCTCTGGAGTGGCTTGCAACTGAATGAAGATTCTCTGTACTTTATCAAGCCACTGCTCCGCTACAGCTGGATCAACAGTACCAAGGAAATCCTCTGCTCCATACTTCCTTAGTTTGTCATAATGCCTCACTGATACCAAAGGCTGTGGGGGTGGTGGCTGTGGTTGTACTGGTGCTTGCCTCAAAGCCTCTACCACATACCTAAGCCAAACTGGTGGAACCTCCTCACCAGCTGGTCTCCCCGATACAGAAGCAGGTATCTCTCCAGCACTATCCACTCTAGCTCCCTCTCTAATCTCATCAGGAGCTATACTCTTAGCACTACCCTCAACTGACTGACGTGAGTGAGAATCCATCACAACCTATATCTGCAAATATAGCAGAATACATCTTATTAAAGATCAGAGACTGCCAATCCCAAATATATATATTATTTAAAAACCAACTTTTTAAGTCAAAATATTCTTTTTCTTACATTTCACCTAGGTTGAGAATCTCAAACCTAGGCTCTGATACCAAAACAACTGTAACACCCCCACATCCGGTACATGCACATTACAATTACCACAATGTAATATCCATGCACTGAACATAGGGACGCTACGATTTTCTTTAACATTCAAATCATTTATAAAGACAACATAATCTTTATTATTACATATTTATAGAAAATAAGTATTTAACTTGTAATATAAAAACAAAATAGATATAAACATATTTACTTAATACGCAACGGAATTTAAAGATTTGTTACATATATAAAAGCATTTAAATTCATATTTACATTATAAACAATAATTTACAAAATATAAATAAGTTATACATGATTGGCAGTTCTTCTCTGATCTTTAAGTTCCAAAGTAATCTCTTCAATGTCTACTCTCACTCGGTCTCGAAGAGCTCTCAGGTTCAACCTGATCACCTGCGCGATTAACACTATCGCGCTAAGCCAACGGCTTAGTAATACAAAACATGCTATTATCATGCTTTAAATGCAATGCAATGTCACACATCTTAATAATAGAGACAGCATCATACCTTTGCATTACACCATTCATGATCATATAAGCATATCACATTTCACAAGTTCTTCTATATCTCATTATTCAATCAATTCATCTTAATAAATCACATTTAAACAAAGACACACATGGGCCCAAAACACACTAATATGCTATTCAATTTTCAGAGTTAGTGCTTTGGTTTTGTTTTCACATTCATCATTATCATAAACCCAACTAGGCTTCAAGGATTAGGTTCAACCAAGCTTCAAGGGGAGCAAAGCATGCTAAGCTTCAACCCAACTTGGCTTCAAGAACCAATCCAACCTAGCTTCAAGGGTGGTAACATCTCAATTAGGCTTCAAGGACCAAGTCCAACCTAACTTCAAGAGATTGTTACTCATATTAGGCATGCCACCAACAACAAACTCTGAAAATGGAATAACACATTAGCCACACAACTCATTTATTATTTCATTATCATTTCCATTCTCAATTCTCATCATCATAGCCAAATACAATGGATTCATATCTCATTAAAATCATATTAGCCAATCACAATGGCCTCATATCTCATCATGTTTCACTTCACATTATCACATTTTATTTTTCAAGTATACATAGCCAAATACATTAAACATTATCACATAGGCATACATGCCTCAATTATCTCAATTTACATTATACATATGGCATCATGGATATAAACATAACAAAGGACATTATTCATATGAGTCAACCATATCATCCAATGAATATATACAACAATGACATGTTTGTACTTACCTCAATAACAATTTATACAACTCTTAACACTTCCTTGTCCAAGATCCTTTCACTTAGATCAATGATCAATCCCTCTCTTCAAACCCTAATCCAAAAATAATAACATATACTTACTTAGGGATACACAAGAGATAAACAATTTAAGAGTGAACTAGGGCAAACCCTAAACTTGACACGTTCACCCACACGGGCGTGTCCATGACCGTGCCCTAACTCCACAACACAGAAGCATTTACACGCTCAACAACATGGGCGTGTTCCTGGGCGTGTAAATTCTCAAATCTTACAGTAGCTATGACACGCTTAACAACACGGGCGTGTTACTGATCGTGTAACTCCTACTGCCTCCAACACAATTGACACGCCTAAAAATCTGGACGTGCTCCTGGGCGTGTCCGACCAAAAACTCAGAATCCGGCCAAACCAACCAAACACTCAACAACACACTTCTATCCACTAACATTTACTTCAACCAATCTTCACAAAACATACCCAAAAACCTATCTCAAACTTGCAACAACACCAAAACAAACCAAAACACATATCAAACACAAAACACAAAATCATCTCAAACCCTAACCACACAAACAATACCATCTTTTCCAACCAACTTACTTCTTTCTTCAATTCATCCTTAAAATCCATGATCAAGACAATCAAACACCCTTAAACACATCAAATCAACCAACACACTCTTAAATCATCTATCAAATCCAATCAAAACTTCAAACAAACAAAGAAATCAAAAGAAAACTTACCAAAGTAACAAAACTTCTTGAATCAACAACTTGATCACTTGAATCTTCCTTCACTTTGAACTTAACACATCAAGATCTTCTCTTTGTCTCTTGCTTTCCTTTGTCTATGGAGGAGCCGGCCACACAAAGAAGAAAGAAGAAATGAACCACAAGAAACAAAGTCAACTCTTCTTTTAATTTCCACCAAGTGTTTCAATTAAAGCAATTACCAAAACACCCTTCTACAAATTGTTTTGTTTCTTTTTAAAACACTTGCCCTTTTTAGTCATTTCACCAATAACCAAATAAATATCTTCATCCCTTGACTCTCCATTTTGACCAACATATATATATATATTATATATCACCATATAAACAACATATACATTTCCCTATACACAATACTTCCCATTCAAACAACACATATACATTCTCTTTCAATTTCTTTTCTTATCAACATAACATATACACTTAATTCAAACAAACAACAATTATATCCAAACTTCTAGGGCATACATTGGGATATTACATTAGCTACCTATTGATATCTAGATATTGAATGAAGGACCGAGAGGTGAAATTTGATATTGGAATTATGCAATTGACTACCCTATGAATGAATTAGAAATATAAGTTCTAGGGTTTCATTAATTTGGTAATATAAAATAATTGGTTATTGCTAACTCATGAATGTGAGAACTAATGAATTGGTAATTGACAAATTAACCTTAAGGAACAAATTAATTATAAGGCTATGTTAATGGATAATTGAGAATTGAACTTTGATTGAATGGACCTATAACCCTAGGCACTTTTCCAAGAACTGGATTGATCTTGTGCACCCATCACACACATCAAACCCTACGTATGTTAATTTAAGGTTTAAATTGTTCTTTAGCATTCCAAAAAATAATCTCTCACTTTTAATTTAATTACTTTAATCAAGCTATTACGAACCACACTTTCTTAGGGAAACGACCTTGGGGCGATCACCTTTGCTACAGCTATCTCTTATACTTGCGAGCGACGCTTTGTAGTATTACTTAATTTGAGCGCAACAAATTTAATCTAGATATCTCCCCGGCAGCGGCGCTAAAAACTTGTTGCGCTCGAATTAAGTACTACTACAAAGCGTCACTCGCAAGTATACGAGGTAGCTGTAGCAAAGGTGATCGCCCCAAGGTCGTTTCCCCAAGAAGGTGTGGTTCGTAATAGCTTGATTAACAATTTATTTAAATGCGAGAGTTTGTTGTTTGGAATTGTGGAAATAATAATTTAAACCTAAAATAAACTTGCGTGGAGTTGTGTGTGATGGTTGTACAAGATCGAATCAATTCTTGGGAATGTGCCTAGGGTCATAGGTCCATTCAATCAAAGCCCAATTCTCAATTGTCCATTAACATAACCTTGTAAATTAATTTGTTTCTTAAGATTAATTAGTCAATTACCAATCCATTAGTTCTCACATTCATGAATTAACAATGACCAATTCTTTTACATTACCAAATTAACGAAATCCTAGAACTTATATTTCTAATTCATTCATAGGGTGGTCGATTATATAGTTCCGATATCGGATTTCACCTCTCGGTCCATCATCCAATATTCAAAGATCAATAGGTAGCTAATCTATTAACCTAGCATACAATCCAATGCAATCAACCAACAACAAGGTACATCAATGGAAATATCAAATCAAAGCATTCAATCAAATATACTACAAACCCTAAGCATGAGTTTTTAGCTCAACATCATCAATTTAAAACATTCATTCAACTCAATATAAAACAAATACAAATTGTTCATTGCAATATCAATCTCTTAATACAACATCAACAATAGAAATGAATTAAAAGAGAGAATAGAAAAACCCCTTGTGAAGATGCCAAGAGTAGGATTACTAGTCTTCCTCCTAGCTCCACTTTGATATTTGATGAAGAACTCAAGCCCTCTTCAATGGTTGATTTCCCCTTGCAATGTCGAATAGAGCTTTCTCAAGTCACCAAACCTTTGGATGGAGCTTTCTCAAGTCACCAACCTTCAATGGATATGCCTTTGGTAGATGGAATGGAGCTTTCTCAAGTCACCAATCCTCAATGAAGCTTCTTCAACCTTCAAGAGCTTGTTTAACCCAATTTATCCCAAAGAACCTCAAAGATCTTATCAATGGAAGATGGAGAAGGTGGAGAGAATGGAAATGGAGGTTGGAGGTGAAGGGACAAGGGAGAGTGTCACTCTCTCCCTCTCCCACGTTTTTTTGCAGAAAATGTTCAAGAACAACCCCATTTCCCTCTTCTTCTCTTTTTAATTCATTCAAAACTCAACCCATGCCTTCCAACTCACACCACTTCACCTTGTTCCCCACTTTTTCTTTGTTTAGTATTTCTTTTGGCAAACACAATGTCTTATTCCCCACTTTGTCTCCCAACTCATGCAAAAAAAATTCAACATTTAATAGGTGACATGGCCAAGCCATGAGTGGCTTGGCCATGTCTCTCATCTTTCTTTGGGACATGGCCAAGCTAGTTGGCTGTGTCTCTTGCTGCTCCTTTTCTTTCTTTTTCTTTTCTTTGGTCCCAAGATGAGCAGACATGGCCAAGCTTCAAGAGACATGGCCAGTGGCTTGGCCATGTCTCTTGCCAGTGTCGCATTCTGCCTTCTTTCTTTTCTTTCTTTTCTTTGGTTTCATGGAGTGACACGGGCAATCTCCTGGCCATGTCATGTGACATGGCCAGTGGCTTGGCCATGTCACTTGCCAGTGTCACCTTCTGCCTTCTTTCTTTTCTTTGTTCTCAAGTGGTGACACGGCCAAGCTCCTGGCCATGTCATGTGACATGGCCAGTGGCTTGGCCATGTCTGTTGCCAGTGTCGCCTTCTGCCTTCTATCTTTTCTTTGTTCTCAAGTGGTGACATGGCCAAGCTCCTGGCCATGTCATGTGACATGGCCAGTGGCTTGGTCATGTCTGTTGCCAGTGTCCCCTTCTGCCTTCTATTTCTTTGAGGGACACGCCCAAGACAATGAGACATGGCCAAGCTTCAACCGACATGGCCATGTCGATCAGATATGGACAAAGACATGGCCATGTCTGTGAGTGTGTCAAGTACTACCTCTATTTTAGGATGAAACACGGCCAAGACAACGAGACATGGCCAAGCTTCAAGTGACATGGCCATGTCGATCAGACATGGGCAAAGACATGGCCATGTCTGTGAGTGTGTCAAGTACTGCCTCTATTTTTTTTCTTTCTTGGTTTCTTTTCTTTGGGTGAGACACGGCCAGTGACTTGGCCGTGTCTCTTGGGTGTGTCAGCTACTGTCTTAGAATTCTTTTGAGGGACATGGCCAAGCTTGCTTTGGCTTGTCCATGTCGTGCTTGATTCATGCTCTTTCTTCATTTTTCTTGATTGTTTTGATCATCCAAGGGAGTTTTTGCACTTAAACCTAAAACAAACACTTTAAATAAACTTAAAACAAAAATCAATCAAAACATTAACTAAAAACACATAAAAATCATACTGAAAACTAGTACAAATATGATCTAAACAAATACCCCACACTTAATTCCTTGCTTGTCCCCAAGCAAGGCTAAAATCAAAACACACTAAACAAGATGAATTTTGTTAAGTTCAAGAGTTATAAAGATGCATCAAGACTTCCTTATGCCTAAATCCGCAATCAATATCGAATCAAACAAAATCAACACCAATGCAATTAAGTGTCTTTCCATGCATAACCAATGTTGTCATTCCCTCACCAACTCTTACAAGTGTTTGATCATGGTGGTGTTTACACTTATAACAATCAATGAAAGATTATTGCCATAGGCTTGCTTATCAATCAAATCTCCACCACAAAATAACAATCAAGCATCAATCAAAAGGTCTTTATTGGGTTGTAATGGGGCTAAGGTAAAGGCATGATATTTAGGAAATGTGAGCTTGATCATTAAGTTCAAGAGCACTTTAAAAATGAAGTACCGGATCATATATATAACCCAAAAATCCCAAAACACCTTCCTCTCATCTACCCCTTGACATTAAAGAGCTTTTCAAGGGAACTCACTTATTATATCTTGTAATAATACATTCCAACCCTTTCAACAAGAATAACAATTATTCTTATTATATATATATATATTTTTATTTTTCTCTTTTTTTTATTTTTTTTATTTTTATTATTTTACTTTGCAATCTTAAACCTACTAATTTTAACCCCACACTTAATTCAACACAACACTCGGTCATAAATGCTCTTAAAATGCTCTTGACCTAATGAAAGGATAAGAGTTAATCAATAAGGTTCAAGCTAATGGTGTTGTGAAAAAGAAAGAAAAAGAAAAATAAAATAGGCTCAAAATTGGCTAACTAAGGTTAAAGATAGGGTTGGTCTTTTTAAGCCAAAGTGGGTTCACCTAATTGCCTTACTCATCTTGATGCCTAATTGAAATTTTTATGTAATCTTAAAATGTATGTCAAAGCAAGTTCTAGCAAATCATCAATCAAAGATGTTCACCCACAACAATAATGATAAGTTGATGGCTCAATTCCTCACTAGGTTAATGGCAATGCAAGGGAAAAAACCAACAAAATTGACAATAAGCACCAATTCTACTCAATTCTCAATTTCATGCTTCAAAAATTCAAAGGTCATCTATCAACAATTTTTATAACAATTGAACTTTCTAAAACTCATTTATTCAATGAAAAACATTCAAAAATATTAACTAAAACTTAAACAAAAACAAGTTGAAAGTAAAACCACAAAAACACATAATGCAATTAAAAGTAAAAACATAAAACACAAAATGCACCCCACACTTAAAGATTCACATTGTCCTCAATGTGAGCATGCATAAACTAAAAGAGAGTTTAGATGATACCTGATTTCCATCGTTCCCATATACGATGTGTAGGGCTCCTTCCACCCATAATGCAATTGGAGCTCATATGTGAGAGGATGAACAATATGCAACTTTGAAATGTGCCCAATGTATTGAAAAGCCTAGGTAGCATCTTTGGAAGAGCAATTGTCCAAAGAGAACATGAGAGGGTTGTCTTAGCTTGATCCTCTAATGCTATAGGGACGTGGTAAGAATCTTTTTCAGTTTGCAACACGGTTATATATGGTTTTTGCTCGTTCTCACCACCAAGGGTGGGAGAGATTATAATTTGTTGCATACTGTAATCCCCAATCAAAACATCTTGCATAATTCTTGGGGTCTTTTTAAGTTCAACCAAGTTTGGTTGAATCACTTCTTCATCCTCTTTAGCAATTTGAAGCTCCCCCTCAACAATATCATTATTTAACAGTAAATTGCTCTCCTCAATTTCTAAATTGGAAAAATTAGGTTCTACTTCTATGGTCATTGCCACCTCAAGCTTATCTACACTATTTTCACTATAGGGCATGTCATGGAGTTCAGAAAGTTGCGTACCTTGTTTCTCTGCATTCAGCTTACTTGGGAATGGGATTGATGGCATACAAGATTTGGAGGTTCATGCAATTTTGTCGAAGTCGATGCTTCCAAATTCTCCTCCTCCTTTGATTGAATTAACTCCTCTATGTCTGATTGCATTTCCTCGCCATCTTCTTCGTTGTTATTTCCTACATCAAAGGAATCACAAAAATCGTTATATATCACCTGTTCATTCTTAAAATTTGTGATTACCTCTATTTGCTCCAATTGGCTAGGAAATTCCTCCTCTTGGTGTGCTTGGAGTTGATGTGCCAGCTGTCCAACTTGCTTTTTCACCCTCTTCAATGATTCCTCCAAAGAATCAAACCTCTCATTGCTTCCTTCCTGAATTTCTGTGCTAATTTGAAGGTAAGCATTCAAATCATCCTCCACTGTGGATTTCTCGAATTTATCATGGTTTTGTGAGCTAATTTGAATGAAGGCATTCAAACTATCTTCCAAAGTGGGTTCCTTAAGTTTACTATGATTTTGCGCGCTAATTTGAATGAAGGCATTCAAACTATCTTCAAGTGTGGGTTTCTTAAGGTGATCTTGATTTGAATATTGTTCTTGAGAGTAAGGATTTCTTTGGTAAGGTTGAAAAAAGTTTGGAGGTGGAATGTGCTGCTGGTCTTCCCAAGAAAATTTTGGGTAGTTTCTCCAATTTGGATTACAAGGATTGGAATATGGGTTACTTCTACCCCTTTGCTGGAAACTTTCATAAACATATTCTTCATCTTGCCTTTCTTGATATTGTCCATAACCAAATGAACACATGTTTGCGCTATGTCCTGCAATGCTACATGCTGAACATACATCACGAGTAGGCATAGGTGTTTGTCCTCTTGCATTTAGCATCTTAAGTTGGTTCATTAATTCTGCTAAATGCCATGCTATGTCAGAGTCTGGGTTATCATCATAAACCCCTGAGTACCTTAAAAATTGCATATTTACACAAGGCACTTAGCAAATTAAATAAAACAAACAAATAATTAAATTGAAAGGAAAATAAAACAAACAAACAAGTCACAGAAAATAAACAAACAATGAAAAGAAAAATCAAACTATCACTACTTAGCAACCTTCCCTGGTAGCGGCGCCAAAAACTTGTTGTGCTCAAATTAAGTAATATTACAAAGCGTCACTCGCAAGTATAAGAGATAGCTGTAGCAAAGGTGATCGCCCCAAGGTCGTTTCCCCAAGAAAGTGTGGTTCGTAATAGCTTGATTCAAGCAATTAAATTAAAAGCGAGAGATTGTTTTCTGGAATGCTAAAGAACAATTTAAACCTAAAATTAACATATGTAGGGTTTGATGTGTGTGATGGGTGCACAAGATCAATTCAGTTCTTGGAAAAGTGCCTAGGGTTATAGGTCCATTCAATCAAAGTTCAATTCTCAATTATCCATTAACATAGCCTTATAATTAATTTTTTCCTTAAGGTTAATTAGTCAATTACCAATTCATTAGTTCTCACATTCATGAGTTAGCAATAACCAATTATTTTATATTACCAAATTAATGAAACCCTAGAACTTATATTTCTAATTCATTCTTAGGGTGGTCAATTATATAGTTCCGATATCAGATTTCACCTCTCGGTCCATCATCCAATATTCAAAGATCAATAGGTAGCTAATCTATTAACCTAGCATACAATCCAATGCAATCAACCAACAACAAGGTACATCAATGGAAATATCAAATCAAAGCATTCAATCAAATATACTACAAACCCTAAGCATGAGTTTTTAGCTCAACATCATCAATTTAAAACATTCATTCAACTCAATATAAAACAAATACAAATTGTTCATTGCAATATCAATCTCTTAATACAACATCAACAATAGAAATGAATTAAAAGAGAGAATAGAAAAACCCCTTGTGAAGATGCCAAGAGTAGGATTACTAGTCTTCCTCCTAGCTCCACTTTGATATTTGATGAAGAACTCAAGCCCTCTTCATTGGCTGATTTCCACTTGCAATGTCGAATAGAGCTTTCTCAAGTCACCAAACCTTTGGATGGAGCTTTCTCAAGTCACCAACCTTCAATGGATATGCCTTTGGTAGATGGAATGGAGCTTTCTCAAGTCACCAATCCTCAATGAAGCTTCTTCAACCTTCAAGAGCTTGTTTAACCCAATTTATCCCAAAGAACCTCAAAGATCTTATCAATGGAAGATGGAGAAGGTGGAGAGAATGGAAATGGAGGTTGGAGGTGAAGGGACAAGGGAGAGTGTCACTCTCTCCCTCTCCCACGTTTTTTTGCAGAAAATGTTCAAGAACAACCCCATTTCCCTCTTCTTCTCTTTTTAATTCATTCAAAACTCAACCCATGCCTTCCAACTCACACCACTTCACCTTGTTCCCTACTTTTTCTTTGTTTAGTATTTCTTTTGGCAAACATAATGTCTTATTCCCCACTTTGTCTCCCAACTCATGCAAAAAAAATTCAACATTTAATAGGTGACATGGCCAAGCCATGAGTGGCTTGGCCATGTCTCTCATCTTTCTTTGGGACATGGCCAAGCTAGTTGGCCATGTCTCTTGCTGCTCCTTTTCTTTTTTTTCTTTTCTTTGGTCCCAAGACGAGCAGACATGGCCAAGCTTCAAGAGACATGGCCATGTCATGTGACATGGCCGGTGGCTTGGCCATGTCTCTTGCCAGTGTCGCATTCTGCCTTCTTTCTTTTCTTTCTTTTCTTTGGTTTCATGGAGTGACACGGCCAAGCTGCTGGCCATGTCACTTGCCAGTGTCGCCTTCTGCCTTCTTTCTTTTCTTTATTCTCAAGTGGTGACACGGCCAAGCTCCTGGCCATGTCATGTGACATGGCCAGTGGCTTGGCCATGTCTGTTGCCAGTGTCGCCTTCTGCCTTCTATCTTTTCTTTGTTCTCAAGTGGTGACATGGCCAAGCACCTGGCCATGTCATGTGACATGGCCAGTGGCTTGGCCATGTCTGTTGCCAGTGTCCCCTTCTGCCTTCTATTTCTTTGAGGGACACGCCCAAGACAATGAGACATGGCCAAGCTTCAAGCGACATGGCCATGTCGATCAGATATGGGAAAAGACATGGCCATGTCTGTGAGTGTGTCAAGTACTACCTCTATTTTAGGATGAAACACGGCCAAGACAATGAGACATGGCCAAGCTTCAAGTGACATGGCCATGTCGATCAGACATGGGCAAAGACATGGCCATGTCTGTGAGTGTGTCAAGTACTGCCTCTATTTTTTTTCTTTCTTGGTTTCTTTTCCTTGGGTGAGACACGGCCAGTGACTTGGCCGTGTCTCTTGGGTGTGTCAGCTACTGGCTTAGAATTCTTTTGAGGGACATGGCCAAGCTTGCTTTGGCTTGTCCATGTCTTGCTTGATTCATGCTCTTTCTTCATTTTTCTTGATTGTTTTGATCATCCAAGGGAGTTTTTGCACTTAAACCTAAAACAAACACTTTAAATAAACTTAAAACAAAAATCAATCAAAACATAAACTAAAAACACATAAAAATCATACTGAAAACTAGTACAAATATGATCTAAACAGTATGCATAATATTGTTATATTTAAGAATTATTTAATATTAAGACCTGTAAAGGAGGCCAGTTCCAATGAACCGGGTGTTGTGGCCATTTCTCACCTTCCCCACATGTACCCAACTTTTTTAACCCATTAGGGGGTTGAGGATTCCTTAGGAATTGAGTCATCCACCCCTTACTTTTTCCCAGCCCGTCGAGTGGTGACTCCATTTTCTTTGGGCTTAGGTCCATGTTCTCTAAGGCCCCGAGCCTAAACAGTGCCAAAGTCACAAGAACCATTCCACCAGGAGTGGGGGCGAAAATCCCCGCTCACAGGTTGACTACCTATTCTCTCATGTTATTGGTGGAATTGAGAACCTAACATTCTAGATTTGAATTTGGGAATGATGGTGTACTTTTTGTACAATTGCAAGTTAAGCCATTACTCTTGGTGCAATTTAAGGAAGCACAAAAGGGATATGCGAAGAACTAGAAAATTGTGCAAGATTGCCTTAAGGGGGAGAGTGGAGACTTTCAAATTGGAGATGATGGTAATGTGAGATATAAAACACGATTTTGTGTACCATAAGATGTAGAATTGAGGAATAAAATTTTAGAAGAGGCACATTAATCGGCTTATGTTATGCACCCTGGGAGTACTAAAATGTATCAAGATTTAAAATAACATTTCTGGTGGAAGGGTATGAAAAGAGATATAGCATAATTTATATATAAGTGCCTCACTTGTTAGAGGATAAAAGCTAAACATAAAGTTCCTTCGGGATTGTTACAACCATTACTGGTGCCTAAATGGAAATGGGATAGAGTAACTATGGATTTTGTTACTAGTTTACCTTTGACCCTGAGAAAACATGATGCAATTTGGGTAATTATTGATAGAATGATGAAGTCAGCCCACTTCTTACGAGTGAGGATCGATTACTCCCTTTATAAATTGGGAGAAATTTATGTTAGTGAAATTGTAAAACTACATGGAATTCCAATTTCAATTTCATTGGTGTCAGATTGTGATCCTAGATTCACCTAAAGATTTTGGAAGAGTTTGCAAGGTGCATTGGGTACTTAATTACATTCAGTACTATTTTCCATCCCTAGACTGATGGCTAGTCTAAAAGGGTGATATTAGTATTGGAGGATATGCTGAGAAGTTATGTTATTGATTTTGTTGGCAGTTGGGATAAACACTTTTCGTTAGTTGAATTTGCATATAATAATAGCTACTATTCTAGTATTGGTATGGCACTGTATGAAGCTCTATGTGGGAAGAAATGTAGAGCACCTTTATATTGGGATGACGTTGGAGAAAGGAAGATAGTAGGTCCTGAATTAATTAAAGAAACAAAAGATCGAGTGAAAATAATTTGAGATCTGATGAAAGCATTGTCTGACCTATAAAAATCATACTTTGATTTAAAGAGAAAAGATATAGAGTTCAAGGTAGGTGATAAAGTGTTTTTAAATGTGTCTCCATGGAAGAAGGTGTTAAGATTTGGAAAAAAAAAAAAGGAAAACTAAGTCTACGTTTTATTGGCCCTCATGAAGTGTTAGAAAGAGTAGGACCAGTTGCCTATAGATTGGCATTGCCACTGAAGTTGGATAGAATTCACAATGTATTTAATGTTTCTATTCTACAAAGATATAGGTTGGATCCGTCTCATGTATTTTCAGTTGAATCTACTGAGGTGAATCAAGTCCTAAGCTATAAAGAAGAACCTGTAGCAATCATGGCACGAGAAGTCATGGAGCTAAGAAATAAGAAAGTGCCTCTGGTTAAAGTTTTATGGAGGAATCACATAATGGAAGAGGCTACCTGGGAGAGTGAACAAGTCCTATGGAGCCAATACCCATAATTTTTTCAGAGTTATCTGCATAAAATTTTGAGGATGAAATTATTTAAAGGGGAGAGAATTTTAATACCCTGATTTTAATTGAATCTATTTATACATTAATTAGTAAGAGATTGATGATGGTTTAGATAGTAGTAATAGAGATATATACAATATTTAAATAACATATAAAGAGGGTAAGAGTAAAGTGGTAAAGAGTTAAAAGTAGAAAAGTTAAAATATAAAATAATATTACTTTATATAAAAATCTAATTAGTTAACAATATATACATATATATATATATGGTAGGTAAAAAGAAGACCAGAGTCCAAAAATTTTCTAGAGCATTCAACCTTCTTCTTTTTTCCTTTCTCTTGGCTGAATTCCCTAGTGGAATTAAGGAGGAGATTTTGATCTTCTAAATCATCAAATTTCAACTAAATTTAACAAGAAGTGAAGAGAGCTCTAATTTTAATTTAAGAAACAAGTAAGTTTTCTAACCCTTAGTTTTTTTTACATAGAATCTTTACGAGAATTGTTATATGTTGAGAGATGTGATAGGATATAGTATGAATCAATGTAGAAATGATAACTTTGAACTTGGTAGTGATTTTGATGATATTGACTATAGTTAGAGTTAGTAATTAAATATTGGATTTTTATAAGGAGTTTAGCTAATTCTATTTTTGAGGAGGTTAAAAGGGGTTTATGGTTGTTCATATAAGTTGCTAATACCATTTTTGAAACTATAAATTGATAGGTATTGATTGAGTTAATTGGTGAAAATAAGAGAAGAAAGTAGAAAGAAGTGAAGTTCTTCCTTCAATTAGAGCTCTAAAAAGGTAAGTATATACTTAGTTAGTGCTCTTGTCTTTGGTATGTATCATCCTATGTTGGTATGTGTGTGTTATGTTGATGAAAATGGGCTGAAAGAGTGATTCTGGGTTACCATGGGCTTGGCCATACAGTGCCACGGTCGCGGGCATTGAGGTGTAGCTATTGTGTGATAAAATAGCAAGGAAATAGAAGCAAAATGAATGTCACGGGCGTGGCCCTTGAATTCCATGACTGTGTGTAGACCCTTAATTTTTGACCCAGTCTGATCCGTTATTTTTTTATATAGTCTAAAATAATTTTTGTGGTATTTTAATTAAATAATATTTATTTTAGTATTTATTATTTATAATTTTTAATAAAAATAAAAATGGTAAAGTTAATAATAAAAAAATAATAAATAAATAAATAAAAATAAAAATAAAAATAAAAATAAAAATAAAAATAAAAAATGAATAAATAAAAATAAAAATAAAAATCAGCGACGGAAAAATCGGCGACGAATTTTTCATCGCCGAAAGTAGAATTGGCCAAGGCCAATTTGCCCACAGGAATTTCTTGAGGCGAATTGGCCCGAAGTAACGCCCAACCAGTCCTTGCAAATTTCCTCCAGCTCTCGTAGTAATGCCCAGTCAGTCCTCTCAAATCCTCGCAGGTTTGGCCAACGCTCGCAATTTTCGCCAGCAAAATTTTCCAATGCAATTTTTTCCGAAACCAAATTCTATATGGTTTTGGTTTCTTTTCCAAATTAATTTTATTTTCCTTAAATAATTAGGTTTATGATTTTTCCTATAAATAACACTTTAAAACTCAAAATTAAGAGACTTTGATTGAAAATTTTTTTTTTGTGATCGAAAATTGGACTTTTTGAACTAGGATTGGATTGGAGTAAAAAATAGAAAACCCTAGCCAGAGAAGATTAGCAACAAGCAAGCAATCAAAAAATCATGAAAGGTACCTTTGTCTTTGTTCATCTAGAAAGCAATTTTTGGTGGAACCAACTACGCAGGTTTGATCTTTAATCATAGATTATATATTTATGGTAGCATTGTTTCTTTGATTAATAAGAACATACACACAGTACTTTGATCCTTAAATATGTAGTAATTTGATCTTTGTTTCAATAACTTAAATTATTCCTTCTGTTTCCAAAAACTCTAAAAAGTACTATTCTATTTCCAAAAACCTTAAGAACCCTAATTTATTTCTTCTGTTTCCAAAAACCTTAAGAACCCTAATTTAACTCTTATGTTTCCAAAAACCTTAAGAACCCTAATTTATTTCTTCTGTTTCCAAAAACCTTAAGAACCCCAAATTATTTCTTCTGTTTCCAAAAACCTTAAGAACCCCAAATTATTTCTCCTGATTCCAAAAACCTTAAAAACCCTAAATTATTTCTTCTATTTTCCAAAACCTCAAAACCCTAATTTGTTTCTTCTATTTTCAAAAACCTTAAAAACCTCAAAAACCCTAATTTGTTTCTTCTATTTCCAAAAACCTTAAAAACCTTAAATCGTTTCTTCTGTTTCCAAAAACTTTAAAAACCCTAAACTGTTTTCCTCTAACTTTTTTTCAAAATTTCCAAGTGTTTTCTTAAATCTCCAAACCCTAATCTTCTTCACGTTTTCTAAAAATCGTAATTATTTTATAAAACTCTAAACTCTTTTCTTAAATCTTGAAACCAAATATGTTTTCTAAAATACTAAAAACCCTAACTTTTTCCAAAAACCAAAACAGTAAACCTTAAGTTTTCCTAAACCCTAATTCAGTGAACTTAAAACCTAATTTAGTAAAACTAAACCTTAAAACCATGATCCAGCAAACTTAAAACAACAATCCAGTAAACCATGAATTATAAACCCTAATGTCTTAAGATTCCAAAACACTAATTTCATAATATTACCACAAACCCTAATTTGATTAACAAAAAAAAACCTTACTAATTTCTTAAATTCATAAAACCCTAATCCATTCCAATTTTCCAAAACCTTTATAGTAGCCTAAACAAATAACAATAATAATACTAAAATCCCAAAATCCTAAATGTTAATTAAAGAACTTTAAATAGAAACAGTAAACCCTAATTTGTATCTTTACTTGCTTTATTTTAGATTTGATTATGTAGTTTATTATATTCTTTGATGGTTGATTTATTTAATTTCAATGCTTGATTTATTTAATTTATCATGAATGGATATTTTCTTTATTGTTATTATTTATTTGTTTTAGTATTAAAATTGTAAGAGGTATGTTTCCACTTTGTGGGTACCTCATTAGTTAAATATCATGTAATTTAAATTGCTTTTATATTTTAGACCAATGTAAAGGACACGTTTCTACCTTTAGGTGGCTGTCCTATTAGTATAGACATGGATGATGTAAGGACATGTTTCCATCTTCGGATGGGTGTCCATTTATTTGCTTTGTTTTAACATTGCTTTGATTTTAATATAATGATGCTTTATTTCAATTGTTGCGTGTAATATGGATAATATTGTTATACTTAAGAATTTTATAATATTAAGACCTGCAAAGGAGGCCGGTTCCAATGAACCGAGCATTGTGGGGGTGCTGGACCTTTTCTCACCTTCCCCACACGTACCCAACTTTGTCACTCTTCTGTTTCCAAAAACCTTAAGAACCCTAATTTAACTCTTCTGTAAATCACTTATGGTTTATCTTCCACCGGAAAGGTAAGAACAGGAGCTTGAGTCAACATCTCCTTTAACTGCTCAAAGCTTGCTTGACACTGATCTGTCTACACAAATCTAACTCCCTTCCGAAGTAATCTAGTGAGTGGAGTGCTATCAAAGAAAAACCCTTCACAAAACGTCGATAATAGCCTGCCAAACCCAGAAAACTTTTAACTTCTATCACTGACTTCGGTGAATTCCAATTCAAAATGGCCTCAACTTTACTCGGATCAACTCTTATACCATCCACTGAAACTACATGACCGAAAAAAGTCACTTGATCAAGCCAAAACTCACACTTAGATAGCTTAGCATACAACTGCTTCTCTCTCAAAGTTTGCAATATAATCCGTAATTGCTTATCATGTTCTTCCTTATTATGCGAATACACCAAAATATCATCAATAAAGACTACCACAAACTGATCCAAATAGGGTCGAAACACCCTGTTCATCAAATCCATAAAAACTGCTGGTGCATTCGTTAGTCCAAAAGGCATCACCAAAAACTCATAATGCCCATTCTTGTGTGGAAAGCTGTCTTAGATATATCTTCAGTTCTGACTCTCAACTGATGGTACCCTGATCTCAGATCAATCTTAGAGAAAACTGCTGCTCCCTTTAATTGATCAAAGAGATCATCAATCCTAGGCAATGGGTACTTATTCTTAATAGTCACTTTATTCAACTGCCTATAATCAATACACAATCTCAGAGTACCATCCTTCTTCTTCACAAACAAAATAGGTGCTCCCCATGGAGACACACTAGGGTGACCAAACCCTTTATCCAACAACTCCTACAACTGCACCTTTAATTCTCTCAACTCAGCAGGTGCCATTCGATAGGCAGTAATAGAGATGGGAGTGGTACCAGGCAACAAATCGATACCAAACTCAACCTCTCTCTCAGGGGGTAACCCTGGCAACTCCTCAGGAAAAACATCTGGGAATTTCGCAACGGTGGGTATACTATCAAGTTGAGAAACCACTACTCTGGTATCTACAACATGAGCAAGATAAGCATCACACCCTTTTCGAATAAACTTCCTAGTTGCAACAACTGAAACAAACAAGGATGCAATATGTCTCTGCTCACTAGATACCATCACACTTCTCAGAGTAACACACTTCTTTTGACAGTCTACTACAGCCCCATGCTTAGACAAACAATCCATGCCTAAGATCAGATCATACTCTTTAAAAGGCATTTCAATCAAATCACCCAAGAACTCCTCATATTGCACCACAACTAAACTACCACGGTGCACTTTGCTAACTACCACACTATGCCCTAAAGGATTTGTCACCAAGACATCAAATCCTAGGGACTCTGAATGCAATTCAGTTAAAGGCAAGATCGATGCACTTATGTATGAATGAGTAGATCCTGGATCAATCAAAGCAAGAACTGAAATGCCAAATAAAGGAAATGTACCAACAATAACTGCTGAAGCATCCGGCTACCTCTGCATCATATACACTCGCTGAGATGACCCAGCCTCATCTGGCCTACTGCATCCAAATGTAAAGCCTCCTCTCTCACTAATCCCAGGTCAACCACCTCTACTGAAACCTCTGCCCCCTCGATCTCCTCTGCTGACACTAGGTCGAGAAGCTGCAGTAACAGTCTGTCTATCTTCCAGTAGCTCAGGGCAATCTTTGATGAAATGAGCTGGTGATCCACATCTAAAACACCCTCCTGATCCACCCATCTTCCAGCAAGCACCTCCATGTTCCTTACAACAATGAACACATGTAGGTGGAATAGATCTCTGAACCACCGGAGTCGAAGCACTAGCTACAGAAACTGTAGGTCTCGGTCTCTGCCTCTGATACTGAGTTGACCTACCAGACTACCTTTGGCTCCTACTGATTCTCGAAACAAAACTTCCTCTGTCTCTCTTCATAGATGAAGACCTTGCCTCAAACTAGGGTCTCCTAACTCTAGTCTCCTCCTCAATAGCAGCTACAACAATACCCTGTGCTCTCTCAACACTTCTGGTAGCTGCAACAATCTGAGAAAAATCTTGTTATCGAGAACCAACAACAATACACATAATAGAGGGCCTCAATCCCTCCTCCAATCTCCTGCACCAATCAATCTCATTAGAAATAATCCCACCGGCATAATGACTCAACCGGATGAACTCTATTTCATACTCTGTCACTATCCGGTTATCTTGTCTCAGACTCAAAAACTCCTTCTTCTTAGCATCCTTATATTCCCTCAGAGTATACTTCTGCTCAAACTCCTGCAGAAAATCACTATAAGACAGGGTCGATGGATCATCCATAGCATGTGGAACCGTCTTCTACCAATCATAAGCATCTTTCTACAAAAGTGATCTAGAATAATCAAATTTTTCTTCAGGAGTAGCTTGCAATTGAATAAATATCCTCTGCACTCTATCCAACCATTGCTCCACTACTGCAGGATCTGTAGTGCCAAAGAAATCTTTAGTCCCAAATTTCATCAATTTATCATACTGCCTCACCGGTTCTTACGGCTGTGGTTGCGGTGGCGACTGCTGCACTGGAGCTTGCCTCAATAATTCCACCACATGCTTAACCAAACTGGCAGAATCTCATCAGTAGCTGGTCTCTCTGGCATAGGAGCAGGTGCCTCTCCAGCTCTCTCAACTCTAGGTCCATCTCTACCCTCTTCAGGAGCTACACTGTCAACACTGCCTTCTATGGACTGATGTGACTGAGACACCATCACTACCTATATCTGCAAACACAGGAGAATATGCCTCATCAAAGATCAGAAACTGCCAGTGCCAAAGCATGCATCTTATTCAAAAACCATATTTTAAAATCAAAATTTTTTTTCTTACAATTCACCTAGGTTGAGAATCTCAAACCTAGGCTCTGATACCAAAACAGTTGTAACACCCCGGTACCCCATATACGCACACTACATACAACCACATCTATAATATACGTATACCGGATACAAGAATGTCACAGTCTATTTTAAATCAAACCAATCTTTCACTTTAACAATATGAGAAAACTCAAAACATTCAAGATATATTATAGAACAATATATATAACATTTGTTTATTAAGCAGTGGAAAATGTAGCGGTATTTACATATATTTACATCAAAATCAATATTTATAAAAAAATAGAGTTTATACATGCTTGGCAGTTCATTTCTGATCTTGAAGTCCATAATCAACACTTCACAAGTCTAGACTCAACTCGGTCTAGCTGAACTCTCCGGTTCTACCCTGTCACCTGCCCGATGAACGACAATCGCATTAAGCAATAGGCTTAGTGGTACAACCATAATGACAATATGCTTTAATGTAATGTCAATGTCAAACTTTCAAACATTATAAACAATGCATAATAATATCATATTTCATAACATTACATTTCATTATATTATTCAATTGTTTTATCATTCATGATTTACATTTAAGTAAAGACAAGCATGGGCCCAAAAGAAACTAATATGTCATTCAAATCTCAGAGTTAATGTTTTAGTCCAATAATCACATTTATCAAGCCAGTAGGTGAATCATTATCACAATGAGAAAAATCTCATATGTAACATCCCAACTAGGCTTTAAGGACTAGGCCCAACCAAGTTTCAAGGGGAGTATAGCATCGTCCCAACCTGTCTTCAAGGACCAAGCCCAACCTAGCTTAAAGGGAGTGTTACTTTTAGGCATGCCACCAACAACAAAACTCTAAAAATTGAACAACATACTAGGCACACAATTCTTTCATTATTTCATTATCAATTCCATTCTCATTTTCTCATACTCATCTAGGCAACAATGCCCCAATTATTTCATTTGCATCATTATAGCCAACATCAATGGCTTCACATCTCATCATTAGGGTATACATAACCAATTGCATTGTACATACTGTAACACCCCCACATCCAATACACACACACTACAAACACCCCAATGTAGTATACGTGCACTGAACATAGGAATGCTACGGATTTTCTTAACATTCAAAACATTTTAAACTTGATACAATACCCTTATCGTTATATATTATAGAAAAGTAAATCATTTACTTATAAACAAAACATATTAGATATATATACATACATTTAAATATTACACAGCGGAAGATATAAAATAGGTACATATATGAAAACATTTGAATACATATTTACAATTATACATATATTTACATTATAAACAAAAACTTTTCAAAATATAAAGAAGTAGTACATGATTGGCAAATCTCCTCTGATCTTTAAGTCCCAATATCCACTCTTCAGTGTCTACTCTCACTGGGTCTCGAAGAACTCTCGGGTTCAACTCTATTACCTGCGCGATTAAACACTATTGCGCTAAGCCAAGGGCTTAGTAAGACAATTCATGCTAATGTTATGCTTTAGTGCAATGCAATGTTTCATATATGTATTAACAATTCAACATCAATGATACACACTCAATCAATAAAGATCATATTCAACAGACAATATTCCGTGAATAGTCCGTTTCATCATTTAAGTAATATTAACATTTCATTACATTAGAACATCATTTATGATATACATAAAACCTAGACACCTATGGGCCCATCAAGTACTTAATACGATATTCAGAACTCAGAGTTACTGCTTTGGCTCATAAACACCATTATCAAGCCCGTAGGCAACATATACATATATATCTCTATCCATGGATAGCGTAACAGACCCGGTCTCTTGGATCATCAACTCATCTAATTCGAGAAGATCCTCAACCCGGCAAGACTGTTACAAATCAAATATCTCGTAATATCAATTATCATTGTATAACAGACCCAGTCTCTTGGACCTCAATTCAATTCAATTTGAAGAGATCCTCAACCCGGCAAGACTGTTACCTTTCATTAAATAGGCATGCCTCCAAAAACTAAAACTCTGAAACTGAATATCATATTAAGCATACACTTATTTCATTATTCTCTTTATCAAACTCTTTCTCAATCTTCCTCATCAATTAGGCAAACATGCCATACATCATTCAATTATATCATCATAGCCAATCACAATGGCTTTACATCACATTTCACATCTCAATTCATATTTTGCATATAGCATCTCAACATACATTATCCATAACACACATTATCATTTACAAGATTCACATTACACATAACATACCATTGTTCAATCTCAACAATGCAATTAGGGCAAAGAACAATCTACATCATTCATATTTTTAAGATCTTCCACATCCATTTGATTAGGGAATTCTTTGTTTGAAGTATGTTTAAAGTGTTTATGTTTAGGTTTAGGTACCAAAATACCTTTGAAGAATCATTACAATGCAATTAGAACAAAGAATAAAAAACCTAACCAACACATTTGAGGGACACGGGCAGCCCACTTGAGGGACACGGCCAAGCTTGCGGCCGTGTCACTCAACCTCAATTTGACAGTAGGCAACACGGACAAGGGACACGGCCAAGCTTGTGGCCGTGTCTCCCAACACCAACATCCAATAGTGAACACAGGCAATAGACACGGCCGTGTCTCCCAAAAATCCTTCCAACACGCCCAAGTTTTCTTGACTTGGCCGTGTCTCTCCTTGCTTTTGGCCGTGTCATTTGAAAACCAAGTCCTAAATGTGTCCAACAATCTTCTAAATGCATTTTAACACATCATGCACAACACAAATTCATTCAAATGGGTATACTCAACAACATAAACACATATCTTACACAATCATCACAATAATCACTTTAATAACACATTAACATCACAATTAAACACAACCACTTCAAAACCCTAAAACCAACATCCTTCTCCATCTTCCAAAATCAACATCCTTCACTTCCAACACAACACCTATTTAAATTCTTAACTTAAAACCAAATTTACACTTGAATACACAACACAACTACATCCCATCATCAATTCAACAAACCCTAATGAATTTCAAATACTACTTCAAAAGAATAAAAGAAATCAAAGGAAAAATCTTACCTTAGTTAAAAACTTCTTGAATCAACACTTGATCACTTAATCTTCCTTCAATTTGAGCTCAACACATCAAGATCCTCTCTTCACCTCTTACTTTCCTTTTGGTTTTTGGAGAGACGGCCACTTCTTGAAAGAAAGAAGGAAATGATGAAGACACAAAGTCAAATTTTGCTTTTAATCTCCACCAAGTGATCTTATCCAAGCAATTACCAAAATGCCCTCAATCATATAACTAACTTTTTGTCTCATATAAGCCCTTATATGTAATTGCACATTCCACATAAAATATCCTCTTATATTGACTCTATATTTGACCAATTTATATGTTATATATATCATCATATACACAACATATACCATTCTCTCTAAACCCTAATTCTTTTCCCCAAAACACATATACACGAGCATTCACTTTCCAATATCTTTTCTCTTGCAATTTAACACATATATTCAATCCAATATATCACTACAACAACAACAACATCAACAACATCAACAACAACAACATAAACAAAACTTCTAGGGCATACATGAGGATATTACAATTCTCCCCCTCTAAAAGAAATTTCGTCCTCAAAATTACCTGATATCAAGTCCGAAATAATTGAGGGTACTGATCTCGCATGATTTGCTCACTTTCCCAAGTTGCCTCTTCCTTTCCATGATTCTTCCAAAAAATCTTCACTAATGGCACTCTCTTGTTTCTCAACTCTTTCACATCACGTGCCAAGATAGCAACTGGTTCCTCTTCAAATGTCAAATCTGGACTCACTTCGATAGATTCAATTGGCAACACATGAGATGGATCCGATCTATATCTCCTCAACATAGAAACATGGAATACATTATGGATACGATCCAACTCAGGTGGCAGAGCAAGCCGATAAGCAACTGGCCCAACTCTCTCTAAAACTTCATACAGTCCAATGAATCGAGGACTCAACTTCCCTTTCCGACCGAACCTCAAAATCTTTTTCCAAGGAGATACTTTCAAAAATACCTTATTTCCAACATCAAACTCTATGTCTCTCCTCTTCAGATCCGCATAAGACTTCTGTCGGTCTGAAGCTGCTTTCAACCTGCCTCGAATCAACTTCACTTTCTCTTCAGTTTCTTTAATCAAATCGGGCCCAATTAACTTACCTTCCCCAAGTTCACTCCAGCAAAGAGGTGTCCTACACCGTCTGCCATACAATGGCAACCCAGACACAAAGTCCATTGTCACTCTTTCCCACTTCCATTCTGGCACTGACAACGGTTGAAGCAACCCGGTTGGAACTTGATGCTCTGCTTTTACCTTCTGACAAGTGAGACATTTCGATACAAACTCAGCAATGTCTTTCTTCAACCCAATCCACCAGTAATGCTGTCTCAAATCATGATACATCTTTGTATTGCCCGGATGCATAGCAAATACTGACTGATGTGCTTCTTCCTAAATGATCCTTTTCAAATCAGCATCATCGGGTACACACAATCGATTCTTAAACCAGAGACTCCCATCACCTTTCACAACAAAATCTCTAGTCTTTCCATTCTTGCAATCTGAAATAATCTTTTGAATCTTCATATCAGTCAACTGAGCCTCTCTGATCTGATCCAACAAAACTGGTTTTAAATGCAACTGTGCCAACAAGGCACCATCATCACAAGATACAAAATTGGCATGCAATGCTCTCAACTCAACAAGCAACGAGAGCGAATAAACAGTCAAACCTGCCAAAGACTTCCGACTCAAGGCATCAGCAACAACATTTGCTTTACCTGGATGATAATCAATCAAGCAGTCGTATTCTTTAATCAATTCCAACCATCTCCTTTGTCGAAGATTGAGCTCTTTCTGAATCCCCAAA
Organism: Garcia nutans; assembly: GCA_947685225.1. Lineage (NCBI taxonomy): Eukaryota > Viridiplantae > Streptophyta > Magnoliopsida > Malpighiales > Euphorbiaceae > Garcia > Garcia nutans. Next base: position 21,395,679 of record CANTUV010000017.1, read on the forward strand.
TACTTCAAACTCTTGTGATCAGTGTAAATGAAACATTTCTCCCCAAACAGATAGTGTCGTCAAATCTTCAATGCAAACACAATGGCTGCCAATTCTAGATCATGGGTCGGATATTTAAGCTCATGCGGTTTCAACTGTCTAGATGCATAAGCTATAACTTTACCTTCCTGCATCAGCACACACCCCAAACCACTATGTGAAGCATCACTGTAAATCACATATGGTTTGCCTTCTACAGGTAAAGTAAGAACAGGCGCTTGAGTCAACATTTCTCTCAACTGCTCAAAACTAACCTGACACTGATCTGTCCACACAAATCTCACTCCCTTTCGAAGTAATATGGTAAGTGGAGTAGCTATCAAAGAAAACCCTTTCACAAACCGTCGGTAATAACCTGCCAAACCCAGAAAACTTCTAACTTCAGTCACAGACTTGGGTGGACTCCAATTCAGAATAGCTTCAACTTTACTCGGATCAACTCTAATACCCTCTGCTGAAACTATATGACCGAGAAAAGCTACTTGGTCCAACCAAAACTCACACTTCGACAGCTTAGCAAACAACTGCTTCTCTCTCAAAATCTGCAACACAATCCGCAGATGCTTGTCATGTTCCTCTTTATTCCGCGAATACACCAAAATATCATCAATAAACACTACCACAAACTGATCCAAATAGGGCCTAAACACCCTATTCATCAAGTCCATAAAAGCTGCAGGTGCATTCGTCAGACCAAAAGGCATAACTAGAAATTCATAATGCCCATACCTGGTCCGAAAAGCTGTTTTAGGAACATCTTCTGCTTTGACCCTCAACTGATGGTACCCAGATCTCAGGTCAATTTTAGAAAACACAGTTGCACCCTTCAATTGATCAAAGAGATCATCGATTCTAGGCAAAGGATATTTATTTTTAATAGTCACTTTGTTCAATTGCCTATAATCGATACACAATCTCATAGTACCATCTTTCTTCTTCACAAATAACACAGGAGCTCCCCAAGGAGAAATACTGGGGCGAATAAATCCTTTATCCAACAACTCCTGTAATTGCACTTTCAACTCCCTCAATTCTGCTGGTGCCATTCTATAAGGAGTAATAGAGATAGGAGTGGTACCAGGCAACAATTCAATACCGAACTCCACCTCTCTCTCAGGAGGTAACCCTGGCAACTCCTCTAGAAACACATCTGGGAACTCTGCAACTGTGGCAATACTATCAATAGGGGAACCCTTCACTCTAGTATCTATCACATGAGCAAGATAGGCTTCACACCCCTTTCTAATCAATCTCCTAGCTGCAACAGCTGAAACAAACAAAGATTCTAACTGTTCCTGCTCATTAGATACTATCACCTCTCTACCATCAACAGTTCTCAAAGTAACAACTTTCTTTTTACAATCTACCACAGCTCCATGTCTAGATAGCCAGTCCATGCCTAGGATCACATCATATTCCTTAAAAGGCATTTCAATCAAGTCTCCAAGAAACTCCTTACCTTGCACCATCACTGCACTATCTCGGTGCACCTTACTCACAACCATACTATGCCCTAACGGATTTGTCACCAACACATCAAATCCTAGGGACTCAGCATGCACATCAGACACAGGCAAAACAGATGCACTAATATATGAATGCGTGGAACCCGGATCAATCAAAGCAAGTACTGAAGTATCAAATAAAGAAAAAGTACCAGCTATGACTGCCGAAGCATCTGGCTGCCTCTGCATAACATACATCCTCTGGGAAGATCCAACCTCCTCTGGCCTACTCTCCCTGGATGTAGCACCTCCTCTAGAACTGAACCCAGATCTGCCTCCTCTGTTGACACCTCTGCCTCCTCGACTTCCCCTCACATTAGGTCGAGAAGCTGTGGAATCAACTAACCTCTGTTCCCGCGTCTCTGGACAATCTCTAATAAAATGATCAGGCGATCCACACCTGAAGCATACAGCTGACCCACTATACCTCCAACAAGCACCCCTATGTGATCCACCACACTGAGCACACACAGGTAGAGCGGATCTCTGAGTCACTGGGGTCGGAGCACTCGCCACTGAAGCTGTAGGTCTAAATCTCTGTCTCTGAAACTGCACTGACCTACCAGCTGACCTCTGACTCCTACTGACTCTAGGAACAAAGCTTCCTTTACCTCTCTTAACAGAAGAAGACCCTGCCTCAAACTGAGGTCTTCTCACCCTAACCTCTTCCTCTGAAGCAGCTGCAATACTCTGAGCTCGCTCCACACTTCGAGCTGCTGCCACAAGCTGGGAAAAATCATGATATCTAGATCCAGCCACCAGACACATGATAGAGGGCCTCAATCCCTCCTCAAATTATACATGAGGATATTACACATACATTTTGAATGATCATTATATCTTTCACATTATGCAAATCATAGCATTAATCAAATGTATCAATTGTGTAATAGATTACTTAACACATTTACAACCAAATGTGTTAAGTCCCAAAGTCATGTAAATGTATGCAATCATGTAGGGTTTGTACTTACCTCTAAGAGCAACACATACCAATACCAAACTCCTCTTTCAAGAATCCTTCAACACTTGGATTAGGATAACTCAATCTCTTCAAAATCTAATCCAATAGTGATTATACACACTTACTTAGATATACACATAAGATAATAAGGATAAGAACCAACTAGGGCAAACTCTATAATGAAACGCTCAACAACAAGGGCATGTCCCTGATCGTGCCCTAAACCCATAACACAGAAGCTTTGACACGCTCAGTGACATAGGCGTGTCACTGGCCATGTCAATCCTCCCTCAACACAGTAGCTATGACACGCTCAGTGACATGGGCGTGTCACTGGATGTGTCAATCCACTAACATCACAGTAGCTATGACACGCTTAGTGACATGGGTGTGTCATTGGATGTGTCAATCCTACTCCAACACAAAAGCTATGACACGCTCAGTGACATGGGCGTGTCACTAGTCCTGTCACCAATCCAGAAAAAAGAACCATTGACATGCCCAAAGACTTGGCTGTGTTCATAGGCGTGTCAGGCCAAAATCTTGATTCCGACACCAACAACACCACATCCAGCAAACCTCTTTCTTTTATCATCTTCCACTCCAAACAAACTTAACCAAACACATCAATAAACCATAATAAACTTGCAAAAACACCAAAACAACTCAATACATACATCAAACACAAATCACAACCATCATCACAACTCAACACATACACAATACACAACTCTTACTTTTCATCACCAAACTTAACCTTTCCTTTATACCAACCCCAAAATGAAAATCAAACAAACAACACCATCTCAAACACATCAAAATTGACCACACACACATCAACAACAACCATTCACCAAACTCAAAAGAAAACCAAGGAAACAAGTTGGAAACTTACCAAAAGTGATGAAAACCATTAGATTTCCAACTTGATCACTTGAAACACCCTTCAATCTTTAGTTAGGAATAACAAAATCTCTCTGTAACATCCCGAATTCCAGATTGGTAAGAAACAGACAGTGAGGATATGAATTAGGCTTAGAGCAAAGGAGTTTAGAACATGACCTATAAATTGAACTCGAATTTCATCCAAGTCAATGACAGAATTAGAGAGTCTCAAAGAAGACTTAATTGTTTATTAGAAGGGATATCAAAAGGACCTAAGTGGAAATTTCTCAAAAGTTAGGGGCAACTATGTAAACTTAAAAATTAAGTGTCGGAAGTTCTTAATAGTTCCCATATTCGACCCCGGAAGAATATTCTCGAGATTAATCGGGTCATAACCGTGGGTTTCAATTTTTCCTGAAAACGCACGGTTTGTAAGTTACGGGCAATTTTTCGATAAGGACATTTTGGACATTTCCACTGGAGGGGCGATTTTGTAATTAAATATAACTTTGGGGGCAAAATATTAAAAGAACAAAAAAACTACTTCCATGTGGCCAAATCCTAGCCATTAAATCCAAATGTGTTGGACAAATCATGGCCATTGAAAATAAACCAAATCCTAGCCATTAAATCCAAATGTGTTGGACAAATCATAGCCATTGAAAATAAACCAAATCCTAGCCATTAAATCCAAATGTGTTGGACAAATCATGGCCATTGAAAATAAACCAAATCCTAGCCATTAAATCCAAATGTGTTGGACAAATCATGGCCATTGAAAATAAATAAATTAATTAAATGGAAATTAAATTATAAATAACTAATTATGGTCTTCCAAACACAAGTAAGGATCAAAAAGACACCACCATCACCACTTTTCTTCTTCTTTAAGTCGTGCTCCCCCTCCCTTCCATTTTCAAGGAGACAAGTTTCAAGTCCAAGCCATTTCTCAAGTGAAATTCAATAGGAAATAAGGTAAGATACCATCCTAAGTCTTATTCTTTCATTAGAATTAGGTATTAGGCTATGTTTAGGAAGATTTGATATTATGTTCATGTTGGGAAAGAATTAGTAAGTTGATGATTATGGTGAAAAATGATAAACTACTTAAAGGAAATGATGAAAATGGTGATTATTAGTAAGAATAAGTAAAGGATTGTTAGAAAATCATAAGGTAGGATCATGTTCATATCTAGGGTTTGTTCTTACATATGTGATATATTAAATTCATAGGAAATCAAGGAGATTAGAGAGGAAAGGAAGTGAAATAGATAAGAAGAGCAAGGAAAAGCAAGGTTTGGTACTTTACTTGTGAATAATTAATTTTGGTTTGATGCTTTACAAACTTTGGTTTATGAAAGTTTTGTTGTTGATGCTTAAATATATTGATTTGAGTTAAACATGCAAAAGTTGTCAAAGGGGAGTGTTTGAATCTTCACTTTACCATTAAAGAAGCCTTAATATTGATTTGCAAAAGAAAAATAAACTATCCTATGCATTTCATGTGTTTGGGCCGAAATGGTCCCAAAGTGACAGCTTTTGGACTATTTTTGTGGCAATTGTTTGGGGCAGAAAATGAATGAATTTTTCAACGAAATTTTACATGCAATTAGTCAACATATGAAATAAGTTTTCTGTAAAATTTCAGCAAAAAATAAGATCATTTACTTGGTCAAATGCATAACTGAAGTGGACTGAAATTTTGACGAAAACCCAGATTTTACTATTCATTTGGTCATGCCATTTTGCGTTGCCGATTTGTCGTGCCGCAACACTATTCATTTGGTCAATTTGTGATATTTTGAGGAATGCTTTGAAATATTTGATGTGTTTATTGTGGATGTTAAATATGTGAAAAAGGGGAATGGTTTGACTAAAGAATGTGTTGCGCGGCATAAATGGCAAAGTGCGATGGGAATTTAAAATGATTTCGCGAGTCATTCTAAAATGAGGTTTGAGACTTAAATTGAATCATGTTAACCTTTTTGCTCTACTGGATAGTGGAAGTGGTAGATAAGGGTATGGTGCACTATACTAACGCATGCAGTACTGCTCATCATTGTGATATGATATTTTATTCAGTGGTGAGGCCACTGAAGCCAATGGGGAGGCCCATTGGTTAACCAGGATGGGGAGGCCCATTCCTGTGATCTGATATCGGTGGCCACTGAAGCCAATGGGGAGGCCCATTGGTTAACCAGGATGGGGAGGCCCATTCCTGTGATTTGATATCGGTGGGGAGGCCCACCTATGTTACAGTGGGGAGGCCCACTGCCTTATCACTATGGTTCCCTATATACCAGTAGAGCCTGAATCAAAGACATATTATTTTTCATTAAACTATATAATGCCAATGAGTTTGAATTATGGTTTTTACATTTGTTGGAAGCATATTTACACTGAATGTACAGAAACTTCCATTGGTTTAAGGTTGGTTGATTTATGATTTAATTATTTCATTTTGTTTCAAAGGCTTTCATGTTTTACTTATATTTTCATTGGTAAAGTACTCACTGAGCGTCATTGCTCAGCGAGTTAAGTTTTCCTTGACTCGTAGGTTGGAGCAGTAGATAAATCTTGGGGAAGCAACGACCAGACCACAGCAAAGCTCAGGGGTAGATCTTTTAGATCCATTATGAGTTAGCTAGTTGTGGCATATATATAAATAAATATAAAAGAGAATTTCTATGTTACAATGGTATGTTAGTAGTGTGTAATAATCATAAACCTTTACTTTATGTTATATTAGAAGTGTGAACTCTTCGTGCAGGTTTGTAGTTGAGGGTATAAGGTGAATTCATTGGGAGTGCATTAAATTTGATGGTATTCATATTGGTCTGTGTAAAATGTTTTCAAAAATAAGAAAAATCAGTTTTGTCGACACTTGGGATCCAAATTTCTAGGCGGAACTATGGCAAAATTTCTGTAAAAATCAGAACTAAAATTTGACTAAGTAAATTGGTAGCAACAATTAGGATAGTGTGGCACCTCTACTCAACTTACACATGTAGGTTGGGAAGGGGTGTTACACTCTCTTTCCCTCTTGCTATGGTGATTGCTGACCAAAGAGAAGAAAGAAGAAGAAGATGATGATTGAAAGAGCAAAGTCAAACTTCTTAAACCACACAACCTCTCTTTCAATAACAACCAAGCAATTTAAATATTATAATATTACAAATATCATCTTCCACCTAAATAAATTTCCATTTAATTAATTAATATATCTCTATATATACAACATATACACACTCCTCTTTCCTTTCTTATCTTCCCACTTAAACATACACATATACTTTATATCATTTAATCCAATTTCAACAATAATCATTCCTAAAATTTTAGGGTATAGTTTGGGATATTACAATTTTTCCCCTCTATAAATAAATTTCGTCCTCGAAATTACCTGATCTTAAATCTGAAATAGCTGGGGATACTGGTCTCGCATCACTTGCTCACTCTCCCAAGTTGCCTCTTCTTTAGCATGATTCTTCCAAAGAACCTTCACAAGTGGCACTTTCTTATTTCTCAACTCTTTCACTTCATGCGCCTAGATAGCCACTGGTTCTTCTTCAAAAGTTAGATCCGGACTCACCTCAATAGATTTGTAACACCCCTTCCCGACCTACGTGTGTAAGCTGAGTAGAGGCGCCACCCTATCCTAATGTTGCTACCACTTTTACTTAGTCAAATTTTTGTTCCGATTTTTATAGAAATTTTGCCATAGTTTTGCCTAAAAATTCAATCCCAAGTGTCGACAAAACTGGTTTTTTTTTCTAATTTTTGAAAACATTTTTACACAAACCAATGCAAACAAAATCATTCTCAGTACACTTCCAATAAATCCCCCTTATAACCTCAACTACAACCTGCAAAAAGGATTTACACTTCTAGTAAAAAATAAAGTAAAGGTTTATTATGAAATACAGCAGATAAAATCTTTGTTCACTATGCAACGGAAAGTAACAATATTTACAAATTCATATACATCAAAACTCAAGTTTTACAACACATAAAATTTATACATGTTTGGCAGTCAGTCTTCGATCTTAAAGCCCACTATTCAATCTTCAAAATCTAGGCTCGACTCGGCCTAGAGGAACTCTCTGGTTCTTCCTTGTCACCTGCGCGAAGAATCACATTCGCGCTAAGCCAACGGCTTAGTAAGATAAAACATGCTAATGGTATGCTTTAATGTAATGCAATGCCACATATGTTATTGATAAGATCAATATCATAAATATAAAGTTAACCACATAATTATGCATTTCACAAATCATAGTCATATGAGCATACCACATTTCAACATCTTTCCACATTCAACATTAATCAATCATACTCAATAACCAACATCTCATTTCATTAACTCATAACATTATTTAGGACATTCATATTTCTCATAGTGTAACAGACCCAGTCTCTTGGACCATCAACTCAACACCTATGAGGAGGTCCTCAACCCGGCAAGACTGTTACCTTTCATCATTTCTTAGGCATGCCACCCAAATCCAGAACTCTGAAACTGAATAACATATTAAACAAACAATTCATTTCCATTCTCAATTCTCATCACATTTAGGCAAACATGCCTTCTTTCTTTCAATTACATCATCTTAGCCAATAACAATGGCTTCACATTTCATTTCACAATATAACATCTCATTATTCAAGTATATATATATATATATCTCATCCATGATCACATTATATCTCACATAGCATCATTCATAAATATCAACATTTCATTCCACATTACTCATGAAACACATTACCATTCACAATGCACAACATAACATTGTTCAATCTCAACAATGCAATTAGGGCAAAGAACAATTGATTATAACATTCATTGATTCAAGTGTGTTTAAAGTGTTTAGGGTTAGGTTTAAGGACCAACCTACCTTTGGAGAACCAAAGCAATGCAAGAAGAACAAAGAATTAAAACCCTAACCATAAATAGTACATTCTGGTTTTAAACTCCATTTTATCCTTATTTTGAAAAATTGTATAAAATAATATACTTGACTAAAAATTCTAAAATTTTTACAGAATTTAGTTTTGTATCTTAAAATCATCCCTGTAAAATTTCAGATCAAACTGAACACAAAATCTTGGTCAAATAGTTCACCTAACCAGACTGCCCCAATTGCCCTGCATCCTGGCAGCAGTTCTGAACTTTGTGAATTCCATAAATCAAATTCAATCAACGTGATTCCAAATTATTTTTCTCAAATACTAAACTCACTAAGCAACAACATATCCAAAAATTCGATTGGATATGATTATTCTACATTTTATTAAAAATCCCGAAATATAGCTGTCTCAGTTAAGGTACCTGCTGGAACAGGTCTAATAAAAATAATCTTTCTAAACTCATAACCATTCCAAAATCGAATCAACATATTTTTCAGTCATTCTAGACTCATAGAGGCACAACATATCAAAAATTCACTTCAAGAACATTTTTCTATAATTAATTAAAAATCATACAAATCACAGCCTTTACTAATTGTAAAACAGAAACAATTTCACTAAACACAACTCTTACTCTTCCATCACCAACACCAACCTAGCTTCTTATCTTTAATTCCATTTCAACACTTTTACACACACCATACACAAACACACTCCATCAAACCCAAACAAAATTCCAAATAGAACAAGAGAAAACTTACCTTAAATGAAGAAATCCACAAATCTCTAACCAAAACCCTTGCTTCCTTCTTCAAATTGCTTCAAACCTCAAGATCACCTCTCTTTCTCTCTTTGTCTATGGAGAATCCGGCCACTTCAAGAAAGAAAGAAGAAAATGCACAAGTCAAACACCTTTTCTTCTTTTAATCTCCACCATGCATCTTACAAGGAAAATTACCAAAACACCCTTAACCATATAACTAACTCTTTGTCTCATATAAGCCCTTTATAGTAATTTCATTAACAACCAAAAATATCTTCTTCCACTTAACCATCACCTTGACTCTTCATTTGACCAATGTATATGTTAATTATATCATCATATAAACAACATATACATTTGTCTCTAAACCCTAAATTTCTTCTCCAAAACACATATACATATACATTCTCTTCCCATTTCTTTTCTCTTACAATTTAACACATATATTCAATCCAATATATAACAACAACAACACTAACAACAACATCAACCATAACAACCACATAACCAAGACTTCTAGGGCATACATGAGGATATTACAATTCTCCCCCTCTAAAAAGAAATTTCGTCCTCGAAATTACCTGATATCAACTCTGAAATAGTTGAGGATATTGCTCTCGCATAGTTTGCTCACTTTCCCAAGTTGCTTCTTCTTTTGCATGATTCTTCCAAAGAATCTTCACCAATGGCACTTTCTTGTTCCTCAATTCTTTCACATCACGTGCCAAGATAGCAACTGGTTCTTCTTCAAATGTCAAATCTGGGCTCACTTCGATAGACTCAAATGGCAACACATGAGATGGATCTGACCTGTACCTCCTCAACATAGAAACATGGAATACATTATGAATACGATCCAACTCAGGTGGCAAAGCAAGTCGATATGCAACTGGCCCAACTCTTTCTAACACTTCATACGGCCCAATGAAACGAGGACTCAATTTTCCTTTCCGACCGAACCTCAAAATCTTCTTCCAAGGAGATACTTTCAAAAACACCTTATCTCCAACATCAAACTGAATGTCTCTCCTCTTCAGATCTGCATAAGACTTCTGTCGGTCTGAAGCTGCTTTTAACCTACCTCGGATCAACTTCACTTTTTCCTCAGTTTCTTGAATCAAATCAGGTCCAATTATTTTACCTTCACCAAGATCACTCCAACAAAGAGGTGTTCTGCACCGTCTACCATACAATGCCTCGAACGGTGCCATACCAATGCTAGATTGGTGACTGTTGTTGTAAGCAAACTCCACAAGAGGTAAGAATCTATCCCAACTTCCAGTGAAATCGATGACACAGCTTCTCAACATATCCTCAATAATTTGTATCACCCTCTCTGACTGTCCATCCGTCTGTGGATGAAAAGCAGTGCTGAAGTGCAGTCGAGAACCTAAAGCACTATGCAAACTCTTCCAAAATCTGGAAGTAAACCTGGGATCTCGATCAGACACTAAAGAAGTTGGAACACCATGCAGTTTCACAATCTCATGGATATACAGCTCAGCCAATCTCTCCAAAGAGTAATCCATTCGAACCGGAAGGAAATGAGCTGTCTTAGTCAATCTATCCACAATCACCCATATAGCATCATGCTTCTTTTGTGTCAATGGCAAACCAGACACAAAATCCATTGTCACTCTTTCCCACTTCCATTCTGGCACTGACAATGGTTGAAGCAACCCGGTTGGAACTTGATGCTCTGCTTTAACCTTCTGACAAGTGAGACATTTCGATACAAACTCAGCAATGTCTCTCTTCAAACCAATCCACCAATAATGCTGTCTCAAATCATGATACATCTTCGTATTACCCGGATGCATAGCAAACATCGACTGATGTGCTTCTTCTAAAATAACTCTCTTCAAATCAGCATCATCGGGTACACACAATCGGTTCTTAAACCAGAGACTCCCATCATCTTTCACAACAAAATCTCTAGTCTTCCCATTCTTGCAATCTGAAAAAATCTTCTGAATCTTCTTATCGGCCAACTGAGCTTCTTTGATCTGATCTAACAAAATCGGCTTTAATTGCAACTGTGCCAATAATGCACCATCAACACAAGGTACAAAACTGGCATGCAATGCTCTCAACTCAACAAGCAACGAGAGCGAGTAAACAGTTAAACCAGCTAAAGACTTCCGACTCAAGGCATCAGCAACAACATTTGCTTTACCTGGATGATAGTCAATCAAGCAGTCGTAGTCTTTAATCAATTCTAACCATCTCCTCTGACGAAGATTGAGTTCTTTCTGGACACCCAAATACTTCAAACTCTTGTGATCAGTGTAGATGAAACATTTCTCCCCAAACAGATAGTGGCGCCAAATCTTTAATGCAAACACAATGGCAGCCAATTCTAAATCATGGGTCGGATAGTTAAGCTCATGCGGTTTCAACTGTCTAGATGCATAAGCTATAACTTTCCCTTCCTGCATCAATACACACCCCAAACCTCTATGTGAAGCATCACTGTAGATCACATATGGTTTTCCTTCAACAGGTAAAGTAAGAACAGGCGCTTGAGTCAACAACTCTCTCAACTGCTCAAAACTAGCCTGACACTGATTTGTCCACACAAATCTCACTCCCTTTCGAAGTAATCTGGTGAGTGGAGTAGCTATCAAAGAAAACCCTTTCACAAACCGTCGGTAATAGCCTGCCAAACCCAGAAAACTTCTAATCTCTGTCACAGACTTGGGTGGATTTAAAATGGCTTCAACTTTGCTCGGATCAACTCTGATGCCTTCTGCAGAAACAATATGTCCGAGAAAAGCAACTTGATCCAACCAGAACTCACACTTCGACAATTTGGCAAATAACTGATTCTCTCTCAAAATCTGCAACACAATCCGCAGATGCATATCATGCTCCTCTTCATTCCGCGAATACACCAGTATATCATCAATGAAGACCACTACAAACTGATCCAAATAGGGCCTAAACACCCTATTCATCAAATCCATAAAAGCTGCAGGTGCATTCGTTAGACCAAAAGGCATAACTAAAAACTCATAATGCCCATACCTGGTCCGAAAAGCAGTCTTAGGAACATCTTCACTTCTTACCCTCAGCTGATGGTACCCAGATCTCAAATCAATTTTGGAGAACACTGACGCTCCCTTCAACTGATCAAAGAGATCATCGATTCTAGGCAAAGGATATTTATTCTTAATGGTCACCTTGTTCAATTGCCTATAATCGATACACAACCTCATAGTACCATCTTTCTTCTTCACAAAAAGCACAGGAGCTCCCCAAGGAGAAACACTGGGGCGAATGAATCCTTTGTCCAACAACTCCTGTAATTGCACTTTCAACTCCCTCAATTCTGCTGGTGCCATTCTATAAGGAGTAATAGAGATAGGAGTGGTACCAGGCAACAATTCAATACCGAACTCCACCTCTCTCTCAGGAGGCAACCCTGGCAACTCCTCTGGAAACACATCCGGGAACTCAGCAACTGTGGCAATGCTATCAATAGGGGAACCCTTCACTCTAGTATCCACCACATGAGCAAGATAGGCTTCACACCCCTTTCTAATCAACCTCCTGGCTGCAACAGCTGAAACAAATAAGGAGGCTAGCTGTTCCTGCTCATTAGATACTATTACCTCTCTGCCATCACCAGTTCTCAAAGAAACAATTTTCTTTTTACAATCCACCACAGCTCCATGTCGAGATAGCCAATCCATGCCTAAGATCACATCATATTCCTTAAATGGCATCTCAATCAAATCTCCAAGGAACTCCTCACCCTGCACCCTCACTACACTATCCCGGTGCACCTTACTCACAACCACACTATGCCCTAACGGATTTGTCACTAACACATCAAATCCTAGGGACTCAGCATGCATATCATACACAGGCAAAACAGATGCACTAATATATGAATGCGTGGAACCCGGATCAATCAAAGCAAGTACTGGAGTATTAAATAAAGAAAAAGTACCAGCTATGACTGCCGATGCATCTGGCTGCCTCTGCATAACATACATCCTCTGGGAAGATCCAACCTCCTCTGGTCTACCCTCCCTGGATGTAGTACCTCTTCTAGAACTGAATCCTGGTCTACCTCCCCGGCTGGCACCTCTGCCTCCTCTGCCTCCCCTCACACTAGCTCGAGAAGCAGCAGAATCAACTGGCATCAGATCCTGCCTCTCAGGACAGTCTCTCACAAAGTGGTCAGGTGATCCACACCTGAAGCATACCCCTGATCTACTATGCCTCCAACAAACGCCCCCATGTCTTCCACCACACTGGTTACACACAGGTAAGGTGGATCTCTGAACTCCAGGAGTAGGAGCACTCGCTACTGAAGCTGCAGGTCTAAATCTCTGCCTCTGGAACTGCACTGACCTACCCACTGGTCTCTGGCTCCTACTACTCCGAGGAACAAAACTTCCTCTACCCCTCTTCGCAGAAGAAGACCCTGCCTCGAACTGGGGCCTTCTAACCCTAACCTCTTCCTCTGAAGCAGCTGCAATAACTTGAGCTCGCTCTACACTTCGAGCTGCTGCCACAAGCTGTGAGAAATCCTGATATCTGGATCCAGCCACTAAGCACATGATCGAGGGCCTCAATCCCTCCTCAAATCGCCGACATCTATCAATCTCATCAGTAATGATACCCCCAGCATACTGACTCAGTCGAATAAACTCAACTTCATACTCAGTTACGGTCCGATGATCTTGCTTCAAATCTAGAAACTCTCTTTTCTTCACATCTTTATACTCCCTAGGAGTATACTTCAACTCAAATTCTCTCAGAAAATCCGCATAAGATAGGGTTGGTGGATCATCCATCGAATGTGGCACCGTCTTCCACCAATCGTAGGCGTCCTTCTGTAGCAAAGATCTTGCATAGTCAAACTTTTCCTCTGAAGTGGCTTGTAACTGAACAAATACCCTCTGTACTCTGTCAAGCCACTGCTCTGCCACAGCTGGATCAGTAGTGCCTACAAAATCTTCAGCTCCATACTTCCTCAGTTTGTCATAATGCCTCACAGAAACTAAAGGCTGAGGGGGTGGTGGCTGTGGTTGCACAGGTGCTGGTCTCATAGCTTCCATCATATTCCTAAACCAGGCTGGCGGAACCTCCTCCCCAGCTGGTCTACCCGACACCGAAACAGGTGCCTCCTCAACACTATCAACTCTAGCTCCCTCAGCAGGAGCAATACTCTCGGCACTACCCTCAATCGACTGACGAGAGTGAGAATCCATCACAACCTAAGTCTGCAAATACAACAGAATACCTCTTATTAAAGATCAGAGACTGCCAATCCCAAACATGTATTTTTGTTCAAAAACTCACTTTTTAAGTAAAAATAGTCTTTTTCTTACATTTTACCTAGGTTGAGAATCTCAAACCTAGGCTCTGATACCAAAAATTGTAACACCCCTTCCCGACCTACGTGTGTAAGCTGAGTAGAGGCGCCACCCTATCCTAATGTTGCTACCACTTTTACTTAGTCAAATTTTTGTTCCGATTTTTATAGAAATTTTGCCATAGTTTTGCCTAAAAATTCAATCCCAAGTGTCGACAAAACTGGTTTTTTTTTTCTAATTTTTGAAAACATTTTTACACAAACCAATGCAAACAAAATCATTCTCAGTACACTTCCAATAAATCCCCCTTATAACCTCAACTACAACCTGCAAAAAGGATTTACACTTCTAGTACAAAATAAAGTAAAGGTTTATTATGAAATACAGCAGATAAAATCTTTGTTCACTATGCAACGGAAAGTAACAATATTTACAAATTCATATACATCAAAACTCAAGTTTTACAACACATAAAATTTATACATGTTTGGCAGTCAGTCTTCGATCTTAAAGCCCACTATTCAATCTTCAAAATCTAGGCTCGACTCGGCCTAGAGGAACTCTCTGGTTCTTCCTTGTCACCTGCGCGAAGAATCACATTCGCGCTAAGCCAACGGCTTAGTAAGATAAAACATGCTAATGGTATGCTTTAATGTAATGCAATGCCACATATGTTATTGATAAGATCAATATCATAAATATAAAGTTAACCACATAATTATGCATTTCACAAATCATAGTCATATGAGCATACCACATTTCAACATCTTTCCACATTCAACATTAATCAATCATACTCAATAACCAACATCTCATTTCATTAACTCATAACATTATTTAGGACATTCATATTTCTCATAGTGTAACAGACCCAGTCTCTTGGACCATCAACTCAACACCTATGAGGAGGTCCTCAACCCGGCAAGACTGTTACCTTTCATCATTTCTTAGGCATGCCACCCAAATCCAGAACTCTGAAACCGAATAACATATTAAACAAACAATTCATTTCCATTCTCAATTCTCATCACATTTAGGCAAACATGCCTTCTTTCTTTCAATTACATCATCTTAGCCAATAACAATGGCTTCACATTTCATTTCACAATATAACATCTCATTATTCAAGTATATATATATATATATCTCATCCATGATCACATTATATCTCACATAGCATCATTCATAAATATCAACATTTCATTCCACATTACTCATGAAACACATTACCATTCACAATGCACAACATAACATTGTTCAATCTCAACAATGCAATTAGGGCAAAGAACAATTGATTATAACATTCATTGATTCAAGTGTGTTTAAAGTGTTTAGGGTTAGGTTTAAGGACCAACCTACCTTTGGAGAACCAAAGCAATGCAAGAAGAACAAAGAATTAAAACCCTAACCATAAATAGTACATTCTGGTTTTAAACTCCATTTTATCCTTATTTTGAAAAATTGTATAAAATAATATACTTGACTAAAAATTCTAAAATTTTTACAGAATTTAGTTTTGTATCTTAAAATCATCCCTGTAAAATTTCAGATCAAACTGAACACAAAATCTTGGTCAAATAGTTCACCTAACCAGACTGCCCCAATTGCCCTGCATCCTGGCAGCAGTTCTGAACTTTGTGAATTCCATAAATCAAATTCAATCAACGTGATTCCAAATTATTTTTCTCAAATACTAAACTCACTAAGAAACAACATATCCAAAATTCGATTGGATATGATTATTCTACATTTTATTAAAAATCCCGAAATATAGCTGTCTCAGTTAAGGTACCTGCTGGAACAGGTCTAATAAAAATAATCTTTCTAAACTCATAACCATTCCAAAATCGAATCAACATATTTTTCAGTCATTCTAGACTCATAGAGGCACAACATATCAAAAATTCACTTCAAGAACATTTTTCTATAATTAATTAAAAATCATACAAATCACAGCCTTTACTAATTGTAAAACAGAAACAATTTCACTAAACACAACTCTTACTCTTCCATCACCAACACCAACCTAGCTTCTTATCTTTAATTCCATTTCAACACTTTTACACACACCATACACAAACACACTCCATCAAACCCAAACAAAATTCCAAATAGAACAAGAGAAAACTTACCTTAAATGAAGAAATCCACAAATCTCTAACCAAAACCCTTGCTTCCTTCTTCAAATTGCTTCAAACCTCAAGATCACCTCTCTTTCTCTCTTTGTCTATGGAGAATCCGGCCACTTCAAGAAAGAAAGAAGAAAATGCACAAGTCAAACACCTTTTCTTCTTTTAATCTCCACCATGCATCTTACAAGGAAAATTACCAAAACACCCTTAACCATATAACTAACTCTTTGTCTCATATAAGCCCTTTATAGTAATTTCATTAACAACCAAAAATATCTTCTTCCACTTAACCATCACCTTGACTCTTCATTTGACCAATGTATATGTTAATTATATCATCATATAAACAACATATACATTTGTCTCTAAACCCTAAATTTCTTCTCCAAAACACATATACATATACATTCTCTTCCCATTTCTTTTCTCTTACAATTTAACACATATATTCAATCCAATATATAACAACAACAACACTAACAACAACATCAACCATAACAACCACATAACCAAGACTTCTAGGGCATACATGAGGATATTACAAGATTCAACTGATAAAACATGAGACGGGTCTGACGTGTACCTCCACAGCATAGAAACATGGAAGACATTGTGAATTCTATCCAATTCAGGCGGCAAAGCTAGTCAATAAGCCACTGGTCCAACTCTCTCCAATACCTCATAGGGTCCAATAAAATGAGGACTCAGCTTCCCTTTGCGGCCAAATCTCAAAATTTTCTTCCAAGGAGACACTTTCAAAAATACTTTATCTCCAACACAAAACTCTATGTCTCTCCTCTTTAAATCTGAGTAAGATTTATGTCGGTCTGAAGCTGCTTCAACTGATCTCGAATTATCTTCACTTTCTCTTCTGTTTCTTTAATCAAATCGGGACAAACTAACTTACCTTCTCCAACTTCATCCCAACATAGAGGCATTCTACATTTTCTACCATACAATGCCTCATAAGGTGCCATTCTAATACTGAACTGATGACTATTGTTATAAGCAAATTCCATTAATGGAAAAAATTTGTCCCAACTCCCAGAGAAATTAATGACACAACTTCTCAACATGTCCTCTAAAATCTGTATCACTCTCTCTGACTGACCATCTGTCTGAAGATGGAAAGTAGTGCTAAAGTGTAATCAAGAACCTAAAGCAGCATGCAAACTCTTCCAAAACCTTGAAGTAAACCGGGGATCTCGATTAGACACTAAAGAAATTGGGACTCCATGCAATCTCACTATCTCACTGATATACAGCTCAGCTAACTTCTCTAGAGAATAATCCATTCGAACTGGAAGGAAATGAGCTGTCTTTGTCAACCGATCAACAATCACCCAGATGGTATCATGCTTCTTCTGAGTCAACAGCAATCCAGTCACAAAATCCATTATCACTCGCTCCCATTTCCACTTAGGCACTAATAAAGGTTGGAGCAACCCTGTTGAAACTTGATGTTCGGCCTTCACTCTCTGACAAGTGAGACATTTAGCTACAAACTCCACTATGTCCCTCTTCATACCTGACCACCAATAATGTCGCTTCAAATCATGATACAACTTGGTATTTCCAGGATGCATAGCAAAAGCCGACTGATGTGCTTCCTCTAAAATTATCTTTCTCAACCTTGCATCATTTGGAACACACAATCTGTCTTTAAACCATAAACTACCATCACCTCTCACATGGAAATCTTAGCTATCCTCCTCTTGGCAATCCGATAAATTTCTGAATTTTCTCATCAACCAACTGAGCCTCTTTAATTTGATCCAATAACACCAGTCTCAATTGCAAATGAGCTAACAAAGCACCATCATCACAAGGCTCAAAACTAGCATGCAATGCTCTCAACTCAATAAGCAACGAAAGCGAATAAACAGTCAAACCTTTCAAAGACTTCCGACTCAAGGCATCTGCTACAACATTTGCCTTACCAGGATGATAATCAATCAAACAGTCATAGTCTTTGATCAACTCCAACCATCGTCTCTCCCGAAGATTCAGCTCTCTCTGAACCCCCAAATATTTCAAACTCTTGTGATTCGTATAGATGAAACACTTCTCCCCATACAAATAGTGTCGCCAAATCTTCAAAGGAAACACTATGGCTGCCAATTCCAAATCATGCGTCGGATAATTAAGTTCATGCGGCTTCAACTACCGAGAAGCATAAGCTATGACTCTCTCTTCTTGCATCAAAACACATCATAAACCACTATGTAAAGCATCACTGTAAATCACTTATGGTTTATCTTCCATAGGTAAGGTAAGAACAAGAGCTTGATTCAACATCTCCTTCAACTGCTCAAAGCTTACTTGACATTGATCTGTCCACACAAATCTAACTCCCTTCTGAAGTAATCTAGTGAGTGGAGCAGCTATCAAAGAAAAGCCCTTCACAAAACGTCGATAATAGCTTGCCAAACCCAGAAAACTTCTAACTTCTATCACTGACTTTGGTGAATTCCAATTCAAAATGGCCTCAACTTTACTTAGATCAACTCTTATACCATCCACTGAAACTACATGACCGAGAAAAGTCACTTGATAAAGCCAAAACTCACACTTAGTGTAACACCCCTTCCCGGCCTACATGTGTAAGTCGAGTAGAGGCGCCACACTATCCTAATGTCGCTACCAATTTTACCTAGTCAAATTTTAGTTTTGGTTTTTCAGAAATTTTGCCAGAGTTTTGCATAGAAATTGGATCCCAAGTGTCGACAAAACTGGTTTTTCTGATTTTTGAAAACATTTTTACACAAACCAATGCGAATACAATCAGTTTCAATACACTCCCAACGAATCCACCTTATAACCTCAACTACAAACCTGCAAGAAGAGTTCACACTTCTAATACAAAATAAAGTAGAGGTTTATTATTATTACATACTACTAACGTACAATATAACATAGTAATTCTCAATCTTATATATACATATACATGCCACAACTAGCTAACTCGTAATAGAAACTAAGAGATCTACCCTGAGATACTGTGGGTCTGGTCGTCGCTTCCCCAAAAGTTAGCTATTGCTCCGAACCTACGAGTCAAGGAAAACTTAACTCGCTGAGCAATGTCGAAATAAGTAAAACATGAAAGCATTTGAAATAAACGGAAATAATTAAATCATAAATTAACCAACATTAAAGCAATGGAAATTATTGTACATTCAGTGTAAATATGCTTCCAACAAATGAAAAAACCATAATTTAAACTCATTTTGCATTACGTAGTTTAAAAAAAATAATAATCGGACTTTGGCTCTACTGGTATAGGAAACCATAGCGATAAGGCAGTGGCCCTCACCACTGTAACAAAGGTGGCCCTCACCACCATTATCATATCACAGGAATGGCCCTCACCACTGGCTTCAGTGGCCTCACCACTGAATAAAATATCATATCACAATAATGAGCAGTAATGCATGCGTTAGTATAGTGCATCATACCCTTATCTACCACTCCCAACTACTTAGTAGAGCATTTTAATTCCCATCGCGCTTTGCCATTTACGCCGCGCACCACATTCTTTAGTCAAACCATTACCCTTTTTCACATATTTAACATCCATAATAAACATATCAAACATTTCAAAGCATTCCTCAAAAGGTCACAAATTGACCAAATGAATAGTGTCGCGGCACGTAAAATCGGCAACGCAAATGGCATGACCATATGAATAGTAAAATCTGGGTTTTCGTCAAAATTTCAGTCCACTTCAGTCTTCCATTTGACCAAGTAAACGATCTTATTTTTGGCTGAAATTTTACAGAAAAATTATTTCATATGTTGACTAATTACACATAAAATTTTGTTGAAAAATTCATTCATTTGCTACCTCAAACAACTGCCACAAAAAGATCCAGAAATCTGCCATTTTGGGACCATTTCGGCCCAAACATATGAAATACATGGGATAGTGTATTTTTCTTTTACAAATCAATATGAAGGCTTCTTTAATGATAAAGTGAAGATTCAAACACTTCCCTTTGATAACTTTTGCATTTTTAACTTAAATCAAACTAATTAAAGTTCATCAAATCAACTTGCCAAATTTTTCTCAAAACATTTGGTTTAAATTAAATTTAAACAACTTAATTGCCATAAGAAACCAAGAACATAACTCAAACATTTAATTTAAACTCAATCAATACATTTAAACATCAACATCAAAAATTCCATAAACCAAAGTTTGTAAGAAAAATAAAATTTCTTTTATGGTAAAGTACCAAACCTTGTTCTTTTAATTCTCCTTTGCTTTTCCTTCTTCTCCTACCTTAATCCTTTTTTCTCCTTCAAGAAATTCAAGAACACAACCTTAAACATAAACCTTAGCAATTTAGAACAATAAGCTATCCTCCATTTCTTTTCAAACTAAATCCTAATCTAACCTTATTAAACCTTAGAACCCTTGATTCTTCCATTTAATTAATCAATATTGTAACACCCTCATATCCTATATAAATACTGTACATATACAATACGTATATAGAATATAAGAATATCACTTTTTATCACAGTTTAAAATCTTTACTTTAATTCTAAAACAATAATACATTTCATTATATAAAAGTATTTACAAAATCATTATCCTTTTGATGATAAGACATACATATATAAATTACATGGTCTCTTCCAAAGATTCATTTATACTTATGAATACATTCTTATGAAAATGCAAAATCTTTAACGTGTACATGCATGCATCACCCTTTAGTTGGTCTCGAACTACACTTGCTCTCTTCGTGACATAGTGGCTTAACTCCAACTCCATCACCTATTTACCTGCGCGATTAATATAACCGCGCTAAGCTCAAAAGCTTAGTAATACAAATAAATACTAAAATATACATTACAAGATAAACATACCTCATATTTTTAGCATCATGTTTTCTTATTCTGTTTTCCCCTTTTTCAATGCATTCTTCATATATTCCTATTAATCTCATACATTACATACATATACAACTATAACATCACAATCAACATAATTCCATAACTTGGTAGAACAATCATTAACATGACACTTACCACTTTCACCTCATATACATATTATATGTCATATTATATTTCACAATAACATATTAATATACATATTACATATTATATTTCATAACATTCCATGTTCTTATTTTATTCACAATTCACCAGTTATGAATCACATTTCCAATAAAGGCAAATATAGATTTCATTGTTGTATACGTACACATACACCTCATTTCATCAAATAACAATTCAATAACTTATCAAAACCTTCATGAAACAATATTCACCATTTCCACATCCATATACCTTTTACACATCATATTATATTTTCATAAGCTCATCATTCAACATAGCTTTTCAAGCCATAATCAGTTTCAATAATTTACTTATGTATTGTATACATCTTATTCTATAATTCACATTAAAGCAAAGACATGCATGGGCCCATAAAACACTAATATGCCATTCCACTTTCAGAGTTAATGTTTTGGTTTTGTTATCACATTTATCAATATCATATACCCAACTAGGCTTCAAGGATTAGGTTCAACCAAGCTTCAAGGGGAGCAAAGCATGCTAAGCTTCAACCCAACTTGGCTTCAAGAACCAACCCAACCTAGCTTCAAGGGTGGTAACATCTCAATTAGGCTTCAAGGATTCAATCCAACCTAACTTCAAGAGATTGTTACACTTATTAGGCATGCCACCAACAACAAACTCTGAAAATGGAATAACACATTAGCCACACAATTCATTTATTATTTAGTTATCATTTCCATTCTCAATTCTCATCAACATTTAGGCAAACATGCCTCAATCATCATTTTCATCATCATAGCCAACCACAATGGCATCATTTAGGCAAACATGCCTCATTTATCTCATTTTCAATATTATAGCCAATAACAATGGCTTCATACATCATCCTATCTCAATTCACAACTCATTTTTCATCACAATATCACATCTCTTTCACATTTCATATTTCATCACAATATCACATCATTCATATTCCATATAACATACATTTCATACTTCATCTTTTATATATATATATATACATATACATAACCATTCATCATTCAAGTATACACAATCAATTGCATTATCCTATCCTCACACCTTTCACCTTTCATAACACATATATACATTGAATGATTTCACATTTCATATATTTCATTATACATTCATATCTTTCATATTTCATAGCCTATACATTATTAATTTATATTTATCAATAAGTTGATCAAATAAGATTTAGTACTTACCTCAATCACAAATCACACAACCCTAAACACTTTCCCTTTCCAAGATTCTTCACTTTCCAAATTAGAGCAAATCACCTTCTTCTAACCCTAATCCAACAAAAATAATACAATCCATCAATTCTAAAACAATTTATCACTTTTTAACCTCATTAAAGACCTTTATAAAACACATTACAAACCAACACTTCAAGTTAGAGCCCACGGCCGTGGCTACCTCAACTCCCACGGTCGTGGCTTGAGGAATGATTCTGCCACACAAGTCTCCATCCTCCACGGCCATGGCTTCAATTGGCTAAGAATGGCCACGGCCATGGCACCCCAAGGCCACGGGCGTGGCATTCAGAAGGCTACTGCCTTCGGCCAACTTCTCACTTCCAAAGTCTCCAACTCCAACAAACACAACCAACATAAAGATCTATGAAAATAATCAAGCAAACTCAAGTTTCATCCCACTTACCACTTCAAAACCCTAATACAAACACAACTTACTCTTTCAACTCAAACACCAACTTAACTTCTCATATTAGAATCAATTTCAACATTTATTAACAAATCACAAACACACTTAATCATACTATCAACAAATCATAGCTCAATCAAACCCTACTTGAAAAAGAACAAAGGCAACCAAGAGAAACTTACCAAAATCATGAAATTTCTTGAAATTCCAACTTGGTTACTTGAAATCTCCTTCAACTTTTGAGCTTAAAACATCAAAACTCTCCTTTGTTCTCTTGCTTTCCTTTGTCTTTGGTGAGCCGGCCAACACACTTGAAGAAGAAGATAAAAATGATGAAGAAACACAAAGTCAACACTCATTAAATACCCATCCAAAAGAAAATTACTATACTACCCTCATACACTTATTAATTCCCTTTGTTATTTCTTGCCCACTTTGGTAATTTCACAAATACCAATTAAATATCTTCTCATCCATTGACTCTCCCTTTGACTTATGTATATGTTAATTATACAAGCATATAAACAATATATACACTTCTCTCTACACCCTCTTTCTTTCCCAACACATATACATAAACATTCTCTTACCAATTTCTTTTCTTATCACATAATATATACATTCAATCAAATTTTAAACCAACAACATAATCAAAACTTCTAGGGCATATATGGGGATATTACAATTCTCCCCCTCTAAAAAAAATTTCGTCCTCGAAATTACCTGATATCAAGTCTGAAACAACTGAGGATACTACTCTCGCATGGTATGCTCACTTTCCCAAGTTGCTTCCTCTTTTGCATGATTCTTCCACAAAACTTTTACAAATGGCACTTTCTTACTTCTCAATTCTTTCACATCACGTGCCAAGATAGCAACTGGTCCAACTTTTTCTAAAACTTCATACGGTCCAATGAATCGAGGACTCAATTTTCTTTTCCGATCAGATCTCAAAATCTTCTTCCAAAATCTTGAAGTAAACCAAGGATCTCGATCAGACCATAAATAATTTCGTCCTCGAAATTATTCAGTACCATAACACTCCATTCTTAATAATTCCATCATCTTATCTTCATATGATATTAATTGTATTCCTATCTTATGATTTTATCAAATCACATAACTTTTATTCTCCCCCTTTAAGTCAATCATCTTTTCCCATTTCATAACTTATCATTATATATTTATTTTTTTATCTTATTACTTTTTCAACAAAGCAACCAAGATAACTCATTATCTTCCCAATGAATCTCTTTTACACAATAATCAAATTATCTTATAATCTATATATACCATTCATCTATTACATTCAAGATATTTATCACTTCATCTCTTTATAGATAATCTTTTAACTTTAACCTTGGAAATTATTGAATTACATCTTACTATTACTTATCTTGATATTACAATCACTTTTGAAAATAGCCACTTATCAAATTTTGATTGATAACAATATTTTCATTTTGTGTACACTTAAATCCTTCTTTATCATATTTTCCACTTAATATAAATATTAATACACCCTCTTATATACATTATCACACATATCTTATACTCTTAACACAACTATACATATTAAATCTCGATAAAGATTTTCAATTATAGCAAAAAAAAAATTCAAATCAATTGATTTCTTCCCCCACAATATACTAACATCTCCATCTTGATTGATTCAAACCAACAATTAACTGATTTAAATTTATCATTAGATTCCCAATATATATATATATATATAACCTAATTCCATTAGGTCAACTTATTTACAAATTCTAATCTCTTCAGATGTATATATACTTAACTTTTTGAAACTATGCTCATTAATAACAATCCACTTCAATTTATTTTTCCGTATACGCATAGTTTATCTTTCATTATCTTAATACAATTCCCACCATCATTTTCAATATAACTCTCAATCACATTTTGCAATTTCTCCTCTTAAATATCTTTTCACTTTTCATATCATTATTATATTTACCATACTTATCTTTTTCTCACATTATTCGTAACTCATAATATTTCCACTATTCTCTTTTCTTTTCTTTTCCAAAATTATAACTAAATTGCTAACACAAGAATTATAAAATACACTTCACCAATCATAACCTTTAGCCATATTTCTAGAAACATAATTATCAATCTTACCAAGGCTATATTACAGTCATATTTTCCCAATTCTGTGGATAACAAAGCTAACCGGCTAATTACAATAAACAACTCATTTGGCCATAGAAAATTAATGATCACACCTGTTTTTTTTTTTTTTTTTATAATTCAATACTGTTCCTCAACTATTCTATTTCCAACTTTTCCAATTATAATACCAAGTTGTATCACAAAGATTATATATCCATTCTCCAAACTTTACTACATCAAAAATTAACACATTTCAACTCTATCCCAACACAATTTACTCTTAATTATTTGATCATCATTAACATATCTCATATACAACAATATTATCTTTAACCTCTATTATGCACATCATTCAATCATATACAAGTCTTACACAAATTTCATTCTTTATACTTTCTTCTTCCCTTATAATCTCTTATATATCTATATACATAGAACATTTCCTCACCCAAATACTTTGGCTCATAACATTTATGATAGCCAAATTCAGTTATTGCTATAATAATACTACTGTCCACTATTTCCCAAATCAATTCTCATTTTCCATTTCGTCACATGATCTACTTTTGCATAATTCAAGGCCTAATTTATCTTAGGTCCACTACTACATACAATATCATTCCCAATATCATTTAACCAATAGTTATACCATATACACATTCATAGATCACCTAAAGAAGATGTCTCACCTTCCACATTTCTTATATATTACTATTACATTCATATTGAAAAGCTCATTCCACATTTCTATACATGTATCCACATAATCATACAATTATATTTAATTCCTCTTTTACATATTTTCAACACAATTTAACATTTATTACTTTTCATTGAACAACATCATTCTTATCCCTTTTTGACATGATTTAAGTTATTTACCAACTTAACACATATATACATTGTAACCATGATAATACTTCACAAAATCTTAGTCACATTACTAAGGTGACATCTCACTCACATTTATACACATGTACATTACATCCAGTCATATACACATTGAGCCCAATAACCTCTATACACTTTCCAAGTCTAGTTATTACAAATCTCAATTTCTTGAATCACCATTGGTCCATTCAATTCTTACTATCAATCTTATCTCATGACCTAGCTTTGCACAAGTTCGTCAATGCAAGCGTAACCATTCTCATACTATCAATCACATTACCCAATTTAATAGTAATCTCATATACAGTAATATTCATTCCACATAGCTCACAAGTTTAACTTACATTAAACTACTAATGTTTAAAATAATTTTTATCCAAATTCCATTAACACTATAAATTCACAACTTACTACTTTACTTAAACTTCCATTTACTCATCTTGTTTTCTTAATATCAACTTAAGAAAAACATCTTATATATACATATTACAAAGTAACATCAAAGTATATCCTTTTCACAATTATTAAAGCTCATTTCAAAAATCCAAAAGTTACATCTTACCACCATTAAAATGAGCTTTAACAACACTCAAACATATCACATTTCTAAGATTAAAATCATAATGTTTGCATTTAAAACAGCAATGCAAACAGCACCATTATATCTTCCTATCTAACCAACATCATCTCTTTTTCTTTTTAACAACTTTAACTTTACATATTCAAACCTTAAATGGTCAAACTTTGTCTATATTCATCAACTCACTCAATTTACCACCATACTCTCTTCATTTAACAGCATATCTATTCATATTATCCATCTAACAATATTTCCTCTTTCTAGAAATCCAAACATAAGGTTTAGTAGAAAGAGATTCAAATTATAGAGGAAAGATCACATACTTTAATCTTGATTTTGTTTTTAACTTATTCCCAACTTTATTCTTCTAATCATTTCTTTACATATTAAAGACATCAATAATCAAATTTTTTTTTTACCTGAATAATTTCCCATTCTTTAATTTAGCAATTAAAGTCATATAAATTTTTCCACATCATTCTTTCTTTAATTTCCATTCATGTAGAACTTCATCCACACACTATTATCCATCTCATATAATTCCAATACACTTCAATTCACATAATACCACATTTGAGACCAACCTAGGTGTTAATGCATATGCATGTATCAAAATTTCGTTCTTTTCATTTTCATTTATCATCATTTTTCTTGTTAAAACTTTTCTTTTTAAATTTACTTAGGCCGAGAATCTCGAACCTAAGCTCTGATACCAAAATAATTGTAACACCCTCATATCCTATATAAATACTGTACATATACAATACGTATATAGAATATAAGAATATCACTTTTTGTCACAGTTTAAAATCTTTACTTTAATTCTAAAACAATAATACATTTCATTATATAAAAGTATTTACAAAATCATTATCCTTTTGATGATAAGACATACATATATAAATTACATGGTCTCTTCCAAAGATTCATTTATACTTATGAATACATTCTTATGAAAATGCAAAATCTTTAACGTGTACATGCATGCATCACCCTTTAGTTGGTCTCGAACTACACTTGCTCTCTTCGTGACATAGTGGCTTAACTCCAGCTCCATCACCTATTTACCTGCGCGATTAATATAACCGCGCTAAGCTCGAAAGCTTAGTAGTACAAATAAATACTAAAATATACATTACAAGATAAACATATCTCATATTTTTAGCATCATGTTTTCTTATTCTGTTTTCCCCTTTTTCAATGCATTCTTCATATATTCCTATTAATCTCATACATTACATACATATACAACTATAGCATCACAATCAACATAATTCCATAACTTGGTAGAACAATCATTAACATGACACTTACCACTTTCACCTCATATACATATTATATGTCATATTATATTTCACAATAACATATTAATATACATATTACATATTATATTTCATAACATTCCATGTTCTTATTTTATTCACAATTCACCAGTTATGAATCACATTTCCAATAAAGGCAAATATAGATTTCATTGTTGTATATGTACACATACACCTCATTTCATCAAATAACAATTCAATAACTTATCAAAACCTTCATGAAACAATATTCACCATTTCTACATCCATATACCTTTTACACATCATATTATATTTTCATAAGCTCATCATTCAACATAGCTTTTCAAGCCATAATCAGTTTCAATAATTTACTTATGTATTGTATACATCTTATTCTATAATTCACATTAAAGCAAAGACATGCATGGGCCCATAAAACACTAATATGCCATTCCACTTTCAGAGTTAATGTTTTGGTTTTGTTATCACATTTATCAATATCATATACCCAACTAGGCTTCAAGGATTAGGTTCAACCAAGCTTCAAGGGGAGCAAAGCATGCTAAGCTTCAACCCAACTTGGCTTCAAGAACCAACCCAACCTAGCTTCAAGGGTGGTAACATCTCAATTAGGCTTCAAGGATTCAATCCAACCTAACTTCAAGAGATTGTTACACTTATTAGGCATGCCACCAACAACAAACTCTGAAAATGGAATAACACATTAGCCACACAATTCATTTATTATTTAGTTATCATTTCCATTCTCAATTCTCATCAACATTTAGGCAAACATGCCTCAATCATCATTTACATCATCATAGCCAACCACAATGGCATCATTTAGGCAAACATGCCTCATTTATCTCATTTTCAATATTATAGCCAATAACAATGGCTTCATACATCATCCTATCTCAATTCACAACTCATTTTTCATCACAATATCACATCTCTTTCACATTTCATATTTCATCACAATATCACATCATTCATATTCCATATAACATACATTTCATACTTCATCTTTTATATATATATATACATATACATAACCATTCATCATTCAAGTATACACAATCAATTGCATTATCCTATCCTCACACCTTTCACCTTTCATAACACATATATACATTGAATGATTTCACATTTCATATATTTCATTATACATTCATATCTTTCATATTTCATAGCCTATACATTATTAATATATATTTATCAATAAATTGATCAAATAAGATTTAGTACTTACCTCAATCACAAATCACACAACCCTAAACACTTTCCCTTTCCAAGATTCTTCACTTTCCAAATTAGAGCAAATCACCTTCTTCTAACCCTAATCCAACAAAAATAATACAATCCATCAATTCTAAAACAATTTATCACTTTTTAACCTCATTAAAGACCTTTATAAAACACATTACAAACCAACACTTCAAGTTAGAGCCCACGGCCGTGGCTACCTCAACTCCCACGGTCGTGGCTTGAGGAATGATTCTGCCACACAAGTCTCCATCCTCCACGGCCATGGCTTCAATTGGCTAAGAATGGCCACAGCCATGGTACCCCAAGGCCACGGGCGTGGCATTCAGAAGGCTACTGCCTTCGGCCAACTTCTCACTTCCAAAGTCTCCAACTCCAACAAACACAACCAACATAAAGATCTATGAAAATAATCAAGCAAACTCAAGTTTCATCCCACTTACCACTTCAAAACCCTAATACAAACACAACTTACTCTTTCAACTCAAACACCAACTTAACTTCTCATATTAGAATCAATTTCAACATTTATTAACAAATCACAAACACACTTAATCATACTATCAACAAATCATAGCTCAATCAAACCCTACTTGAAAAAGAACAAAGGCAACAAAGAGAAACTTACCAAAATCATGAAATTTCTTGAAATTCCAACTTGGTTACTTGAAATCTCCTTCAACTTTTGAGCTTAAAACATCAAAACTCTCCTTTGTTCTCTTGCTTTCCTTTGTCTTTGGTGAGCCGGCCAACACACTTGAAGAAGAAGATAAAAATGATGATGAAACACAAAGTCAACACTCATTAAATACCCATCCAAAAGAAAATTACTATACTACCCTCATACACTTATTAATTCCCTTTGTTATTTCTTGCCCACTTTGGTAATTTCACAAATACCAATTAAATATCTTCTCATCCATTGACTCTCCCTTTGACTTATGTATATGTTAATTATACAAGCATATAAACAATATATACACTTCTTTCTACACCCTCTTTCTTTCCCAACACATATACATAAACATTCTCTTACCAATTTCTTTTCTTATCACATAATATATACATTCAATCAAATTTTAAACCAACAACATAATCAAAACTTCTAGGGCATATATGGGGATATTACAAATATCATCACTACTTAAATTTTCCCCAATTCCACCATAAGAACCCTAATTTCCAATCTTCCAATAGATATATAAATACTTAAAATTGATACTAGAATTGAAATCTACATGCTTTAAAACCTTAAAACTCACCTTGAACTTGAATCAAACTTGACATAATTTGGAATTCCTTGGTGTTCTTCCTATGGTGGCCAAAAGTTTGGAGGTGAGAGAGAGAGGTTTTGTTCTTCTTACTATGATATATATATAGGAGAAATGATGCTCACTTTTGGGTTGGATAAATGCCTTAGGGCCATTTGTCCACCTCTTTTTCTTTTCTTCTTTTTATAAAGGCTAAATGGCTAATTTCCATTAGTCCATTTGTCTCTTTCTTTTATTTATTTAAAACCCAAGCCCTTGGACTTTCTTTTAATTATATTTTGGTCCCCAACCTCCTTGTGCTGTAATTTTATGGTCTAGGGTGTGAAAAGACTAAAATACCCTCCAGCGATTAATCGATCGTAACTTTTAAACCGTACAGTTCCACGAGGCAAACTACATATGGTTTTGATCCTTTCAACCTCTACTTTCTATTTTTGAAGTCTATTTTAGGTTTCCAAGTCATTTTGAAAAATTACCAATAAGCCCTCGACTTTTTATAAAATTCCCTTTAGGTCCTTTCTTTGCTCGGGTTTTGCCCGGACTCCGTTTCTACTGTCGATCGTTTCATATTCAACCCCTCGACGTCCTCTACGCCCTCATATGTTTATTTTCTACTTTTGATTCATGAATAAATTTTAATTAAAATGACCAAAATGCCCCTAGTCTACATGTCTTTGTTTTTCTCTAACGGGGCATTTTCTGGAAAAACTGTTACGCGTCGTTGTGACCCGATTTTTCTCTACTCTCCATTTTTGGAGTCTGGTATGTGCACTATTAAGAACCTTCAGTACAAATTTTGGAAATTACAGTCACCTCCCCAAAACTTTTTGAAATTACAGTCACCTCCCCAAAACTTTTTGAAATTACAGTCACCTCCCTTAAACTTTGCATTTTTCTTCAATTAGGTCCCATTAATCCTATAGTCTTATCTGGGGCCGTTTTCAGGAATTATCTTCTCCTTTCCCCTTCTCTCACTGTGCACGTGACTATTATGCATAAATGCGGTGGGCGGATGTGACACTTAGATAGCTTAGTATATAATTACTTCTCTCTCAAAGATTGCAATGCAATCGGTAAGTGCTTATCATGTTCTTCCTTATTATGCAAATACACCAAAATATCATCAATAAAGACTACCACAAACTGATCCAAATAGGGTCGAAACATCCTGTTCATCAAATCCATAAAAACTGCTGGTGCATTCGTTAATCCAAAAGGCATCACCAAAAACTCATAATGCCTATACCTTGTGTGAAAAGCTATCTTAGATATATCTTCAGCTCTAACTCTCAACTGATGGTATCCTGATCTCAGATCAATCTTAGAGAAAACTGCTGCTCCCTTTCATTGATCAAAGAGATCATCAATCCTAGGCAAAGGATACTTATTCTTAATAGTCACTTTATTCAACTGCCTATAATCAATACACAATCTCAGAGTACCATCCTTCTTCTTCACAAACAAAACAGGTGCTCCCCATGAAGACACAATGGGGCAAACAAACCCTTTATCCAATAACTCCTGCAACTGCACCTTCAATTCTCTCAAGTTAGCAGGTGCCATTCGACAGGGAGTAAAAGAGATGTGATTGGTACCGGGCAACAAATCGATACCAAAATCAACTTCTCTCTCAGGGGGTAACCCTAGCAACTCCTCAGGAAAAACATCTGGAAATTCCGCAACGGTGGGTATACTATCAAGTTGAGAAACCACTACTCTGGTATCTACAACATGAGCAAGATAAGCATCACACCCTTTTTGAATCAACTTTCTAGCTGCAATAGCTGAAACAAACAAGGATGCAATATGATCTACTCACTAGATACCATCACACTTCTACCATCACTGGTTCTCAGAGTAACACACTTCTTTTGACAGTCTACAACAGCCCCATGCTTAGACAACCAATCCATGCCTAAGATCAGATCATACTCTTTAAAAGGCATTTCAATCAAATCACCCATGAACTCCCCATCTTGCACCACAACTGAACTACCACGGTGCACTTTGCTAGCTACCACACTATGCCCTAAAGGATTTGTCACCAAGACATCAAATCCTAGGGACTCTGAATGCAATTCAGTCATAGGCAAGATAGATGAACTTATGTATGAATGAGTAGATCCTGGATCAATCAAAGCAAGAACTGAAATGCCAAATAAAGAAAATGTACCAGCAATAACTGCTGAAGCATCTAGCTGCCTCTGCATCACATACACTCACTGAGATAACCCAGCCACATCTGGCCTACTGCCTCCAGATGTAGAGCCTCCTCTCTGACTAACCCGGGTTGACCACCCCTACTAAAACCTCTGCCCCCTCGACCTTCTCTGCTGTCACTAGGTCGAGAAGCTGCTGTATCAGTCTGTCTATCTTCTAGTAGCTTAGGGCAATCTTTGATGTAATGAGCTGGTGACTCACATCTAAAACACACTCCTAATCCACTCATCTTCCAGCAATCACCTCCATGTGCCCTACCATAATGAACACATGTAGGTGGAATAAATCTCTGAACCACTGGAGTCGGAGCACTAGTTATAGAAACTATAGGTCTCGGTCTCTGCCTCTGATACCGAGCTGACCTACCAGAGTGCCTCTGGCTCCTACTGATTCTTGGAACAAAACTTCCTCTACCTCTCTTCATAGATGAAGACCCTGCCTCAAACTGGGGTCTCCTAACTCTAGTCTCCTCCTCAGTAGCAGCTGCTGCAATACCCTATGCTCTCTCAACACTTCTGGCAGCTGCAACCAACTGAGAAAAATCTTGGTATCGAGAACCAGCAACAATACACATAATAGAGGGCCTCAATCTCTTCTCAAATCTCCTACACCGATCAATCTCATCAGAAATAATCCCACCGGCATAATGACTCAACCAGATGAACTCTATTTCATATTCTGTCACTGTCTGGTTATCTTGTCTCAAACTCAAAAACTCCATCTTCTTAGCATCCTTATACTCCCTCGGAGTATACTTCTACTCAAACTCCCACAGAAAATCACTATAAGACAGGGTCGATGGATCATCCATAGCATGTGGAATCGTCTTCCACCAATCATAAGCATCTTTCTGCAGAAGTGATAAAGCAGAATCAAATTTTTCTTTAGGAGTAGCTTGAAATTTAATAAATATCCTCTACACTCTATTTAACCATTGCTCAGCTACTGAAGGATCTATACGTCCAAAGAAATCCTCAGCCCCACATTTCCTCAATTTATCATACTGCCTCATCGGTACTTGCGGCTGTGGCGGTGGCGGCTGCTGCACTGAAGCTTGCCTCAATAATTCCACCACATGCCATAACCAAACTGATGGAATCTCATCAATAGCTGGTCTCTCTGGTACAGGAGCAGGTGCCTCTTCAGCTCTCTCAACTCTAGCTCCATCTCTACCCTCTTTAGGAGCTACACTCTCAGCACTACCTTCTAAGGACTGACGTGACTGAGACACCATCACTACCTATATCTGCAAACACAGCAGAATATGCCTCATCAAAGATAAAAAAAACTGTCAGTGCCCAAGCATGTATCTTATTCAAAAAACCATATTTTAAAATCAAAATTTTCTTTTAAATACAATTCACCTAGGTTGAGAATCTCAAACCTAGGCTCTGATACCAAAACAGTTGTAACACCCCGGTACCCCATATACAAACACTACATACAACCACATCTGTAATATACGTATATTGGATACAAGAATGTCACGATCTATTTTAAATCAAACCAATCTTTCACTTTGACAATATGAGAAAACTCAAAACATTTAAGATATATTATAGAACAATATATATATATAACATTTGTTTATTAAGCAGCGGAAAATGTAGTGGTATTTACATATATTTACATCAAAATCAATATTTATAAAAATATAGAGTTTATACATGCTTGGCAGTTCGTTTCTAATCTTGAAGTCCACAATCAACACTTCACAAGTCTAGACTCAACTCGGTCTAGCTGAACTCTCCGGTTCTACCCTATCACCTGTGCGATGAACCACAATCGCGCTAAGCAATAGGCTTAGTGGTACAACCATAATGACAATATGCTTTAATGTAATGTCAATGTCAAACTTTCAAACATTATAAACAATACACAAGAATATCATATTTCATAACATTACATTTCATTATATTATTCAATTGTTTCATCATTCATGATTCACATTTAAGCAAAGATAAGCATGGGCCTAAAAGAAACTAATATGTCATTCAAATCTCAAAGTTAATGTTTTGGTTCAATAATCACATTTATCAAGCCTGTAGGCGAATCATTATCACAATGAGAAACATCTCATATGTAACATCCCAACTAGGCTTCAAGGACTAGGCCCAACCAAGCTTCAAGGGGAGTATAGCATCGACCCAACCTAGCTTCAAGGACCAAGCCCAACCTAGCTTCAAGGGAGTGTTACTTTTAGGCATTCCACCAACAACAAAACTCTGAAAATTGAATAACATACTAGGCACACAATTCTTTCATTATTTCATTATCAATTCCATTATTAATAATGATGCTTAGCTATGGCATAGAAGACTAAGACATGCTAGTATGGATCATATACAATACATTAGTAAAGAAGAATTAGTTGATGGTTTCCCTACAATAAAATTTGATAAAGATAGGACTTATGAACCTTGTCAATTTGGTAAGAAACATAAAAGTTCATTCAAATCTAATAACATTATAAGCACTTCTAGACCATTAGAACTCATTCACTTAGACTTGTTTGGACCAAATAGAGTTGCTAGCCTAGGTAGCAAGTTATATGAATTTGAACTTGTGGATGATTACTCAAGGTTTATGCGAGTTAATTTCTTATCTCAAAAGAATGAAGCCTTAACTTATTTTAAAATATTTGCAAAAAGAGTTCAAAATGAACAAGGCTATGTAATCACATCTATTATAAGTTATCATGGCAAAGAATTTGAAAATGAGTACTTTGAAATTTTTGCAATGAGTTTGGTATCTCACATAACTTTTTGGCTCCTAGAACACTATAACAAAATGGTGTGGTTGAAAGGAAAATTAGAAAATTAATTGAAATGGCTAGGACAATGCTCAATGAGTATGAATTACCAACTTACTTTTGGGTGGAAGCTGTTAATACTGCTTGTTATATTTCAAATCGTGTTTACAAAAGGCCCTTGATAAATAAAACTTCTTATGAGCTATGGAATGGAAGAATACCTAAAATTTCATACTTTAGAGCGTTTGGATGCAAATGCTTTATATTGAATACCAATGATAATCTTGGAAAATTCTCATCCAAATAGGATGAAAGCATATTTTTAGGATATTTATTATCTAACAAAGCATATAGAGTATTTAATAAAAGAACATTAGTAGTTGAAGAATCAATTCATGTTGTTTTAGATGAATCCTCTAAACTTGATCAAATGAAAGGTAGTGTTCTTGATGATTTTGTAGGAACATTTGAACAACAAGAAATAATCAATGCTTCAAAGAATAATCTTAATGGACAAGATGAAGAATCTCAAGAGCTACCCAAAGATTGGCATTACAAGAAGGATCAGCCAAAAGAACAAATCATTAGTGACACATCAAAGGGAGTAACTACTAGATCTCAATTTAAACACTTAGATTCTAATATTGCTTTTATTTCTCAAATTGAGCCAATGACCATTGAGGAGGCTCTTAGTGATGAGTGTTGGGTAATTACTATACAAGAGGAACTAAACAAATTTGAGAGGAACAAAGTATGGGAACTTGTTCCTAAACCTAAAGATCATCCAATTATATGATGTAAATGGGTATATAGGAATAAGCTTGATGAAAATGGTCTCATTACTAGAAATAAAGCATGATTGGTAGCCAAAGGCTATAACCAAGAGGAAGGCATTGACTATGATGAGACATTTTCCCCCGTTGCTAGATTAGAAGCCATTAGAATATTGCTTGCATTTGTATATCACATGAATTTTAAACTTTTTCAAATGGATGTTAAAAGTGCATTTCTAAATTGGCTTATAAATGAGAAAATTTATGTTGAACAACCTCCCGGTTTTGAAGATTATAAATTTCCAAATCATGTTTTTAAACTTACCAAAGCACTATTTGGATTGAACCAAGCTCCAAGAGCTTGGTATGATAGACTTAGTGCATATTTGCTTGAAAATAGTTTTTCAAAAGGCAAGGTTGACAAAACTCATTTTGTTAAGAAGAAAATTCATAACATTTTAATTACTCAAATTTATGTTGATGACATTATATTTGGTGCTACTAATGAATCTCTATGCATGGAATTTGCTTCTTATATGACAAGGGAATTTCAGATGAGTATAATGGGTGAACTCAAATTCTTCCTTGGACTATAAATAAAGCAATGCAGGGATGGGATCTTTATTAACCAACACAACGAAACTCCTAAAGAAGTTTGGAATAGATGGTTAAAAATCAAGTAAGACTCCGATGAGTGCATTCTTTAAACTTGACAAAGACGAAAGTGGTAAGATGGTAGATGAGAAGAAATATTAAGGTATTATCGGATCACTACTTTACTTAATCGCATATAGCCTGGATATAATGTATTGTGTATGTTTGTGTGCTAGATTTCAATCATGTCTTAAAGAATCACATTTTAATGCAATTAAAAGAATTTTAAAGTACTTGAGTGGTACTTTGCATTTAGGTCTATGGTATCCTAGAAACACATCATTTGACATATTAGTCTTTTTCGATGCGGATTTTATATGTAGCCTACTAGATAGGAAAAGCACCACTGGAGCATGCCACTTTCTTGGTGAATGCTTAGTTTCATGGTTTAGTAAGAAAACAAATGTTGGTTGCCTTATCTACCGCGGAAGCCAAATATTTTGCTGCATGTTTTTGGTGCACACAAGTTCTTTGGATGAAAGAACAATTGCTTGACTATGGAAAAACATTTGATCACATTCCTTTTAAATGTGATAACACTAGTGCAATCAACTTATCCAAGAACCCCATTCAACATTCAAGGTCTAAGCATATAGACATCAAGCATCATTTCTTAAGGGATAATGTTTAAAATCAAAAACATAGTGTTAGAAAATGTTGAAACTCAAAATCAACTTCCGAAAATTCTTACAAAACCTTTAAATGAAGAAAGAATGAATTTCATTAAACAAAATATTGGCATGATTGATGGAAAATCTCTTGCATAATCATTCTTTATTTATCTCAAAATGTATTTTGATCATATGGACTTAAATTATTTTTTACAAAACTTAGAATTGGCGCCCTTTGTGCAATCGCTCTCTATACTAGGGTGACCACACATCGTTTGCTTCTCCCCAGTCCCAGCCATACAAGTGATCATCTTTCAAGCCATAACATGAATCTTGAGATCTTTAACTTGCATTTCTACTGAGCCTGAGCTTCAAAGCGTCTCTCTTCAGTGAACGTACAATAGGTCATGTGGTCGGTCAAACTCAAAAGTTTCAAAACTTTTCGACCGTTACATTCCTCTCAAAATTATGCAAAGATGCAATACCAAGAGAGCTCAGCAGACTGAGTTGGCGGTCACCCAACAGCTCGGGTGACTGCACAGAGTATGTAACTAAAATTTTTTTGGAATTTCAAAATTTTAGATTTGTTTCCCCTAAACGGTAAAAAAATGGCTAGTTTTCTAATTTATCTGTAAATACCCATATTTTGCACAAAAATACATCTTTACAAACTCAAAAACACACATTCA
The DNA here is from genome assembly GCA_947685225.1 of Garcia nutans. Taxonomy (NCBI): domain Eukaryota; kingdom Viridiplantae; phylum Streptophyta; class Magnoliopsida; order Malpighiales; family Euphorbiaceae; genus Garcia; species Garcia nutans. The sequence goes on from CANTUV010000017.1 coordinate 21,434,054, forward strand.
AACAATCTTCCAAGAATTTACTCATCAAGAAGAAGATTTTGAAGCTTTTTCATCAATTTGAAGTAGTTTTTTCAAAGCATCACCAACAATCTATTTCTTTCTATCTTCTACAATCTATTTTCTTTTACTTAGTTTTTTGATTGAGGAAATGGCATCCAAAACAAAAATCACCAAAAAGAAAACCACAACCAAGGGAAAAGGGATTATCATAAGTGAACCTCCACCTCCACCTCAAACCAAACATAAGCATTATACTAGAAAGAGTGTTCAACCTCACAAACCCAAATACAAAAATGAGGATGAGAAAATCAAGTACTATATGCTCAAGAAAAGGACCCTTGAACCAACCAAAATGCTTGCTAAAGGGATGCTCCTAACCATAAACATCCAAGGTGAAATCTATAGCTACCTAGATAGGATTGGGTGGAGGCAATTTGCATTTCCTAATGAGCTAGGTAACTCTAGCCTCTCAAGGGAATTCTTAAAGTCTCTAAGGGTAGAGAAAAACCATAATGCACCAATAGGATTTTATGGAGTTTATTTTACACTTTTGACTAAGATTTTATTGTTTCCTTAAAATAATTTGGAGAGGTTTGGGGATTTTAAACTCATGGAGCTTTCTCCTATAATGTTGTGGATTTTCCTTCAAAAGATTATTCATCATTTTGTAGTGAACTATCCATTAAAACCCAATACAATAATAGGTCATCCAAAGCCATTGGCTTTAGGACCCTTCTCTTTTGGCTTTTGCATAAAAACATCACTTACACCATTCACAAAAGAAGTGATGGAAATGAGAATGTTACTCGATGTGACTTATTTTTCATATATGCTATTGTGCATAAAGAGCCAATCCAAAGTGCTAGATTTTTCATTAACACCTTTATACATCATGGGAAATTTAAGGTGGGAACCTTCTTTCTATCTTCCCAAATTACTCAACTTGCTAGACACTTAGGACTATTAACCCCTGAAAGTCTTGCAACCCTAAGTGACCCCCTTGATCCATCTAGAAAATCCATCAAAATAGACTACCATGAACATGCTAGATGTATCCAAAAGGTTGATAATCACTATGAGTACACATTTGGTAGCAAGGGAGTTATCCAAAGGGAAAGGAAGAGACCTAGTTATCATATTATGAAAGAAGAAGGTGAACATGTACATGTTCAAGTTGAGCATCCCCTTAAACCTTCCATAAAAGAAAAAGGCGAATCATCCAAAACTCTAAAACTTATCCTCAAGGCCATATCTTCTCTCCAAAAACAATTTAAACTTTTTTAAAAAGCATGTCACAAAGAGATTCACAAAACTCAACAAAAAGATTGATCTGCTTTCCCATATTCATCATGACATATATGACTTCTAAGGGAAATTTGATCTTCCTTAGTGTAAGTTAAGTGAATGGGATGTATGTGAACATATTGAAAGTCTTTATGAAGGATCCTTACCATCCTCACATGACTCCTCTCCAACTCCCTCTCTTGGTGATGATGATGATGAAAGAACTCCAAATCCTCCTCCACCTTCAAGAAAAGGAAAATAAAATGTTTTATATTAATAATTTTCTTGTATTTTTTTTTCAATTGGTATTAATTTTATTTTCCTCTTGTACTTTCATTTATTGGAATCAATGATCTCCTTTTTCTTTAATTTCATTTTTCTTTTTTCCATTGTGAAAGGGGGAGAAATATATCTGTCATTGAATTTAAATAATTTAATTGTTAAAGTGGGAGAGATAAACAAGAAAGGAAAACAAATTGGTATTAAGAAAAGCTTACATCAGTTGGTATCAAGAATTGCATGCATCAATTGTGAAATTATCTAACATAGGGGGAGAAAAATTTATTGTCATTGCATTAATTGCTTTATGTATTTAATTACTTTTAACCTAATTTCAATTTCAAAGTCAAAAAGGGGGAGATTGTTGAGATTGATGGACAATCAAACACTATTTTGATCATTGACAATCAAATTAATAAAAAACTAATGATTTTAAAGAAGTATGTCAAATTTTTTTTGCAAAAACCAAGCTCCTATGCGATTGCCCAAACCGAAGATCGATTGACCGTGCAAATACAGTATGAGCACAAAACAAAACTATCACATACATCTGTGAAGTTAAGAAAAACAAAATAGGCATATGCATGTGTCGAGCATAGAACTAAACTAAAACATAAAGTGCCTAGCTAGATTTAGAACTACCGAGCTAAGAGAACCGAAATAAATGAGCTAAAAGTAGTTTACCCAAATAATCGAGCTAAGCATGCCGTGTAGCTTGATATAAAGCTATGACTAGCCATCTACAGCAACTAAACTAAGTCCACAAATTGCAGAAAGGATAGTGTTCTCAGTGAGCGATGAAGTAAGGATGCCTAGTAGTCATGCGATTGTACACGCAAACCGAGTGACCACACCAGGTCAAGGTAAAAATTCATAAACTCACAGAAAGGGTAACGATCTCGATGAGCAGTGAAGTCAGAACCCAAGAACTTTTGATGATCTCCCAAGAAGCCTGGGCGACCATACGTAACAAAGGGCTAAAATACAAAAAAGAATAGAAGAGATAGCGGTCAGCACTTGCAGTGCATCTTCGACACTCAAAACCTTATGCAACCATATTAAAGGATCGAGCGACTACACAAGTATGAATGATTTAAATCATAGTGCCAAATACCTCATACCAATGATAACCAGGCACTTGGATAAAGAAATTTGAACTCAAAGGTAACCTTATGTCGAGCGACCACACTCCGTGCCTAGACGACAGCATGACACAAAGGCATGGGTAGCTAGATTTTGTCAGACATCGAGATCCGATCATTAGAACTAGCCATTACATAGAGCTTTCAAACTATGTGATTGCACACTGAGCTGACTGATCATACATTGAGCTTTAGTCAGAGAAATAGTGGAAGACAAGCACTAAACTTTTGGGAACCACTTTAAATGGCTAGTTTAAGGCAAAATGCTATAAATACCACATTAAACCTCAGTTTTGTGGTTAGAGAATACTTTGATTGCTATTGTAATTTCATCGAACAATATTTTTCATGATCTTGTCTAAAGATAGAAAGATTAATCATCAAACATCTTAGAGAGTTGGATGTGAGCTTAAACACCATATAAGTTTGAGTGTGAACTTAGAAACACAGGTTGTGAGAGTGAGCTTGGGAAAACTAGTGTAAGTGTTGTGAGGATTAATATCAAACCATTGTTATAGTTTAGTGTGAGCTAGGGAAAACACCAAGTTAGAGTTAAGCTTGTAAAAACTCAAGACTAGTGGAATCTTAACAAGTTGTTAAGGAAGTGAACATATGATTGAGGTAAATTCGAAACACTATAAATCTTTTTGTTATTTCTTCTCAAACTCTACTCCATCTCCATCTACATCTTTTTCATCTCTTGCTTTTTAAGTTTTAAATTTACCATCATTCTTCAAACAACCAATTCACACCCCCTATTGGTTGCTAGTTTGGGACAATAAATGATTTTTTTTTATTTTGCTCATCGGTAACTGATTGAATGATTTAATTTATTTTGTTAATTATTTTAATATTCAAGGATGTAACGGGTATTTTTTCACTTTGTGGGTATCTTACTTATTAAGTTCAGTGTAATTTTATTTACTTTATATTTTGCCATTAATGTAAAGGGCATGTTTCCACCAAATGGTAGATGTCCTATTTTATTTATTTTTACATATTGGACATGGTTGTAAGGGCATGTTTCCATCTTGTATGGGTGCCCATTTTTTTATCTGTTTGCTTGTTCCGACATTCTTTGATTTTAATATAATGAGTATTTATTTACTTTAATATGTATGTAATATGGATGATATCTCAATAAATTAAGAATTTAATAATATCTAGACCAAAAAAGGAGGCCGGTTCCAATGAACTGGGCGTTGTGGGGGTGTTGGGTCATTCTCACCTTCTCCATACGTACCCAACTTTTCTAACCCCTTAGGGGGTTGGGATTTATTAGGAATCGAGTCATCCACCCCTTTTTTTTCAACCAGTTCGGGTGACGACTCCATTTTCTCTGGGTTTAAGCCTATGTTCTCCAAGGCCTTGAGCCTAACAGTGCCGAAGTCAGAAGAGCAATTCCATATAGGAGTGGAGGAAAAAATTCTCTCTCGTACACATGTGTTAGGTTGTGAATTTACCTTTTCCTTTCCCTCGTCTCTATTGCTTTCTCCTTGAATAGGCTTCACACAATAATCCTTTCTAAATTCAATGAGATTGGAAATCTACAACTTCTTGAGATTAGTCTAACCAAAATTCATCCCAAAAAGGTGGGGTCTATGGTGGCACATTGTTTGACTTCAATTTCCTCTTCCTCTTCCTCTACCTTCTCTTCCACTACAAGAATATATCAAATTATCGAGAGAAATTTATTGATAGAAAATTCTTTGTTACTAATACCGACAGAATACCAAGAGAAACTATAAAAAAATTAAATTATAAAATACACCGATATAAAATTTTACCGATAAATATTTTGATAAGAATAATGGTACTAGCTAATGTCGCCAAAAATTACCGATAAATTATATCAATAGAAATATTAAAGCATCAGTAATATTTAGCACAAATTATTGGCGTAATTGTTTAGTGAAAAAATGTATCGACAGAAAAATATATGTTGGTAAAGTGGTCAAAAGATGTTTGATTAATAGAGTCCCACTTACTAAGAGAAAATTATTTCTGTTGGTAATACCAACAGAAAAAAATATTTTCTCTCATGAATTGAGAGAATAGTAATGTTTGTCAATAAAATTAATAACTATATTTTCTAAATTCTATCATCCATTTACCAATTGAATATTGATAATCTATATGTAAATTGTCTTCCTTCATATATAAAACATGGATGCGTATTGCTGAGAGAAACTTCTGTTCTCTTGATAATAATGACATAAATATAAATTCTCTTTGTATTACTGAGAGCATTCAACATTCTATCGGTAAATGAATAGTTGTGACCTAATAACATGGGTGGAAATTTTACCGCCGCAAGTTGAGCCATTTACCTATAAAAATCTCTATTCTCTCAGTATTACTAAGAGTAGTGAAACATTTAGTGGTATATTATTTATGTTAACAAAGGACATTCCATTTACCAAGAGAAGATGATAATCTATTGGCAATACCAATAGATTACCATATTCTCTCGGTAAAAGGAAAATGTGGCCTAGAATTTTATTGCCTCAATTATTGCACATTACCGAGAGAATTGTTGTCTCTCGGTAATACCGAGAGACATCTATCTTTTGTTGGCAAAAAAAAATTGAAGAGACATTTTATAAAATAGTAATTTAATAGCTTATCATGAGAGTATAGTTTATGTCAGTAATATCGTCAGAGAATAGTTTCTGTCGGTAAAGAGTTGTACACTGAGAGACAAAATTTGCACCTCATTTACTTTTGTTTACCGAGAGATCAGTAAATCTATCGATAAAACCGAGAGATAAGTATTTACTCTCGATAAAGTTAAAACCAGGGTGTCAATTTTCCCACCTAAATAGTAAAATTATTGACAGATTTAAGTGTTCCATCGGTAAATTTAGCGAGAGATATTTAAATCTCTCGGTAAATTTTAACTATAAAAGCAATTTTGTTCCCCTCCCTCATTTCTATTGCATCTTTCCCACTCTTCTCCTTTCCCTCTACCTCTACCTATATTTTCTTTTGTTAGTTTTCTTATTTGCTTGAAGAAGAAGAAGGAGGTATTTATTTCATTATTTCTTAAAATTCTTGTTAAATTCTACATAAATTTCTTTTATTTATTTTCTAATTTGTTATTATTTTTCATAATTTTGATACTTTACTCTAGGTTTGTGAGTGTTGTAGTTTAGGTTGATTATATATTTTTTTCATGTGTGTTGTTTCATTTTTAGTCTTTTTTTTTTATAAAAATATTAGGTACATTTTATTTATTTTTTAAATTGTAGAATAAAAATGAAAAAAAAACTATTTATTAAAATTTTTTTAATTAATCAGAATATTATTTAGGAAATTTTAAAATTTTTATAATATTTGAAATGTTTTGATATTTATAATTTTTTTAGGGTGTTAGATTTTTTAAAATAATTTTAGATAAAATTGATTTATTTTTATAAATTTCAAAATAAAAATTTTAAAAACTTAATTTTTAAAATTTTTAATTAAACATAATATGTTTTAGGCAATTTTATAAATTTTTTTTGGTAAATAGAAAATTTTTAGGGTGTTAAATTTTTTTAGGGTATTTTTTTAAATTTTTAAAAAATTTAGGTAAATTTAATTTATTTTATAAATTTTAGAAATTTAATAATAAAAATTAACTAATTCTTAATTTTTTAAATTAATGAGAATAATTTTTAAGGAATTTTAAAATTTCATAACATTTTTAGTAATTTTTTTGTATTTAGAAAATTTTTAGTGTGTTAGATTTTTTTTAAGTATTTTTTATGATTGTGATTTTAGTGATTTTTTGTTTTTAGTCAAAAACTTATAACTTATGAATTGTCGATACTTTAGATTTAGTATAAAAAATATAATTTATGGTACGTTTGGTAATATTATGGATTTTAATTAGTTAATTAGTTTTATGATTAAACTTTTTGGTTATTTTATTAATTTATATGAAATAATTGTTTAAAATTCTTTTTTTTTTGCTATTTTATTATATTTTTAGTTAATTAGTATAAAGAATTAAAATTTTATGAATATTTTATAGGAAATTAGTGTTTAAAAATATTTTTTTATTTTAGTGATTTTTAGGTTTATACAAAAAAAAAATTTTAATTTTTTGAAAATTTTAGGGTTTAGTTTTAAAAAAAATACAATTTATAGTTTTTTATGGATTTTTTCTTAATTACTATTAAAAAATTAAGCATTTAGAAGACACTTTATTAATTTATAGTAAATTAGTGTTTACAATGATCTTTTTTTTTGGTGATTTTAGGGATTGTTAGGTTTATAGCTAAAAATTAAATATTGATTATTTATATGCTAGAAAAATTAAAATTGTAAAATTTTTGCGAATTTTGGATTAATATTTTACATTATATTGTTTGGATTTATTATGCATACATGTATATATTTTTTGGTTATATATGTATTTTTGTTCATTGTTAGGGATTTAAATGAGTTTATGCATTTTTAGAATTTGAGTGAAAATTAAGAGCCATATAATTCAAGCTCGATAATTAATAGCACTATAATGAAATCCATATTGTCTAATTTTAAATTTAAAAATGCAGAGTCAAGAGAAGACTTGAGGACATTTTATAGAAGGCCATAGTTGGAATAATATGAAATGACTGGAAGGTATCCTAAAGCTATCAACACCTTGGATCATAATAAAAAAAACCACTAATATGCCAATGGGTAAAAAATTTGAAGTTTCCTGATGGATATGTGTCAAATTTGATGAGGTGTGATGATATGTGTGTAGACCCATAACTTTAATCCTAAGCAAGTCCAATCCTAATTAATAGAGCCCAAGCCAAATGCGGCCCGACTTTGAAAGCTTAAATCTTTAAAGCCATAAAGTAGGTCAGCCCAATTATAAAAGAGGTCCAAAGTAAGTCTATTCAACTCCTAAAACCCTAAATGGGTCCAATCTAAAGGCATAATCCATTCGATATGGTTTAATTCGATGTGTGGTTTAATTCGATATGGGCTGTAACCATATCGAATTAGTCATTCCAATTCGACATGGGCTATACCTATACCGAATTGGACACCCAATTTTACATGAGCATAGGCTCATATAAAATTGGACAATGTCCAATTCAACATGAGCTTATGCTCATATCAATTTGAAACAATGTTCAATTTGAATTGGACACGAAGCTCATATAAAATTTACCTAGGTTCAGTTCAATATGAGCTTTGATTCATATCGAATTAATAAATGTTTAATTTGATATGTGTAGACCCTTAGTTTTTGACCAAGTCCAATCTGATATTTTTAAACAGCCAAAAATAATTTTTATGGTATTTTAATATTTATTATTCATTTTAATAAAATAATATTTATTTTAATAATATTTATTACTTATAATATTTATTTTTAATAATGAAAGTAAAAATAAAAAAATAAGAAAAAGGGAAAAAATAATAAATAAGAAAATCGACGACGGCAGAATCAGTGACAAAGGCCGCAGCATGACGAATTGGCTTGGGCCAATAAAATTAAGGAGTGCCTGAGGCGAAATTGCGCTGTAACAGCATGCCAGTCTCTCCAACAGCCCACGTGCGCTGTCGATTTCTGCCCAAACCTTATTTTACTCGGTTTTAGTTTTATTTTCTTAATAGTTTTTAATTTTTTTTAACATACTAGGTCTTTTTCTTTTAATTACCTATAAATACTGTAACATCCTAAAATTTTTGAAAATTTCTAATTTTTGAAAAATTTGATAAAATAAATTATAATTTAAAAGGATAAATTAAATTAATAGTTTTAAATGAAAAATGAAGGGTTTTTAAATGAAAAAGTGGAATATATATGTGATATATATGCAAAATATACATAACATTTATAAAAGTCAACACTTTTTAAAAGAAAAGGGTATTTTGGTAATTAAATCTTATAAATTCAAAATTAATAAAATAATTCAAAAATAAAATAATTTTGAATGGAAGAGGAAAATTAGGACTTTTAATTTATTAAAAAAATAATTAAATATTAAATATTAAATTATTTTAATATATATATGTGGTTAAAAAAAGATGAAAAGGAAAAGAATGTAAAAGTCTTCATCTTCTTCTTCTTCTTCTCTTTCCTTTGGCCGAATTTTCCATGGGAGTTAGACTAAGAATTTGATTCTTCCATACTCCATAAATTGAAGGAATTAACAAGTTTCAAGTGGATTTTTGGTGATTTCCACCAAAATTAGTAAGTTTCCATCTCTTTTCTTTGAATTCCATGGAAGATGAGATTATGTGAGTTTTGAGATTTTGATGTAGTATGTTATAATTGTTGGAATTGGTGTGTATGATGTTGTTTTGGGTAGTTAACAATGATTCTAGGGTTAGATTGAAGAGATGATGGAGTTTGGTTAAAGAATGGCGAAGAGAGAGAATTTAGGGTTATGGATTTTTGAAGTTTTGAAAACATAAACGTTAATTGTGTAAATTGATTCCAAATGAGTTGTTTTGATTCATAAACAAGTATTTTAAAGTCAAATATTGGATTTGGTGGTGTTGGGTTGGAGTTTGAGAATGGAAGTGGAGATTTAGGGTTTTGAAAAAGTGATTTTCCAAAGTGGTTAAATTGTGATTTTATTTGTTTAAGCATGTTGTTTAGTGTTAAAAGTGATGAATATAAGCTTAGAATGAGTAATGGATTGTGTTGGAATGGAAAACTGTAATATACCTAAGTGTGCCTAGAAGTTATGATAATATTGTTATTAATGAATTGAATGTATAAGTGATAAGTGGTAATTGTGTATTGTTTATGTGAATGATAAAAGAAGTTGAGAGATAATGTATATGTGTATTGTTGGAAAAGAAAGCATTGTGTAGAGACAAGTTTATATGTTGTGTATATGATGATATATATAACATATAAGTTGGTCAAAGGGCTTGGTCAAGGGAAGAAGATATTTATATTGTTAAGTGTGAAATTACCAAAGTGGGCAAGAGATAATTAAGGGAATTAAAATGTGTATGAGGGTGTTATAGTAATTTTCTTTTGGATGGGTATTTAATGAATGTTGACTTTGTGTTTTCTTCATCATCATTTCTTCTTCTTCTTCTTGTGTTGGCCGGCTCACCATAGACAAAGGAAGACAAGAGAACCAAGCAAGGTTTTGATGTTTTTAGCTCAAAAGTTGAGGGAGATTTCAAGAAATCAAGTTGAGGAATTGTGGAATTTCTTCATTTAAGGTAAGAAATCTCTTGTTTTCTTTGGTTATTTTGAAGTGGTGTTGGATGTGAATTAGGGTTTGGTTGATTTTGTGATTTGGTGTGTTTGATATGTGTTTGCAAGTGTTAGAATTGATTTAAAGTTAAAAGATGGAATTGGTGTTGGTTTGGTTGTGAATATGGTAAGATTTGTGGAGGATGTTAGTGGAGAGTCAAGAGTGAAGTTGGAGTTAGGGTTTTGGAATGGTTTGTGTTTAAATGTATTATGAATGTTTTGTGAAGTGATTCTTGTGTTGAATTTGTGTTTAGAACATTGATTTCATTCATTTGAACCATGCTATATTGTGTATGATGAGTTGAAGTGCAATTAGAGGAGAGTTGTGCATTTTAGGGTTTTGGTGTTGGGTGACACGGCCAAGTCATGAAAATTTGGGAGTGTTGGATTGGTTTTTGAGAGACACGGCCATGTCCCTTAGCCGTGTTCACTACTGGATGTTGGTGTTGGGAGACACGGCCACAAGCTTGGCCGTGTCCTATGCCCGTGTTTGCTACTGTCAAGTGAGGTTGAGAGACACGGCCACAAGCTTGGCCGTGTCCCTCAAGTGAGCTGCCCGTGTCTCTCAATTGTGTTGGTTAGGGTTTTTATTCTTTGTTCTTTTTGCATTGTTTTGGTTTTTCAAAGGTAAGTTGGTACCTAAATCTAAACCTAAACACACTTAAACAATGAATGACCTAAACAAATGCATATGGAAAAACCTAAAGCTATGAATCATATAAATTGTTCTTTGCCCTAATTGCATAGTTGAGATTGAACAATGTTATGTTATGCATTGTGAATGGTAATGTGTTTCATGAGTAATGTACCTTGAAATGTTATACCAAAGATGTTATAATGATTCAAATGAAATATGATTGAAGCATGCATTGATGATAGGATTGAATAATAATGTGAGTGTTTAGATAATGTAATGAATATTGTATATAATGATGAAATGAAGTGTGAATGATATGATGTTATGAGAAAATTGTTTTGTTGTAATGTGAGATGTTGAGGCATGATTGCTTAACTTGCTTGTGAAAATGAAATGAATTGAAAAAGTATTGATAAGTTTGATGAACGGACCTATCCGTCTCCTGCGGAACCATGCGGACCCAGTGGGTTGGGCAACCGATCTTGGACTACCGATCTGGTAGGAGGAAGGTTCGATATAGTCAGTATTATACGTACCTATTTGCCTCCTGCGGAACCATGCGGACCCATTGGAATGGGCAACCGAATTTGGACAACCGACCTGGATGGGGAAAGGTATGTTACTGATAATGTTATACGTGCCTATCTGCCTCCTGCGGACCCTTGGGATTGGAGGGCAACCGACCTGGTTGGGGAAGGGTACGTATATAAAGTCATAGTTGTTGGCTATAATGATAAATTTAAATGAGTATAATGAATGGTGCTATTATATGAATGTTGATGTGACATTGAACAAAGCAACATATTGAATAGATAATATGCTTTTGATTGATGTATGTAATTGATTTGTGACATTGAATTTTAGCATGAATTATCTTACTAAGCCCTTGGCTTAGCGCGATAGTGTTTAATCGCGCAGGTAATAGAGTTGATAGAGTTGAACCCGAGAGTTCATCAAGACCAAGTGAGAGTAGACCTTGAAGAGTTGATTTTGGGAACTTAAAGATCAGAAGAGAATTGCCAATCATGTATACTTCTTTATATTTTGTAAAGTAATGTTTATAATGTAAAAATATGGATATTTGTAAATATGTACTCAAGTGTTTGTAAATATGTACATATTTTATAACTTCCGCTGTGTAATATTTAAATGTATATATATATATAACTAATATGTTTTGTTTTATAAGTAAATGATCTACTTTTCTATAATGTATAATGATAAGGGTATTGTATCAAGTTTAAAGTGTTTTGAATGTTAAGAAAACCGTAGCATCCCTATGTTTGGTGCACTTATGCTACATTGATGTGGTTGTAGTGTGTGTGCATTGGATATGGGGGTGTTACAAAAACCTTCAAGGGGGGAAGGTTATGCCATTTTTGAGATTTTGTGTATAAGAGTGTAATTTTATAATGTAAATGATTTAAATGTATTAAAATATGTTTTTAATAATATAAATAAACTTAAAAAACTAATTTAATTGTAGTAGAATGGCATTCTAATGTTGAAGTAAGGAAAGGCTAAAGTTTTGAAAATTTGTAGGAGTGATGTGTAATTATGGTTTAATGTTGGAAATGCCATTAAATGTGATACTAAATGATTATTTGTTATCACATTTGGTATAGGCTTTGAGGGAGGTTGATTTGCTTCATCCAAGTGGTGAAGGGCAAGTTGGAAAGATTGGATTGAAGGTTGTTTTTAGCTTGCTTTGGGTTGTTAGTGAAGGTATGTACAAACTTTGAATATACTGTCTATATTTGCATAATGTAACACCCCTTCCCGACCTACGTGTGTAAGCTGAGTAGAGGCGCCACCCTATCCTAATGTTGCTACCACTTTTACTTAGTCAAATTTTTGTTCCGATTTTTATAGAAATTTTGCCATAGTTTTGCCTAAAAATTCAATCCCAAGTGTCGACAAAACTGGTTTTTTTTTTCTAATTTTTGAAAACATTTTTACACAAACCAATGCAAACAAAATCATTCTCAGTACACTTCCAATAAATCCCCCTTATAACCTCAACTACAACCTGCAAAAGGATTTACACTTCTAGTACAAAATAAAGTAAAGGTTTATTATGAAATACAGCAGATAAAATCTTTGTTCACTATGCAACGGAAAGTAACAATATTTACAAATTCATATACATCAAAACTCAAGTTTTACAACACATAAAATTTATACATGTTTGGCAGTCAGTCTTCGATCTTAAAGCCCACTATTCAATCTTCAAAATCTAGGCTCGACTCGGCCTAGAGGAACTCTCTGGTTCTTCCTTGTCACCTGCGCGAAGAATCACATTCGCGCTAAGCCAACGGCTTAGTAAGATAAAACATGCTAATGGTATGCTTTAATGTAATGCAATGCCACATATGTTATTGATAAGATCAATATCATAAATATAAAGTTAACCACATAATTATGCATTTCACAAATCATAGTCATATGAGCATACCACATTTCAACATCTTTCCACATTCAACATTAATCAATCATACTCAATAACCAACATCTCATTTCATTAACTCATAACATTATTTAGGACATTCATATAACCCTGACACCTATGGGCCCAACAAGTATTTAATACGATATTCAGAGTTCAGAGTTACTGCTTTGGTTCATAGTCACAATAATCACGCCCGTAGGCAAGTGTAACAGACCCAGTCTCTTGGATCATCAACTCAACACATATGAGGAGATCCTCAACCCGGCAAGACTGTTACAAATCATATATCTCATAGTGTAACAGACCCAGTCTCTTGGACCATCAACTCAACACCTATGAGGAGGTCCTCAACCCGGCAAGACTGTTACCTGTCATCATTTCTTAGGCATGCCACCCAAATCCAGAACTCTGAAACTGAATAACATATTAAACAAACAATTCATTTCCATTCTCAATTCTCATCACATTTAGGCAAACATGCCTTCTTTCTTTCAATTACATCATCTTAGCCAATAACAATGGCTTCACATTTCATTTCACAATATAACATCTCATTATTCAAGTATATATATATATATATATCTCATCCATGATCACATTATATCTCACATAGCATCATTCATAAATATCAACATTTCATACCACATTACTCATGAAACACATTACCATTCACAATGCACAACATAACATTGTTCAATCTCAACAATGCAATTAGGGCAAAGAACAATTGATTATAACATTCATTGATTCAAGTGTGTTTAAAGTGTTTAGGGTTAGGTTTAAGGACCAACCTACCTTTGGAAAACCAAAGCAATGCAAAAAGAACAAAGAATTAAAACCCTAACCATAAATAGTACATTCTGGTTTTAAACTCCATTTTATCCTTATTTTGAAAAATTGTATAAACTAATCTACTTGACTAAAAATTCTAAAATTTTTACAGAATTTAGTTTTGTATCTTAAAATCATCCCTTTAAAATTTCAGATCAAACTGAACACAAAATCTTGGTCAAATAGTTCACCTAACCAGACTGCCCCAATTGCCCTGCATCCTGGCAGCAGTTCTGAACTTTGTGAATTCCATAAATCAAATTCAATCAACGTGGTTCCAAATTATTTTTCTCAAATACTAGACTCACTAAGCAACAACATATCCAAAATTCGATTGGATATGATTTTTCTACATTTTATTAAAAATCACGAAATATAGCTGTCCCAGTTAAGGTACCTGCTGGAACAGGTCTAATGAAAATAATCTTTCTAAACTCATAACCATTCCAAAATCGAATCAACATATTTTTCAGTCATTCTACACTCATAGAGGCACAACATATCAAAAATTCACTTCAAGAACATTTTTCTATAATTAATTAAAAATCATACAAATCACAGCCTTTACTAATTGTAAAACAGAAACAATTTCACTAAACACAACTCTTACTCAACACAATCACTTCCAACACCTTCACCAACTCAACTTCTCATCATCAAACCAACAAACCCTAATTCCTTTCTCACACCACTTCAAAAGAATTGAAGAAATTAAAGAAAAGATCTTACCTCAAATGAAGAAATCTACAAATCTTTAACCAAAACCCTTGTTTCTTTCTTCAAAATGCTTCAAACCTCAAGATCACCTCTCTTTCTCTCTTTGTCTATGGAGAATCCGGCCACTTCAAGAAAGAAAGAAGAAAATGCACAAGTCAAACACCTTTTCTTCTTTTAATCTCCACCATGCATCTTACAAGGAAAATTACCAAAACACCCTTAACCATATAACTAACTCTTTGTCTCATATAAGCCCTTTATAGTAATTTCATTAACAACCAAAAATATCTTCTTCCACTTAACCATCACCTTGACTCTTCATTTGACCAATGTATATGTTAATTATATCATCATATAAACAACATATACATTTGTCTCTAAACCCTAAATTTCTTCTCCAAAACACATATACATATACATTCTCTTCCCATTTCTTTTCTCTTACAATTTAACACATATATGCACAAACATTCACTTCCCAATATATATATCAACAACCACAATAACAACAACATACTCAAAACTTCTAGGGCATAAATGAGGATATTACAATTCTCCCCCTCTAAAAAGAAAATTTCGTCCTCGAAATTACCTGATATCAAAGCTGAAACAATTGCGGATACTGCTCTCGCATGGTATGCTCACTTTCCCAAGTCGCTTCTTCTTTTGCATGATTCTTCCAAAGAATCTTCACCAATGGCACTCTCTTGTTCCTTAACTCTTTCACTTCTCGTGCCAAGATAGCAACTGGTTCCTCTTCAAATGTCAAATCTGGGCTCACTTCAATAGACTCAAATGGCAACACATGAGATGGATCCGACCTATATCTCCTCAACATAGAAACATGGAATACATTATGAATACGATCCAACTCAGGTGGCAAAGCAAGTCGATACGCCACTGGCCCAACTCTTTCTAACACTTCATACGGCCCAATGAAACGAGGACTCAATTTTCCTTTCCGACCGAACCTCAAAATTTTCTTCCAAGGAGACACTTTCAGAAATACCTTATCTCCAACATCAAACTCTATATCTCTCCTTTTTAGATCTGCATAAGACTTCTGTCGGTCTGAAGCTGCTTTTAACCTGCCTCGAATCAACTTTACTTTATCTTCAGTTTCTTGAATCAAATCAGGACCAACCAACTTATTATCTCCAAGCTCATTCCAACAAAGAGGTGTCCTACACCGTCTGCCATACAATGCTTCAAACGGTGCCATACCAATGCTGGATTGGTGACTGTTGTTGTAAGCAAACTCCACAAGAGGTAAAAACCTATCCCAACTTCCAGAGAAATCGATGACACAGCTTCTCAACATGTCCTCAATAATCTGTATCACCCTCTCTGACTGTCCATCCGTCTGTGGATGAAAAGCAGTGCTGAAGTGCAGTCGAGAACCTAAAGCACTATGCAAACTCTTCCAAAATCTGGAAGTAAACCTGGGATCTCGATCAGACACTAAAGAAGTTGGAACACCATGCAGTTTCACAATCTCATGGATATACAGCTCAGCCAATCTCTCCAAAGAGTAATCCATTCGAACCGGAAGGAAATGAGCTGTCTTAGTCAATCTATCCACAATCACCCATATAGCATCATGCTTCTTTTGTGTCAATGGCAAACCAGACACAAAATCCATTGTCACTCTTTCCCACTTCCATTCTGGCACTGACAATGGTTGAAGCAACCCGGTTGGAACTTGATGCTCTGCTTTAACCTTCTGACAAGTGAGACATTTCGATACAAACTCAGCAATGTCTCTCTTCAAACCAATCCACCAATAATGCTGTCTCAAATCATGATACATCTTCGTATTACCCGGATGCATAGCAAACATTGACTGATGAGCTTCTTCTAAAATGACTCTTTTCAAATCAGCATCATCGGGTACACACAATCGGTTCTTAAACCAGAGACTCCCATCATCTTTCACAACAAAATCTCTAGTCTTCCCATTCTTGCAATCTGAAAAAATCTTCTGAATCTTCTTATCGGCCAACTGAGCTTCTTTGATCTGATCTAACAAAATCGGCTTTAATTGCAACTGTGCCAATAATGCACCATCAACACAAGGTACAAAACTGGCATGCAATGCTCTCAACTCAACAAGCAACGAGAGCGAGTAAACAGTTAAACCAGCTAAAGACTTCCGACTCAAGGCATCAGCAACAACATTTGCTTTACCTGGATGATAGTCAATCAAGCAGTCGTAGTCTTTAATCAATTCTAACCATCTCCTCTGACGAAGATTGAGTTCTTTCTGGACACCCAAATACTTCAAACTCTTGTGATCAGTGTAGATGAAACATTTCTCCCCAAACAGATAGTGGCGCCAAATCTTTAATGCAAACACAATGGCAGCCAATTCTAAATCATGGGTCGGATAGTTAAGCTCATGTGGTTTCAACTGTCGAGATGCATAAGCTATAACTTTCCCTTCCTGCATCAATACACACCCCAAACCTCTATGTGAAGCATCACTGTAGATCACATATGGTTTGCCTTCAACAGGTAAAGTAAGAACAGGCGCTTGAGTCAACAACTCTCTCAACTGCTCAAAACTAGCCTGACACTGATCTGTCCACACAAATCTCACTCCCTTTCGAAGTAATCTGGTGAGTGGAGTAGCTATCAAAGAAAACCCTTTCACAAACCGTCGGTAATAGCCTGCCAAACCCAGAAAACTTCTAATCTCTGTCACAGACTTGGGTGGACTCCAATTTAAAATGGCTTCAACTTTGCTCGGATCAACTCTGATGCCTTCTGCAGAAACAATATGTCCGAGAAAAGCAACTTGATCCAACCAGAACTCACACTTCGACAATTTGGCAAATAACTGATTCTCTCTCAAAATCTGCAACACAATCCGCAGATGCATATCATGCTCCTCTTCATTCCGCGAATACACCAGTATATCATCAATGAAGACCACTACAAACTGATCCAAATAGGGCCTAAACACCCTATTCATCAAATCCATAAAAGCTGCAGGTGCATTCGTTAGACCAAAAGGCATAACTAAAAACTCATAATGCCCATACCTGGTCCGAAAAGCAGTCTTAGGAACATCTTCACTTCTTACCCTCAGCTGATGGTACCCAGATCTCAAATCAATTTTGGAGAACACTGACGCTCCCTTCAACTGATCAAAGAGATCATCGATTCTAGGCAAAGGATATTTATTTTTAATAGTCACCTTGTTCAATTGCCTATAATCGATACACAACCTCATAGTACCATCTTTCTTCTTCACAAATAGCACAGGAGCTCCCCAAGGAGAAACACTGGGGCGAATGAATCCTTTGTCCAACAACTCCTGTAATTGCACTTTCAACTCCCTCAATTCTGCTGGTGCCATTCTATAAGGAGTAATAGAGATAGGAGTGGTACCAGGCAACAATTCAATACCGAACTCCACCTCTCTCTCAGGAGGCAACCCTGGCAACTCCTCTGGAAACACATCCGGGAACTCAGCAACTGTGGCAATGCTATCAATAGGGGAACCCTTCACTCTAGTATCCACCACATGAGCAAGATAGGCTTCACACCCCTTTCTAATCAACCTCCTGGCTGCAACAGCTGAAACAAATAAGGAGGCTAGCTGTTCCTGCTCATTAGATACTATCACCTCTCTACCATCACCCGTTCTCAAAGAAACAATTTTCTTTTTACAATCCACCACAGCTTCATGTCGAGATAGCCAATCCATACCTAAGATCACGTCATATTCCTTAAATGGCATCTCAATCAAATCCCCAAGGAACTCCTCACCCTGCACCACTACTGCACTATCTCTATGCACCTTACTCACAACCACACTATGCCCTAACGAATTTGTTACCAACACATCAAATCCTAGGGACTCAGCATGCAAATCAGATACAGGCAAAACAGATGCACTAATATATGAATGTGTGGAACCCGGATCAATCAAAGCAAGTACTGGAGTATTAAATAAAGAAAAAGTACCAGCTATGACTGCCGATGTATCTGGCTGTCTCTGCATAACATACATCCTCTGGGAAGATCCAACCTCCTCTGGTCTACCCTCCCTGGATGTAGTACCTCTTCTAGAACTGAATCCTGGTCTACCTCCCCGGCTGGCACCTCTGCCTCCTCTGCCTCCCCTCACACTAGCTCGAGAAGCAGCAGAATCAACTGGCATCTGATCCTGCCTCTCAGGACAGTCTCTCACAAAGTGGTCAGGTGATCCACACCTGAAGCATACCCCTGATCTACTATGCCTCCAACAAACGCCCCCATGTCTTCCACCACACTGGTTACACACAGGTAAGGTGGATCTCTGAACTCCAGGAGTAGGAGCACTCGCTACTGAAGCTGCAGGTCTAAATCTCTGCCTCTGGAACTGCACTGACCTACCCACTGGTCTCTGGCTCCTACTACTCCGAGGAACAAAACTTCCTCTACCCCTCTTCGCAGAAGAAGACCCTGCCTCGAACTGGGGCCTTCTAACCCTAACCTCTTCCTCTGAAGCAGCTGCAATAACTTGAGCTCGCTCTACACTTCGAGCTGCTGCCACAAGCTGTGAGAAATCCTGATATCTGGATCCAGCCACTAAGCACATGATCGAGGGCCTCAATCCCTCCTCAAATCGCCGACATCTATCAATCTCATCAGTAATGATACCCCCAGCATACTGACTCAGTCGAATAAACTCAACTTCATACTCAGTTACGGTCCGATGATCTTGCTTCAAATCTAGAAACTCTCTTTTCTTCCCATCTTTATACTCCCTAGGAGTATACTTCAACTCAAATTCTCTCAGAAAATCCGCATAAGACAAGGTTGGTGGATCATCCATAGAATGGGGCACTGTCTTCCACCAGTCGTAGGCATCCTTCTGTAGCAAAGATCTTGCATAGTCAAACTTCTCCTCTGAAGTGGCTTGCAACTGCACAAATACCCTCTGAACTCTATCAAGCCACTGTTCTGCTACAGCCGGATCAACTGTACCAAAGAAATCCTCTGCTCCATATTTCCTTAGCTTATCATAGTGCCTTACTGGTACTGAAGGCTGAGGGGGTGGTGGCGGTGGCTGTGGTTGCACAGGTGCTTGTCTCATAGCTTCCAACATAGGCCTAAACCAGGCTGGCGGAACCTCCTCCCCAGCTGGTCTACCCGACACCGAAGCAGGTGCCTCCTCAACACTATCAACCCTAGCTCCCTCAGCAGGAGCAATACTCTCGGCACTACCCTCAACAGATTGTCGTGAATGAGATGCCATCTCTACCTATATCTGCAAACACAGCAGAATATTCCTCATTAAAGATCAAAGACTGCCATACCAAAACATGTATTTTACTCAAAAACCCACTTTAAAAATCAAAATATTCTTTTTCTTACAATTGATCTAGGTTGAGAATCTCAAACCTAGGCTCTGATACCAAAAATTGTAACACCCCTTCCCGACCTACGTGTGTAAGCTGAGTAGAGGCGCCACCCTATCCTAATGTTGCTACCACTTTTACTTAGTCAAATTTTTGTTCCGATTTTTATAGAAATTTTGCCATAGTTTTGCCTAAAAATTCAATCCCAAGTGTCGACAAAACTGGTTTTTTTTTTCTAATTTTTGAAAACATTTTTACACAAACCAATGCAAACAAAATCATTCTCAGTACACTTCCAATAAATCCCCCTTATAACCTCAACTACAACCTGCAAAAGGATTTACACTTCTAGTACAAAATAAAGTAAAGGTTTATTATGAAATACAGCAGATAAAATCTTTGTTCACTATGCAACGGAAAGTAACAATATTTACAAATTCATATACATCAAAACTCAAGTTTTACAACACATAAAATTTATACATGTTTGGCAGTCAGTCTTCGATCTTAAAGCCCACTATTCAATCTTCAAAATCTAGGCTCGACTCGGCCTAGAGGAACTCTCTGGTTCTTCCTTGTCACCTGCGCGAAGAATCACATTCGCGCTAAGCCAACGGCTTAGTAAGATAAAACATGCTAATGGTATGCTTTAATGTAATGCAATGCCACATATGTTATTGATAAGATCAATATCATAAATATAAAGTTAACCACATAATTATGCATTTCACAAATCATAGTCATATGAGCATACCACATTTCAACATCTTTCCACATTCAACATTAATCAATCATACACAATAACCAACATCTCATTTCATTAACTCATAACATTATTTAGGACATTCATATAACCCTGACACCTATGGGCCCAACAAGTATTTAATACGATATTCAGAGTTCAGAGTTACTGCTTTGGTTCATAGTCACAATAATCACGCCCGTAGGCAAGTGTAACAGACCCAGTCTCTTGGATCATCAACTCAACACATATGAGGAGATCCTCAACCCGGCAAGACTGTTACAAATCATATATCTCATAGTGTAACAGACCCAGTCTCTTGGACCATCAACTCAACACCTATGAGGAGGTCCTCAACCCGGCAAGACTGTTACCTGTCATCATTTCTTAGGCATGCCACCCAAATCCAGAACTCTGAAACTGAATAACATATTAAACAAACAATTCATTTCCATTCTCAATTCTCATCACATTTAGGCAAACATGCCTTCTTTCTTTCAATTACATCATCTTAGCCAATAACAATGGCTTCACATTTCATTTCACAATATAACATCTCATTATTCAAGTATATATATATATATATCTCATCCATGATCACATTATATCTCACATAGCATCATTCATAAATATCAACATTTCATACCACATTACTCATGAAACACATTACCATTCACAATGCACAACATAACATTGTTCAATCTCAACAATGCAATTAGGGCAAAGAACAATTGATTATAACATTCATTGATTCAAGTGTGTTTAAAGTGTTTAGGGTTAGGTTTAAGGACCAACCTACCTTTGGAAAACCAAAGCAATGCAAAAAGAACAAAGAATTAAAACCCTAACCATAAATAGTACATTCTGGTTTTAAACTCCATTTTATCCTTATTTTGAAAAATTGTATAAAATAATCTACTTGACTAAAAATTCTAAAATTTTTACAGAATTTAGTTTTGTATCTTAAAATCATCCCTTTAAAATTTCAGATCAAACTGAACACAAAATCTTGGTCAAATAGTTCACCTAACCAGACTGCCCCAATTGCCCTGCATCCTGGCAGCAGTTCTGAACTTTGTGAATTCCATAAATCAAATTCAATCAACGTGGTTCCAAATTATTTTTCTCAAATACTAGACTCACTAAGCAACAACATATCCAAAATTCGATTGGATATGATTTTTCTACATTTTATTAAAAATCACGAAATATAGCTGTCCCAGTTAAGGTACCTGCTGGAACAGGTCTAATGAAAATAATCTTTCTAAACTCATAACCATTCCAAAATCGAATCAACATATTTTTCAGTCATTCTACACTCATAGAGGCACAACATATCAAAAATTCACTTCAAGAACATTTTTCTATAATTAATTAAAAATCATACAAATCACAGCCTTTACTAATTGTAAAACAGAAACAATTTCACTAAACACAACTCTTACTCAACACAATCACTTCCAACACCTTCACCAACTCAACTTCTCATCATCAAACCAACAAACCCTAATTCCTTTCTCACACCACTTCAAAAGAATTGAAGAAATTAAAGAAAAGATCTTACCTCAAATGAAGAAATCTACAAATCTTTAACCAAAACCCTTGTTTCTTTCTTCAAAATGCTTCAAACCTCAAGATCACCTCTCTTTCTCTCTTTGTCTATGGAGAATCCGGCCACTTCAAGAAAGAAAGAAGAAAATGCACAAGTCAAACACCTTTTCTTCTTTTAATCTCCACCATGCATCTTACAAGGAAAATTACCAAAACACCCTTAACCATATAACTAACTCTTTGTCTCATATAAGCCCTTTATAGTAATTTCATTAACAACCAAAAATATCTTCTTCCACTTAACCATCACCTTGACTCTTCATTTGACCAATGTATATGTTAATTATATCATCATATAAACAACATATACATTTGTCTCTAAACCCTAAATTTCTTCTCCAAAACACATATACATATACATTCTCTTCCCATTTCTTTTCTCTTACAATTTAACACATATATGCACAAACATTCACTTCCCAATATATATATCAACAACCACAATAACAACAACATACTCAAAACTTCTAGGGCATAAATGAGGATATTACACATAACATTTGGACTGAACACATTTTGGTTGAAAAATGTGTTAAGCTACTTGGTTCATTGATTGTGTATGAATAATGTGCTATGACATTTGTAATGTCATATATGTGTTAAATGCATTATGAAAAGCCATTGATAATGGCTAAATTGTGTAAAATGTGAAATATGCATATTATGTGAAAATACCCAAAGTAATTGGGTGATGTGTTGTGAATGCAAACATGAGATATGTGGAATAATGAAATGAATTGATATTGATAATAAATAAGAAAAGTGAGAAAAGTGAGAAAAATGAGAAAAATGTGAAAAATGAGAAAAATGAGAAAAATGAGAAAAAATGTGAAAATAAGGCAATGTGCCTAGATTGAATATGTGACAAAGAGAAAGAGATTAATAATGAGAAAAATAAATAAATTGTGCACCTAGTATGTGTGAGCGGGGATTTTAGCCCTCCACTCTCGGTGGAATGGTTCTTGCTACTTCGGCACTGTTTAGGCTCGGGGCCTTAGAGAACACAGACCTAAGTTCGGAGAAAATGGAGTCGCCACCTGGACGGGCCGGGAAAAAGAAAGGGGTGGATGACTCGATTCCTAAGGAATCCCCAACCCCCTAATGGGTTCGAAAAGTTGGGTACGTGTGGGGAAGGTGAGAAATGACCCAGCACCCCTACAACGCCCGATTCATTGGAACTGGCCTCCATTACAGGTCTTAATATTATAAAATTCTTAAGTATAACAATATTATCCATATTACAAGCAACAATTGAAATAAAGCATCATTATATTAAAATAAAAGCAATGTCCAAGCAAAGCGAATAAATGGACACCCATCCGAAGATGGAAACATGCCATTACGTCATCCATGTCTAAACTAATAGGACACCCACCAAAAGGTAGAAACATGTCCTTTACATTGGTTTAAAATATAAAAGCAATTTAAATTACATAGAAATTAATTAATGAGGTATCCACAAAGTGGAAACATACCTCTTACACTTTTAATACTAAAACAAGCAAATAATAACAATAAAGAAAACATCCATCCATGATAAATTAAATAAATCAAGCATTAAAAATAAATCAATCACCAAAGCATTGAAAATAAATCAAACCATATAATAGACAACATAATCAAATATAAAATTAAATAAAGCAAGTAAAGATACAAATTAGGGTTTATGGTTTCTATTTAAAGTTCTTTGATTAACATTTAGGGTTTTGGAATCTTAAGATATTATTATTGTTATTTGTTTAAGCTACTGTAAGTTTTAGAAAATTGGAATGGATTAGGGTTTCATGAATCAAGCTAGGGTTTAGGGGTGACATTGTGAAATTAGGGTTTCAGAATATTAAAACATTAGGTTTATACCTCTTGGTTACTGGATTGTTTTTTGGATTTACTGTATTGAGTTTGCATGTTTAGGTTTATAAGGTTTTATGGTTTTAAGGATTAGGGTTTAGGAAAACTAGGGTTTACGTATTAGTTTTGAGGGAATTAGGGTTTAGGAAAACTAGGGTTTACGTATTAGTTTTGAGGGAATTAGGGTTTAGGAATACTTAGGGTTTGGATTAACTTGTTTGAGGCTTACTGTTTTCGTTTTGGAGTTGAAGAAATAGTTTAGTTTCATAAAGTAATTATGATTTTTTAAAAACTGTAAAGTGAGTTTAGAGTTTGGATATTTAACAAAACATTTGGAAATTTTGGAAAATAGTGAGAGGAAAACAATTTAGGGTTTTTAAAAGCTTTTGGAAATAAAAAAAATGATTTAAGGTTTTTGGAAACAAAAGAGTATTTTTTAGGGTTTTTAAGGTATTTGGAAACAAAAGAAAGCATTTAGGGTTTTTGGAAACAAAAGAAATGCATTAGGGTTTTTAAGGTATTTGGAAATAGAAGAAATCATTTAGGGTTTTTGGAAACAAAAAAGTGAATTAGGGTTTTTAGGGTATTTGGAAGCAGAAGAAATCATTTAGGGGTTTTTTTTTAAACGAAGATCAAGTTATTACATATTCAAAGATCAAAGTTTTGTATTTATATTATTATGAATCAAAGAAATAAAGCTATGAGTAGTTTATGATTAAGGATCAAACCTGCATAGTTGATTCCACCCAAATTAACTTCTGGATGAACGGAGACAAGGGCAAGATTGCTGCCTTTGATGGCTTGATTGCTTGCTTGCTTATTCCTCTCAAATATGAAGTTCCACTCTTCGATCTAAGTCCAAAGTTCTCTCTTCTAAAAAGTTCGATCCCCACTTTTCTGTGTTTTTTAGTGTTATTTATAGGAAAATTTATAAGCCTAGTTCTAATTGTTTAAGAAAACTCAAATTAATTAGGATAAGAAACCGAAACCAAATAGAATTTGGTTTTGAAAAAAATTAAGTCGAAAAAATTTCGCTGGCGATGAAATTTCGACCATCGGCGATGAAATTTTTCGTCGCCGATTTTTATTTTTATTTTTATTTATTTAATATTATTATTTATTTATTATTATAATTTTTAAAAATTATAAAAATAAATACTAAAACAAATATTATTTAATTAAGATAACACAAAATTATTTTGGACTAAATAAAATATATTGGACCAGACTGGGTCAAAAATTAAGAGTCTACAGTATGTTATTCAATTTTCAGAGTTCTGGGTTTGGCGGCATGCCGATGATTGCCTACGGGCTAAACATTGGAATGGTGAAAAGACTGGGTCGTAAGCTAGGCCAGCTGATAAATATGATGTTTTTGGGGTGAAAAGACTGGGTCGTAAGCCTCAAAAACTGTAGCAGTCTAGCCGGGTTGAGGTCCAAGATACTAGGGCCTAGGGGTCTAGCCGGGTTGAGGTCCAAGAGACTAGGGCTGTTACATTATCCATGGATATATATATATATATATTGCCTACAGGGCTAGACACATGGTGTCATTATGGACCAAAGCAGTAACTCTGAAATTTGAATAGCATATTAGATCTTTTTTGGGCTCATGCTTGTCTTTGTTTTAATGTGAATTATGAAATATTTGAAAAATATAAGAAAGTGGAATGATGTGAAATCTAAATGCATTATGCATTGGTATTGCATTGAGTTATATTGTTATTATCAAAGTTTGTAGCACTAGGCTTCATCTTAGCCCGATTGTTTCCATCGCGCAGGTGACAAGATAGACCCAGCTGAGCCAGAGAGTTCTTCTAAACCAAGTCGAATATAGACTTGTAGTTGAGCTTGTTGGGTTGCCATTGAGATCAGAAACACTAATAGAAGCATGTATATATTTTTATGATATTGTACATTTTTGAGTTTTATGCATAATATATTATGTTTTGGATTTTACGTATTGTATATTATAAAGAATATTTAGGTCAATGTATTTGAAATGGGAGAGTAAGTGTGTTTTAAATTATATATATATCTATATATATAAATGTTTGAGAAACTTGGCGAGATTGAGAAGTATGGTTGAGATGGTGATTTGAAATTATTTGGGAGTGTTTTCTTTTTGCAGGTTGTGTTTTGATAAATTTTGGGATGTCCAAAATACAGTCAAAACTCTGGCAAATTTTTCCCAGAGATTTTTATATATATTATTTATTTTGGTTCTTATAACAAGTAAAGAATATTTATATTCTATTTAATTTCTATATATTTAGAATTTGAAATTTTAAATTGGAAATGTGAAAATTTTTTATTAAACCGATCTGTGACATTTTTGTACCGTATATGCATATTTTACATATGCTGAAAATATGTATTGTACGTATATAGGGTATAAGGGTGTTACAAATACCACATTAAAAACACACAAAGAAAGAAGGGGGAGAATTTTCTGACTCATGAATTATTCAGACTCTTCTTAGCAATTTACTCAGAACCTTGGACTTGTGAATGAAGGAGTAAGAGGCAGCAAGCAACAAACAATCATCCAGCAACAACTAAAGATGTTGATCAAACAAATAATCCATAAAAGGTAGAACACACTGTCTTTGTTATTGTTCAACCAAAATTAAAATTGTGGTGGAACCAACAACAGAGGTTTTAGTTTTTATAAACTTGTTCATATTTACAGTAGCCTCATTATTTAGTTTGATCAATTGTTTAAGCATACAATAGATGGGTTTTTATTTAAGCATATTGATCAATTGTTTCATTCATCATCTAGTCTCTATTTAAAACCCTAAAAATTATTTTTTCAAAACCCTAATATCATAATACCCATTAAACTAATTTTTAAAGTCTAAGACCCTAATTGCATTTTTCTAATACCATAAAAAAATAATTTATTTTCCCAAAACCCTAATCAATTTTATTTTTCTAAAATTCACAGTAGCATTATTCTTTTAAAAATAATGTTAGTTCCTCAAAATTCCAAAACCCTATTTTCTAAATATTAAACCCTAAAATCTTAATTTTCAACACCAAAACTTACAATCCTAAAATCCATTATTCAAAATCTTCTTGACCCCCGTCCGCAAGTCTGATAGTGGGACCACCGTATGGGCTCATCAAAAAAGTCAATATTTGTTTTTGTATTATAAGTCTTTGTATTTAATTTTCTTATTTTAAATCATAATTTAGTTATTAAAATTTAAAAAACCTTAATTTAAGATGTAAACCCTAAACTTCTGCATTTATTACTTTATTTAGTTTTAGATTTGATTATGTAGTTTATTATCTGTTTTGATGATTGTTTTATTTGATTTCAATATTTGATTTGTTTAACATGGATGGATGGTGTGAGCGGGGATTTTTGCCCCCACTCCAGGTGGAATGGTTCTTGCGACTTCAGCACTATTTAGGCTCAGGGCCTTAGAGAACATGGACCTAAGTCCGGAGAAAATGGAGTCGCCACCCGGACGGGCTGGGAAAAAGAAAGGGGTGGATGACTCGATTCCTAAGGAATCCCCAACCCCTTAATGGGTTTGGAAATTTGGGTACGTGTGGGGAAGGTGAGAAATGGCCCAGCACCCCCACAACGCCCGGTTCATTGGAACCGGCCTCCTTTATAGGTCTTAATATTATAAAATTCTTTAATATAACAATATTATCCATTCTACACACAATAAAAAGAAAGCATCATTATATTAAAATCAAAGCAATGTCCAAACAAAACAAAACAAATAAATGGACACCCATCCAAGGATGGAAACATGTCCTTACATCACATGCCTAGATAGGACACCCACCAAAAGGTAGAAACATGCCCTTTACAAAGGTTCTAAAATAGAAAAGAAAATTAAATTACATGATGTTTAACTAATGAGGTACTCACCAAGTGGAAACATACCTCTTACAACTTTTGAAAGTCTAAATTAATTGATAAAAGTAAATAATCATCCGTAATAAATAAATCATTCATTAAAAGTATTTAAATATCAATAAAATAAACATTCATCCATGATAAATTAAATAAATCAAGTATTGAAATTAAATAAATTATAGCATAAGAGATAAATCAAAGCAAAATCAAATATGGAATTGAATAAAGCAAATAAAAGTTCAATTATAGCTACTGTGAATTTTTATGGAATTAAAATAAATTAGGGTTTTATGTTTTAAAAGATTGGTGAGACTCTTTGATTAACCAAATTAAGGTTTGAATGATGAAATCATGAAACTAGGGTTTTAAATACCTTAAAATACTTTAATTTGTGATTTTTGGTTATTGAATTTTAAGCTACTGTGTAATTTTTGAGTTTTTATGTTTTTTAATGTTTTAAAAGGATTAGGGTTCATAAAAATTAGGGATTAAGGTTTTAAAAGAATTAGGGTTCATTATTTTAGGTTTAAAAGTTGAATTTTGGATTTTAGGGTTTTGAAATTTGGGTCTCGAGTAATGAAGAATTTTTAGGGTTTTAGAAATCAATTTGATATTTTATGAAGTTTAATGAATTTAAACAAAAGGATTGAAGTTTTTATAAGTAGAAAATATGTTTTTTAAGGCTTTTTGAATGAAATAGAACCTACTTTAAAATCTTAAAAGAAACAGAATTTGATTTTGGTTTTGTTGAAAAATATGTTCAATTAGAGTTTTAAGATTTTTAAGAAGAAAAAATAACAATTTTAAGTCTTTTAGAAAAGAAGGTCATGTTTTAGTGTTTTAACTTTGGAAAACTAAATTAAAGTTCTAAGATTTTAACTTTTGAAAAACACAAAAAATCCTAGTTTTAGCTACTGTGTAAAAAAATTAGAATTTAGAATTTCATACCTTCTTTTGTAAGTTGCTCCAAAATTGCTTCTTCTTGGATGAACTAGCTCCAAAGACAAACCTTTTTTGCCTTTGGAATCCTTTTTTTCATGATGCTGCTGTCCAGAAAAGATTTAAATTGAATTTTTTTTTATTGATTTGGTTTTAAACTTTCCAAACTCCCTTTGGATTTCCTCTCTCTAGGCCATCCCCTTTTTTCTATGCATTTTCTCCTTATTTATAATGGTTTAAAGTTATTTATTCCTAATTAATTAAGGTAAGTAATATTAATAAAAAAATAAATTAAAACCTAATTGGATTAGGTTTCAAAAATATGGGTTGAAAAATTTTGCGCTGGCAAAAACTGTGGCAGCCGGGCCCGTGGCTGGGGCCAGTGGGCGTGCTAGCCCGCAGGAAATTCCTGCGGTAAGTTATTTCGCCTGTAGGAATTTCCTGCGGGTGACGTGCTGGGCCTACGGGCGTGCCGCCCGCAGGAATTTCTTGCTGGCAAAATGCCCACGGGCCCGCACGACTACTTTTTGCTGCCGATTTTTTTTCGACTCCGATTTTATTTTTATTTTTTAATTTTTATTTATTTATTTTCATTTTTTATTAATAAAAATTAGATACTAAGATAAAAATTACTTAATTAAAATTATTTTGGACCAATTAGACAACAAAAATCATTTTGGGCTACATAAAACATATTAGATCGGATTGGGTAAAAAATTAAGGGTCTACAGTTTGCCCCCTGCTTGAATGATCTGAAACCTTAGTGAAAGAGAGTGAAAAGCAATAAGACTTAATTTTTGATATGGCGAGTTGTTTTGGATTCTGGACCCAAGGATGATTCTAGGTTCTGGACCCGGTTCGAGTTCTGGACTCAAGGATAACTATAAGTTCTGGACCTAAGGGAAATTTGGGTTCTGGACCCGGTTCGAGTTCTAGACTAGGTTCTGGACCTAAGAAAATTTTGGGTTCTGGACCCGGATTCGAGTTCTGGACTCGAGGATAATTCTAGGTTCTGGACCTAAGGGAAATTTGGGTTCTGGACCCGGATTCGAGTTCTGGACTCGAGGATAATTCTAGGTTCTGGACCTAAGGAAAATTTAGGTTCTGGACCCGGATTTGGATACTCAATCCTAAACTAGACTTGGATACTTGATATTAATTTTGATTGGGATACTCGATTCTAACTGGATTTGGATACTCGATCCTAGACTGGATTTGGATACTCGATCCTAAACTGGATTTGGATACTCGATCCTAAACTGGATTTGGATACTCATCCTAAATTGGATTGGGATACTCGATCCTAACTTGATTTGGATACTCGATCCTAAACTGGATCTGGATATTCGATCCTAAATTGGATTGGGATACTCGATCCTAACTTGATTTGGATACTCGATTCTAATATTGATTTGGATACTCGATCCTAACTGGACTTGGGATACTAGATCCTAAGCTGGATTTGGATACTCGATCCTAAACTGGATTTGGATACTCGATCCTAAATTGGATTGGGATACTCGATCCTAACTTGATTTGGATACTCGATCCTAAATTGGATTGGGATACTCGATCCTAACTTGATTTAAATTTGATTTGATTGACCTTTTATTAGTTGAGGATTCTAGCTTAACTTGTTGTTCCATTCTTTTGCTCTTCCTTTTGCAAAAATTCAGCTATTTTTAATTGGACCTTATATCCTCTCCTTGCCCCCCTGTGTGGCAAAACATTCGTAAGTGAGTTTAAAAATATTTGGTATATAAACTCAAAAAATTGAAAAGGAGAAATTTGCCCAATGTGTAGGCTCAAACCCATGATTTTTCTATGCGGACTCTGATTGATGTTGTTGTTGTCTAGTTCTTCGTACAAGTATGCATTTCTTCTTTTGCAAAATGACTAGAGCTTTCTCAAGCAATGGGCTTTCTATGCCCCCCTGATTCGATATCTTCTTTTGATTCTTTACTTCGCAAGGTGTTTGCTATTCATTTTGCCAAAGAATAGACAACACAAGACAAGAAAATGCGATGTGATATGCTCATGTATGCATGATATGCAGGAATAATACTTACAGTGGTTCCATGACTCACAGACCGAGGCAATCAGCAGAAGTATTCTCATTGACTTATTTTCGATGCCCGTTCAAGTCTTGCATTGGAATGATCCAAAGCTTTTGCCTTTGTGGCTTTTATCTTCAAGATGTTGAAACAATGAGTGGTGGAGGTCCCAAGTTGCAAAGTCAGGGATTCATCTATTTCGAACTATATTTCAGCATGTCAGTTGGTAGTTTCTTCATAACTTTGCCAATAATCATTTCAACATACTTTCCTTAGCTCGAAGGCTTTGTATGACAAAACACTCTTTTTTTTTTTAATTTTGAATTTTGATTTTGAAAACAAATGTTGGCTTTGCCAAATTAATGTCAATGTACCTCAGGACTTGATAAATTAACATATCTATAACGTGACAACCCTAGTTACCCTACTAAACTCGGGAATCAATTCTATTTAAGCAAGAATTGTTGCACTTCAGATAGGCACATACACATTACTTGGCCACTAGTCTCATTGAGTTTAAATACTGTCTATCTCATATGCATGCTTATTCAAACTATCTCCACTAATAGACTCTACATACCAAGAGAGATCAACAGGTCTTTGATAGGCTTGAAATGGGGTCTATAAGGGACATGGGTTAAATGAAGGCCATTTTGAGATAGGAGCTGGTGTGACACAATGGAAAAACCCTCACACTATAAATTTCTTGTTTGAATTTTAGGCAGCTTGGAGGCAATCTCGCTAGACTCCAAATTCTTCTTGGAATTAATCTGGATCTTGATCAGGACAGTCTTTGCTCTTGCAAAAAGTTTAAGACCAAATTCATTTCTTTTCTTCTTTTCCCTTTTCATTATTTCTCTTACTCTTCCCTTTTCTTTCTCTTTGTTTTCCTTACTCTTCCCTTTCTTTGAGCATTTTATCATTTTGTTCTTCTTTCTTGTAGAACTATCAAGTATAGAGCTTTTAAGCATTGAATGGTCTTTCTCCTTTTTCTCCAATTTTGATTGAATCTTTGGTTGAGTTGGACCAATTCAAGTCAAACCATCCTTATGGAAGCCTTTTGCTGCTTTAGGTAAAAGAAAACTCAATTGGCTTTCTAAACCGCCTTTTTAAGTTTTATCTTCTTTTTTTTTCTTTTTATATTCTTTTTTTTTTCTTTCTTTTCTTTTTCTATTCTCTTTTTTCTTTCTTTTCTTTTTCTATTCTCTTTTTTTGGTTCTAGCTCAAACATAGTTGTCTTGTTTGTACCAACTTGGGCTTCCAATAATGGATGAGTGGGGTAACATAAATCTTCCTTAACAAGGATAAATCATTTGTTACTCTAATGTTGATGTTGTCTTAATATATTGGAGACATTAAGGGAACTTCAACTACCCTTAAGGTTTTGAGAACATCAACTATCCTTATGGTCTTGAAAACATCAACTACCCTTATGGTATTGAGAACTTAAACTATCTTCATAGTCTTGACTATTCATTTCTTTCTTTGATCTTCTTGCCTTTTCACCTTTGTGATCATAAGACTTGTCAAAAGTATCACAACAGCTCAAGGTAGGTTGTTGAGGTTATATGCCAATGAAAAGAAAGCTAAAATTTTATGAAGGCTCAAAGGGACAATTAGGGATTAATATTTAATTGGGTGGATACTAGTTGTTGGCTAATCAAACAATGCCTAGATCATCTCTCCCTTAAATAAGCAGAGTTCAATTTTGCCTCGAAAGTTTGTCAAAGCAATGTTCTAAGACTGACTAAGACCTAGACAAAGATAATTATGCAGGAGCCCTCTCTAAGTAAGCATACACAACTCAATGCTATAGAGCAATTCCCTCATCTAGTAAAGTCATTCGAGTCATGATGCCTAGATACATTAATTTATAAACATCAAGCTAAATTCCTCATTGGTTGAGCACCAAAATGAACAAAGACCAATAAAAATTTATGATAAAAATAATTTATTCAAACAAATTTAAATTTGAAAAACACAATAGTTCCAAAATATTAAAGAAAGTAAGATTGAAAAGCAACATTCAAGCTAAGGAAAGTTCATTGAGTTAGGCTTCTTTTACTTTTACATCTTCAATATCCCCATCTTGAAAGGATGATAAAACAAAATCTTCTTCCAATCCTTTTCCGACCATGAAGGTTGCCGGTGGAGGTACTCTATTGAACCTTGGTAATGGATTGTCTTTGGTGCTGGGCTTATCGGGCTCGGGTAGTTTGCCACTATCGATTAGGTCTTGAATCTCATGCCTTAGACAATCACATTTATCTATTTCATGCCCTCGCATTTGATGAAATTGACAGAAGGCCTCGGCATTGAAGTTTGGTGGCAGTGGATTATGTAGAGGTCGAGGAGCTAACGGTTGTAACAACCCTTTCTTTTGCAGCTTGCTAAAAACCCAAGATAGAGGTTTCCCCAATTCTGAGAATTGTCTTTTATTCCCTTGACCGGTTACATTAACATCAACTTCTTTTTGTGTGCTTTGATTGTTAGGTTGGTTGTTCCCTTTCTCATTCCTTCTTATTGAAAAGCGATTCTTCTCCCTTTACCATTCTTCAATTTGTAGACCAGCTTGGAGAAGATCTTTGAAGTCACTTATAAGGGTGTGAGACATCCTTTCGTAGAGATTGGGCAGGACACCTCTCACGATCATCCTTATTTGATCATATTCATCGGGCCTTTTCTTGAGCAAAGCAGCCTTGTTTCTCCATCTCTTGACATAATCTACAAAATTCTCATTCGGTCTTTGCCTAATGGACTCCACTTCCAACTCAACATTATATCCATATTGTTGGATGAAGGCTTTGTAAAATAGATCCCAACTCTTTTATGTTCCATCATCTAAGGTATTGTGTAACACCCCCACATTCAGTACACACACACTACAACACCACAATGTAGCATATGTGCACCGAATATAGGAGTGCTACGACTTTTCATCAACATTCAAAACATTTTTATAATACCATCATCTTTCTCAATATACATTATAGATATATTAATACATTTAAGTAGTACACAGCGGAAGTTATAAAATATTTACACATATGAAAACATTTGAGTACTTATTTATCATTACATATATATAATTACAATATAAACAAAATCTTTACAAAATATAAAAGAGTTATACATGATTGGCAAATCTCCTCTGATCTTTAAGTTCCCAAAAATCAACTCTTCAATGTCTACTCTCACTCGGTCTAGAAGAGCTCTCGGGTTCAACTCTATTACCTGCGCGATTAAACACTATCGCGCTAAGCCAAGGGCTTAGTAAGACAATTCATGCTAATGTTATGCTTTAGTGCAATGCAATGTTTCACATTAGTATTAATAAATCAACATCAATGATACACACACAATTAGTAAAGATCATACTCAATAAACAATATTTCGTGAATAGTCCGTTTCATCATATAAGTAATATTAACATTTCATTACATTAGAACAACATTTATGTTATACATAAAACCTAGACACCTATGGGCCCATCAAGTATTTAATACGATATTCAGAATTCAGAGTTACTGCTTCAGTTCATAAACACCATTATCACGCCCGTAGGCAACATATACATATATATCTCTATCCATGGATAGTGTAACAGACCCAGTCTCTTGGATCATCAACTCATCTAACTCGAGGAGATCCTCAACCCGGCAAGACTGTTACAAATCTAATATTTCATAATATCAATTATCATAGTGTAACAGACCCAGTCTCTTGGACCTCAATTCAACTCAATTTGAAGAGATCCTCAACCCGGCAAGACTGTTAACTTTCATTAAATAGGCATGCCTCCAAAAAACCAGAACTCTGAACTGAATATCATATTAAACATACACTTATTTCAAACTCTTTATCAATCTTTCTCATCAATTAGGCAAACATGCCATACATCATTCAATTATATCATCATAGCCAATCACAATGGCTTTATAGCATTTCATATCTCAATTCATATTGTGTATATAGCATTATTAGTATCACATTTCAAAGTACATTATTTATAATACACATCACCATTCACAAGCCTCACAATACACAATACATAACCTTATTCATGTAATATCATATGCATTATCAATTCCATATCATCTCACATTTCATGATTCAACAATGATGTTAGACAAATGATATCTATTTTGATCCTTGACAACTCAAATGGATGATCTATTTTAACATGTATATGAAAATCTTGTTGTAGGATTAGATTGCTTCCAATAAGGTGAACAGGACCTTTCTAGCGGTCGCGCCTCACCTGAATACGACCGCCCCATACAATTACAAGATAAAACCTTATTACAGTAGGTTTCGCGGCCAGAAGCCCGACCTAAGTCGCGACCGCACTTCACAATCAAAAGATAAAACATTATTACAGTAGGTTTCGCGGCCAGAAGCCCGACCTAAGTCGCGACCGCACTTGAATAATAGCGACCGCCCCAAATTACGTGTCTCTCATGCATAAACCCTAAATGTAACCAACCCTCTTCCAAATGCATTTTAACATATAATTCCCAACACAAACTCACTCAAATGGATATAACTCATGTCATAACACATATTCATCACAATAACCACTTAAACAACACATTTGAACACAAACCATCTCAAAATCCTAACTCAAACTTTACTCTTGATTTTCCACTATCAATCTTCACTTATTTTTCCATAATCACAACCAAACCAACACCAATTCCAATTTTTTTTTCTTTAAATCAATTCTAACACTTGCAAACACATATCAAATACACCAAATCATTACATCAACAAATCACACTTCACTTTAAACATAACTTCAAAATTTACAAAGGAAAAACAAGAGATTTCTTACCTTAGATGAAGAAATTTCACAAATCTCTAACCAAACTCTTTGATTGCCTCTTCAATTGAACTCTAGCATCAAGAACACTTCTCTTCCTCTTTCTCTCCTTCAATCACCGGCACCCAAAATGAAAAGAAAACAAAATAGCCACAAGTCAAACACTTTTCCATCTTTTAATCTCCACCAAGAGATTTCTAAAGGTAAATTACCTCAATACCCTTAACCATAAAACTCACCTTTTGTCTCATATAAGTCCATTTAAGTAATTACACACTCAACACAAAAATATCTCTTTTCTTTTGACTCTTCCTTTGACCCATTTATATGTTATATATATCATCATATACACAACATATACCATTCTCTCTAAACCCTATTTTCTTTCCCAATTTCTTTTCTCTTGCAATTATCATATATATACAATCCAATATAACAACAACAACAATAAAAACATCATAACCAAGACTTCTAGGGCATATATGAGGATATTACAATTCTCCCCCTCTAAAAAGAAAATTTCGTCCTCGAAATTACCTGATATCAACTCTGAAACAACTGAGGATATTGCTCTCGCATGGATTGTTCACTTTCCCAAGTTGCTTCTTCTTTTGCATGATTCTTCCATAGAACCTTCACCAATGGCACTCTCTTGTTTCTCAGCTCTTTCACATCATGTCCAAGATAGCAAATGGTTCCTCTTCAAAAGTCAAATCTGGGCTTACTTCGATTGATTCAATTTGCAATACATGAGATGGATCCGATCTGTACCTCCTCAACATAGAAACATGAAATACATTATGAATACGATCCAACTCAGGTGGCAAAGCAAGTCGATACGCAACTGGCCCAACTCTTTCCAAAACTTCATACGGTCCAATGAAACGAGGACTCAATTTCCCTTTCCGACCGAACCTCAAAATCTTCTTCCAAGGAGAAACTTTCAGAAATACCTTATCCCCAACATCAAACTCTATGTCTCTCCTTTTCAGATCTGCATAAGACTTCTGTCGGTCTAAAGCTGTTTTCAACCTGCCTCGTATCACTTTTACTTTCTCTTCAGTTTCTTGAATCAAATCAGGACCAATCAACTTATTATCTCCAAGCTCATTCCAACAAAGAGGTGTCCTACACCGTCTGCCATACAATGCTTCGAATGGTGCCATACCAATGCTAGATTGGTGACTGTTGTTGTAAGCAAACTCCACAAGAGGTAAAAATCTATCCCAACTTCTAGAGAAATCAATGACACAACTTCTCAACATATCTTCAATAATCTGTATCACCCTCTCTGACTGTCCATCCGTCTGTGGATGAAAAGCAGTGCTGAAGTGTAATCGAGAACCCAAAGCACTATGCAAACTCTTCCAAAATCTTGAAGTAAACCTGGGATCTCGATCAGACACTAAAGAAGTTGGAACCCCATGCAACTTCACAATCTCATGGATATACAACTCAGCTAACCTTTCCAAAGAATAATCCATCCGAACCGGAAGGAAATGAGCTATCTTAGTCAATCTATCCACAATTACCCATATGGCATCATGCTTCTTTTGTGTCAATGGCAACCCAGACACAAAATCCATCGTCACTCTATCCCACTTCCATTCTGGTACTGATAATGGTTGTAGCAATCCAGTTGGAACTTGATGCTCTGCTTTAACCTTCTGACAGGTGAGACATTTCGACACAAAATCTGCAATATCTCTCTTCAAACCAATCCACCAGTAATGTTGTCTCAAATCATGATACATCTTTGTATTACCCGGATGCATAGCAAACACTGACTGATGTGCTTCTTCTAAAATGACTCTTTTCAAAATAGCATCATCGGGTACACACAATCGGTTCTTAAACCAGAGACTCCCATCACCTTTCACAATAAAATCTCCAGTCTTCCCATTCTTGCAATCTGAAATAATCTTCTGAATCTTCATATCAATCAACTGAGCCTCTTTTATCTGATCTAACAAAACTGGTTTCAAAAGCAACTGTGCCAACAATGCACCATCATCACAAGGTACAAAACTGGCATGCAAAGCTCTCAACTCAACAAGCAACGAGAGCGAGAAAACAGTTAAACCAGCTAAAGACTTCCGACTCAAGGCATCAGCAACAACATTTGCTTTACCTGGATGATAATCAATCAAACAGTCGTAGTCTTTAATCAATTCCAACCATCTTCTCTGCCGAAGATTGAGCTCTTTTTGAACACCCAAATATTTCAAACTTTTGTGATCAGTGTAGATAAAACATTTCTCCCCAAACAGATAGTGTCGCCAAATCTTCAATGCAAACACAATGGCTGCTAGCTCCAAATCATGGGTCGGATAGTTAAGCTCATGCGGTTTCAACTGTCGAGATGCATAAGCTATAACTTTACCTTCTTGCATCAGAACACACCCCAAACCACTATGTGAAGCATCACTGTAGATCACATATGGTTTGCTTTCAACAGGTAAAGTAAGAACAGGCGCTTGAGTCAACATATCTCTCAACTGCTCAAAGCTAGCCTGACACTGATCTGTCCACACAAATCTCACTCCCTTACGAAGCAATCTGGTGAGTGGAGTAGCTATCAAAGAAAACCCTTTCACAAACCGCCGGTAATAGCCTGCCAAACCCAGAAAACTTCTAACCTCTGTCACAGACTTGGGTGGACTCCAATTTAAAATGGCTTCAACTTTACTCGGATCAACTCTAATGCCTTCAGCTGAGACAATATGTCCGAGAAAAGCGACTTGATCCAACCAGAACTCACACTTCGACAATTTGGCAAACAACTGCTTCTCTCTCAAAATCTGCAACACAATCCGCAAATGCTTGTCATGTTCCTCTTCATTCCGCGAATACACCAGAATGTCATCGATGAAGACCACTACAAACTGATCCAGATAGGGCCTGAACACCCTATTCATCAAATCCATAAAAGCTGCAGGTGCATTCATTAAGCCAAAAGGCATGACTAGAAACTCATAATGTCCATACCTGGTCCGAAAGGCGGTCTTGGAAATGTCTTCAGCTTTAACTCTCAATTGATGGTATCCAGATCTCAAATCAATTTTAGAAAACACAGCTGCACCCTTCAATTGATCAAAGAGATCATCGATTCTAGGCAAAGGATATTTATTTTTAATAGTCACCTTGTTCAATTGCCAATAATCGATGCACAATCTCATAGTACCATCTTTCTTCTTCACAAATAGCACAGGAGCTCCCCAAGGAGAAACACTGGGGCGAATAAATCCTTTATCCAACAACTCCTGTAATTGCACTTTCAATTCCCTCAATTCTGCTGGTGCCATTCTATAAGGAGTAATAGAAATAGGAGTGGTACCAGGCAACAATTCAATACCAAACTCCACCTCTCTCTCAGGAGGCAATCCTGGCAACTCCTCTGGGAATACATCTGGGAACTCTGCAACTGTGGCAATACTATCAATGGGAGAACCCTTCACTCTAGTATCTATAACATGAGCAAGATAAGCTTCACACCCCTTTCTAATCAACCTCCTGGCTGCAACAGCTGAAACAAATAAGGAGGCTAGCTGTTCCTGCTCATTAGATACTATCACCTCTCTACCATCAGCAGTTCTCAAAGAAACAATTTTCCTTTTACAATCTACCACAGCTCCATGTCTACATAGCCAATCCATACCTAGGATCACATCATATTCCTTAAATGGCATCTCAATCAAATCTCCAAGGAACTCCTCACCTTGCACCCTCACTGCACTGTCTCGGTGCACCTTACTCACAATCACACTATGCCCTAACGGATTTGTCACCAACACATCAAATCCTAGGGACTTAGCATGCATATCAGACACAGGCAAAACAGATGCACTAATATAAGAATGTGTGGAACCCGGATCAATCAAAGCAAGTACTGAAGTATCAAATAAAGAAAAAGTACCAGCTATGACTGCCGAAGCATCTGGCTGCCTCTGCATAACATACATCCTCTGGGAAGATCCAACCTCCTCTGGTCTACTCTCCCTGGATGTAGCACCTCCTCTAACACTGAACCCAGATCTGCCTCCCCGGCTGCTACCTCTGTCTGCTCGACCTCCCCTCACACTAGGTCGAGAAGCTGCAGTATCAACTGACATCTGCTCCTGTCTCTCTGGACAATCTCTAATAAAATGCTCAGGAGATCCACATCTGAAGCACACAGCTGACCCACTATACCTCCAACAAGCACCCCTATGTGATCCACCACACTGAGCACACACAGGTAGAGCGGATCTCTGAGTCACTGGGGTTGGAGCACTCGCCGCTGAAGCTGCAGGTCTAAATCTCTGCCTCTGGAACTGCACTGACCTACCAGTTGACCTCTGACTCCTACTAACTCTAGGAACAAAGCTTCCTTTACCTCTCTTAACAGAAGAAGACCCTGCCTCAAACTGGGGCCTCCTAACCCTAACCTCTTCCTCTGAAGCAGCTGCAATACCTTGAGCTCGCTCCACACTCCGAGCTGCTGCCACTAGCTGGGAGAAATCGTGATATCTAGATCCAGCCACTAGACACATGATAGAGGGCCTCAATCCCTCCTCAAATCTCCTGCATCTATCTATCTCATCAGCTATAATGCCCCCAACATACTGGCTCAATCGAATAAACTCAACCTCATACTCAGTTACAGTCTTGCTATCTTGCTTCAAGCTTAAGAACTCCATCTTCTTCATGTCTTTGTACTCCCTACGAGTATACTTCAATTCAAACTCTCTCAGAAAATCCGCATATGACAAGGTCGGTGGATCATCCATAGAATGGGGCACTATCCTCCACCAGTCGTATGCATCCTTCTGTAGCAAAGATCTTACATAATCAAACTTTTCCTCCGATGTGGCTTGCAACTGAATAAAAATCCTCTGTACTTTGTCAAGCCACTATTCTGCTACAGCTGGATCAGTAGTACCAAGGAAATCCTCCGCTCCATACTTCCTTAGTTTATCATAGTGCCTTACTGGTACCACAGGCTGAGGGGGTGGTGGCACTGGTTGCACTGGTGCTTGCCTCATAACTTCCATCATATGTCTAAACCAGGCTGGCGGAACCTCCTCTCCAGCTGGTCTACCCGACACCGAAGCAGGTGCCTCCTCAACACTATCAACTCTAGCTCCCTCAGCAGGAGCAATACTCTCGGCACTACCCTCAATCGACTGACGTGAGTGAGAATCCATCACAACCTAACACTGCAAACACAGTAGAATACTTATTATTAAAGATCAGAGGTTACCAATCCCAAATATATATGTTATTCAAAACCACTTTTAAAGTCAAAATAGTCTTTTTCTCACATTTTACCTAGGTTGAGAATCTCAAACCTAGGCTCTGATACCAAAACAATTGTAACACCCCCACATTCAGTACACACACACTACAACACCACAATGTAGCATATGTGCACCGAATATAGGAGTGCTACAGCTTTTCATCAACATTCAAAACATTTTTATAATACCATCATCTTTCTCAATATACATTATAGATATATTAATACATTTAAGTAGTACACAGCGGAAGTTATAAAATATTTACACATATGAAAACATTTGAGTACTTATTTATCATTACATATATATAATTACAATATAAACAAAATCTTTACAAAATATAAAAGAGTTATACATGATTGGCAAATCTCCTCTGATCTTTAAGTTCCCAAAAATCAACTCTTCAATGTCTACTCTCACTCGGTCTAGAAGAGCTCTCGGGTTCAACTCTATTACCTGCGCGATTAAACACTATCGCGCTAAGCCAAGGGCTTAGTAAGACAATTCATGCTAATGTTATGCTTTAGTGCAATGCAATGTTTCACATTAGTATTAATAAATCAACATCAATGATACACACACAATTAGTAAAGATCATACTCAATAAACAATATTCCGTGAATAGTCCGTTTCATCATAAAAGTAATATTAACATTTCATTACATTAGAACAACATTTATGTTATACATAAAACCTAGACACCTATGGGCCCATCAAGTATTTAATACGATATTCAGAATTCAGAGTTACTGCTTCAGTTCATAAACACCATTATCACGCCCATAGGCAACATATACATATATATCTCTATCCATGGATAGTGTAACAGACCCAGTCTCTTGGATCATCAACTCATCTAACTCGAGGAGATCCTCAACCCGACAAGACTTTTACAAATCTAATATTTCATAATATCAATTATCATAGTGTAACAGACCCAGTCTCTTGGACCTCAATTCAACTCAATTTGAAGAGATCCTCAACCCGGCAAGACTGTTAACTTTCATTAAATAGGCATGCCTCCAAAAAAACCAGAACTCTGAACTGAATATCATATTAAACATACACTTATTTCAAACTCTTTATCAATCTTTCTCATCAATTAGGCAAACATGCCATACATCATTCAATTATATCATCATAGCCAATCACAATGGCTTTATAGCATTTCATATCTCAATTCATATTGTGTATATAGCATTATTAGTATCACATTTCAAAGTACATTATTCATAATACACATCACCATTCACAAGCCTCACAATACACAATACATAACCTTATTCATGTAATATCATATGCATTATCAATTCCATATCATCTCACATTTCATGATTCAATAATGATGTTAGACAAATGATATCTATTTTGATCCTTGACAACTCAAATGGATGATCTATTTTAACATGTATATGAAAATCTTGTTGTAGGATTAGATTGCTTCCAATAAGGTGAACAGAACCTTTCTAGCGGTCGCGCCTCACCTGAATACGACCGCCCCATACAATTACAAGATAAAACCTTATTACAGTAGGTTTCGCGGCCAGAAGCCCGACCTAAGTCGCGACCGCACTTCACAATCAAAAGATAAAACATTATTACAGTAGGTTTCACGGCCAGAAGCCCGACCTAAGTCGCGACCGCACTTGAATAATAGCGACAGCCCCAAATTACGTGTCTCTCATGCATAAACCCTAAATGTAACCAACCCTCTTCCAAATGCATTTTAACATATAATTCCCAACACAAACTCACTCAAATGGATATAACTCATGTCATAACACATATTCATCACAATAACCACTTAAACAACACATTTGAACACAAACCATCTCAAAATCCTAACTCAAACTTTACTCTTGAT
Organism: Garcia nutans; assembly: GCA_947685225.1. NCBI lineage: Eukaryota > Viridiplantae > Streptophyta > Magnoliopsida > Malpighiales > Euphorbiaceae > Garcia > Garcia nutans. The sequence continues at coordinate 21,476,996 of CANTUV010000017.1, forward strand.
TTTCCACTATCAATCTTCACTTATTTTTCCATAATCACAACCAAACCAACACCAATTCCAATTTTTTTTTCTTTAAATCAATTCTAACACTTGCAAACACATATCAAATACACCAAATCATTACATCAACAAATCACACTTCACTTTAAACATAACTTCAAAATTTACAAAGGAAAAATAAGAGATTTCTTACCTTAGATGAAGAAATTTCACAAATCTCTAACCAAACTCTTTGATTGCCTCTTCAATTGAACTCTAGCATCAAGAACACTTCTCTTCCTCTTTCTCTCCTTCAATCACCTGCACCCAAAATGAAAAGAAAACAAAATAGCCACAAGTCAAACACTTTTCCATCTTTTAATCTCCACCAAGAGATTTCTAATGGTAAATTACCTCAATACCCTTAACCATAAAACTCACCTTTTGTCTCATATAAGTCCATTTAAGTAATTACACACTCAACACAAAAATATCTCTTTTCCTTTGACTCTTCCTTTGACCCATTTATATGTTATATATATCATCATATACACAACATATACCATTCTCTCTAAACCCTATTTTCTTTCCCAATTTCTTTTCTCTTGCAATTATCATATATATACAATCCAATATAACAACAACAACAATAAAAACATCATAACCAAGACTTCTAGGGCATATATGAGGATATTACATATTGAACCAATTTTGGACAACAGGATCCAATGAGAGCATGAAGTACCTTAGAGTTTGAGCCTTAGTAGCTCGGGTAGACTGCATGGTAGTGATATATTGCTTCACATGGAGATGAGGATTTCCAGTGCCATTGTACTTAGCAAATGATGGCATCTTGAATTTATAAGGGACCTCATCATCTTGTTCAAATAGTTTGTCTATCTCGGACACCTCTTCGATTTTCAATTTCTTCTCAAATTTCTTTTCTAAATCAGCAATCATCTTTTCAATATCAGATGTCTCAGTCTTTTCAATAGTTGCCTTCTCAACAACCTTCGACTCCTTTTTGTCTTGAGGATCTTGGTAGTATTGGGCCTAATCATCATCATCAATGATCACCTTCTCATCATCATAAGCCACTTCATTAACTTCCATCTTCCCTTTGTCCTTTGGCTTCTTAGTGCTAGCAGAAGCCTCGGCATGATTTTCTAAGATTGCAGTCAATTGGTTCTTCATGGTCTCAGCTAGGGCCTCTTTGATTTCTTCCATCTTGGCATTGAGGGCCTCATCCACCATCCTTTGAATTTGTTTGAGCTCCATTGTTTTTGGTGAGCAAGTGATTGAGTCGTTGCTAGATGCTTCATCTCCGGTGTAGGTCAGATTGTTGTAAGCTTTAGAACTATCTTAATCCAGGGCTGTGAGCCAGAGAGGATCAATGAGATGAGATGCAAATGTATGCATGTATGCATGTATGCACCAACAACAAATAAGGATAAATAAGACGTTCCTTCCAACCTTATAACATCCACATACGAGTGGCGAGTCTCTTTTCCTAGGTATATGGTTAACAAAAATACTAACATGGGGTATCTTGCTTTCGAATAATTCCCTCGGACGTTTCAACCAATAGTTATATCCTTGAAAATGGAAATCAATCCATGATAATTTCCATTAATTAGGTTTTAATCCATTCAACCAACTAAAGTAGCTTTTATGCTATATTGGATTAAAACGAAATAAAGAGGCTTATTATAAATAGATTTCTCACTTAAAAAGTGGTAACTAGTGGTTCATGCAAAAAACAAGCCCATAGTTAATTTATTCTTAGTGTAAACTAGGCCCACAATTGATTTTTGGTATTTCATGATTGACCTAAATATTTTTGCAAGCTCTTTGTAAGAAAATGTTGGGTGAAAATAGTTTTGTTTCTAAGCCCATTGTAAAAGATTTTAGAAAAATGGATTTTGGGCTTAGTATTTGGGCCATGGGCCAAAGAATTTTGATTTGTTTTTAGAAAAGTCTTATGTGCAAAGACCATTTTGAAAAGTTTTGAAAAAATAGCTTTGGTCTTTTGGATTTTAGAGAAAAGTTTATTTTGAGCTTACAATATACTTAGGTCATATTAGAAAAAAGAACAAACCAAATAAGCCATGATTTAGACTAAGATAAACTAACCATAGTCAAACAACATGCATTTAGGGTAAAACCTAAGGAAAGTAACTAGGACAATTACATGAGCTTTAGTCTTTGGGTAGAAAGGCTTAGGTTCCCATAGCAAGTATATGCCAAACGGTACAAGGCTATGAGTGGTTATGCCATGCTCGATCTCCATACCTTGAGTGAAAGTATGGTATCCCTTATATAACACAATACGGGTAACACGGGCGTCCTAACTCACGCACACGATGTAAACTAATATGATGCAATGGATAAAATCATTATAAGAAAGAATAGAATAATATAGAGACCAACGGAATCAACTTCTCTTATCCCCAGTGGAGTCGCCACTGTGAGCGTGGATTTTCGCCCCCACTCCTTGTGGAATGGTTCTTGCGACTTTGGCACTGTTTAGGCTCAGGGCCTTAGAGAACATGGACCTAAGTCCGGAGAAAATGGAGTCGCCACCCGGACGGGCCGGGAAAAAGAAAGGGGTGGATGACTCGATTCCTAAGGAATCCCCAACCCCTTAATGGGTTTGGAAAGTTGGGTACGTGTGGGGAAGGTGAGAAATGGCCCAGCACCCCCACAACGCCCGGTTCATTAGAACCGGCCTCCTTTACAGGTCTTAATATTATAAAATTCTTAAATATAACAATATTATCCATACTACACACAATAAAAAGAAAGTATCATTATATTAAAATCAAAGCAATGTCCAAACAAAACAAAACAAATAAATGGACACTCATCCAAGGATGGAAACATGTCCTTACATCACATGCCTAGATAGGACACCCACCAAAAGGTAGAAACATGCCCTTTACAAAGGTTCTAAAATAGAAAAGAAAATTAAATTACATGATGTTTAACTAATGAGGTACCCACCAAGTGGAAACATACCTCTTACAACTTTTGGAAGTCTAAATTAATTGATAAAAGTAAATAATCATCCATAATAAATAAATCATTCATTAAAAGTATTTAAATATCAATAAAATAAACGTCCATCCATGATAAATTAAATAAATCAAGTATTGAAATTAAATAAATTATAGCATAAGAGATAAATCAAAGCAAAATCAAATATGGAATTGAATAAAGCAAATAAAAGTTTAATTATAGCTACTGTGAATTTTTATGGAATTAAAATAAATTAGGGTTTTATATTTTAAAAGATTGGTGAGACTCTTTGATTAACCAAATTAAGGTTTGAATGATGAAATCATGAAACTAGGGTTTTAAATACCTTAAAATACTTTAATTTGTGATTTTTGGTTATTGAATTTTAAGCTACTGTGTATTTTTTGAGTTTTTATGTTTTTATTTTTTTAATGTTTTAAAAGGATTAGGGTTCATAAAAATTAGGGATTAAGGTTTTAAAAGAATTAGGGTTCATTATTTTAGGTTTAAAAGTTGAATTTTGGATTTTAGGGTTTTGAAATTTGGGTCTCGGGTAATGAAGAATTTTTAGGGTTTTAGAAATCAATTTGATATTTTATGAAGTTTTATGAATTTAAATAAAAGGATTGAAGTTTTTATAAGTAGAAAAGATGTTTTTCTAAGGCTTTTTGAATGAAATAGAACCTACTTTAAAATCTTAAAAAAAACAGAATTTGATTTTGGTTTTGTTGAAAAATATGTTCAATTAGAGTTTTAAGATTTTTAAGAAGAAAAAATAACAATTTTAAGTCTTTTAGAAAAGAAGGTCACATTTTAGTGTTTTAACTTTGGAAAACTAAATTAAAGTTCTAAGATTTTAACTTTTGAAAAACCCAAAAAATCCTAGTTTTAGCTACTGTGTAAAAAAAATTAGAATTTAGAATTTCATACCTTCTTTTGTAAGTTGCTCCAAAATTGCTTCTTCTTGGATGAACTAGCTCCAAAGACAAACCTTTTTTGCCTTTGGAATCCCTTTTTTCATGATGCTGCTGTCCAGAAAAGATTTAAATTAAATTTCTTCTTTTCCTTCCGTGATTTGGTTTCAAACTTTCCAAACTCCCTTTGGATTTCCTCTCTCTCGGCCACCCCCTTTTTTCTATGCCTTTTCTCCTTATTTATAATGGTTTAAGGTTATTTATTCCTAATTAATTAAGGTAAGTAATATTAATAATAAAAAAAAGAAATTAAAACCTAATTGGATTAGGTTTCAAAAATTTGGGTTGAAAAATTTTGCGCTGGCAAAAACTGTGGCAGCCGGGCCCGTTGCTGGGTCCAGTGGGCGTGCCAGCTCGCAGGAAATTCCTGCAGGCGAAATGCCGCAGGCCTGCGGGTGACGTGCTGGGCCTACGGGCGTGCCGCCCCCAGGAAATTTCTGCGGGCCCTACTTTTCACTGCCGATTTTTTTCGACTCTGATTTTATTTTTATTTTTATTTTTTAATTTTTTTGTTTATTTTCATTTTTTATTAATAAAAATTATATACTAAGATAAAAATTACTTAATTAAAATTATTTTGGACCAATTAGACAACAAAAATCATTTTGGGCTAAATAAAATATATTAGATCAGATTGGGTCAAAAATTAAGGGTCTACAGATGGTTTTATTATTATTATTATTATTTATTTATCTTGGTATTAAAATTGTAAGAGGTATATTTTCATGATTGGGTACCTCATTAATTAATCTTTATATAATTTAAATTATTTTCATATTTTGAAATTAATGTAAAGGACATGTTTCCACCTTTTGGTTGGTGTCCTATTTAGTTTTAGACATGGACGATATAAGGACATGATTCCATCCTCGGATGGGTGTCCATTTATTTATTTTGTTTGAACATTGCTATGATTTTTAATAAAGTATTTATTTATTCTTATGATCTCATGTAATATGGATAATGTCATTATATTTAAGAATTTTATAATATTAAGACCTGAAAAGGAGGCTGGTTCCAATGAACTAGGCCATTTCTCACCTTTTCCACACGTACCCAACTTTCTGAACCCATTAAGGGGGGTTAGGGATTCCTTAGGAATTGAGTCATCTACCCCTTTCTTTTTCCCGGCCCTTTCGAGTGGCGACTCTATTTTCTTTGGGCTTAGGCCCGTTTCTCTAAGGTCCCGAGCCTAACAGTACCGGAGTCGCAAGAACCATTCCACGGAAGTGGGGGCAAAATTCTCCGGTCATAATATGAGCTTTTGTTTTGTTCCCTAATTTAAGCCAAATTCAGTTTAAGTTTGGTTTAAATTCTAATTACGATCAGATAAGAAGACAGAGCTTCTAAAATTATGGTTGATTAAGTTGGCTTTAACCTAATGGTTTGATGGCAAATCTGTGCTATAGCAGTGTTACCACAAGTGCATGGGTTGCGCAAGTAATAAAATAGTGAGTGAGATAGCATTCCACTGGAGACAATGTCAAGTACTAGTGCAATTTTCAATTGTTGTTTAGCAAATCAATAGTTTTTGTGATGATTAAAATAAAAGACGAATTACTTAATAAATTAAAGTAAAAAAATTTGAATATTGTGCAAAAAAAAGTTGATGAAAATACTATCCAGATATTGAATCCCCCTAGCCATAAAAATATTTATGAATATCAATTCAATTAAATCAAATAATAGAGCTGAAATAGTATTCCTCTAAATTAGATCAAAACCTCTCTCGAGTGAATTATTCCCTAATCATTAAGTGGGATGCTAAGAATCTCTTCTCAAGCATAATTAAATAGATCTGACAATAAGAATAAGGAAATTTAAACCAAAGGGTCTTATAAGTCTATCTCTAGCACTCCAATTAGCCCTCAATCCTAATGAAAATTTTATTCATATCAAACTTTCTCAATTCAATAATATAAAAATTGCAACCAATCAATAAGCATGCTATTATCAATTGGAAATAAGAAATTAAGAATCATATAGCAACAAGGCATAAAAACAAAAAAGGCTAGGGTTTAATAAGAACTCAATCAAATGATTTAATTTAATAAGAACTATTCAATCCATACAACAAGGCTAGGGTTCATCAATATCTTGATAGAAGCACTTTAGCTCATGTTCGTAACTAGAAAACAAAAACAAAAGAAATAAGTAAAAGAATTCAAAAAATCCATAATGAATGATTTGTGTTTCTTCACTTCAATCTTTGAATATTGATTTGAATCTCGTATGAATTGGATATTCACCTTCACTCTCAGCTACCAAAACTCTCTTTTTCTCAGGAAGTCGGCTTTAATAATAAAAACTGGATCCCTATTTCACACTTTTGCTCAGATTTTATGGCCTAGAAATTTTGCCTAACACGGCCATTGACACGGGCATGTATGTGGGAGTGTCTACGTTGTTGTTTCCAACTTTAATGACATGGGCAGTGACATGCCCATGTCCTTGGGCATGTCATTATTACTGCAATGGTGAGTTAGGGACACGGTTAGTGACATGCCCGTGTTTCTAGTCATGTCACAACTTTTGTAAGGCAGGATCAATGGCATGTTTAGTGATTTGCCCATATTTCTAAGCTTCTTGAGGCTTCTGTAAAGTAGTTGAATGACACGGCCATTGACATGCCCATGTCACTAGGCATGTCAATTGAAGAATTTGCCCAAAATAGCTCTTTTCCTTGTCTTTCATCTGTGATTCCGGCCTAAATAACCTTAAGGTCCCAACGTGTCAAAGGTTCCTAGAATCAACCTTAATAAACAATTGAACAAATAAATTAAACTCAATTTAACAATAAATATACTAATAAATAGGGGTAAAAATATCATCAACTATTCACTTATCAAATTCCCCCACACTTGAGTTTTTGCTTGTCCTCAAACAATCCAAATCACTATAATAAGCAGAAATGAAGGACCCCTGTATATCCAAAGAAAATAAATGTTTTACAATACTCGAATAAAAAAACCCAACATTCTCAACCAAAAACTAAATCCCAAACATAATAGCTGAATTAAGAAGTTTCAAAATAAAAATCTCACTTATCTAAAATTTAAAAATTTAGAGTTAAAAGATTGAGAATAAAATTCCAGGAACTCAAAAGTCATGAACAAAGTAAGAAAGTGTAAATTTTCACTTAAGTTCATTAAATGTTTTCATAAAATGCATTGCGTGAAACATTTTTTTTTCTTTAAAAGGAGCCCGACTTTTTTGAACTGATACTAGCTTTTTGACACGAAGGTAAACATTTGTGATGCCGACCCTTGATTACTCAGTTAGAATCACCATTCAAATGGCTACTAGCACTATTCATGATTCCAACTCATTCATTTCAATTCAAGAGTCAAAATCAGCAGAACAAGGATAAATTTTCAAAGCTCCTAAAAAATTATTTTAATTTATTATATTTATTTTTTTTTTCAAGGAAAGTGGCCAGGAACTTAAGATAAGAAAGATGTCATACTAAGTTTGACTCAAGAATCTAAGGAATTGGGACATGTTAAAAAATATAACTAAGGTTTTAAACTTCAGATGTGCAACTCTCATCAATCAACTACCTAATTCAAACTATCACATTTAGTCTTTAGCAATCAATTAAGAAAACATAGTCAACCTCAATAAGATATTGTTGTTCATTAAATCAACCATTAATTTAATAAAAAGAGGAACCATTTCACTTCATATTATTATAGCAATCTAGTTTACTTGAACCCAAAAATAAAGTGGAAGAAACTAAATGAGACAAATGCATCAAATGACAAGAATGAAAACAAAAGCTCAATCTAAAAATATACCTGTCCCCCACACTTAAGACGTACATTGTCCACAATATGTGTAAAATAAGAAAAAGAATGAAAGAGATAGAGAACTACCCTAACATGTCCATGAATTGACATATATTAATATGGTTCCAAAAGCATTGCAAAGTCGAATTAGCTACAAGACAAAAATAGACATGCAAAATTGTAAAGGTTCAAAGATATATAATAATAATAATAATTGTAACACCCCGATACTCCATATAAGTACTATACATATACCTGGTATACGTACAGTAAGTATATAAAGTATAAGGATGTCGTTTTTCGTTACAATTTAAAAACCTTTAACATATTTCAAACCACAATACATTAATTTAAAGAACATTTACAAATTTGATATACTTTTAATGATCTTATAAATATACCATAATCTTATCTTTCTCAAAACATCATTTATACAAATGAATACATTTTTGATAGAATACATCATAATTAAATTATACATGTATGCATCACCCTCTAGTTGGTCTCGATAAACTCTTACTCTTCTCGTGGCATAACGAAAGACTTCATATCTTCCACCTGGTCACCTGCGCGATCATATAACCGCGCTAAGCCCGAGAGCTTAGTAGTACAAATATAAAATATACACATACATTATAAAAATACTAACATATAATGATATATCAATTCCATGTAACCTTAGCTTCTATCATATCTTTTCTTTTAGATTATAACTTTCATATATCTCAACTAAATCATATTTCATAAACACACATTCCATAACATACTTCATAATCAACATATCAATACATACACATTAAATATCATACTTCATAACATTATTCAATTCACAATTCACCAATCATAAGTCACATTGTCAGCAAAGTCAATCATAAATCTCATTATTCATTTAATTCAACATTTGTATATCACATGGACAACAAAGACAGACTCGGGCCCAACAAACACTAATATGCCATTCAACTTTCAGAGTTAATGCTTTGGTTTAATTATCACATTATCATTATCATTGACCCAACTAGGCTTCAAGGATTTAGATTCAACCAAGCTTCAAGGGGAGTAAAACATGTTAAACTTCAACCCAACTTGGCTTCAAGAACCAATCCAACCTAGCTTCAAGGGTTGTAACATCTCAATTAGGCTTCAAGGATCATATCCAACCTAACTTCAAGAGATTGTTACTATTATTAGGCATGCCACCAACAACAAAACTCTGAAAATGAATAACATATTAGACACACAATTCATTTATCAATTCCATTATCACTTCTCATCATCATCTAGGCAAATATGCCTTGTTTCTTTCAGTTGAATCATCATAGCCAATCACAATAGCATCATATCACCTTTAAATCATCATAGCCAATCACAATGGCATCATATCACATTTCAATCCACATTATAGCAATTCATCTTTTACATACATAATCATTTACCTCATCATATCCTTTACATGTCATATTCCATCATTTATATATACCACATTAATTACATTAACTAGGCAAACATGTCATTATTCAATCATATCATTTAGACATGCTTCAATCATATTATTCGCATAATTATAAATTGTATTGTACATACCTTTTTGGATGATCCTCATCTCTTTCACTCTTCAAAGTTACTCCCACCAAGCTATCTATAATCAATTACTTCATCCTCTTCTTCACATTTTACATATAGCATCATTGATGTAACATTAAAAAAGTACATTATTCATATAACAAATTGCCATTCACAAGATTCACAATGCATAATACATAGCTCGATTCATATAGTATCATATGTATTATCAATTCCATATCATCTCACATTTCATTATTCAACAATGATGTTAGACAAATGATATCTATTTAACATGTATTTGAGAATCTTGTTGTAGAATTAGATTGCTTCCAATAAGGTGAACAGAACCTTTCTAGCGGTCGCACCTCACCTGAGTACGACCGCCCCATACCATTACACAATGAAACCTTATTACAGTAGGTTTCGCGGCCAGAAGCCCGGCCTAAGTCGCGACCGCACATGAATAATAGCGACCGCACATGAATAATAGCGACCGCTCCAAATTACGTATCTCTAATGCATAAACCCTAAAATAGCCAAAACTCTTTCAATTGCATTCAAACACATTATACACAACATAATCTCATCAAAATGGACATAATCAATATTATTAATACTTATTCATCACAATATTCATATTAACACTATATCAATTATATATTCAATCACTTACCACATCAAATCCTAAAACCAACATCAATCTTCTTCTTTCAAAAACAACTTCCACTTAATTTGCCATTTTCAAACAAAACCACCACCAATTTAACCCTTATTTATTCACAATCACTTTCACTACTTATAAACACATCTCAAACATTCTAAATCATGATATTAACCAATCACAACTTATCTCAAACACCCCTTCAAAATTAACAAGGGAAAACAAGAGAGTACTTACCTAATTTGATGAAATTCCACAAATCTTCAACCAAAACCTTTGATTTTTCCTTCAATTTGCTTCAAGAATCAAGAACACCTCTCTTGTCTCTTTGTTTCTTTTTTTCTATGAAGAAGCCGGCCACACATGAAGAGAAGAGGAAAAGATGAAGAAGCAAAGTCAAACTTTCCTTTTTAATCTCCACCACAAGTTTTCCAAAAGAAAATTACCAAAACACCCTTTAACCATTTAACTAAACCTTTGTCTCTTATATGCCCATTAATGTAATTTCACACTCAACCAAAAATATCTTCTTCCACTTAACCATCACTTTGACTCTTCATTTGACCAATTTATATGTTATATATATCATCATATACACAACATATACATTTGTCTCTAAACCCTAAATTTCCCCAAAACACATATACACAAGCATTCACTTTCCAATTTCTTTTCTCTTGCCAATTAACACATACATTCTAACCCATTAACCAACAACAACAACAACAACAACAACAACATTCAAAACTTCTAGGGCATATGTGGGGATATTACAATTCTCTCCCCCTTAAATAATTTCGTCCTCGAAATTATCAGTACCGTAACGATTCATACTTAACAAAATACCATCTCAACTTTCATATGAAGTTAATTATATGCTCAAGTCATAGTGTCATCAAGTCATATAACTTCAACTCTTCCCTTTAAAATTAACCACCTTCTTTAAATTTCATAACTCATCATTCTATATAATTAGATATCTTATTACTTTCTTGTGCAAACATTCAAAAGAACTCATTACATCTCTTATCAAAGTTTTTACACAAGAATTAGATCATTTTATAATACACTTATACTTCATCCAATCTTTATATTCAATATATTCTATTCCTTCACTTCTTTGTAATTACTCTCTTAACTTTAACCTTAAAAATCATTGGTTTAAATCTTAGCATTAATTATCCCGTCATTACATTCACTGTCTAAATAGACATTTATCAAACCTCAATGGATAACAAAATCCTTATTTTTCACAAATGGAGTTATTTCCTTAGCATGCTTTTCATTTAAATTGCATATTAATACATTACTTTTCAACTTATTTCATAAATAACTAATCTTTCCCCTTTTTATCATGATTTATAACTACTATAACTCCATCTATTCATGTCCACTCACACTTTAAAGTTTACATCATATACATTATCATGTAAATAATTACACTTTTGATACAATTATACACATTAAATCTCAATAACGATTCATAATCTTAACCGAAACCAGATCAATTGATCTATCTATCACAATATACTCACATTCCAATCTTGTTCAATTCTAATCATCCATTAATTTATCCAAATTCATCATGAAAGTTCACAATATTTATATATGTATATATATATAACCTAATTCCATTAGGGCAAACTTATATACAATTCCTGATCTCTTTCGCTCCATATTCAATCAAACTATCACGATAACCAATCATTTCAAATTAACTTAATATAATTCTCATCAATTCTCATAATAATTTTATACCATACTCACTACCAATAGTTCTTTCACTTATATCTCAAGTCCACCCATTTATTCAGTACATACCATATACATATTCAGTATAACTTCAGTCATATTACCCATAACTTAACACACTACCATAATTTCCTTTTTCTCTTATTACCTTCATAATTATAACCAAATTCTTAACATAAAATGAGAAGGTACAACTTTATCCATCATAACTTTTAACTATACTTTTCCAACAAAATTTTCAATCTCACCAAACTTGTATTACAATCATTTTATCCAAGACCCAAATCCATGGATAACGAATTAACAGATCAAATATACTGAACAAAACACATAGCTTCAAGAGATTAATATTCAAGCTTGAAACTCTCAAATCAATACTGTTCTTATATAATTTTATTCTTAGTCTTTACCAACACAAAGCTAAGGTGTTTCTCAAGAATAACATATTCCTTATCAACTTAATTCAGGTTTCAACAATATTACTATATACATATTCAATCATATTCAGTTCCCATACAATTTCTATTTGTCACTTCATTTCTAGTCCATTTACAATCTCTTATAATATATTTACATAGAACTTTTCATAAATGAATACTTTGAAACTCTAAATATCACATAATCATCAAGTTCAATGCTCACGATGACAATTTCCACTATTCACTATTATTCAAGTCCATTCCAGGCTCACTTCCATCACATAATCCATTTAGCTTTATACAATTCAAGATCTAATCTCGCTTAGGTCTACTAATATATACAAAATCATTTCCATATCACTTATTCCATAATTATACCACATATATATTCATAGGTCACCTTCATAATATGATTCACACATTCAATACAAATTTAATATTTATCACTTTCTTTTAAACACTATCATTTTCATTCTTCCAATATGATATAAAGTATTTATTCATATAACACACATATATATATGTTCTGACTATAATAGCACTTCATATCCATCTTAGTCACATTCCCAATGTGACATCTCTTTCACTTTCATCTTTAATACATTTAATATGCTTCCATATCTATTTTCACCCTTTGCAATAAAATGATTTAAAATAGTTCATTTTCATTTGCTTATCCACTTTCCTTTTTGCTTCAAAACAAATTCTCATACTATCAATCGCATTACTCAATTCATAATACTTCCATATGCAATATTAGTCATTTCACCTAACTCATGTATTGAATATACATTTAACTATCAATATCCAAATAATCTTTATCAAATTCCACTAGAACTTTAACTTTCCAATTTACTACTTTGCTTAAACTTCAATTTACCAAATTCATCTTTTCTTAATATCACCTTAGAAACATCTTATGTATATATATCACAAAGCAAAGTCAAAACATATAATTTCTCCAATTATTAAGCTCATTTCAGAAATCTCAAATATTATATATTACCATCATAACCAGGAGCTTTCACAATATTCAAGCATCTTACATTTCTAACATTGCATTCACAATGTTTACATTAAAATAACAATATCAACTTATTCTTACTTAACCAATATCATCTCTTTTCCTTTAAACAAAACCTTAACTTTATATATGTATATCCCAACTTTAAAAAGTCACACTTTGTCTATAATAACCAACTCATTCAATATCCCACCATTCTTTCCTCATTTTAGTAACATATCTTTCAATATTAACACTTGAACAATATTTCCTCTATCTCGCAAACCCAACATAAACTTTATAATAAAGAGATTTCAGGTATAGAGGAAAGAATACATACTCTTATCTAAATTTGAATTTCAACTCATATTCACTTTATGTTTGAATTCATATTATGTCCCACATAATATTGCTCATAAACATCAACATTACACTCCATGTTGCACACAACATGACATTTTCATATGCATCATCAATATACATATATCACATTACATTTCACAATTAGTTTCTCATAATCAATTAGGCACTATGCCTCAATTATAATTCATTTCCAACATCATTGCCAACAGTCATGGTTTCTCATCACATCAAAATGGTATACACATATATCATTAATTATGTTAAACATCTCATATAACACAAATTTTTCTACGATTCCTATAATGCCACATCCGAGACCAACCTAGGTGTCAATGCATATGCATGTATTACCAATTGCATTTCAAAACTCTTCTTTTTAATTCATTTTATGCGTTTCAAAACTTTTTCTTTTTAATTTCACTTAGGCCGAGAATCTCGAAACCTAAGCTCTGATACCAAAATAATTGTAACACCCCGATACTCCATATAAGTACTATACATATACCTGGTATACGTACAGTAAGTATATAAAGTATAAGGATGTCGTTTTTCGTTACAATTTAAAAACCTTTAACATATTTCAAACCACAATACATTAATTTAAAGAACATTTACAAATTTGATATACTTTTAATGATCTTATAAATATACCATAATCTTATCTTTCTCAAAACATCATTTATACAAATGAATACATTTTTGATAGAATACATCATAATTAAATTATACATGTATGCATCACCCTCTAGTTGGTCTCGATAAACTCTTACTCTTCTCGTGGCATAACGAAAGACTTCATATCTTCCACCTGGTCACCTGCACGATCATATAACCGCGCTAAGCCCGAGAGCTTAGTAGTACAAATATAAAATATACACATACATTATAAAAATACTAACATATAATGATATATCAATTCCATGTAACCTTAGCTTCTATCATATCTTTTCTTTTAGATTATAACTTTCATATATCTCAACTAAATCATATTTCATAAACACACATTCCATAACATACTTCATAATCAACATATCAATACATACACATTAAATATCATACTTCATAACATTGTTCAATTCACAATTCACCAATCATAAGTCACATTGTCAGCAAAGTCAATCATAAATCTCATTATTCATTTAATTCAACATTTGTATATCACATGGACAACAAAGACAGACTCGGGCCCAACAAACACTAATATGCCATTCAACTTTCAGAGTTAATGCTTTGGTTTAATTATCACATTATCATTATCATTGACCCAACTAGGCTTCAAGGATTTAGATTCAACCAAGCTTCAAGGGGAGTAAAACATGTTAAACTTCAACCCAACTTGGCTTCAAGAACCAATCCAACCTAGCTTCAAGGGTTGTAACATCTCAATTAGGCTTCAAGGATCATATCCAACCTAACTTCAAGAGATTGTTACTATTATTAGGCATGCCACCAACAACAAAACTCTGAAAATGAATAACATATTAGACACACAATTCATTTATCAATTCCATTATCACTTCTCATCATCATCTAGGCAAATATGCCTTGTTTCTTTCAGTTGAATCATCATAGCCAATCACAATAGCATCATATCACCTTTAAATCATCATAGCCAATCACAATGGCATCATATCACATTTCAATCCACATTATAGCAATTCATCTTTTACATACATAATCATTTACCTCATCATATCCTTTACATGTCATATTCCATCATTTATATATACCACATTAATTACATTAACTAGGCAAACATGTCATTATTCAATCATATCATTTAGACATGCTTCAATCATATTATTCGCATAATTATAAATTGTATTGTACATACCTTTTTGGATGATCCTCATCTCTTTCACTCTTCAAAGTTACTCCCACCAAGCTATCTATAATCAATTACTTCATCCTCTTCTTCACATTTTACATATAGCATCATTGATGTAACATTACAAAGTACATTATTCATATAACAAATTGCCATTCACAAGATTCACAATGCATAATACATAGCTCGGTTCATATAGTATCATATGTATTATCAATTCCATATCATCTCACATTTCATTATTCAACAATGATGTTAGACAAATGATATCTATTTAACATGTATTTGAGAATCTTGTTGTAGAATTAGATTGCTTCCAATAAGGTGAACAGAACCTTTCTAGCGGTCGCGCCTCACCTGAGTACGACCGCCCCATACCATTACACAATGAAACCTTATTACAGTAGGTTTCGCGGCCAGAAGCCCGACCTAAGTCGCGACCGCACATGAATAATAGCGACCGCACATGAATAATAGCGACCGCTCCAAATTACGTATCTCTAATGCATAAACCCTAAAATAGCCAAAACTCTTTCAATTGCATTCAAACACATTATACACAACAGAATCTCATCAAAATGGACATAATCAATATTATTAATACTTATTCATCACAATATTCATATTAACACTATATCAATTATATATTCAATCACTTACCACATCAAATCCTAAAACCAACATCAATCTTCTTCTTTCAAAAACAACTTCCACTTAATTTGCCATTTTCAAACAAAACCACCACCAATTTAACCCTTATTTATTCACAATCACTTTCACTACTTATAAACACATCTCAAACATTCTAAATCATGATATTAACCAATCACAACTTATCTCAAACACCCCTTCAAAATTAACAAGGGAAAACAAGAGAGTACTTACCTAATTTGATGAAATTCCACAAATCTTCAACCAAAACCTTTGATTTTTCCTTCAATTTGCTTCAAGAATCAAGAACACCTCTCTTGTCTCTTTGTTTCTTTTTTTCTATGAAGAAGCCGGCCACACATGAAGAGAAGAGGAAAAGATGAAGAAGCAAAGTCAAACTTTCCTTTTTAATCTCCACCACAAGTTTTCCAAAAGAAAATTACCAAAACACCCTTTAACCATTTAACTAAACCTTTGTCTCTTATATGCCCATTCATGTAATTTCACACTCAACCAAAAATATCTTCTTCCACTTAACCATCACTTTGACTCTTCATTTGACCAATTTATATGTTATATATATCATCATATACACAACATATACATTTGTCTCTAAACCCTAAATTTCCCCAAAACACATATACACAAGCATTCACTTTCCAATTTCTTTTCTCTTGCCAATTAACACATACATTCTAACCCATTAACCAACAACAACAACAACAACAACAACAACATTCAAAACTTCTAGGGCATATGTGGGGATATTACAATAATAATAATAATAATAATAATAATAATAATAATAATAATAATAATAATAATAATAATAATAATAAGAAAGATATAAATATAGAATTAAATATACAGCCTATGATATCCCAAAAATCTTGAAAATATTAATTGTTGAAAATTAAGTAAAGAATTTAAAAGTGTTTATATTTGATTAAGTGAAATGATAGGAGAAAGGGAAGTGTGTATATGTTGTACATATGAAGATATACTTGTTATATACAAGTCAATATCTTAATTTGGTCAAAAGATATTTTTAATTATTTAAATATTAATTAATGATATTGGAAGATGACATATTAGATATTAATTATATTATAATAATATATTGCTTGGTGGAGATTAAAAGAGGGAAAAGTGTGTGGTTGAAAAAGAAGTGGTTGGTTTGAGTTGTTGATGACTATCTTCATCTTCTTCTTCCTTCTCCATGGTAGCTGGCCATCATCATCAAAAGGGAAAGAGATTTTGCTTCTTGTTAACTCAAATAATTGAAGGATTTCAAGTGTTCAAGATGGAATTTTAAGGATTTTCTCCATATTTGGTAAGTCTCCAACTTGTTTCTTTGATTTCCTTTGGAAGTTTGTGTGAGTTTATTGGATGTTTGGTGTAACTTGTGTTATGGTTGTTTTTGGTATGTTTGAAGTTCATTTGTCTAGTTAACTTTGAAGTTTGGGATTGGATTGAAGAAAAGGGTTAAGTTTTGTGAAGAGAATAAGAGTTGTGGATTGTGTAATTTTTGAGTTGTGAAGTATGGTTGTGATTGGGTATTTTTGTGTTTAATTGAGTTGTTTTGAAGTTTATACAAGTATTATGTAGTTTAATGATGGTTTTGGCTGAGATTGTATGGAGTTGAAAAGGTTAATCAAAGGTAATAGTCGGATGTGGCAATTGTGTGTAGGTATTAGGTTTTTGGACTGAGACACCCGGTGGCACAGCCATGTCTTTGGGTGTGCCAATGGTTCTATTTTCAGTGTTTGTGACACGATCAGTGACATGCCCATGTCACTGAGCCTGTCATAGCTACTGTGTTGGAGGAGAATTGACAAGACCAGTGACACGCTCATGTCACTAAGCATGTCATAGCTACTGTGTTGGAGGAGAATTGACACGACCAGTGACACACCCATGTCACTAAGCTTGTCATAGCTACTATGATGTTGTAGAATTGACATGACCAGTGACACACCCATGTCACTAAGCGTGTCATAGCTAATGTGTTGTTGTAGAATTGACACATGCAGTGACACGCCCATGTCACTGAGCATGTCAAAGCTGATGTGTTATGGGTTTAGGGCACAGTCATGGATACACCCGTATTGTTGAGCGTGTCATGTTTAGAGTTTTCCCTAGATAGATCTTTTCCTTATTTTCCTTTGTGTATCACTTAGTAATTACTTATATTCATATTTGATTTAGGCTTTGAAGAGACACGAGTTACCCTAATCCAAGTGTTGGGGATATTTTGGTAGAGGAGATTGAAAGTGGTGTTGTTGATTTTAGAGGTAAGTACAAACTTTGAATACATTACTTACATTTTCATGAATTGGTACTTAACACATCTAGTTGGAAATGTGTTAAGTTACTTACTACATTGTTGATGCATGGTTAATATGCTATGATTTGTACATTGTGAATTATCTTGAAATACTCAAGGTAAATGAGTAATGTGTAATTTTGTAATGTGTTGTAAATGAAAAGAAATGTGATATAATGTGATGAGATATGTGGAAACATATTGTAATGAATTGATATTGATATAAATGAGAAAAGTGAGAAAAAGATGAGAAAATATGGCAATGTGCCTAGCTTAAATATGTGACAATAATAAAGAATTGATAATGAGAAGTATAAATATATTGTGTGCCTAGTATGATATTTAATTTTCAGAGTTCTGGGTTTGGAGACATGCCTATGAATTGCCTACGGGCTAGACACTGGGCGACATTTTGAAAATATTTTTGAGGTGAAATGACTTGGTCATAAGCCTCATAAACAAATCCTTGAAGCTAGGCTGGGTGAAATGACCAGGTCGTAAACTCAGACCTAGTTGGATTAATCCATGGATATATTGCCTACGGGGCCAGACACAAGGTGTTATTATAGACTAAAGCAGTAACTCTGGAATTTGAATGGCATATTATATCCTTTTTGGTCCCATGTTTGTCTTTGTTTTAATGTGAAATATGTGTGAGCGGGGATTTTTGCCCCCGCTCCCGGTGGAATGGTTCTTGCGACTTCAGTACTGTTTAGGCTCGGGGCCTTAGAGAACACGGACCTAAGCTTGGAGAAAATGGAGTCGCCACCCTGACGGGCCAAAAAAAAGAAAGGGGTGGATGACTTGATTCCTAAGGAATCCCCAACCCCCTAATGGGTAGTTGGGTACATGTGGGGAAGGTGAAAAATAGCCCAGCACCCCCACAATGCCCGGTTCATTGGAACCGGCCTCCTCTGCAGGTCTTAATATTATAAAATTCTTAAATATGACAATATTATCCATATTACACGCAAAAATTGAAATAAAGCATCGTTATATTAAAATCAAAGCAATGTCCAAGCAAAGCAGATATATGGGCACCCATCCGAGGATGGAAACATGTCCTTGCATCATTCATGTCTAAACTAAATAGAACACCCACCGAAAGGTAGAAACATGTCTGTTACATTGGTCCAAAATATAAAAGCAATTTAAATTACATGATATTTAACTAATGAGGTACCCATAAAGTGGAAACATACCTCTTACAATTTTAATACTAAAACAAACAAATAATAACAATAAAGAAAAAATCCATCCATGATAAATTAAATAAATCAAGCATTGAAATTAAATAAATCAACCATCAAAGCATACAATAAACTACATAAATTGATTCTAAAATTAAATAAAGCAATAAATATATAAGCTTAGAGTTTATGTCTCAATTTAGGGTTCTTTAATTAACATTTAGGTTTTTGGGATTTTGAAATTATTATCATTGTTATTTAGGCCGTTGTGAAGATTTTTGGAAAAATTGATTTAATTAGGGTTTGGGACTAACATCATGAAATAGGGTTTCTAGGATTTTATTCTTAACAATTAGGGCTTTGGAAAAAGGAAAGTTAAATACAAGGACTCATAATTCACAAATGAATATTAACCCATTCGACGAGCCCATACGGCGGTCCCGCTTTTGAAAGAATAATGCTTACCGTGTGATTTTGGAAAGAAGAATTAATTAGGGTTAAAGCTTTTGATACTTGAAAAAATCAAGGCTACTGGATTTTTGAAATAGAGATTAGGTTAGGGTTTTAAAGTTTTAGAAGCAGAAGAGTAATTTAGGGTTTCTGAAGTTTTAGAAATAGAAGAAACACTTTTAGGGTACTTATGGTTTTTGGAAATAGAAGAATAGTTTAGGGTTCTTAATGTTTAGATCATTGACTAAGGCTACTAGAAGAACGTATGATACATTACTAAGTTTAATAATTTAGATTACTTAGAAAAATAAATGATGGAAACATTGTAAATAACATCAAACCAAAGATTTATAATCAAACCTCCGTTCGTTGATTCCACCAAAAACTAATTTCTGGTTGAACAATAACAAAGGCAATGTTGCTGCCTTTGATAGATTGATGAATGCTTCTTGTTCTTTCAAGCTTGAGGTTGGCCGAAGAAATCCAAAAGTTCAAGGTCAAGTCCAAAATTTCTCCTCGATCAAAAGTCCAAATTTCTCTCCTTTGTAAAATAATTTTTTTGATCCCCCTTCTATTCTGAGTTTTAATGTGTTATTTATAGGAAAACTTATAAGCCTACTTCTAATTGTTTAAGGAAACTAAAATTAATTGCGAAAAGAAACCAAAACCAAATAAAATTTGGTTTCGGAAAAACTGTGTTGGAAAATTGCGCTGGAGAAAAAAAATTGCTCGCGAAAACTGCGAGCTATGAAAATTTTGCGGGCTAGCGCTGGGGCGACTGGCCAATTCGCCACAGGAAATTCCTGCGGCAAAATGGCTCAAGGCCATTTCTTGCGGGCGAATTGGCCTTGGACAATTCCACTTTCGGTGTTGAATTTTTTCGTAGCTGATTTTTTCGTCGCAAATTTTTATTTTTATTTATTTTTATTAATTTTTTATAGTTATTTTTTATTTTTATTTATTTACTTATTATTATTTTTATTTATTTACTTTTATTATTATAAAAAATTATAAATACTAAAATGAATATTATTTAATTAAAATACCGCAAAATTTATTTTGGACTATATTAAAAAAATATCGGACCAGACTGGGTAAAAAATTTAGAGTTTACAGTTTGCCCCCTACTTGAACGATCAGAGACTATGGCAAAAGAGAGTGAAAAGCAATATGATTTTTGACTGATTTTGGATGAGGATGGGTACTTGGATTTGATTTGGGTACTTGGACCCGAGATTGAACTTGATTTGGGTACTTGGACCCGAGATTGGGTTTGATTTGAGTGCATGGACCCGAGATTGAATTTGATTTGGCCACTTAGATCCTGAGATTGAATTTGATTTTGGTACTTGGACCCGAGATTGGGTACTTGGACCCGAGATTGGGTACTTAGACCCGAGACTGAATTGAATTTGGGTACTTGGACCCAAGATTGAATTTGATTTGGGTACTTAGACCCGAGATTGATTTGATTTGGGTACTTGGACCCGAGATTAGGTACTTGGACTCGAGACTGAATTTGATTTGGGTACTTGTACTGGAGATTAGATACTTGGACCTGAGATTGAATTTGATTTGTGTATTGAACCCGAGATTAAATTTGATTTGTGTACTTAGACCCAAGATTGGATACTTGGACCCCAGATTGGATACCTAGACCCGAGATTGAATTTGATTTTGGTACTTGGACCCGAGATTAGGTACTTGGACCCAAGATTAAATTAGATTTGGGTACTTGGACCCGAGATTGGATTTGATTTGGACCCGAGATTGGATTTGATTTGGGTACTTGGACTCGAGATTGGGTACTTGGACCTAAGATTGATTTGATTTAGGCACTTGGACCAGAGATTGGGTACTTGGACTAGAGACTGAATTGAATTTGGGTGCTTGGACCCGAGACTGAGTATGATTGATCTTTTATCAGTTGAGAAGTCTGATTACTCTGGCTGTTCTATTCTTTAACGCATTGTGGTTCTTCACCCTCAAAATGGATCTTCATCATTGGACCTTGGATCTTCATCCTTAGCACCAAATCTTCACCTTTGAAAACGGATCTTCATCCTTGAAGATCGGGTCTTCACCCTTGTAAATGGATCATAATCCTTGGAGATTAGGTCTTCACCCTTGAAAATGGATCTTCATCCTTTGAGATCGGGTCTCACCCTTGAAAAAATGGATCTTCATCCTTTGGACATCGGGTCTTTACCCTTGAAAATGGATCTTCATCATTGGAGATCAGATCTTCACCCTTGAACATGAATCTTCGTCCTTTGAGATTGGGTCTCCACCCTTGAAAAGGGATCTTTATCCATTGGAGGTCGGTCTTTACCCTTGAAACATAGATCTTTATCCACTGGAGGTCAGGTCTTTACCCTTGAAACATGGATCTTTATCCATTGGAGGTCAGGTCTTTACCCTTGAAACATGGATCTTTATCCATTGGAGGTCGGGTATTTACCCTGGCTACAGCTCTTTTAGCTAAACTGATCTTTTGTCTTTTGCATCTTCATTCTTTTGAGAATTCTAATTTTCTTCTTTTTTCATTCTTTTTTTTGTTTTTCCTTAACACTTTTGCAAAAAATTCAGCCCTTTTTAGCTAGCCTTCATATCCTCTCCTTGCCCCCTTTGATTCAAGGTTTTATTGTCTAATTCTTCGCACCAGTACACACTTCTTCTCTTTGCAAAATTACTGCAGCCTTCTTAAGCAGTGGGCATTCCATGCCCCCTTGATTAGATATCTTCTTTTGATTCTTTATTTCACAAGGTGTTTGCTATTCATTTTGTCAATACAAGACAAGAAATTGCGATGTGATATGCTCATGTATGCATGATATGTAGGAATAATATTTACAATGGTTCCATCAACCCACAGATCGAGGTGATCAGCAGAAGTGTTCTCATTGACTCCTTTGAGATGCCCATTCAGGTCTTGCACTGGAATGACAGGATGCTTCACATTTATGGCTTTTATCTTCATGATATTGAAAGTATGGGTGGTGGAGACCCCAAGCTTCAGAGTCAGGGATACATCCATTTCAAACTATGTCAGTTGGTAGCTTCTTCATGACCTTGCCAATAATCATTTACTTTGCCCAATGTGTCTTTCGAGATTCGACAGTTCAACATACTCCCCTTAAATTGAAGGCTTTGTATATTATGTATACATATATATATATATTGAATTTTGATTTTGAAATCAAATGTTGGCTTTGTCAAATCAATGTCATTTTACCTCAGGACTTGATTTTTCAAATTAACATATCTATAACATGACAACCCCAGTTACCGTACTAAACTCAGGAATCATTTCTATTTAAGCAAGAATTGTTGCACTTTAGATAGAAACATACACATTACTTGGTTAAAGATCTCATTTGAGTTTGAATATTGTCTATCTCATATGCATGCTTATTCAAACTATCTCCACTAATAGACTCTACCTACCAAGAGAGATCAACAGGTCTTTGATAGGCTTGAAATGGGGTCTATAAGGGACATGGGTTAAATGAAGGCCATTTGTAAGTTGGAGCCGTTGTGACACTATGGGCAAACCCTCACATTACAAATTTCTTGTTTGAACTTTAGGCAGTTGGGAGCAATCTTGCTAGACTCCAAATTCCTTCTATCTTCTTAGCATTAATATGGATCTTAATTAGGACAATCTTTCCCCTTGCAAAAAGTTTGGTACCCAAATTTTGTTTCTTTTCTTCTTCTCCCTTTTCTTTCTTTTTATTTTTCTTATTCCTCCCTATCTTTGAGCATTTTATCATTTTGTCATTCTTCCTTGTCGGACTGTCAAGTACAGAACATTTAAGAACTGGATGGTCTTTCTCCTTTTTCTCTGATTTTGATCGAATCTGTGGCTAGGTTGGAAAAATTCAAGTTGAAATGTCCTTATAAACCAAATGGAAACCTTTTGCTGCTTTAGGTAAAAGAGAAGTCGATTGGCTTTCTAAACCATTTTGGGTTTTATTTTATTTTATTTTTTCTTTTCTTCTTCTTTTTTTTTTCTTTTCTTTTCTTTTTTCCTTTTTCCTCTTTCTTTTTTTTGTTATTTTTTGGTTCTAGCTCTAAAAGAGTTATAGTATTTGTTCTAACTTGGGTTTCTAATAATGGATGGGTGGAGTGACATAAATCTCTTTTAACAGGGATAAATCATTTGTTACTCTGATGTTATCTTGATAGATTGGAGATATTAGGTGAACTTCAACTGCCCTTATGGTCTTGAGAACATCAACTATCTTTATGATCTTAACTATTCATTCCTTTCTTTAATCTTCTTGCCTCTTCACCTTAGTGATCATAAGACTTGTCAAAAGTATCACAACATCTTAGGGTAGGTTGTCGGGGTTATATGCCAATGAAAAGAAAGCTAAAATTTTATGAAGGCTCAAAGGGACAACTAGGGATTGATATTTAATAGGGTGGATGCCAGTAGTTGGCTAACCAAATAGTGCCTAGATAATCTCTCTCTTAAATAAGCAGAGTTCAATTTCGCCTTGAAAATTTGTCAAAGCATGTTCTAAGACTAACTAGGACCTAGTTAAAGGTAATTTTGCAGGAGCCCTCTCTAAGTAAGCATACACAACTCAATGCTATAGAATAATTCCCTCATCTAGAACAATCATTGAAATCATGATGCATAGATACGCTAGTTTATAAATATTAAGTTAAATTCCTCATTGGTTCAGCACCAAAATGAACAAAGACCAACAAAAATTTTGATGAAAGTAATTTATTCAAACAAATTTAAATTTGAAAAACACGATTATTCCAATTAAATATTAAAGAAAGTAAAATTGAAAAGCAACATTCAAGCTAAGGAAAGTTTGTTGAGTTAAGCTTCTTCTCCTTTCACATCTTCAATATTCCCATCTTGAAAGGACAATAAAACAAAATCTTCTTCCAATCCTTTTCCCACCATGATGGTTATTGGTGGAGGTACTCTTCCAAATTTAGGCAAAGGATTGTTCTTGGTATTGGGCTTGTCTGGCTCAGATAGCTTACCACTATCGATTAGATTCTGGATCTCATGACTCAACTTCATACAATTATCCTTTTTGTATCCAGGCCTTTGATGGAAGTCGCAAAATGCATTAGTATCAAAGTTAGGTGGAAGAGGATAAGGCAAAGGATGAGGAGTCAAGGGTTGTAACAATCCCTTCTTTTGTAGCTTTTTGAGAACCCAAGGCAACGACTTCCCTAATTCTGAAAACCTCCTCATTCTTCCTTGACTAGAGGCATTAACATCAGCTTCCTTTTGTGTGCTTTGATTGCTAGGCTGATAATATCCTTTCTCATTCCTTCTTTCCGAAAAGCGATTCTTCTCCCTTTCCCACTCTTTGATTTGCAAGCCAGCTTGCAAAATGTCTTTGAAATCACGGATGAGTGTATAAGGCATCCTTTCACAAAGACTAGGCAACACCACTCTCATAATCATCCTTATTTAATCATATTCATCGGGCCTCTTCTTAAGTAAAGCAGCCTGATTTCTCCACCTTTTCACATAGTTCACAAAATTCACATTTGGCCATTGTCTAAATGACTCAACTTCTATTAAGGTAACTTCCATCTCAACATTGTATCCATATTGTTGGATGAAAGCCTTGTATAACATGTCCCAATCTTTTTGAGTACTTTCCTCTAAAGTGTCGAACCAATTTTGGATAATAGGGTCCAATGAGAGCATAAATACCTCAGAGTTTGAGCTTTAGTATCTCAAGCAGACTGCATAGCAGTGATGTACTTCTTCACATGGAGATGGGGGTTTCCAGTACCATTTAAACTTTGCAAAGGATGACATCTTGAATTTGTATGGAACTTCTTCGTTTAGCTCAAATAATTTATCAACTTTGGACATTTCTTTGGTTTTCAACTTCTTCTCAAATTTCTTTTCTAAATCCGTGATCATCTTTTCAACATCAGAAGTTTCAGTTTTCTCCATAGCTGATCTTTCAAAAATCTTCGGTTCTTTCTTCTTGTCTTAAGGATCTTGGAAGTATTGAGCCTAATCATCATCATCATCATCAATGATCACCTTATCATCATCAAAAATCACTTCACCAACTTAAGTCTTCCCTTTGTCCTTTGGCCTCTTAGTGTTAGCAGATGCTTCGGTTATTTCTTCCATGGTCTCAGCTAGGGCCTCTTTTATTTCTTCCATCTTGGCATTGAGGTCTTCATCCACCATTGTGAACTTGAGGGAAAGTATTATATCCCTTACATAACACAACATGGGTAACACAGGTGCCCTAACTCACACACACGATGCAATCTAATATGATGCAATGGATAATAACATGATAAGAAAGAATAGAATAATAAAAAGACCAACGGAATCAACTTCTCTTATCCCCAGTGGAGTCACCACTGTGAGCGGGGATTTTTGCCCCCACTCCCGGTGGATTGGTTCTTGTGACTTCAGCACAGTTTAGGCTCGGGGCCTTAGAGAACACGGACCTATGCCCGGAGAAAATGGAATCGCCATCCGGACGGGCCGGGAAAAATCAAGGGGTGGATGACTCGATTCCTAAGGAATTCCCAACCCCCTAATGAGTTCGAAAAGTTAGGTACGTGTGGGGAAGGTGAGAAATGGCCCAGCACCCCCACAACGCCCGGTTCATTGGAACCAGCCTCCTTTGTAGGTCTTAATATTATAAAATTCTTAAATATGACAATAGTATCCATATTACATTCAAAAATTGAAATAAAGCATTGTTATATTAAAATCAAAGCAATGTCCAAGCAAAGCAGATAAATGGACACCCATCCGAGGATGGAAACATGTCCTTACATCGTTCATGTCTAAACTAAATTGGACACCCACTGAAAGGTAGAAACATGTCCTTTACATTGGTCCAAAATATAAAAGCAATTTAAAGATATTTAACTAATGAGGTACCCACAAAGTGGAAACATACCTCTTACAATTTTAATACTAAAACAAACAAATAATAACAATAAAGAAAACATCCATCCATGATAAATTAAATAAATCAAGCATTGGAATTAAATAAATCAACCATCAAAGCATATAATAAACTATATAATTGAATCTAAAATTAAATAAAGCAATAAATATATAAGTTTAGAGTTTATGTCTCAATTTAGGGTTCTTTACTTAACATTTAGGTTTTTGGGATTTTGAAATTATTATCATTGTTATTTAGGCCACAGTGAAGATTTTTGAAAAAATTGATTTAATTAGGGTTTGGGACTAACATCATGAAATAGGGTTTCTAGGGTTTTATGTTTAACAATTAGGGCTTTGGAAAAAGGAAAGTTAAATACATGGACTCATAATTCACAAATGAATATTGACCCATTCGACGAGCCCATACGGCGGTCCCGCATTTGAAAGAATAATGCTTACCGTGTGATTTTGGAAAGTAGAATTAATTGGGGTTAAAGCTTTTGATACTTGAAAAAATCAAGGCTACTGAATTTATGAAATAGAGATTAGGTTAGTGTTTTAAAGTTTTGGAAGCAGAAGAGTAATTTAGGGTTTTTGAAGTTTTAGAAACAGAAGAAACACCTTTAGGGTTCTTAAGGTTTTTGGAAACAGAAGAGTAGTTTAAGGTTCTTAAGGTTTAGATCATTGACTAAGGCTACTGGAAGAACGCATGATACATTACTAAGTTTAATAATTTAGATTACTTAGAAAAATAAATGATGGAAACATTGTAAATAACATCAAACCAAA
The DNA here is from genome assembly GCA_947685225.1 of Garcia nutans. Lineage (NCBI taxonomy): Eukaryota > Viridiplantae > Streptophyta > Magnoliopsida > Malpighiales > Euphorbiaceae > Garcia > Garcia nutans. Next base: position 21,504,669 of record CANTUV010000017.1, read on the forward strand.
GATTTATAATCAAACCTCCGTTCGTTGGTTCCACCAAAAACTGATTTTTGGATGAACAATAACAAAGACAATGTTGCTGCCTTTTATGGATTGATGAATGCTTCTTGTTCTTTCAAGCTTGAGGTTGGCCGAAGAAATCCAAAAGTCCAAGGTCAAGTCCAAAATTTCTCCCCGATCAAAAGTCCTAATTTCTTTCCTTTGTAAAATAATTTTTTTGATCCCCCTTCTATTATGAGTTTCAATGTGTTATTTATAGGAAAACTTATAAGCCTACTTCTAATTGTTTAAGGAAACTAAAATTAATTAGGAAAAGAAACTAAAACCAAATAGAATTTGGTTTCAGAAAAACTGCGCTGGCGAAAAAAAATTGCTGGCGAAAACTGTGAGCTACGAAAATTTTGCCGGCTGGCGCTGGGGCACTGGTCAATTCGCCATAGGAATTTCCTGTGGCGAAATGGCTCAAGGTTATTTCCTGCAGGCAAATTGGCCTTGGACAATTCCACTTTCGGTGACGAATTTTTTCATCTTTGATTTTTTCGTTGCCGATTTTTATTTTTATTTATTAATTTTTATAATTTTTTTTATTTTTTTATAATTTTTTTTATTTTTTTTATTTTTTATTTTTTATTATTATTTATTTATTTATTTATTATTATTATAAAAATTATAAATACTAAAATAAATATTATTTAATTAAAATACCACAAAATGCATTTTGGACTATATAAAAAAATATCGGATTAGACTGGGTCAAAAATTTAGGGTCTACAGCTTTCCCTCTGCTTGAACGATCTAAGACTATGGCAAAAGAGAGTGAAAAGCAATATGATTTTTGACTGATTTTGGATGAGGATGGGTACTTGGATTTGATTTGGGTACTTGGACCCGAGACTGAACTTGATTTGGGTATTTGGATCGGAGATTGGATTTGATTTAGGTACTTGACCCGAGATTAGGTACTTGGACCCGAGATTGAATTTGATTTGGGCACTTAGACCCTGAGATTGAATTTGATTTGGTTACTTGGACCCGAAATTGGGTTTGATTTGGGTACTTGGACCCGAGATTTGGTACTTGGACACGAGATTGGGTACTTGGACCCGAGACTGAATTGAATTTGGGTACTTGGACCCGAGATTGAATTTGATTTGGGTACTTAGACCCGAGTTTGATTTGATTTGGGTACTTGGACCCGAGATTGGGTACTTGGACTCGAGACTGAATTTGATTTGGGTACTTGGACCAGAGATTGGATACTTGGACCCGAGATTGAATTTGATTTGGGTACTTAAACCAGAGATTAAATTTGATTTGGAAACTTGGACCCGAGATTGGATACTTGGACCCAAGATTAAATTTGATTTGGGTACTTGGCCCCGAGATTGAATTGAATTTGGGTATTTGGACCCGAGATTGGGTGCTTGGACCAGAGATTGGATTTGATTTGGGTACTTGGACCCGAGATTAGATTTTATTTGGACCCGAGATTGGATTTGATTTGTGTACTTGGACCCGAGATTGGGTACTTGGACCTCAGATTGATTTGATTTGGGAACTTTGACAAGAGATTGGGTACTTGGACCCGAGACTGAATTGAATTTGAGTACTTGGACCCGAGACTGAGTTTGACTGTAATATCCCAAAGTATACCCTAAAAGTTTTGGAATTATGGTTGTATTGGTTTTAATGTATATGTTTTATAGAAAGAGAAAAGAAGTAAAGAGAGAGTGTATATGTTGTATATATAGATGTATATATAACATATACAAGTCTAAGAAATGGAAGTCAAAAGAAGATAAGTTAATTAAAAGGAAATATTATAAAAGATAAATGTATATGAAGGATGATATGTATATATATGGTATTTGAAAAATATGGAAAATATAAATACAATATATAAGAGATATACATATAGCAACATATACATCACATATACATGATGTATATATTGGAGTAGGAAAAGTAAGTGTATATAATAAAATAATAATAATAATAATAATAATAATAATAATAATAATAATAATAATAATAATAATAATAATAATAATGATAGTAATGACAAAAGAAAAAAAAAAGAAAAGAAAGTCAAAGGGAAGAAAATTGTGGTGGAGGATTTATATGATATTTTAATATATATATACATATATATATATAAGATAAGGTTGATTAAAGAAAGAAGATTTTCTTTCTTTCTTCTTCTTCTTCTTGTTCTTGACGTGGAGAGAGAGAGAGAGAGAGAGAGAGAGATGTGATTTTATTTACATACACATCAAACTCTTAAGGGCTTTAAGAGAATTGAAGGTGGATATTGAAGATTTGGCAAAGAATTCAAGTGTTCATTTCTTTGTGTTGATTTCTATTGATTGAGTTTATATTTGATATGGTTAGTGTGTAAAGATGATGATAATGAAAGATTGAAGTATATATATATGTTGAATTGGTATTTAGATGATGATAATATGGTTATTTGTGAGGATGATGATGGATTGTTGAAATTGTTTAGTAAGGGTTTAATATAAATGAGTTGGGGAATTGAGTAATTGATATATGGATGATGTATATAATGATTATTATTGATATGTTGAAGTTATGTAAGTGTTAAATTAATAGGTGATTTATGTGTATATTAATCAAGATGTTGAGTAAGGGTGTTGTAGTATGGATTTTGGAGTGATTGTGCTTTCATGGATAAGAGTTGGGAATGTATAATTCTTGCCTGACACGGCCACTGACACGGCCATGTTGTTGGGCGTGTCAACGATATTGAGTTTGACGTTTGTGACACGACCATTAACACGGCCATGTTACTGAGCGTGTCATAGCTACTGAGAGATAAAGTAATTGACACGGCCATGAACACGCCCGTGTTGTTGGGTGTGTCAATGTTTCTGTGAGGCAGAATGAATGACACGTCCAGTGACATGCCCATGTTACTGAGTGTTTCAAAGCTTCTGTGTTGTTAGTTTAGGGCACGATCAGGGATACGCCCGTGTTGTTGAGCGTGTCATGTTTAGAGTTTGCCCTAGTTAGTTTTTATTCTTATTTTCTTATGTGTATAATCACCTTTGGATTAGGTTTTGAAGAGATCGGAGATGCCCTAATCCAAATGTTAAAGAATTCTTGGAAAAGGAAGTGTATAGATTGGTGTGAGTTGTTCTTGAGGTAAGTACAAACTTATATGGATGCATTCTTTTACATGATTTTGAGACTTAACACATTTAGTTATAAATGTGTTAAGTAATTTACCATATTGTTAATACAATGTGACTAATGTTATGATTTGTATAGTGTGAAAGATATGATGATCATTCAAAAAGGTATGTGCAATGCAATTTGTTATGACAAATACTTTATTGATGAATTACTTTAATGTGGCTTGAGAAATGATGAGATGTGATGCCATTATGATTGGCTATGATGATTCAAATGAGATATGAAGCCATTGTTGTTGGCTATAATGATGTAAATGAGATGATTGAGGCATGGTTGCCTAAGTGATGATGAGAAAATGAGAATGAAATTGATAATGAAAGAATAAATGAATTGTGTGTCTTATGTGTTATTACATTTTCAGAGTTTTGTTGTTGGTGGCATGCCTATAGTAACAATCTCTTGAAGTTAGGTTGGGCTTGATCCTTGAAGCCAAGTTGGGTTGAAGTTTAGCATGCTTAACTCCCCTTGAAGCTTGGTTGGGTCTAGTCCTTGAAGCCTAATTGAGATGTTACAACCCTTGAAGCTAGGTTGGGTTTGGTTCTTGAAGCCAAGTTGGGTTGATACTTAGCATGCTTTGTTCCCCTTGAAGCTTGGTTGAACCTAATCCTTGAAGCCTAGTTGGGATAATGATAATGATAAATGTGATAATTAAACCAAAACATTAACTCTAAAAGTTGAATGGCATATTAGTGTCTTTTGGGCCCATGCTTGTCTTTGCTTTAATATGAAACTATGAAGATACAACATGATGTGTAATAAGTTTATGGATGTGGAAAATTGTGAATATTACCTCTTGAATGTTTTGATAAGTTATTGAATAATGCAAGGTTGTGAAATATAATATTCTCTTGAAATGAAATGTTATGAAGTATGATATGATTACAATACATAAGTAAATTATTGAAAAGATATATGGCCTAATAAGTTATGTTGAAAGATGAGATTCTGAAAGTATAATATGGTATGTAATATATATATGGATGTGGACATTGTAAGTATTATTTTATGAATGTTATAATAAGTTATGGAATTGTGGTTTATGTTGATGATATATGTATATATATATAATTATGAGATTGGTAGAAATATATAAAAAGTGTAATTGGAATGACGAAAACATGATAAGAAAATAATGATACATGAATTTAATATATAAGTATCATTTTCTGTGATATATGTTTATAATATTTATTAGTACTACTAAGCTTTCTAGCTTATTGCGGTTGTGTAAATCGCGCAGGTGAGTAGGTGGTTGATCTGAAGTCAAGTCGTTATGCCACGAGCAAGGTAAGAGTATTTCGAGACCAACTAGAAGGTGGTGCATACATGTACAATTTAATTATGTTGTATTTTGATAAAATGTATTCATATGTATAAATGAATTTTGATAAGATCATTATATATATGTATTATCATTAAAAGTATAATGAGTTTGTAAATGTTCTTTAAATAAAATGTATTATTGTTTGGAACTAAAGGAAAGGTTTTTAATCTAAAATGAAAAGTGACAGTCTTATACTTTATATACGTACTGCATGTATACAAGGTATATGTGTAGTACTTATATAGAGTATGGGGGTGTTACAATTATTTTGGTATCAGAGCTTAGGTCTGAGATTCTCAGCCTAAGTAGATTTAAAAAGAAAAGAGGAAATTTTTGAAAAGTGGAATTTGTGATACATGCATATGCATTAACACCTAGGTTGGTCTCGGATGTGGCATTATGTGATTTGTAGTATATCTGAACTATATGAGATGGATGATAGTGTGTGAATGAGGTTTTACATGAAAGTAAAGCTAGAGAAAGAAATGATATAGAAAAATTTGTACAAGTATAATTGATAAATTAAATAATTGAAGTTTACTTAAGTAAAGTAAATTTTGAAATTTTTGAGTATGGAAGTGTGCTTGTGAAAAAGGTCATAAAGAAATTAATAGGAGAATAATGTTGGAAATGAGTAAAAAAAAAATCAAGATTAAAGTAATTACTCTTTTCTCTAAAGTTTGGATCTCTCTCTAATAAAGCTTATGTTTGGATTGCTAGAGAGAGGAAATATTGTTTGAATGTTAAAATGGATAAATATGTTATTAAATTGAAGAAAGAATGGTGGAATATTGAGTGAGTTGATTGTTATAGACAAAGTGTGACAAATTAAGGTTTGGGTATGTAGAATTCAGGTTTTAAAAAGGGATGGTGTTGGTTAAAGTAAGGAGATATAATGGTGTTACTTATATTGTTATTTTAATACAAACATTGTGATCTCAATGTTAGAAATGTGATATGTTTAAGTGTTAATAAAGCTCATATAAATGGTGGTAATATGTGAAAGTTGAATTTTTTTAAATGAGCTTTAATAATTGTGAAAATGATATGTTTTGATGTTACATTATGGTATATATATATAATGCTTTTAAAGTTAATATTAAGAAAATGAGATTTGTAAATTGAAGTTTAGGTAAAGTAGTAAGTTGAGAGTTAGAGTTTTAATGGAATTCTAATGAGGATTATTTAGATATCAACAATTTATTGTGTAGTAAACATATGAGCTATGTGGAATGACTATTATTGCACATGAAAGTATTATGAAGTGGATAATGTAATTAATAATACAGAAATTTGTTTTGAAAAAAAAAAGAAAAAAAAAGAAATGAGTTACTTTAAGTAATTTGATTGGAAATGATAAAGATAGATATGAAGGGTATACTAAATATTTTTAAAAACAAATATGAGAGAGATGTCACATTAGAAATGTGACTACAATGTATGTGAAGTGTTATTATGGTTAGAATGCATATATTTGTTGAGGTGATGAATAATTTAAGTCATGTTAAAAGAATGAGAATGATAATGTTCAAAGAAAAGTAATAAATGTTAAATTTGTATAGATTATATGCGAAAGAGGAATTAAATATACTTGTATGCGTATGTGTATACATGTATAGGATATGTAAGATGAGTTTTTCGATATGAATGTAATTGTATTATGTAAAAAAATGTGGAAAGTAAGTCACATTATGAATGTGACCTATGAATGTGTATGTGGTATACCTACTGGTCTAGTGGTATTGAGAATGATATTGCAAGTATTAATGAACCTAAGAGAGATTAGGTTTTGATTTGCGCAGAGCTAGGCTATGTGATGAAATTGAGAGTGGGAATGGATTCGAGTAATACTGGACAGTGAACTTATTATGGTAATCACTGAACTTGATGATTATATACTATTTTAAGTCCCAAAGTATTTACATATGGAAAGGTTCTATGTATATATGTATAATAAGAGATTGAAGGAGAAAGGGAAAAGTATAATGTATAAAAATTTTTAGAAGAGATAAATTAGAAATGGAGTAATAAATGGAAATTTTGTAAGAATTGCATATGATCGAATATGTATATGTAAGAAATGTTAATATTACTATTGTTGAAACATGAATTAGGCTAATGATGATCATATAATCAAGTGCAAATTGGTTTGAAACGGATTTGAAATGTGTTAACTCTTGGTGTAGCAAAAGTTTAGAGAATGAATATGTAATAACTGCAATACAACTTAGCATTGTAATTTGAAATGTCTGAAAAAGAATAATGGAAGGGCAGTATTGATTAATAAGCCTTAAGCGTGACCATTAAAATATTGTGACCATATGTCTGGTTTAGTATTTTGGTTGGTTAGTTTTGTTATCCACAGATTTGAGCCGAGATAACTTGACTGTAGTATAGTTTTGATGAGATTGATAGTTATGTTTCTAGAAACATGGTCAAGAGTTATGATGGGTAAAGTTGTACTTTATCATTTGATGTTAGAAACTTGTCTATAATCATAGAAATTATGGAAGGAAAGAGAACTGTGAAAATGTTTTGAGTTATGGATAATGTGATATAAAGATAATTATTGTAAAAATAGTAAAGGTATGAAATGTGAGGAGATATTACATGGGAGAAATTACTAAATGTGATTGAACATAATACTGAATATGCTTATGGTACAGAATGAATAAGTGGATGGACTTAAGGTTTAAGTGAGTGAACTATAGGTAGTAAATATGGTATGAGATAATCATGAGAATTTTATGGAAATTGTACTAAGATAATTTGAAATGATTTGTTATTAATAATCATAATCTCCAAAAGCTAAAAAATGGATCTGAAGAGATTAGAAGTTGAACATAAGTTTGACTTAATGGAATTAGGTCATATATATTGTGAAATTTAATGATAAGTTTAAATAAATTAATTGTTGGTTTAAATCGAACAAAATTGAAACGTGGGTATATTGTGACAGATAGATCAATTGATCTAGATTTCGCTAAGGCTGCGAATCAATATTGAGATTTAATATGTATAATTGTATCAAGAGTATAAAAATTTAAATGATAATGTATATGATGTAATATTCTGACAAATAACTGGATATGAATGAATTGAGCTATATCAGTTGTAAATGATGATAAAAAGGGAAAAGGTTGATTACCTGTAAAGTAAGTTTAAAGGCATTATACTAATATTTATGTTAAGTGAAAAGCATACTAAAGAAGGAATTAAGTGTATGAAGAATAAGGATATTGTTATCAATTAAGTTTTGATAAATATCTATTCTAAAAGCGATTGTAATGACGGAAAAATCAATGATTTTAAGGTTAAAGTTAAGAGAGTATTTATAAAGAGATGAAGTGATAAAATATTTTGAATGTAATAATTGGACGAAGTATATGGATGTTATAAGATGATTTGATTCTTGTATAAAGATAAATTCATTGGGAATGTAATGAGTTATTTTGAATGTTTGGTTAAGAAGTAATAAGATATATATATAATGGTGAGTTATGAAATTTAGAGAAGATAATTGACTCTAAGGGGGAGAGTAGAAGTTATGTGATTTGATGACATAATAACTTAATAATATAATTAACTTCATATGAAAGTCAAGATGGTATTTTGTTAAGATTGGGTTGTTACTATACTGGATAATTTCGAGAACGAAATTATTTAAGGGGGAGAGAATTGTAATATCCCAAAGTATACCCTAAAAGTTTTGGAATTATGGTTGTATTGGGTTTAATGTATATGTTTTATAGAAAGAGAAAAGAAGTAAAGAGAGAGTGTATATGTTGTATATATAGATGTATATATAACATATACAAGTCCAAGAAATGGAAGTCAAAAGAAGATAAGTTAATTAAAAGGAAATATTATAAAAGATAAATGTATATGAAGGATGATATGTATATATATGGTATTTGAAAAATATGGGAAATATAAATACAATATATAAGAGATATACATATTGCAACATATACATCACATATACATGATGTATATATTGGAGTAGGAAAAGTAAGTGTATATAATTAAATAATAATAATAATAATAATAATAATAATAATAATAATAATAATAATAATAATAATAATGACAAAAGAAAAAAAAGAAAAGAAAGTCAAAGGGAAGAAAATTGTGGTGGAGGATTTATATGATATTTTATTATTAATATTATATATATATATATAAGATAAGGTTGATTAAAGAAAGAAGATTTTCTTTCTTTCTTCTTCTTCTTCTTGTTCTTGACGTGGAGAGAGAGAGAGAGAGATGTGATTTTATTTACATACACATCAAACTCTTAAGGTCTTTAAGAGAATTGAAGGTGGATATTGAAGATTTGGCAAAGAATTCAAGTGTTCATTTCTTTGTGTTGATTTCTATTGATTGAGTTTATATTTGATATGGTTAGTGTGTAAAGATGATGATAATGAAAGATTGTATATATATGTTGAATTGGTATTTAGATGATGATAATATGGTTATTTGTGAGGATGATGATGGATTGTTGAAATTGTTTAGTAAGGGTTTAATATAAATGAGTTGGGGAATTGAGTAATTGATATATAGATGATGTATATAATGATTATTATTGATATGTTGAAGTTATGTAAGTGTTAAATTAATAGGTGATTTATGTGTATATTAATCAAGATGTTGAGTAAGGGTGTTGTAGTATGGATTTTGAAGTGATTGTGCTTTCATGGATTAGAGTTGGGAATGTATAATTCTTGCCTGACACGGCCACTGACACAGCCATGTTGTTGGGCGTGTCAACGATATTGAGTTTGACGTTTGTGACACGGCCATGAACACGCCCGTGTTGTTGGGTGTGTCAATGTTTCTGTGAGGCAGAATGAATGACACGTCCAGTGACACATCCATGTTACTGAGCATATCAAAGCTTCTGTGCTGTTGGTTTAGGGCACGATCAGGGATACGCCCGTGTTGTTGAGCGTGTCATGTGTAGAGTTTGCCCTAGTTAGTTTTTATTCTTATTTTCTTATGTGTATAATCACCTTTGGATTAGGTTTTGAAGAGATCGGAGATGCCCTAATCCAAATGTTAAAGAATTCTTGGAAAAGGAAGTGTATAGATTGGTGTGAGTTGTTCTTGAGGTAAGTACAAACTTATATGGATGCATTCTTTTACATGATTTTGAGACTTAACACATTTAGTTATAAATGTGTTAAGTAATTTACCATATTATTAATACAATGTGACTAATGTTATGATTTGTATAGTGTGAAAGATATGATGATCATTCAAAAAGGTATGTGCAATGCAATTTGTTATGATAAATACTTTATTGATGAATTACTTTAATGTGGCTTGAGAAATGATGAGATGTGATGCCATTGTGATTGGCTATGATGATTCAAATGAGATATGAAGCCATTGTTGTTGGCTATAATGATGTAAATGAGATGATTGAGGCATGGTTGCCTAAGTGATGATGAGAAAATGAGAATGAAATTGATAATGAAATAATAAATGAATTGTGTGTCTAATGTGTTATTCCATTTTCAGAGTTTTGTTGTTGGTGGCATGCCTATAATAACAATCTCTTGAAGTTAGGTTGGGCTTGATCCTTGAAGCTAAGTTGGGTTGAAGTTTAGCATGGTTAACTCCCCTTGAAGCTTGGTTGGGTCTAGTCCTTGAAGCCTAATTGAGGTGTTACAACCCTTGAAGCTAGGTTGGGTTTGGTTCTTGAAGCCAAGTTGGGTTGATACTTAGCATGCTTTGTTCCCCTTGAAGCTTGGTTGAACCTAATCCTTGAAGCCTAGTTGGGATAATGATAATGATAAATGTGATAATTAAACCAAAACATTAACTCTGAAAGTTGAATGGCATATTAGTGTCTTTCGGGCCCATGCTTGTCTTTGCTTTAATATGAAACTATGAAGATACAACATGATGTGTAATAAGTTTATGGATGTGGAAAATTGTGAATATTACCTCTTGAATGTTTTGATAAGTTATTGAATAATGCAAGGTTGTGAAATATAATATTCTCTTGAAATGAAATGTTATGAAGTATGGTATGATTACAATACATAAGTAAATTATTAAAAGGATATATGGCCTAATAAGTTATGTTGAAAGATGAGATTCTGAAAGTATAATATGGTATGTAATATGTATATGGATGTGGACATTGTGAGTATTATTTTATGAATGTTCTAATAAGTTATGGAATTGTGGTTTATGTTGATGATATATGTATATATATATAATTATGAGATTAGTAGAAATATATAAAAAGTGTAATTGGAATGAGGAAAACATGATAAGAAAATAATGATACATGAATTTAATATATAAGTATGATTTTCTATGATATATGTTTACAATATTTATTAGTACTACTAAGCTTTCTAGCTTTGCACGGTTTTGTAAATCACGCAGGTGAGTAGGTGGTTGATTTGAAGTCAAGTCGTTATGCCACGAGCAAGGTAAGAGTATTTCGAGACCAACTAGAAGGTGGTGCATACAAGTACAATTTAATTATGTTGTATTTTGATAAAATGTATTCATATGTATAAATGAATTTTGACAAGATCATTATATATATTTATTATCATTAAAAGTATAATGAGTTTGTAAATGTTCTTTAAATAAAATGTATTATTGTTTGGAACTAAAGGAAAGGTTTTTAATCTAAAATTAAAAGTGACAGTCTTATACTTTATATACGTACTGCATGTATACAAGGTATATGTGTAGTACTTATATAGAGTATGGGAGTGTTACATTGACTGACCTTTTATCAGTTGAGAAGTCTGACTGCTCTGACTGAACTTTAATGCATTGTGGTTTTTCACCCTCAAAATGGATCTTCATCATTGGACCTTGGATCTTCATCCTTAGCACCAGATCTTCGCCTTTGAAAACGGATCTTCATCCTTGAAGATCGGGTCTTCAATCTTGTAAATGGATCATAATCCTTGGAGTTCAGGTCTTCACCCTTGAAAATGGATCTTCATTCTTTGAGATCGGGTCTTCACCCTTGAAAAAATGGATCTTCATTAATTGGACATCGGGTCTTTACCCTTGAAAATGGATCTTCATCCTTGGAGATCGGGTCTTCACCCTTGAACATGAATCTTCGTCCTTTGAGATTGGGTCTCCACCCTCGAAAAGGGATCTTTATCCATTAGAGGTCGGGTCTTTTCACATAGATCTTTATCCACTAGATGTCGGGTCTTTACCCTTTAAACATGGATCTTAATCCATTGGAAATTGGGTCTTTACCTTTGAAACATGGATCTTTATTCATTGGAGGTCGGGTCTTTACCCTTGAAACATGGATCTTTATCCATTGGAGGTCGGGTCATTACCCTGGCTTCAGCTCTTTTAGCTAGACTGATCTTTTGTCTTTTGAATCTTCATTCTTTTTAGAATTCTAATTTTCTTCTTTTTTCATTATTTTTTGTTCTTCCTTTGCACTTTTGCAAAAAATTCAGCCCTTTTTAAATAGCCTTCATATCCTCTCCTTGCCCCCATTGATTCAAGGTTTTGTTTTCTAATTATTCGCACCAGCACACACTTCTTCTCTTTGCAAAATTACTGCAACCTTCTCAAGCAGTGGGCTTTCCATGCCCCCCTGATTTGATATCTTCTTTTGATTCTTTACTTCACAAGGTGTTTGCTATTCATTTTGTCAATACAAGAAAAGAAATTGCGATGTGATATGATCATGTATGCATGATATGCAGGAATAATACATACAATGGTTCCATCGACCCACAGACCGAGGTGATCAGCAGAAGTGTTCTCATTGACTCCTTTGAGATGCCCATTCAGGTCTTGCACTGGAATGACAGGATGCTTCACATTTATGGCTTTTATCTTAATGATATTGAAAATATGGGTGGTGGAGACCCCAAGCTTCAGAGTCAGGGATACATCCATTTCAAACTATGTCAATTGGTAGCTTCTTCATGACCTTGCCAATAATCATTTACTTTGCCCAATGTGTCTTTCTAGATTCGACAGTTCAACATACTCCCCTTAACTTGAAGGCTTTGTATATTATGTATACATATATATATATATATATTTTTAATTTTGATTTTGAAATCAAATGTTGGCTTTGTCAAATCAATGTCATTTTACCTTAGGACTTGATTTTTCAAATTAACGTATCTATAACATGACAACCCTAGTTACCGTACTAAACTCAGGAATCATTTCTATTTAAGTAAGAATTGTTGCACTTTAGATAGACACATACACATTACTTGGTTAAAGATCTCATTTGAGTTTGAATATTGTCTATCTAATATGCATACTTATTCAAACTATCTCCACTAATAGACTCTACCTACCAAGAGAGATCAACAGGTCTTTGATAGGTTTGAAATGGGGTCTATAAGGGACATGGGTTAAATGAAGGCCATTTGTAAGTTGGAGCCATTGTAACACTATGGGCAAACCCTCACATTACTAATTTCTTGTTTGAACTTTAGGCAGTTGGGAGCAATCTTGCTAGACTCCAAATTCCTTCTATCTTCTTAGCATTAATCTGGATCTTAATTAGGACAATCTTTCCCCTTGTAAAAAGTTTGGCACCCAAATCTGTTTCTTTTCTTCTTCTCCCTTTTCTTTCTTTTTATTTTTCTTATTCTTCCCTTTCTTTGAGCATTTTATCATTTTGTCCTTCTTCCTTGTCGGACTGTCAAGTATAGAACATTTAAGAACTAGATGGTCTTTCTCCTTTTTCTCTGATTTTGATCGAATCTGTGGCTGGGTTGGAACAATTCAAGTTGAACTGTCCTTATAAACCAAATGGAAACCTTTTGCCGCTTTAGGTAAAAGAGAAGTCGGTTGGCTTTCTAAACCATTTTGGGTTTTATTTTATTTTATTTTTTCTTTTCTTCTTTTTTTTTCTTTTTTTTCTCTTCTTTCTTTTTTCCTTTTCCTTTTTCCTTTTTTTGTTATTTTTTGGTTCTAGCTCTAAAAGAGTTATCTTATTTGTTCCAATTTGGCTTTCTAATAATGGATAAGTGGAGTGACATAAATCTCCTTTAACAGGGATAAATCATTTGTTACTCTGATGTTATCTTGATAGATTGGAGATATTAGGTGAACTTCAACTGCCCTTATGGTCTTGAGAACATCAACTATCCTTATGATCTTAACTATTCATTCCTTTCTTTAATCTTCTTGCCTCTTCACCTTAGTGATCATAAGACTTGTCAAAAGTATCACAACAGCTTAGGGTAGGTTGTTGGGGGTTATATGCCAATGAAAAGAAAGCTAAAATTTTATGAAGGCTCAAAGGGATAACTAGGGATTGATATTTAATAGGGTGGATACCAGTAGTTAGCAGAGTTCAATTTCGCCTTGAAAATTTGTCAAAGCATGTTCTAAGACTGACTAGGACCTAGTTAAAGGTAATATTGTAGGAGCCCTCTCTAAGTAAGCATACACAACTCAATGCTATAGAATAATTCCCTCATCTAGAACAGTCATTGAAATCATGATGCATATATATGCTAGTTTATAAATATTAAGTTAAATTCCTCATTGGCTGAGCACCAAAATGAACAAAGACCAACAAAAATTTTGATGAAAGTAATTTATTCAAACAAATTTAAATTTGAAAAACACGATTATTCCAATTAAATATTAAAGAAAGTAAAATTGAAAAGCAACATTCAAGCTAAGGAAAGTTTGTTGAGTTAAGCTTCTTCTCCTTTTACATCTTCAATATTCCCATCTTGAAAGGACAATAAAACAAAATCTTCTTCCAATCCTTTTCCCACCATGATGGTTGTTGGTGGAGGTACTCTTCCAAATTTAGGCAAAGGATTGTTCTTGGTATTGGGCTTGTCTGGCTTAGGTAGCTTACCACTATCGATTAGATTCTGGATGTCATGCCTCAACTTCATACAATTGTCCATTTTGTATCCAGGCCTTTGATGGAATTGGTAAAATGCATTAGTATCAAAGTTAGGTGGAAGAGGATTAGGCAAAGGATGAGGAGTCAAGGGTTGTAACAATCCCTTCTTTTGTAGCTTATTGAGAACCCAAGACAACGACTTCCCTAATTCTGAAAACCACCTCATTCCTCCTTGACTAGTGGCATTAACATCAGCTTCCTTTTGTGTGCTTTGATTGCTAGGCTGATAATTTCCGTTCTCATTCCTTCTTGCCGGAAAGATGTTCTTCTCCCTTTCCCGCTCTTTGATTTGCAAGCCAGCTTGCTTAAGGTCTTTGAAATCACGGATGAGTGTATGAGACATCCTTTTATGAAGACTAGGCAACACCCCTCTCATAATCATCCTTATTTAATCAGATTCATCTGGCCTCTTCATAAGTAAAGTGCCTGATTTCTCCACCTTTTCACATAGTTCACAAAATTCACATTTGGCCATTGTCTAATTGACTCAACTTCCATTAAGGTAATTTCCATCTCAACATTGTGTCCATTTTTTTGGATGAAAGCCTTGTATAACATGTCCCAATCTTTTTGAGTATTGTCCTCTAAAGTGTCAAACCAATTTTGGACAACAGGGTCCAATGAGAGCATGAAATACCTCAGAGTTTGAGCTTTAGTAGCTCGAGCAGACTGTATAGTAGTGATGTACTTCTTCACATGGAGATAGGGGTTTCCAGTACCATTTAAACTTTGCATAGGATGGCATCTTGAATTTTTATGGAACTTCTTCGTCTAGCTCAAATCATTTGTCAGCTTCGAACCTTTCTTCGATTTTCAGCTTCTTCTCAAATTTCTTTTCTAAATCCACGATCATCTTTTCAACATTAGAAGTTTCAGTTTTCTCCATAGCTGATCTTTCAACAATCTTCGGTTCTTTCTTCTTGTCTTGAGGATCTTGGAAGTATTGAGCCTAATCATCATCATCATCAATGATCACCTTATCATCATCAAAAATCACTTCACCAACTTTAGTCTTCCCTTTGTCCTTTGGCTTCTTAGTGTTAGCAGATGCTTCGGCATGATTTCCTAAACTGTCGTAATCTAGGACTGTGAGCCAGAAAGGATCAATGATATGAGATGCAAATGTATGTATGCATGTTTCAACAAACAATCAACAAAGATAAGTAGAAAGTCCCTTCCAAACTTATAACATCCACACATGAATGGTGAGTCTCTTTTCTTAGGCATATGGTTAACAAAATACTAACATGGGGTATCTTGTTTTTGAATAATTCCCTCGGACGTTTCAACCAATAGTTATATTTTTAAAAATGGAAATCAATTCATGATAATTTCCATTAATTAGGTTTTAATCCATTCAACCAACTAAAGTAGCTTTTATTGGATTAAAACTAAATTAAGAGGTTTATTATAAATAGATTTCTTACTTGAAAAAGTAACTAATGATTCATGCCAAAAACAAGCCCATGATTAATTATTCTTAGTATAAACTAGGCTCACAATTGATTTTTGGTATTTCATAATTGACCTAAATATTTGTAAGCTCTTTTGAATGAAAATAATTTTTTTTCTAAGTCCATTGTAAAAATATTTTAGAAAGAATGGATTTTGGGCATAGTATTTTGGGTTATGAAAAAAGAATTTGTTTATGGAAAAGTTTTATATCCAAAGATCATTTTGAAAACTTTTAAAAATAGCTTTTGTCTTTTGGACTTTAAAGAAAAATTTATTTTGAGCTCACTATGTACTTAGGTCATATTAGAAAAAGAACAAACCAAATAAGCCATGATTTAAACCAAGATAAACTAACCATAGTCAAACAACAAGCATTTAGGGTAAAAATCTAAAGAAAGTAACTAGGCCAATTACATGAACTTTAGTCTTTGGGTACAAAGGCTTAGGTTCCCATAGCAAGTATATACAAAATGGTACGAGGCTATGAGTGGTTATGCCATGCTCAATCTCCATACCTTGAGTGAAAGTATGATATCCCTTACATAACACAACACGGGTAACACGAGCATCCTAACTCACGCACACGATGCAATCTAATATGATGCAATGGATAATACCATGATAAGAAAGAATAGAATAATAAAAAGACCAATGAAATCAACTTCTCTTATCCCCAGTGGAGTCGCCACTGTGAGTGTGGATTTTTACCCCCACTCCCCGTGGAATGGTTCTTGTGACTTCGACACTGTTTAGGCTCGGGGCCTTAGAGAACACGGACCTATTCCCGGAGAAAATGGAGTCACCACCCGGACGGGCTGGGAAAAAGAGAGGGGTGGATGACTCAATTTCTATGGAATCCCCAACCACTAATGAGTTTGAAAAGTTGGGTACGTGTGAGAAAGGTGAGAATGGCCCAGCACTCCCACAATGCCCAGTTCATTGGAACCGGCCTCCTTTGCAGGTCTTAATATTATAAAATTCTTAAATATGACAATAATATCCATATTACATTCAAAAATTGAAATAAAGCATTGTTATATTAAAATCAAAGCAATGTCCAAGCAAAGCAGATAAATGGACACCCATTCGAGGATGGAAACATGTCCTTACATCGTTCATGTCTAAACTAAATAGGACACCCACCGAAAGGTAGAAACATGTCCTTTACATTGGTCCAAAATATAAAAGAAATTTAAATTACATGATATTTAACTAATGAGGTACCCACAAAGTGGAAACATACCTCTTACAATTTTAATGCTAAAACAAACAAATAATAACACTAAAGAAAACATCCATCCATGAAAAATTAAATAAATCAAGCATTGAAATTAAATAAATTAACCATCAAAGCATATAAAAAACTATATAATCGAATCTAAAATTAAATAAAGCAATAAATATATAAGTTTAGAGTTTATGTCTCAATTAAGGGTTCTTTAATTAACATTTAGGTTTTTGGGATTTTGAAATTATTATCATTGTTATTTAGGCTACTGTGAAGATTTTTGGAAAATTTGATTTAATTAGGGTTTGTGACTAACATCATGAAATAGGATTTCTAGGGTTTTATGTTTAACAATTAGGGCTTTGGAAAAAGGAAAGATAAATACATGGACTCATAATTAACAAATGAATATTGACCCATTCGACGAGCCCATATGGCGGTCCCACTTTTGAAAGAATAATGCTTACCGTGTGATTTTGGAAAGAAGAATTAATTAGGGTTAAAGCTTTTGATACTTGAAAAAATCAAGGCTACTAAATTTTTGAAATAGAGATTAGGTTAGGGTTTTAAAGTTTGGAAGCAAAAGAGTAATTTAGGGTTTTTGAAGTTTTAGAAACAGAAGAAACACCTTTAAGGTTCTTAAGGTTTTTAGAAACAGAAGAGTAGTTTAGGGTTCTTAAAGTTTAGATCATTGACTAAGGCTACTAGAAGAACATATGATACCCAAAGACTAAAGCTCATGTAATTGGCCTAGTTACTTTCCTTAGGTTTTACCCCAAATGCATGTTGTTTGACTATGGTTAATTTATCTTGGCTTAAATTATGACTTTATTTGGTTTGTTCTGTTTCTAATATGACCTAAGTACATTGTAAGCTCAAAATAAATTTTTCTTTAGAAAATCCAAAAGACCAAAGCTATTTCCAAAAATTTTCAAGATGGTCTTTGGATATAAAACATTTCTATAAACATATCTTTGACTCATGGCCCAAATACTAAGCCCGAAATATATTTTTCTAAAATCTTTTTATGGATTTAGAAACAAGATTATTTTTACCAGATCTTTTATTACAAAGAGCTTGCAAAATATTTAGGTCAATTAAGAAATACCAAAAATCAATTGTGGGCCTAGTTTACACTAAGAATAAATTAACCATGGACTTGTTTTTTGCATGAATCATTAGTTACCTTTTTCAAGTGAGAAATCTATCTATAATAAACCTCTTAATTTAGTTTTAATCCAATGTAGCATAAAAGCTACTATAGTTGGTTGAATGAATTAAAACCTAATTAATGGGAATTATTATGAACTGATTTTCATTTTCGAAAATATAACTATTGGTTGAAACGTCCTAGGGAATTATTCGAAAGCAAGGTAACCCATGTTGGTATTTTGTTAATCATATACCTAGGAAAAGAGACTCGCCATTCTTGTGTGGATGATATAAGGTTGGAAGGAACGTCCTATTTATCCTTGTTTGTTTATTGTTTGTGCATGCATACATGCATACATTTGCATCTCATATTATTGATCCTCTTTGGCTCACAGCCCTGGATTATGACAGTTCAAAAGCTTACAACAATCCGACCTATGCCGGAGATGAAGTATCTAGCAATGACTCAATCACTTGCTCACCAAAAATAATGGAGCCCGAAAAAATTCAAAGGATGGTGGATGAGGCCCTCAACGCCAAGATGGAAGAAATAAAAGAGGCCCTACCTGAGGCCATGAAGAACCAATTGATTGCAATCTTAGAGAATCATGCCGAGGCATCTGCTAGCACTAAGAACCCAAAGGACAAAGGGAAGACTAAAGTTGGTGAAGTGGTTTTTGATGATGAAAAGGTGATCATTGATGATGATGATGATTGGGTTCAATACTACCAAGATGTTCAAGAGAAGAAGAAAGAACCGAAGGTTGTTGAGAAAGCAACTATTGACAAGACCGAGACATCCGATATTGAAAAGATGATTGCTAATTTAGAAAAGAAATTTGAGAAGAAGCTGAAAACCAAAGAGATGTCCGAGATCGATAAACTATTCGAGCTAGATGAAGAAGTCCCATACAAGTTCAAGATGCCATCTTTTGCAAAGTACAATGGCACCGAAAATTCTCATCTCCATGTGAAGCAGTATATCACTGCCATGCATTCTGCCTGAGCTACTAAGGCTCAAACCCTAAGGTACTTTATGCTCTCATTGGACCCTATTGTCCAAAATTGGTTCAATACCTTAGATGATGGAACACAAAAGAATTGAGATTTGCTATACAAAGCCTTCATCCAACAATATGGATATAATGTTGAGTTAGAAGTTACCTTAATGGAAGTGGAGTCCATTAGGCAAAGGCCAAATGAGAATTTTGTAGATTATGTGAAGAGATGGAGAAACAAGGCCGCTTTGCTCAAGAAGAGGCCTGATGAATTTGATCAAATAAGGATGATTGTGAGAGGGGTGTTGCCTAGTCTTCGTGAGAGGATGTCTCATACACTCATCCATGATTTCAAAGACCTTCTCCAAGCTGGTTTGCAAATTGAAGAATGGAAAAGGGAGAAGAACCATTTTTCAACAAAAAGGAACGAGAAAGGGAGCTATCAATCTGGTAGCCAAAGCATGCAAATGGTCATCGGTGTTAATGCTACTAACCAAGGAACGAGGAGACAATTTTTGAAATTGGGAAAATCGATGTCTTGGGTTCTTAATAAGCTTCAAAGAAAGGGATTGCTACAACCCTTAAATCCTCATCCTTTGCCTAACCCTCTCCCACCTAATTTTGACACCAAAGCATTTTGTCAATTTCACCAAATGCAAGGGCATGACACGGATAAATGTGTAAGGTTGAGACATGAGATCCAAAATCTAATTGATAATGGGAAGCTACCCAAGTACAATAAGCCAAACACTAAAGACAACCCATTACCAAAATTCAATAGGGTACCACCACCAGCAACCTTCATGATTGGAGGAGGTTTGCATGAGGATTTTGTCATGTCTTCTTTTCAAGATGTGGGTGGAGAAGTAACCAAAGAAGAAGAGGTATTTGGTGAAATTAAAAAAGCTATGATGGGTAGAAAAGTAACAATTTGTGTTGTCAACGGGTTTTGGGATTCAAGTGATAGTGATGATGATACTATATCCAAGAAGGAGGAGTGGACTTGGTCCGAGCCCGAAGAAGATGAGGTGATGAATGCTAGATCCTGTAAGCCTTATGCAAGGCCTCAACCTAAGGAGGTAGAAACTAATAAGGGGAAGGAAGTTGAAGTAGAAGAAGATGATGCTGTGCTCAAGCAATTGAAAAGAACCCAAGCAAGTGTTAGCATTTGGGACTTATTAGCTACTTCTAAAAAGCACCGAGAAACTATGGCCAAAGCTTTAGCGAGCATGCCAATTTCTACCTCCAAAACACCGAAGGAGTTGATCAACTTCATAAAAAGTGGGGAAGTAATGAAATGTGAAGAGGTTCAAGAAAAGAGTGAAGTTAATATGGGAGTAGTTTCTTTTTTGGATGCAGACTTATCGGAGGAGGGGAGAGACCACATTCGCCCTCTCTTTATCAAAGTAGAAGTCAAGGGGAAGAGGACTCCTTGTGTAATGGTCGATGATGGGTTCGCCATGAATCTTTGTTCACTTAAGATATTACCAAAGCTAGCTATGTCAACAAGTGATCTAAACCCAACCGAAGTGACAATTCGGGCTTATGACAACACTAAGAGGCATGCCGGAGGGACTTTCAAAGCTGTTGTCAAGGTTGGTCCAATTGAATCTATTGTTGAATTTGTTGTTTTAGACATACTGGTTACCTTCGCCTTACTCTTGGGGTGACCATGGTTCCATCCCCTTGGTGGAGTTCCTTCCACCCTTCATCAAAAGATCAAGTTCCCCAACGGAGATGAGACAGTGGTCATTGAAGCTGAAGATAATGAGATTGCTAACGCTCTAATGGTTGAGAGGCCTCTCAATGATTTTCAAGTAGCTGCAATTTCTAATGATGAAGTAGTAGACTCCAAAGTCTTGAATATGATGAAGAACATGAACTACTTTCCCAGAGCGGGTCTTGGAAAGGGAAAGGCTGGTTTGACAAAGCTGCTAGATTTTAGAACTCAAACTTCCAAGAAAGGGTTGGGATATGATGAAGCCAATGATGTCCAGCCAAAGAAGAGTGAGAAGAAGAGATTCCCTCCACTTGAAGAAATATTTGTCAAGGCTCCAGATATGGGACCACTCCAAGGAAAGCCCGAGCCGATCAGGTTTATGGGTAAGTTAATCCTAGGTTTTGAATTTTTGCAGATGTTGCCAAGCTAGTGGAGCAAGTGAAGAAAGAACTCACCCTACCAACCAGCATAGTATCCAAACCAAAAGAGAAGAATGAAGTTGTCATGAAAGTTGAGAAGTCTCTAGAAGAGATTGCTGCCCTGGTCGAAGAAAAGTTTGAAGACATCCTGCTTTATGATTCTGAGAACAATGATTTTGATTTTGATTTTAATTTGTCTGCTTTGTATGAGGATGATGATGTTTTCTTTTCCAAATGCAATAAAGTATGATTTTGCTTACTTCAGTGTTGTTTCTCCTGATGGTTGCATGCATTCAAACAGCAGTTACATGAGCATCTTTAATATTAATTCTGTTAACACACAATCATTAAATTTGGGAACAACTGAAAATCTTAAAAACATTAGCATAGCATCCGACCTTACTCCTGATGAGAGAGAGAGATTTGAAAAAATATTCAAAAAATATGAAGAAGTGTTTGCTTGGTCTTATGAAGATATACCTGGAATAGATCGAGACATAGCCGAGTATCATATTCCAACTCACACTCACATAAAACCTATCAAACAAAAGCTTAGGCGATTAAGACCTGAGTGGGCTGAATTGGTTAAAGAAGAGGTTACTAAGCAAATACAAGTGAAGTTCCTTGAAGTGATAGAATACCCAGATTGGCTAGCCAACATAGTGCCCGTGCCAAAGAAAGATGGAAGAATAAGGATCTATGTGGACTATAGAGATTTGAACAAGGCTTCCCTTAAGGATGATTTTCCTTACCTCATATAGATGTCCTTATTGATAGTGCGGCCTCTAGCGTGCTACACTCATTTGTAGATGGATTTTCTGGATACAATCAAGTGTTAATGGCACAAGAGGATAAAACCAAAACTGCTTTCATTATTACATGGGGTATATTTTGTTATAGGGTAATGTCGTTCGGCTTAGAGAATGCTGGAGCAACCTACCAAAGGATGGCCACCACACTATTTCATGACATGATGCATAAAGAAGTTGAATTATATGTTGATGATATGATGGTTAAATCGGACACAAGGGAGCAACACTTCAAAACTTAGAGTTATTCTTCGATAGAGCTTTGAAATATAAGCTAAGATTAAACCCGAAGAAGTGTGCATTCGGTGTTACCTCAGGTAAATTGTTGGGACATGTAATTGGTCCATATGGCATTGAGATTGATCCTGACAAAGTCAAAGCAATCAAGGAAATTCTAGCCCCTAAGACGGAGAGAGAAGTTCGGGGATTCATTGGTAAATTACAATACATTAGCATATTCATAGCAAAACTCACAACAATTTTTGAGCCTATCTTCAAATTGCTTAGAAAGAATCATTCGGTCGTATGGAATGAAGAATGTCAAAAGGCCTTTGAGCTAATAAAAGAGTATTTGTTGAATCCTCCTGTTTTAAGACCACCTAAACCCGACAAACCTTTATTACTGTACTTAGCAGTAGAAGAAGAGTCGATAGGAGCCATGCTAGCCCAAGCAAATGAGTCAGGGATTGAGCATGCAATTTACTATTTGAGTGGAAAGCTCCTACCTTATGAAATTAAGTATAGTATCATTGAAAAGACCTGTATAGCCATAGTTTGGTCTTCTAAGAAGTTGCGGCATTATTTTCAATCGTATAGTGTGCAAGCAATTTCCAGGTTGGATACAATGAAGTACTTAAGGGAGACACCCTCTTTAATTGGGAAATATGGTCGATGGTTGATAATATTAGAAGAATTTGAGATTGAGTATGTAACCAGGAAAAAAATCAAAGGTAGAGCGGTGGCAGAATTCCTGGCTCAACAACCATTACCAGAAAGTGAAGAGGTAATCTTGGAATTTCCAGATGAACATTTAGAAGCAATTGAAGTACAAGGGTGGAAAATGTATTTTAATGGAGTAGTGAACAGGAAAGGAGCAGGTTTGGGAGTTGTACTAGAATCGCCCGAAGGGGAACTTATCCCTTTAGCCAAAAAGTTGAAATTTAGGGTAACCAATAATATGGTGGAATACGAAGCTTGTATTTTCGGTTTGGAGACCCTAATGATAATGAAGGTGGATAAGGTGGAAGTTTATGATGTTGCTAGTAGTATCCCAAGTAAATGGAGAATGGGAGTTGAAAGAAGAAAAATTAAGACCATACCACCACTACCTGACCATGATGAAGAAGAACTTTAAGGAGTGTAGGTTTATACACCTGTCAATAGAAGAAAATCAGATGGCTGATGCCCTGGCCACATCGGCTTAGGTATGGGAAAATCCTGTCAGTTTATTTCTTAAGCCTCTGATCTTGACCAGTTCATCAACTCCTTGCTATGAATATGAGACAATCATGGAAATTGATATAGAACATGATGCGTGGTATGATACTATAAGGCGATTTCTGGAGGAAAGAGAATACCCGCCTGGGGCAACAAAGAAAGAGAGAAGAGCCATAAGGCGGTGGTCATTGTAATACATCACCTTCCATGGGGAGTTATATCGAAGATGGTTTGATGGGGTGCATTTGAGATGTTTAAGAAAACTTGAAGTTGTGCGTATCATTTCAGAAATACATGCGGGAAGTTGCGGTCCACACATGAGTGGTTTGGCCCTAGTTAAGAAGATTATTTGACCAGGTTACTACTGGTTGACCATGGAGAAAGATTGTATTAAGTTTGTCAAGAAGTGCCAACAATGTCAGATATATGGTAACTTGAATCACATGCCTCCTGAAGAACTGCATTCAATGTCTTCACCCTGGCCATTTGCCACCTGGGGTATCGACATTATAGGAGAGATACATCTGACAGCTTCAAACGGTCACCGTTTCATTGTGGTACCAGTAGATTATTTTTCAAAATGGATCAAAGCCGAATCCTTCAATAAACTGGGTGTAAGCCAAATGGCTAGGTTTATTGAAAAGAACCTCATCTGCAGATACGGGGTCTCGCATAGTGTGATATCAGATAATGGGGAACAGTTTTAAGGAGAAGTTAAGGATTTATTCTCGAAGTACCAAATCCATCATCATAGATCCTCTCCTTATAGACCAAAGGCTAATGGTGCCGTAGAAGCGAAAAACAAGACAGTAAGAAAATTCTTTCTAAGATGACCAAGACTTACAAGGATTGGTCAGAGATGCTTCCCTTTGCTTTATGGGGGTAAGGACAAGTGTGCGAACACCTACTGGAATGACACCATTCTCTTTGGTTTACGGGATGGAAGCAGTGTTGCCAATTGAAATTAAGATTAAGTCATTGAGAGTAGTCCTGGAAGCTGAACTGCCCGAAACAGAATGGGTAGCAAGCAGATACACACAGTTAGCTCTACTAGAAGAGAGAAGGTTAAAGGCACTATATCATCACCAACTGTATCAAAAGAAGATAGCTCGGGTCTATAATAGAAGGGTTAAGGTCAGAAAATTCAGAGTTGGGGATTTGGTGTTGAAGCAGCGTAAGCCTAATGTATCTGATCCAAGAGGGAAGTTTAGACCTAGCTGGGAAGGGCCATATGTCGTGAAACAAGTCATGAACAAAGGTGCGGTGAAGTTGTCAGACATGGATGGGAACAAATTTAGTAAGCCAGTAAACATTGACAGGTTAAAGAAGTTTTATGTATGAAAAATAAAAAAGAAAGAGCTGGCTAGGTTGAAAACCCAAAAGGGTGGCCTAGGTAAAAGTTAGCGCAGTCTGCTAGTCCCGAAAACCCAAAAGGGCGGGCTAGGCAACAATTAGGGCTAAATAAGAGAAAATCATCGATTAGAAAACCCGAAAGGGCTAATTGGCAACAAGAGTGATCTTGTGTATGCTGGCTTTATGTTTGGTTGTTCCCCAATTTAATAAAATAGAATTAATGTTAACATTGTTCTATGTGCACTGTTATAAGTATTGACTCTCTCTCGGGAAATACAGGGTACCCTCACGATGTTATGTTCATATTCCCATACCTACAACAATAAAAATAAAGATCACATGCATGCAAGAAAAGAGTGGAAATGACATTGGTGGAAGAAAGAATACCTCAATAATTTCCATCAAGCCGACAAAAGACTTCTTGCTTCGGAAAAGCTTATCAAGACCATGGTAAAGACAGGCGAGACTACCCAGCCAGAAGATGGTACCATTCTGAGATAAGAAAGGGCACCCAACACTGACAAGTGGATGGAGGATTCAGTGCTACCTAAGATGGTCGACCTAAGTAGATATAACAAAAATCCTCGAGCATACTGTTCGGCCATGTCTCTGCCAGCCCGTCCTTCGTAGTTCATCCAATAACTACGAATTGGCTCGATTTTTATCTTAAAAGGCCCTTTATATGATGGTTCCATACCAATTAGTTCATGAATTTCTTCAAATGTTAAAATATCGTTGGTTAGAGGAACCGAAACACCATCATATCGAAGGCCGGTTATAGCAGTAAAATCTACTGGACCAATTGTCATCTCCCCAATGGGCAAGTGAAAAGTGTGGGTTGTATCCAACCATCGCTCTGCAAGCGCCTGGACTATGCTCCGGTCTATCTGATATTCCTCGGATGGCAATTGTAAGATGAACTGCTCAAAGCTGCAATATCGGATAATCCACCTTACCCGAGAAGGCACTAAATTGTACCATCGTCGGGCTTTATAAATACACCCTCCAGCCCGAACAACGCAACGATCATGCTAACACAGGCCCAGGTAAGTTAATACCAGGTAAGTACATATTATCCTATCTACTTAAATTAATTTATTTTTTCTAAAAAAGAATAAAAATATAAAATATTAAAAAAAATAAACAAAAAAATAAAAGTAAACAATAAATAAAAACTAAATAATAATAAAAATATGAAAATATAAAAATATAAAAAATATAAAAAAACAACAAAAAAATATCAAGAGAAATAAAAAGGAAAAAATAATTACCTCGCTCTTTTGATTGGAACTGTGATGGAGCGGCATCCCAGCTAGTATATCTAAATTTTCATCTTCATGATGCCGAATAAACTCCAATAACTCAGCATTAGAATGAGTCTCTGACCTCGAAGCATGCATTAATTTTTTTTGAAAAATATATGCTAAAATTGAAAGAAATTTGAGAGAATTATGAAATTGAAATCGTGCTGTGAAATGAAATGAAGGAATGGTGGCTTTTTATAGAGAAACGGCAAGTAAAAAAAAATTCAAAAATGTTCATGAATAGTAAATTTTACTATTCATGAATAGTAAAATTTACTATTGATTAATAGTAAAAGTACTATTTCCAATAATAAATACTATTTGATACTATTTTTAAACAGTAAATTTACTATTTATAAATAGTAAATAGTGCATAAACAATAACTACACAGTAAATAAATAGTAAATTCAATTATTCACTTTAATCATTCAAATAATTGCGAGTATATAAATACTTTTACACCTAGGGGGCAATAAGAAGACATATGCATAAAAATTAACCAAACTTTTTTGAAATTAAAAATTATTAGCTCGGGTCCAGAACCCAAATTTTTCTTAGGTCCAGAACCTAGAATCTCTTCTAAGTCCAAAACTTAGCTCTGGTCCAGAATCCAATTTTACCATTAGGTCTAGAACCTAGAATTATTTCTAAGTCCAGAACTTAACTCGGGTCCAGAACCCAAATTTTCCTTAGGTCCAGAACCTAGAATCTCTTCTAAGTCCAGACCTTAGCTCGGTTCTAGAACCCAATTTTACCATTATGTCCAGAACCTAGAATTATTTCTAAGTCCAAAACTTAGCTCGGGTCCAGAACCCAAATTTTCCTTAGGTCCAAAACCTAGAATTATCCTTGAGTCCAGCACTCAAACCGGGTCCAGAACCCAAAACCTCCACCATCTCAAAAATTAAGTCTTGTTGCTTTTCACTCTCTTTCACTAAAGTTTCAGATCATTCAAGAAGGGGGCAAACTGTAGACCCTTAATTTTTTGACCCAGTCCGGTCCAATATATTTTGTTTGGTCCAAAATAATTTTTATGTTGTCTAATATATTTTAATTGGTCCAAAATAATTTTTGTTATATTAATTAAATAATTTTTGCTTTATTATCTAATTTTTATTAATAAAAAATAAAAAATAAAAAATAAAAATAAAAAAAAATCGGCGACGGAAAAATCTGCAATTTAAAAAATCGTCGCCGAAAACCATCAGCGCGGGCTTGGCCGTGGGCCATTTTGCCCGCAGGAGTTTCTTGCGGACGAAATGGCCAAAGTTATTTCGCCCGCAGGATTTTCCTACGAGCGAAATGACTTTGCCATTTCGCTCGTAGGATTCGCCTGCAGGATTTTCCTGCTGGTGAAATGGCCCGTAGGCCGTTCCCCCCCCTACCGCAGCCAACTGCGGCAAATTATTTCGTCAGCCAATTTTTTCGCAGCAGTTTTTTTTCGCCAGCTAAATTTTTCGACGCAAATTTTTCGAAACCTAATACAATTAGGTTTCGGTTTCCTTTTCTTATTCTATAATGTATGCCGTGAGCAACTAGGAAAAAAACCATAAAAACTTCTATAAATAAGGAGGCAGAGAGAGGGAAAAGGACAATAAAAAATGGAGACGAAATTGAGAGAGTTTTAAAACCGAATCTGTGAAGGAAAACTAGAATCAAGCTGTTTTTTTAGGGAGCAGAAAAGCATTAACAAGCGATCAAAGGCAACAACTGCCTTTGTTTTTGTTCATCCAAGAAAAATGATATTTGGAGGAACCATCAAAAAGAGGTATATATTAAATTCTTTTTGTTATTTTTTCACAGTAGCATAATTCATGAAATTGTGTTCTTTTAATTCAAAAATACCAGAACCTAATCCCTTTTGTTCAAAGTTTAAAAATCTTAAATCGTGACTTTATTTTCCAAAAGTTTAAAGCTATTAGTTTTACTTCTTCAAAACTCCAAAACTCTAATTTACTTTCAAAATTATCAAAACCCTTAAATTATATTTTGTTTCTTTTCAAAAAGCCCTAAAAACATCTTTTCTATTTATAAAAACTTTAATTCGTTTGGTTTACTTTCATAAACTTCATAAAATTATCAATGATTTACAAATTCTAAAAACTTAATTCTAAAGAACACTAAACTCTAATTCTAGAACACTAAACCCTAATTCAACTTTAGAATCAAAACAAGTGAACCCTAACTCCTTTAAAACCTAAATCCAATTTTTCTAAAGCCTTAATCCTTTAAAACTTTAAAAATCATAAAAACACAAAGGCTATACTTTTTTAAACAGTAAGCATAAATACCTTAACTCATTAACTGTAAATCACAAAATCAAAAGTATTTTAAAGTGTTCAAAACCTAGTTTCATGATTTCACCATTCAAACACTAATTTGGTTAATCAAAGAACTTTATCAACCTTTTAAATCATAAAACTTTAATTTATTTTAATTCCTTGAAATCACAGTAGCCTAAATTTCATAAATTTCAAAACCCTAAACACATGAAATAAAGAACCCTAAATGGAAATAGTAGTTATAATTTAGATGTTTATTTGCCTTATTCAATTTTATATTTGATTATGCTTTGATTTATTTCTTATGCTTTAATTTATTTAAGTTCAATGCTTGGTTCATTTAATTTATCATGGATGGATGTTTACATTTCTATTGATATTTAATATCTTTGATGAATGATTTATTTATGATGAATGATTATTTACTTTTATCAATTTATTTAGATTTCTAAATGTTGTAAGAGGTATGTTTCCACTTGGTGGGTACCTCATTAGTGAAATATCATCTAATTTAAATTGCTTTTCTATTTTTGAACCAATGTAAAGGGCATGTTTCAACCTTTTGGTGGGTGTCCTATTTAGGCATATGATGTAAGGACATGTTCCATCTTCAGATGGGTGTCCATTTATTTGTTTTGCTTGGACCTTGCTTTGATTTTAATATAATTATGCTTTCTTTTAATTATTGTGTGTAATACGGATAATGTTGTTATGTTTAAGAATTTTATAATATTAAGACCTGTAAAGGAGGCCGGTTTCAATGAACCGGGCGTTGTGGGGGTGCTGGGCCATTTCTCACCTTCCCCACACGTACCCAACCCATTAGGGGGTTGTGGATTCCTTAGGAATCGAGTCTTCCACCCCTTTCTTTTTCCTGGCCCGTCAATGTGGCGACTCTATTTTCTCCGGACTTAGGTCCGTGTTCTCTAAGGCCTCGAGCCTAAACAGTGCCGAATTTTCAGGAACCATTCCACTAGGAGTGGAGGCACAAATCCCCTCTCACAGGTTCTTAAGGTTTTTGGAAACAGAAGAGTAGTTTAGGGTTATTAAGGTTTAGATCATTGACTAAGGCTGCTGGAAGAACGTATGATACATTACTAAGTTTAATAATTTAGATTACTTAGAAAAATAAATGATGGAAACATTGTAAATAACATCAAACCAAAGATTTATAATCAAACCTCCGTTCGTTATTTCCACCAAAAACTGATTTCTGGATAAACAATAACAAAGGCAATGTTGCTGCCTTTGATTGATTGATGAATGCTTCTTGTTCTTTCAAGCTTGAGGTTGATCGAAGAAATACAAAAGTCCAAGGTCAAGTCCAAAATTTCTCCCCGATCAAAAGTTCAAATTTCTCTCCTTTGTAAAATAATTTTTTCGATCCCCCTTCTATTCTGAGTTTTAATGTGTTATTTATAGGAAAACTTATAAGCGTACTTCTAATTGTTTAAGGAAACTAAAATTAATTAGGAAAAGAAACCAAAATAAAATAGAAATTGGTTTCGGAAAAACTACATTGGAAAATTGCGTTGGCGAAAAAAAAAATTGCTAGCGAAAACTGCAAGCTAAGCAAATTTTGCTGGCGGGAGCTGGGGCGGCTGGCCAATTTTCCACAGGAATTTCCAGCGGCGAAATGGCCCAAGGCCATTTCCTGCGGGAGAATTGGCCTTGGCCAATTCCACTTTCGGCGATGAATTTTTTTATCGCTGATTTTTTCGTGGCCGATTTTTTTTATTTTTTTATTTTTATGTATTTATTTTTATTTTTATTTATTATTTACTTATTATTATTATTTATTATTTATAATTATTTACTTATTATTATTATTTATTTATTTTTGATTATTATAAAAAAGTATAAATACTAAAATAAATATTATTTAATTAAAATACCCCAAAGATTATTTTGGACTATATAAAAAAATATCAAACGAGACTGGGTCAAAAATTAAGAGTCTACAGTTTGCCCCCTGCTTGAACGATCTGAGACCATGGCAAAAGAGAGTGAAAATCAATATGATTTTTGACTGATTTTGGATGAGGATGGGTACTTGGATTTGATTTGGGTACTTGGACCCGAGACTGAACTTGATTTGGGTACTTGGACCCGAGATTGAATTTGATTTGGGTACTTAGAACCTGAGATTGAATTTGATTTGGGTACTTGGACCCGAGATTGGGTTTGATTTGGGTACTTGGACCCAAGATTTATTTGATTTGGGTACTTGGACCCGAGACTGAATTGAATTTAGGTACTTGGACCCGAGATTGGGTACTTGGACCCGAAATTGAATTTGATTTGGGTACTTGGAACCGAGATTGATTTGATTTGGGTACTTGGACCCGAGATTGGGTACTTGGACCTGAGACTTAATTTGATTTGGGTACTTGGACCCGAGATTGGGTACTTGGACCTGAGATTGGATACTTGGACCCGAGATTGAATTTGATTTGGGTACTTGAACCCAAGATTAAATTTGATTTGGGTACTTGGACCTGAGATTGAATTTGATTTGGGTACCTAGCCCCGAGATTGAATTGGATTTGGGTACTTGGACCTGAGATTGGATTTGATTTGGGTACTTGGACCCGAGATGTAATATCCCTAATGATACCCTAAAATTTTTGAATGCTTATTTGTGAGAATTGGATTAAATAATTTAAAGTGTATATATGACTAATGGAATAAGAGGAGATGTGTATATGTCGAATATATGAGGATATATGCAAAATATATACAAGTCAATGAGTTTTATAAGTCAAAAGAGATATTTTGATTAATTAAATGGATTTATTTATGTTAGTGGAAGATGATGTTAGTGGGTGATTATTAAATTGTTTAAATGTATGGTGGAGAGTGATTTGGGGAAAAGTGGTTTGGTTAAAAGAGAAGAGTGGTTGCCTTTCTTTCTTTGTTTCTTTCTTCTTCTTTTTTCATCTTCATCTTCTTCTTTTCTACTCTTTGGATGGCCACCCTTATCAACCAAAGGAAAAGAGATTTTGTTGCTTCCAAGCTCAAGAGATTGAAGGATTTCAAGAGATCAAGTTGGAGTTTTAAGGATTTTCTTCACTTTTGGTAAGTTTCCAACTTGTTTCTTGATTTTCTTTTGAGTTTGTGTTCTTGGGTTTGTTGGATGGTTGTTGTAGATGTGTTTATGGTTATTTTGGTGTGTTTGAAGTGTTTTGTCTTGGTAACTTTTATTTTTGGGTTTGGATTGAAGAGAAAAAGGGTTGAGTTTGGTGAGAGAAGAAAGTGTGTGGATTGTGTGATTTTTGAGTTGTGAATATGGTGGTGTTTGTGTTTGATGTTTATAATTGAGTTGTTTTAAGGTTTACTCAAGTATTATATGGGTTGTTGATTATTTTTGTTGAGTTTCTGTGTTGTTGATAAGGCTATTGGAAGATGATTGTTGGTTGTGGCTTTGTTGGTAACGATTTCAAGGTTTTTGCCTTGACACACCCAGGAACACTGCCATGTCTTTGGGTATGTCGTTGGTTCTATTTTCTGGGTTGGTGACACAAGCAGTGATGTAACACCCCGATACCTTATATAAGTAATATACATATACCTGGTATACATACGGTAAATATATAAAGTATAAGGATGCCACTTTTCGTTACCTTTTTAAAACCTGTAAAAGAATTCCAATCCATAATACGTTAATTTACAAAACATTTACCAAATCATTATCTTTATCAAAACTTCATTTATACATATACTTACTTTCTCAAACAAAATACATCAATATAAAAGTTATACATGTATGCATTACTCTCTAGTTGGTCTCGACAAACTTTTACTCTTCTTGTGGCATAACGAAAGACTTCATATCTTCCACCTATTTACCTGCGCGAATACACACCAGCGCTAAGCCCGAGAGCTTAGTAATCCAAATATAAAATAGAAACATATAGTATAGAAGTATTAACATATAATGATATATCAATTCAATATATAATTAGTTTTTATCATACTTTCTTTTCTTTTTAATTTCATCTTTAATATATCCTAGCTAATTTCATATATGATGTACATATATACATAATATTATCACCAACCCCAATGCATCACCAATACTCAAAACCAATATATTAATACACCCACATTATATATACCATACCAATCATTATTGCAATACACACTTTACATATCATACCAATTATTATTGCAATACACACATTACATATCATACCACTCATTATTGCAATACACACATTACATATCATACCACTCATTATTGCAATACACACATTACATATCATACCAATCATTATTGCAATACAACATTACATATCATACCAATCATGAATCACATTTCCAATGAAGACAACCTTTATCATCAACCACAATTCATTTACATATCACACTTAATAATATTATATTATTCACAATTCACCAATCATAATTCATTATTAATACTCACAATCAATATTTCAATACTTGCATTTCACATTGACAATAAAGACAGACTCGGGCCCAAAACACTAATATGCCATTCGACTTTCAGAGTTAA
Organism: Garcia nutans; assembly: GCA_947685225.1. Taxonomy (NCBI): domain Eukaryota; kingdom Viridiplantae; phylum Streptophyta; class Magnoliopsida; order Malpighiales; family Euphorbiaceae; genus Garcia; species Garcia nutans. The sequence continues at coordinate 21,537,784 of CANTUV010000017.1, forward strand.
TGCTTTGGTTTAATTATCACATTTATCATTATCCCAACTAGGCTTCAAGGATTAGGTTCAACCAAGCTTCAAGGGGAACAAAGCATGCTAAGTATCAACCCAACTTGGCTTCAAGAACCAATCCAACCTAGCTTCAAGGGTTGTAACATCTCAATTAGGCTTCAAGGGCTAGACCCAACCAAGCTTCAAGGGGAGTAAAACATGTTAAACTTCAACCCAACTTGGCTTCAAGGATCAAGTCCAACCTAACTTCAAGAGATTGTTACTATTAGGCATGCCACCAACAGCAAAACTCTGAAAATGAATAACATATTAGACACATAATTCATTGATCAATTCATCATCAATATCATTCACAATTCCCATCATCATTTAGGCAAACATGCCTCACATGTCTCAATTGAACTGTCATAGCCAATCACAATGGCTTCACAACATATCATATCTCAATCCATATGATACATATAACATTATTGATATAACATTTCAAAATATATTATTCATATAATACATTGCCATTCACAATGCATATAACATAACATTTCATCATTTCTCAAAACACACTAACACTATTCATTATTAGAACATTTATCATAACAAATTGCACATACCTTAAGAATGATCCTCATTTCTTCCTACCTTTCCATTTCATATTTCATCCTTTATATTTATATATATAAAGTGATTTACATTCTTCATTTACATCCATAATATAATAGCTTATTTAACACTTTCATCCCAATGTGTAAATGTTCAAAGACATATAAGGATATACAATAAAATAGGGTTTATGCTTACCTTGTTAATGATCTTCACATCCTTCACATCATTATCATCACCTTAGTCCAATTATATTAACAATATAATAAACCACTTAACACATTTGCAAACAAATGTGTTAAGCCTCAAATCATGTAAATAAATACAATCATATGTATTGGTACTTACCTCAAGAACTATTCCCATCCATCTATACATTTCCTCTTCCAAGAATTCTCAACAATTAGGTTAATGCAACACAATCTCTTCAAAACCTAATCCAAAGATCATTATTCATAGGTTTAGAATCATCCACATACATTTGTTTAGGTCATTCTTTGATTACAAAGTATTTAGAATGTATATAAAATGTTTAGGAGCAAAAGACTTTTGAAGAATCAAACAATGCATGAAGAACCAAAAACCATCACAGTAGCAAACACACCCAAGGGACACGGCCAAGCTTGTGGCCGTGTCTCTCAAGACCAAAACTTCCCGAGGCAGACACGGGCAAGGACACGGCCGTGTCTCTTAACACAACTCATGTGACACCCCGATACTCCATATAAGTACTACACATATACCTGGTATACGTACAGTAAATATATAAAGTATAAAGATGTCCCATTTCGTTACAATTTACAAACCTTTAACATATCTCAAACCACAATACATTAATTTAAAGAACATTTACAAAATCGATATACTTTTAATGATCTTATAAATATACAATAATCTTATCTTTCTCGAAACATCATTTATACACATGATTACATTCTTGATAAAAGTACATCATAATTAAGTTATACATGTATGCATCACCCTCTAGTTGGTCTCGACAAACTCTTACTCTTCTCGTGGCATAACGCAAGACTTTATATCTTTCATCTGGTCACCTGCGCGATCAAACAACCGCGCTAAGCCCGAGAGCTTAGTAATACAAATATATAATATACACATACATTATAAAAATATTAGCATATAATGATATATCAATTCCATGTAACTTTAGCTTATCATATCTTTTCTTTTAGATTGTACCTTTCATATATCTCAACTAAATCATATTTCAATACCCACATTCCACAACATACTTCCTAACATTATTTTATTCACCATTTACCAATCATGAATAACATTTCCAACAAGGCAATCATTAACACCAACCACAATCCATCACCAATACTCACAATCAACATATCAATACATACACATTACATATCATACCTCATAACATTGTTTAATTCACAATTCACCAATCATAAGTCACATTGTCAACAAAATCAATCATAGATCTCATTATTCATCTAATTCAACATTTGTATATCACATAGACATCAAAGACAGACTCGGGCCCAACAGACACTAATATGCAATTCAATTTTCAGAGTTAATGCTTTGGTTTGTTATCACATTTATCAATATCATATACCCAACTAGGCTTCAAGGATCAAGTTCAACCAAGCTTCAAGGGGAGCAAAGCATGCTAAGCTTCTACCCAACTTGGCTTCAAGAACTAATCCAACCTAGCTTCAAGGGTGGTAACATCTCAATTAGGCTTCAAGGATCCAATCCAACCTAACTTCAAGAGATTGTTACACTTATTAGGCATGCCACCAACAACAAACTCTGAAAATGGAATAACACATTAGCCACACAATTCATTTAGATTTCATTCTCAATTCTCATTATCATTTAGGCAAACATGCCTCATTTATCTCCATTGAATCACATTAGCCAATAACAATGGCTTCACATTTTATTTCACAATATAACACTTCATTATTCAAGTGTATAGTTATCTCATCCATGATCACATTATATCTCATATAGCATCATTCATCATAGCCAAACACAATGGCATTGTCTCATATCATGTCTTATTTGAATTATCATTTCATCTTTTACATACATAATCATTTACCTCATCATATCCTTTACATGTCATATTCCACCATTGATATATATATATATACAACATCAATTACATTAACTAGGTAAACATATCATTCAAAGTGCATAACATAACATTGCTAAATCTCAACAATGCAATTAGGGCAAAACACAATTGATATGATTCATAGCTTTATGATCTTCCACATTCCTTTGATTAGATCATTCTTGTGTTTAAAACATATTTATAATGTTCATGTTTAAGTTTAGAAACAATGGAACCTTTGAAGAATCAAAACAATGTAAAAAGAAACAAAGTATAAAGCAATAGGTAATTCATTTGTAGGACACGCCCAACCCATTTGATGGACACGCCCAGCCACTTGATGGAACACGCCCGTGTCACTAACAACAAAAGAGGCAGTAGCCAATTCAACAATTGACACGCCCAGCACCTTTGATGGACACGCCCGTGTCACTAACAACAAAAGAGGCAGTAGCCAATTCAAACAATTGACACGCCCAACTCAATTGATGAACACGCCCGTGTCTCTTCAATGCCTATGGCCGTGTCACCCATCACCAAAACCAATTCTCTTCTAATTGCACTCAAACACAATATTCATCATATAACATGCTTCAAATGAATATAATCAATGTTTTAAACACATATTCATCACAAGAATTACTTCACAACACATTAATATAACAATTAAACACATCTCAACTCAAAACCCTAAAATCAACATCTCCACCATTTCCAACAACAACCTCTAATTAAACTCATAACTTAAAATCAATTTAACACTTGAACACACAACACAACACATCTCAAATCCACCAAATCACAAAATCATCAAACCTTACTTCACTTCCAACACAACTTCCAATTAAGTAAAGAAAACAAGAGAATACTTACCATCTTTCTAATAAAACCAACACCAATCCAATCCTTTAGCTTGTAATCAATTTCAATACTTGTAAACACATATATAACACACTAAATCATGAAATCAATCCATCACAACCTATCTCAAACATTAACAAAGGAAAACAAGTAAGTACTTACCTCAATTGATGAATTCCACCAAATCTCCACCTAATCCTTTGATTCTTCCTTCAATTCTCTTAAAACCCTAAGGTTTAGGTGAAGATCAACTCATCTCTCTACCTCTCTCTCTCTCTCTCGTGCAAGAACCAAAAGGAGAAGAAGAAGAAGAAGAAGAAGAAGAAGAGAATATCTTTATTTCTTTTTCCTCTTCCACGATAGCCACATATATGTATATAATAATAATAATAATAATAATAATAATAATATAATTACTAATTACCAAAAATCCTCCACCAAGCATTTCATTTCAAGCAATTACTCATATACCCCTTATCACTTAACTTAGCTTTTGTCTCTTATGAACCCAAATAAGTAATTCCACATGCCATATAATAATATCTCCTCTTGCATTGACTCTTTCTCTTTGACCATTTTATATGCTATATATATCACCATATACACAACATATAAACTTGTCTCTAAACCCTAAATTTCCCCAAAACACATATACATATATTTTCTTTTCTCAATTTAAACCAACAACAATAACAACAACAACAACAACATACAAAACTTCTGGGGCATGCATAGGGATATTACAACTCAGGCAGTAGCAAACACATTCAAAGGACACGGCCAAGCTTGTGGCCGTGTCACCCCAAAACCTATCCAACACGGCCAAAATTCTCTAGACGTGGCCGTGTCTCTCAAAAATAATAAGTCTTGGCCGTGTCTCAACTTGCTTTTGGCCGTGTCACTCAAGAACAAAACCCTAATTGTGGCCAAAACACTTCTAATGGCATTTAGACACAATATGCACAACATAAACTCAATCCAATGGATGTAATCAAAGTCATTAACACTTATTTTGCATGTTTAACACAATATTCACAATTAACCATACATTTAATCATTCACCAATTCAAAACCCTAAAACCAACTTAACTCTTGATCCTTCACAATCAACATCCACTTAAACTTACAATCTTCACAACTAAACCAACACCAATTCAACCTTTTAACTTACAATCAATACTAACACTTATAACACAACTCAAACACACCAAATCACAAAATCAACAAACCCTAATTCACTTCACACAAAACTTCAAAATAACCAAGAAAAATAAGAGAGTACTTACCTTAAATGAAGAAATTCCACAAATCTTTAACCAAATCCTTTGTTTCCTTCTTCAATTTAATTCTTGCATCAAGAACACCTCTCTTGCTCTCTCCTTTCTTGAATGGCCTACACACCAAAGAGAAGAAAAGAAAAATAAACAAAAGTCAACTTCCTCTTCTTCTTTAAATCTCCACCAAGAGATTTTAACCAAGCAATTACCTATATACCCTTTTCCATTTAACTTAACTTTTGTCACTTGTATGCCCATAATAGTAATTTCACATATCCAAATAAATATCCAATTTTATTGACTCTCCCTTTTTACTAATGTATATGTTAGTTATACCACCATATACCCAACATATACATTTCTCTCTACACCTTACTTTCTTTTTTTAAAACAACACATACACATTCTCGTTTAATTTCTTTCCTCTTTCAAATCAAATATACATTCAATCCAATTAAAACAACAACAATATTCAAGACTTCTAGGGCATACATGGGGATATTACAAGTTACACGCCCATGTCACTGAGCGTGTCACAACTTTTGTGCTGTAGTAGTATTGACACGGCCAGTGACACGCCCATGTCACTGAGCATGTCATAGCTACTGTGTTGTTGGTTGATAGACACATCCAGTGACACGCCCATGTCATTGAGCGTGTCATAGCTTCTGTGTTGGAGGAGGATTGACACGGCCACTGAGCGTGTCAAAGCTTCTGTGTTGTGGGTTTAGGGCACGGTTAGGGACACGCCCGTGTTGTTGAGCGTGTCAAGTGTAGAGTTTTTCCTAGATAGTTCTCTTCCTTGGTTTCTTATGTGTAGCACTAAGAGAGTGTTGTTTGATCACCTTTGGATTAGGTTTTGAAGAGAATTGAGTTACCCAAGCCATGGTTTGAGTGAGATCTTGGAAGAGGAGTTGATAGAGTGGTGTTGTTGCTCTTAGAGGTAAGTACAAACTTTGAATGATTGCATACATTTGTATGACATTGGGACTTAACACATTTAGTTGAGAAATGTGTTAAGTTACTTGATAAATTGTTGATGAATGAGTTATATGTTATGATATGCATAATGTGAATTATGTTGATGTATCAATGCAATTGAGTAATGTATTGTATATGAAAAGAAATGTGGGAAAATGTGATATGATATGTGAAAACATAATGTAAACAATCGATATTGGGATGAAATAGAAGAATGAGAAAAATGAGAAAAGATGATATACTAGATCAATAAGCCTAGTTTGATTAAGATAAATGAATTAATTATGCGCCTAGTATGTTATTCAATTTTCAGAGTTCTTGGTTTGGCGGCATGCCTATGAATCCCTGGGCAGGTGAAAAGACCGGGTCATAAGCCGAGCCCAGTTGAAAAATGTGAAATATGATGTTTTTGAGGTTGAAAGACCGAGTTGTAAGCCTCAAAAACTTTAACAGTCTAGCCGGATTGAGGACCAAGATACTGGGGCCCTATGGTCTAGCCGGGTTGAGATCCAAGAGACTGGGGCTGTTACATTATCCATGGATATATATATATATATTGCCTACGCCGCTAGACACATGGTATCATTATGGACCAAAGCAGTAACTCTGAAATTTGAATAACATATTAGATCCTTTTTGGGCCCATGCTTGTCTTTGTTTTAATGTGAATTATGAAATATTTGAAAAATATAAGAAAGTGGAATGATGTGATATCTAAATGCATTATGCATTGGTATTGCATTGAGTTATATTGTTATTATCAAAGTTTGTAGCACTAGGCTTCAGCTTAGCGCGATTGTTTCCATCACACCGGTGACAGGGTAGACCTAGCTGCGCCAAAGAGTTCTTCTAGACCAAGTCAAATCTAGACTTATAGTTGAGCTTGTTGGGTTGCTATCGAGATCAGAAACACTACCAGCAGCATGTATATATTTTTATGTTATTGTACATTTTTTTAGTTTTATGCATAATATATTATGTTTTGGATTTTACGTATTGTATATTATAAAGAATATTTGGGTCAATGTATTTGAAATGGGAGAGTAAGTGTGTTTTAAATTATATATATATATATATAAATGTTTGAGAAACTTGGTGAAATTGAGAAGTATGGTTGAGATGGTGATTTGAAATTATTTGGGAGTGTTTTCTTTTTACAGGTTGTGTTTTGATAAATTTTGGGATGTCCAAAATACAGACAAAACTCTGACGAATTTTTTTCAGAGATTTTTTTTATATATTATTTATTTTGGTTCTTATAACAAGTAAAAAATATTTATATTCTATTTAATTTTTATATATTTAGAATTTGAAATTTTAAATTGGAAATATGAAAATTTTTTATTAAACCGGTCTGTGACATTTTTGCACCGTTTATGTGTATTTTACATATGCTGAAAATATGTATTGTACGTATATATGGTATAAGGGTGTTACAAGTACCACATTAAAAACGCACAAAGAAAGGAGGGGGAGAATTTTCTGACTCATGAATTATTCAGACTCTTCTTAGCAATTTACTCAGAACCTTGGACTTGTGAATGAAGGAGTAAGAGGCAGCAAGCAACAAACAATCATCCAGCAACAACCAAAGACATTGATCAAACAAATAATCCATAAAAGGTAGAACACACTGTCTTTGTTATTGTTCAACCAAAATTAAAATTGTGGTGGAACCAACAATAGAGGTTTGAGTTTTTATTAACTTGTTCATATTTACAGTAGCCTCATTATTCAGTTTGATCAATTGTTTAAGCATACAATAGATGGGTTTTTATTGAAGCACATTGATCAATTGTTTCATTCATCATCTAGTCTCTATTTAAAACCCTAAATATTATTTTTCAAAACCCTAATATCCTAATACCCATTAAACTAATTTTTAAAGTCTAAGACCCTAATTGCATTTTTCTAATACCACAAAAAAATAATTTATTTTCTCAAAACCCTAATCAATTTTATTTTTCTAAAATTCACAGTAGCATTATTCTTTTAAAAATAATGTTAGTTCTTCAAAATTTCAAAACCCTAAATATTAAACCCTAAAATCTTAATTTTCAACACCAAAACTTACAACCCTAAAATCCAGTACTCAAAGTCTTCTTGACCCCCGCCCGCTAGTCTGATAGTGGGACCACCGTATGGGCTCATCGAAAAGGTCAGTATCTATTTGTGTATTATAAGTCTTTGTGTTTAACTTTCTTATTTTAAATCGTAATTAGTTATTAAAATTCTAAAAACCTTAATTTAAGATGTAAACTCTAAACTTATGCATTTATTACTTTATTTAGTTTTAGATTTGATTATGTAGTTTATTATCTGTTTTGACGATTGTTTTATTTGATTTCAATATTTGATTTGTTTATCATGGATGGATGGTTTCTTTATTATTATTAGTATTTATTTATCCTGGTATTAAAATTGTAAGAGGTATATTTCCATGATTGGGTACCTCATTAATTAATCTTTATATAATTTAAATTATTTTCATATTTTGAAATTAATGTAAAGGACACGTTTCCACCTTTTGGTGGGTGTCCTATTTAGTTTCAGACATGGACGATGTAAGGACATGATTCCATCCTCGGATGGCTGTCCATTTATTTATTTTGTTTGAACATTGCTATGATTTTTAATAAAGTATTTATTTATTCTTATGATCCCATGTAATATGGATAATGTCATTATATTTAAGAATTTTTATAATATTAAGACCTGAAAAGGAGGCCGGTTCCAATGAACTAGGCCATTTCTCACATTTCCCACATGTACCCAACTTTCTGAACCCATTAAGGGGGTTAGGGATTCCTTAGGAATTGAGTCATCCACCCCTTTCTTTTTCTCGGCCCTTCTGGGTGGCGACTCTATTTTCTTCGGGCTTAGGCCCGTGTTCTCTAAGGTACCAAGCCTAATAGTACCAAAGTCGTAAGAACCATTCCACGGGAGTGGAGGCAAAAATCTCCGGTCTCAATATGAGCTTTTGTTTTGTTCCCTAATTTGAGCCAAATTCAGTTTAAGTTTGGTTTAAATTCTAATTACGGTCGGATAAGAAGAAAGAGCTTCTAAAATTAAGGTTGATTAAGTCGGCTTTAACCTAATGGTTTGATGGCAAATTTGTGCTATCGTAGTGTTACAGCAAGTGTATGGGTTGCACATATTGTAATGTGGTATAATGTGATGAGATATGTGGAAACATGTTGTAATGAATTGATATTGATATAAATGAGAAAAAGAAAAAGATGAGAAAATAAGGCAATGTGCCTAGCTTAAATATGTGACAATAATAAAGAATTGATAATGAGAAGTATAAATATATGGTGTGCCTAGTATGTTATTCATTTTTCAGAGTTCTGGGTTTGGAGGCATTCCTATGAATTGCCTACGAGCTAGACACTGGGCGACATTTTGAAAATATTTTTGAGGTGAAATGACCAAGTCGTAAGCCTCATAAACAAATCCTTGAACTAAGCTGGGTGAAATGACCGGGTCGTAAACTCAGACCTAGTTGGATTAATCCATGGATATATTACCTACAAGGCTAGACACAAGGTATTATTATAGACCAAAGCAGTAACTCTGGAATTTGGATGGCATATTAGATCCTTTTTGGTCCCATGTTTGTCTTTGCTTTAATGTGAAATATGTGTGAGCAGGGATTTTTGCCCCCACTCCCGGTGGAATGGTTCTTGCGACTTCGGCACTGTTTAGGCTTGGGGTTTTAGAAAACACGGACCTAAGCTCGGAGAAAATGGAGTCACCACCCGGACGGGCCAGGAAAAAGAAAAGGGGTGGATGACTCGATTCCTAAGGAATCCCCAACCCCCTAATGGGTTCAAAAAGTTGGGTACATGTGGGGAAGGTGAAAAATGGCCCAACACCCCCACAACGCCCGGTTCATTGGAACTGGCCTCATTTGCAGGTCTTAATATTATAAAATTCATAAATATGACAATATTATTCATATTACACGTAAAAATTGAAATAAAGCATCGTTATATTAAAATCAAAGCAATGTCCAAGCAAAGCAGATAAATGCACACCCATCCGAGGATGGAAACATGTCCTTACATCGTTAATGTCTAAACTAAATAGGTCACCCACCGAAAGATAGAAACATGTCCTTTACATTGGTCCAAAATATAAAAGCAATTTAAATTACATGATATTTAACTAATGAGGTACCCACAAAGTGAAAACATACCTCTTACAATTTTAATACTAAAACAAACAAATAATAACAATAATGAAAACATCCATCCATGATTTAATTAAAATTTAGGTTTTTGGGATTTTGAAATTATTATCATTGTTATTTAGGCCACTGTGAAGATTTTTGGAAAATTTGATTTAATTAGGGTTTGGGACTAACATCAGGAAAAAGGGCTTCTAGGGTTTTATGTTTAACAATTAGGGCTTTGGAAAAAGGAAAGTTAAATACATGGACTCTTAATTCACAAATGAATATTGACCAATTCGAAGAGCCCATACGGCGGTCTCGCTTTTGAAAGAATAATGCTTACCGTGTGATTTTGGAAAGAAGAATTAATTAGGGTTAAAGCTTTTGATACTTGAAAAAATCAAGGCTACTGGATTTTTGAAATAGAGATTAGGTTAGGGTTTTAAAGTTTTGGAAGCAGAAGAGTAATTTAGGGTTTTTGAAGTTTTAGAAACAGAAGAAACACTTTTAGGGTTCTTAAGGTTTTTGGAAACAGAAGAGTAGTTTAGGGTTCTTAAGGTTTAGATCATTGACTAAGGCTACGGGAAGAACGTATGATACATTACTAAGTTTAATAATTTAGATTACTTAGAAAAATAAATGATGGAAACATTGTAAATAACATCAAACCAAAGATTTATAATCAAACCTCCGTTCATTGGTTCCACCAAAAACTGATTTATGGATGAACAATAACAAAGGCAATGTTGCCGCCTTTGATGGATTGATGAATGCTTCTTATTCTTTCAACCTTGAGGTTGCCCGAAGAAATCCAAAAGTCCAAGGTCAAGTAAAAAATTTCTCCCTGATCAAAAGTCCAAATTTCTCTTCCTTGTAAAATAATTTTTTTTATCCCCCTTCTATTCTGAGTTTTAATGTGTTATTTATAGGAAAAGTTATAAGCCTACTTCTAATTGTTTAAGGAAACTAAAATTAATTAGGAAAAGAAACCAAAACCAAATAGAATTTGGTTTCGGAAAAACTGCGTTGGAAAATTGCGCTGGCAAAAAAAAAATTGTTGGCGAAAACTGCGAGCTACGAAAATTTTGCAGGCTGGCACTGGGGCGACTGGCCAATTTGCCATAGGAATTTCCTGCAGCGAAATGGCTCCAGGCCATTTCCTGCTGGCGAATTGGCCTTGGCCAATTCCTCTTTCGGCGACGAATTTTTTCATCGCTGATTTTTTCGGCGTCGATTTTTATTTTTATTATTAATTTTTTATTATTATTTTTTATTTTTATTTATTTACTTATTATTATCATTTATTATTATTTATTTATTTATTTATTTATTATTTATTTATTTATTATTATTATAAAAAATTATAAATACTAAAATAAATATTATTTAATTAAAATACCACAAAAATTATTTTGGACTATATAAAAAAAATATCGGACCAGACTAGGTCAAAAATTTAGGGTCTACAGTTTGCCCCCCGCTTGAACGATCTGAGACTATGGCAAAAGAGAGTGAAAAGCAATATGATTTTTGACTGATTTTGGATGAGGATGGGTACTTGGATTTGATTTGGGTACTTGGACCCGAGACTGAACTTGATTTGGGTACTTGGACCCGAGATTGGGTTTGATTTGGGTACTTGGACCCGAGATTGAATTTGATTTGGGCACTTAGACCCTGAGATTGAATTTGATTTGGGTACTTGGACCCGAGATTGGGTTTGATTTTGGTACTTGGACCCAAGATTGGGTTCTTGGACCCGAGATTGATTTGATTTGGGTACTTGGACCCGATATTGAATTGAATTTGGGTACTGGGACCCGAGATTGGGTACTTGGACCCAAGATTAAATTTGATTTGGCTACTTGGACCTGAGATTGATTTGATTTGGGTACTTAGACCCGAGATTGGGTACTTGGACTCGAGACTGAATTTGATTTGGGCACTTGGATCCGAGATTGAATTTGATTTGGGTACTTGAACCTGAGATTAAATTTGATTTGGGTACTTGCACCCGAGATTGAATACTTGGACCCGAGATTGAATTTGATTTGGGTACTTGGACTCGAGATTGGGTACTTGACCTCGAGATTGAATTGGATTTTTGTACTTGGACCCGAGATTGGGTACTTAGACCCGAGATTGGATTTGATTTGGGTACTTGGACCCGAGATTGGGCACTTGGACCCAAGATTGATTTGATTTGGGCACGTGGACAAGAGATTGGGTACTTGGACCCGAGACTAAATTGAATTTGGGTGCTTGGACCCGAGACTGAGTTTGACTGACCTTTTATCAGTTGAGAAGTCTGACTACTATGGTTGTTCTATTCTTTAACGAATTGTGGTTCTTCACCCTAAAAATGGATCTTCATCGTTGGACCTTGGATCTTCATCCTTAGCACAAAATCTTCACCTTTGAAAACGGATCTTCATCCTTGAAGATCGGGTCTTCACCCTTGTAAATGGATCATAATCCTTGGAGATCAGGTCTTCACCCTTGAAAATGGATCTTCATCCTTTGAGATCGGGTCTTCACCCTTGAAAAAATGGATCTTCATCCTTTGGACATCGGGTCTTTACCCTTGAAAATGGATCTTCATCCTTGGAGATCGGGGCTTCACCCTTGAACATGAATCTTCATCCTTTGAGATTTGGTCTCCACCCTTGAAAATTGATCTTTATCCATTGGAGGTTGGTCTTTACCCTTGAAACATAGATCTTTATCCACTGGAGGTCGGGTCTTTGCCCTTGAAACATGGATCTTTATCCATTGAAAATTGGGTCTTTACCGTTGAAACATGGATCTTTATCCATTGGAGGTCGGGTCTTTACCCTGGCTTCAGCTTTTTTAGTTAGATTGATCTTTTGTCTTTTGCATCTTCATTGTTTTAAGAATTCTAATATTCTTCTTTTTTTTCATTCTTTTTTGTTCTTCCTTTGCACTTTTGCAAAAAATTCTGTCCTTTTTAGCTAGCCTTTATATCCTCTCCTTGTCCCCTTTGATTCAAGGTTTTGTTGTCTAATTCTTCGCACCGGTACAAACTTCTTCTCTTTGCAAAATTACTGCAGCCTTCTCAAGTAGTGGACTTTCCATGCCCCCCTGATTAGATATCTTATTTTGATTCTTTACTTCACAAGGTGTTTGCTGTTCATTTTGTCAATACAAGATAAGAAATTGCAATGTGATATGCTCATGTATGCATGATATACATGAATAATACTTACAATGGTTCCATCGACCCACAGACCAAGGTGATCAGTAGAAGTGTTCTCATTGACTCCTTTGAGATGCCCATTCAGGTCTTGCACTGGAATGACAGGATGCTTCACATTTATGGCTTTTATCTTCATGATATTGAAAATATGGGTGGTGGAGACCCCAAGCTTCAGAGTCAGGGATACATCCATTTCAAACTATGTCAATTGGTAGCTTCTTCATGACCTTGCCAATAATCATTTATTTTGGCCAATGTGTCTTTCGAGATTCGACAGTTCAACATACTCCCCTTAACTTGAAGGTTTTGTATATTATGTATACATATATATATTTTGAATTTTGATTTTGAAATCAAATGTTGGCTTTGTCAAATCAATGTCATTTTACTTCAAGATTTGATTTTTCAAATTAACATATCTATAACATGACAAGCCTAGTTACCATACTAAACTCAGGAATCATTTCTATTTAAGCAAGAATTGTTGCACTTTAGATAGACACATACACATTACTTGGTTAAAGATTTCATTTGAGTTTGAATATTGTCTATCTCATATGCATGCTTATTCAAACTATCTCTACTAATAGACTCTACCTACCAAGAGAGATCAACAGGTCTTTGATAGGCTTGAAATGGGGTCTATAAGGGACATGGGTTAAATGAAGGCCATTTGTAAGTCGGAGCCGTTGTGACACTATGGTCAAACCCTAACATTACAAATTTCTTGTTTGAACTTTAGGTAGTTGGGAGCAATCTTATTAGACTCCAAATTCCTTCTATCTTCTTGGCATTAATCTAGATCTTAATTAGGACAATCTTTCCCCTTGCAAAAAGTTTGCTACCCAAATTCGTTTCTTTTCTTCTTCTCCCTTTTCTTTCTTTTTATTTTTCTTACTCTTCCCTTTCTTTGAGCATTTTATCATTTTGTCCTTCTTCCTTGTCGGACTATTAAGTATAGAACATTCAAGAACTGGATGGTCTTTCTCCCTTTTCTCTGATTTTGATCGAATCTATGGCTAGGTTGGAACAATTCAAGTCAAACTATCCTTATAAACCAAATGAAAACCTTTTGCTGCTTTAGGTAAAAGAGAAGCCCGTTGGCTTTCTGAACCGTTTTGGGTTTTATTTTATTTTCTTTTTCCTTTTTTCTTTTCTTCTTTTTTTTCTTTTCTTTTTCTTTTCTTTCTTTTTTCTTTTTCCTCTTTCTTTTTTTTTTGTTATTTTTTGGTTCTAGCTCTAAAAGAGTTATCTTGTTTATTCCAACTTGGATTTCTAATAAATGATGAGTGGAGTGACATAAATCTCCTTTAACAGGGATAAATCATTTGTTACTCTGATGTTATCTTGATAGATTGGAGATATTAGGTGAATTTCAACTACCCTTATGGTCTTGAGAACATCAACTATCCTTATGATCTTGACTATTCATTCCTTTCTTTAATCTTCTTGCCTCTTCACCTTAGTGATCATAAGGTAGGTTGTTGGGGTTATATGCCAATGAAAAGAAAGCTAAAATTTTATGAAGGCTCAAAGGGACAACTAGGGATTAATATTTAATAGGGTGGATACCAGTTGTTGGCTAACCAAACAATGCCTAGATCATCTCCCTCTTAAATAAGCAGAGTTCAATTTCGCCTTGAATATTTGTCAAAGCATGTTTTAAGACTGACTAGGACCTAGTTAAAGGTAATTTTGCAGGAGCCCTCTCTAAGTATGCATACACGACTCAATGCTATAGAATAATTCCCTCATCTAGAAAAGTCATTGAAATCATGATGCATAGATATGCTAGTTTATAAATATTAACTTAAATTCCTCATTGGTTGAGCACCAAAATGAACAAAGACCAACAAAAATTTTGATGAAAGCAATTTATTCAAACAAATTTAAATTTGAAAAACACGATTATTCCAATTAAATATTAAAGAAAGTAAAATTGAAAAGCAACATTCAAGCTAAAGAAAATTTTTTGAGTTAAGCTTCTTCTCCTTTCACATCTTCAATATTCCCATATTGAAAGGACAATAAAACAAACTCTTCTTCCAATCCTTTTCCCACCATGAAGGTTTTTGGTGGAGGTACTCTTCCAAATTTAGGCAAAGGATTATTCTTGGTATTGGGCTGGCTCAGGTAGCTTACCACTATCGATTAGATTCTGGATCTCATGCCTCAACTTAATACAATTGTCCATTTTATATCTAGGCCTTTGATGGAATTGGAAAAATGCACTAGTATCAAAGTTAGGTGGAAGATGATTAGGCATAGGATGAGGAGTCAAGGGTTGTAACAATCCCTTCTTTTGTAGCTTATTGAGAACCCAAGACAACGGCTTCCCTAATTCTAAAAACCACCTCATTCCTCCTTGACTAGTGGCATTAACATTAGCTTCCTTTTGTGTGCTTTGATTGGTAGGCTGATAATTTCCTTTCTCATTCCTTCTTGCCGAAAAGCGGTTCTTCTCCCTTTTCCACTCTTTAATTTGCAAGCCAGCTTGCGAAAGGTCTTTGAAATCATGGATGAGTGTATGAGACATCTTTTCATGAAGACTAGGCAACACCCCTCTCATAATCATCCTTATGTAATTAGATTCATTGGGCCTCTTCTTAAGTAAAGCAGCCTGATTTCTCCACCTTTTCACATAGTTCACAAAATTCACATTTGGTCATTGTCTAAATGACTCAACTTCCATTAAGGTAACTTCCATCTCAACATTGTATCCATATTGTTGGATGAAAGCCTTGTATAACATGTCCCAATCTTTTTTAGTACTTTCCTCTAAGGTGTCGAACCAATTTTGAACAATGTCCCAAGCTTTTGAACTGTCGTAATCCAGGACTGTAAGCCAGAAAGGATCAATGGTATGAGATGAAAATGTATGTATGCATGTTTGCACAAATGATCAACAAAAGATAAGTAGAACGGCCCTTCCAACCTTATAACATCCACACATGAATGGTGAGTCTCTTTTCCTAGGTATATGGTTAACAAAATACCAACATGGGGTATCTTGTTTTCGAATAATTCCCTGGGATGTTTCAACCAATAGTTATATTTTCAAAAATGAAAATCAGTTCATGATAATTCCCATTAATTAGGTTTTAATCCACTCAACCAACTAAAGTAGCTTTTATTGGATTAAAACTAAATTAAGAGGTTTATCATAAATAGATTTCTCACTTGAAAAAGTAATTAATGATTCATTCCAAAAACAAGCCCATGATTAATTATTCTTAGTATAAACTAGGGTCACAATTGATTTTTGGTATTTCATAATTGACCAAAATATTTGTAAGCTCTTTTGGATGAAAATAATTTTGTTTCTAAGCCCATTGTAAAAAAATTTTAGAAAAAATGGATTTTGGGCATAGTATTTTGGGTTATGAGAAAAGAATTTGTTTATGGAAAAGTATTATATCCAAAGATCATTTTGAAAACTTTTGAAAATATCTTTGGTCTTTCGGACTTTAAAGAAAAATTTATTTTCAGCTTACTATGTACTTAGGTCAAATTAGAAAAAGAACAAACCAAATAAGCCATGATTTAAACCAAGATAAACTAACCATAGTCAAACAACAAGCATTTAGGGTAAAAACCTAAGGAAAGTAACTAGGCTAGTTACATGAACTTTAGTCTTTGGGTACAAAGGCTTAGATTCCCATAGCAAGTATATGTTAGTGTATATGCCCTAGGCCATTGATTTGGACCTTAATGTTATTCATTTTGTTTTTAATAAAGAAGTTTTTATTATCATTGTTATGTTTGCATGTTATATATAATAATGATTATATCCCTGGTTTATTATTGTTATGGAGATAATAATAAATATAACTAGTGTAATATTGATAATCATAAGATGATTATAGGTATGAAGATACAAATCAATATTATGGATACATGTTAGAGAACAGTGTATTGGATAGACCCACATAGATATCACTTCATGGTTTAATGTCATAAGTGTATCTCATAATAGTTTTCATTTAATCCTTTGACTTGAGATTGTCATAGTTTCCAACATAAGGAATATTATGTTTTGACATGATCAAACGTTATCTGTAACTAGATAATTATAAAGATTATGCTTGAACATGGTATAAATTATGTAGAGGAAAATGAACAATCAAGATGGAATTTGTCCCTCTCTATGAGAGAGATATCTTCTGGGCCCCTCGATAAGTGTAACTGAGAAATGCATGGCCGTGCTCAAATAAGTTGATATAAGATCAATCTTATTTGTTTATCAGTTAACTTGGAGATCGAGTAATCATAAGTTTGGACAATATAAGTATGACATTTACTATGACTTATGTTCAAACTAGATATCGTGTGACAAAGGGATTAATGCATGTACTATTTCAGGTTTTCATTTATAATGATTCTCATGATTAATTGGGTAGTCATAATGTCTTGCTAGAGGCCAATTATGATTTGTGCATTTCAATAGAGATTGAAATACACTACCAGTTAATATGAGCCTATCGGGTCACACACATAGAACGTAGGCTGTACTTAAACAATAATAATTATATTTTTATTATTGTTGTTAGTATTATTATTATTAGATATTAATAATAATATTGTTATAATAATTATTATTAGATAATAATTATTAAAAACGTGGGTCCATATAGGATATGGACAGTTAGGGTTTTGACAAGGAAAGGTCTTTTAAAACGGTTTTAAAAGGACTAGAGGCCTTGATGATATTGATTATTATTTTCGTTTTGAAAGAAAACGGAAGAAGAGGAAAAACCTAAAACCCTAGTTTCGTTTTTGCAAAAAAATTCAGCCACTGCCGTTGGTGAGCTAGCACTCAGACCGGCGTACATTTGTGTGGACTTCGTTAGAGGGTGTTCGTCTTCAGAAGGCAGCATCTGTTAATCGTTTTGAAGCTACGCAAAAGGTTAGTTTCGAATCTCTTTTATTGAATCGAATGGATCACATGGATCCTGTGAGTAAATCGAAAGAAATTTTTTTTTTGTTTTCCGCTGCGGCAAGGGTTGCAGATCCTTTTTCGATTTACTAACAGTGGTATCAGAGCCTCTTGTTGATTCCATTTAATTCGAAATATGCCATGTTGATGTGTTGATGTGATCTATTATTTTTTGAATGGCATGATTGGATTCGTTTTATCATTTGATGATGATTCGAATCTGTTATATGAGATATAACCTAAATCGTTGTTGATATATGATGTCAAAGATGACCAATTGTATAAGATACAATTCTGTGAAGTCGAACTAGGGTTGGTATACAATCTGTTATGGTTTTGAATTAGGGTTAATATGATTAATTCAATTCGTTTATTCATATTGAATGTATACATAGATTTTGATTTTGATTAATATGATTATTGAGTAAATCGTTTTCTAAGGTTTCTTGTAATAGTTCTCTGTTAATATGATTAATAGATTGCTATTATATTCTATTTAATATGATTGACAGAATAAGGGTTTTGACAGAAAATAATTAATTGGATTAATGATTCTGTTTAGCTTCGAGGGGCGCTGCCCCTTCGGAACCCCACCCGCTGACCGGCCAGCGGGAGCCCCGCCCGCTAACCGGCTAGCGGGACCGCCGTATGTTCGCGCCCTATAGTTCGTTACCGTGACATTAAGAATGTCAATATATTTGTTTCTATTTAACATGTTGGTGATGAATATGCTATGATTATTTGATGTCTTGGCATGGTGCATAGTATGGCTTTATGACCTATGTGTTTGTTTATTCATATCTTTGGATTGTATATACGACCTGCGTGTCGTTTATTTTTGTAACTTTATTATTAATAGTTTAGTAGTTAGTTTTATTATTAATGTAATAATGAAGACTCAAGCTTGGAGAAGAAGATGAAAATTCCATGGAGATGAAGTTGCCTTTCAAGATATGAAGAAATGTACTATTGCAAATGTTGTAATAGATAGGTTTTCTGGGTTGCCTATATGATCTTCATTTGGTCTCATGAAGATCATATCTAGTTTGGCCATACTATGTCACATTTATTTTTATCGAATATGTATGAGATGCCATGTTTGATAGTTTATGTATGCATATGGGATATGATATATAAATGTTAATTTTAACATGTTTTCAAAATTAAATGGAATGAACCCTCACTATTAATCTAAGTTTTAATGCCATCCATATCTTAAACACTTATCAAGGCTAAGATCACCTAAATGTAGATTTTGCCAAAGCAAAGTACTTTAGGTTATCCTAGTAAGATATGATGAGTAATGGTGCTGCTCATGCGTTTAAAATTGGTTAGACTTAATTAGGCTATCAAAATGGTTTTGGGCCTAAGGCATTAGATGGGGTATAACATGCTATGACATATGATGTCATGATCCCATATTATCTAAGAGTTACATGTGATGTAATTGGTAAGGGGTTACCTACCATAATAACTTGATTTTAAGTGTCATGCCAAAGCTGACTTAATATTAAGTAAAAATTGGATCTTAGCCCACTAAAATGTCATTGTGATGATTGAGGGTTATATTTTAGTGGGATTTTAATTACTTATCACCTTTTATTAATTAAAATTTGCATATTTTGTAGATTGAAATGGCTACCAACAATAACTCCACTTTATCACTGCGATCCATCCTTGAGAAGGAAAAACTGAAAGAGAATGGGACTAATTTTGTTGATTGGTTTAGGAACCTGAGAATTGTTCTCAAACAAGAAAAGAAGTCCTATGTGCTTGATGAAGCTGTCCCTGAGCCACCTCCTGCTAATGCTTCTAATGCTGATAAGAACAAGCATAAGAAGCATATGGATGATTCCAATGACATTGGATGTCTTATGCTTACTACTATGTGTCCAGAACTTCAGAAGGATCTGGAACACTTGGAGGCTTATGAGATGAGTGTCCATCTCAAACAAGCTTTCCAACAGCAAGCTAGGCAGGATAGATTTGACACTGCTGTTGCATTATTTGACTGCAAGATGTCAGAGGGCGAATCGGTTAGCGCTCATGTTTTGAAAATGAAAGGCTACATAGATCACCTTGCCCGACTTGGATATCCATTGAGTTTAGAACTCTCCACGGATTTGATCCTTCATTCTTTGCCCAACAGTTTTTCACATTTTGTTATGAACTATAATATGAACAGCATGGAAAAGTCCATTCCTGAGCTACATGGTATGCTCAAAACTGCTGAAGGGAATATCAAAAAGCCCACTAAGGCTACCCATGTATTGAATGTCAATAAGGGTAAGCCTATGAAGAAGAAAGGCAAGGCAAAGGGTAAAGCAACAGTTGCTACAAAGCCTAAGGGACAGCCCAAGCCAAAAGAACCCAAGGCACCTGTTCCTAAGGAAGGAACTTGTTTCCATTGCAAGGAGCCTGGGCATTGGAAAAGAAATTGCCCACTTTATTTGGCTGAATTGAAGAAATCGAAGGGTAGTGCGACTACATCTTCAGGTATATATATTATAGAAATTAACTTATCTGCTTCTACTTCATGGGTATTGGATACTGCATGTGGTTCTCACATTTGTACAAATGTGCAGGGACTCAAAAGGAGTAGATCACTGAAAAGGGGCGAAGTTGACCTACGAGTTGGGAATAAAGCAAGAGTTGCTGCATTAGCTGAGGATCTTATGAACTTCATATGCCTAATGGCTTTTTGTTAAATTTGAACAATTGCTATTATGTTCCTACTCTGAGTAGGAATCTTATTTCAGTTTCAGTTTTGGATGATGAAGGTTTTTCATTTTTAATTAAAAATAAGACCTGTTCTATTTTTGATAAAGATGATTTGCTTTATGGTATTGCAAGATCTTTTAATGGCCTTTATGTCCTTGACTTAGATGATTCTAGGGAGAATCATATTTATAACATAAACTCTAAAAGAATTAAGCCAAATGACCTAAACCCTACATTTTTATGGCATTGTCGTCTTAGCCATATAAATGAGAAACGCATTTCTAAACTCCATCAAGATGGATTATTAGATTCATTTGATTTTGAATCATTTGATAAATGTGAATCTTGTTTACTTGGCAAAATGACAAGGAATCCTTTCATCGAATAAGGTGAAAGGGCTAATGACTTGCTTGGACTAGTACATACAGATGTATGTGGCCCGTTAAGCATTAGTGCCAGAGGAGGATATAATTACTTCATTACTTTTACTGATGATTTCAGTAGGTATGGCTATGTCTACCTAATGAAACATAAGCATGAGGCTTTTGAAATGTTCAAAACTTTTCAAAATGAAGTACAAAATCAACTTGGTAAAACTATTAAGGCACTTCATTCTGATCGAGGTGGTGAATTTTTGAGCCAAGAGTTTGACGAACATCTAAGAAATTATGGAATTGTTTCACAATTAACTCCTCCAGGAACTCCACAGTGGAATGGTGTTTCTGAAAGAAGAAATCGAACTTTATTAGATATGGTTCGATCTATGATGAGTCAAGCAGATCTTCCATTATCGTTTTGGGGTTATGCCTTGGAGACAGCTGCTTTTGTTTTAAACCGTGTACCATCTAAAGCGGTTGAAAAGACGCCATATGAGATATGGACTGGCAAAACACCTAGTTTGTCTTTTCTTAAGATTTGGGGTTGTGAAGCTTATGTGAAAAGACCAGTTTCAGATAAGTTAGCTCCAAAATCTGCTAAATGTATCTTTGTGGGATATCCTAAGGAAACTAAAGGATATTATTTCTATAATCCATCTGAGAACAAAGTGTTTGTTGCTCGAAATGGAACCTTTTTGGAAAAAGAATTCATTTCTAAAAGAACTAGTGGGAGTACAGTTCAATTAGATGAATTTATAGAACCACAAGAAGATATTGAACCGCCTGTAGAAACAGTTTCAGAACCACAAGCCATTGTGGAAACTGAAAATGTTACACAAGTTCTACGCAGATCTGATAGACCACGTCATCAGCCTGAGAGATATGGATTTCTCATGACTAAAAGTCGTGAAGTTTTGCTCATAGATCAAGATGAGCCAACTACCTATCTTGAAGCTGTGTCAAGTCTAGATTCAGAGAAATGGCTTGGAGCCATGAACTCTGAGATGCAGTCCATGTTTGACAACCAAGTTTGGGCCTTAATTGATCTTCCCAAAGGTATTAAGACTATTGGTTGCAAATGGGTTTTCAAGAAGAAAATTGACATGGATGGAAATGTGCAAACCTATAAAGCAAGGTTGGTTGCTAAAGGTTTCAAACAAACTCATGGTATAGACTATGATGAAACCTTTTCTCCAGTTGCTATGATTAAATCTATTAGGATTCTCCTTGCCATTGCTGCATACTATGATTATGTGATATGGCAAATGGATGTCAAAACTGCTTTCCTTAATGGAAATTTACTCGAGGATGTGTACATGACACAACCTGAGGGTTTTGTAATCCTGAGAATTCTGGGAAGGTTTGCAAGCTTTAAAGGTCCATTTATGGATTGAAGCAAGCATCTCGAAGCTGGAATCTTTGTTTTGATGAAACAGTTAAGAACTTTGGTTTCATTCAAAATGAAGATGAACCATGTGTTTACAAGATGGTTAGTGGGAGTGCTATCATGTTCTTAGTCCTATATGTAGATGACATATTGATCATTAGAAATGATGTCCCCACTTTACAAAAGGTTAAAGATTGGTTAGGGAATACTTTTTCAATGAAGGACTTGGGTGAGGCTGCATATATCCTTGGTATAAGGATCTATAGAGATAGATCTAGAAGGATAATTGGCTTAAGTCAAAGTACATACATTGACAAAGTGTTGAAGAGATTCAGCATACAAGATTCCAAGAAGGGATTTTTGCCTATGCACATGGTATTCATCTTAGCAAGAATCAATGTCCTAAGACATCTGATGAGCGAGATAGAATGAATAAGATCCCTTATGCTTCTGCTATTGGATCTATTATGTATGCCATGATATGTACTAGACCTGAGGTCTCATATTCTTTGAGCACAACAAGTAGATATCAAGCTGATCCTGGTGAGGGTCACTGGACAGCTGTTAAGAACATTCTTAAGTATCTAAGAAGAACTAAGGATGCTTTCTTGGTTTATGGAGATTTGGAAGATGAGCTAGTTGTAAATGGTTACACAGATGCTAGTTTCCAAACTGATATAGATGATTACAAATCGCAGTCAGGTTTTGTATTCACAATGAATGGTGGAGCCATTACTTGGAAAAGTTCCAAGCAGAGTACAGTAGCAGATTCTACAATAGAAGCTGAGTATAAAGCAGCATCAGATGCAGCTAAGGAAGCATTTTGGCTGAAGAAATTCATCACTGAGCTTGGAGTGGTGCCTAGCATTGCTAATCCTATGGCTATCTATTGTGACAACAATGGTGCCATAGCGCAAGCAAAAGAGCCAAGGTCCCATCAGAAATCTAAGCATATACTCAGGCGATTTCACCTCATTCGAGACATCATTGATAGAGGTGATATCAAGATATGCAAAGTTGACACAAATGACAACATAGCAGATCCATTGACAAAGCCTCTCTCGCGGGTCAAGCATGATCAGCACACTAGGTCTATGGGCATGAGATATTTGTTAGTCTAGGCCTAGTGCAAGTGGGAGACTGTTAGTGTATATGCCCTAGGCCATTGATTTGGACCTTAATGTTATTCATTTTGTTATTAATAAAGAAGTTTTTATTATCATTGTTATGTTTGCATGTTATATATAATAATGATTATATCCCTGGTTTATTATTGTTATGGAGATAATAATAAATATAACTAGTGTAATATTGATTTGATAATCATAAGATGATTATAGGTATGAAGATACAAATCAATATTATGGGTACATGTTAGAGAACAGTGTATTGGATAGACCCACATAGATATCACTTCATGGTTTAATGTCATAAGTGTATCTCATAATAGTTTTCATTTAATCCTTTGACTTGAGATTGTCATAGTTTCCAACATAAGGAATATTATGTTTTGACATGATCAAACGTTATCTGTAACTAGATAATTATAAAGGTTATGCTTGAACATGGTATAAATTATGTAGAGGAAAATGAACAATCAAGATGGAATTTGTCCCTCTCTATGAGAGAGATATCTTCTGGGCCCCTCGATAAGTGTAACTGAGAAATGCATGGCCGTGCTCAAATAAGTTGATATAAGATCAATCTTATTTGTTTATCAGTTAACTTGGAGATCGAGTAATCATAAGTTTGGACAATATAAGTATGACATTTACTATGACTTATGTTCAAACTAGATATCGTGTGACAAAGGGATTAATGCATGTACTATTTCAGGTTTTCATTTATAATGATTCTCATGATTAATTGGGTAGTCATAATGTCTTGCTAGAGGCCAATTATGATTTGTGCATTTCAATAGAGATTGAAATACACTACCAGTTATTATGAGCCTATCGGGTCACACACATAGAACGTAGGCTGTACTTAAACAATAATAATTATATTTTTATTATTGTTGTTAGTATTATTATTATTAGATATTAATAATAATATTGTTACAATAATTATTATTAGATAATAATTATTAAAAACGTGGGTCCATATAGGATATGGACAGTTAGGGTTTTGACAAGGAAAGGTCTTTTAAAACGGTTTTAAAAGGACTAGAGGCCTTGATGATATTGATTATTATTTTCGTTTTGAAAGAAAACGGAAGAAGAGGAAAAACCTAAAACCCTAGTTTCGTTTTTGCAAAAAAATTCAGCCACTGCCGTTGGTGAGCTAGCACTCAGACCGGCGTACGTTTGTGCGGACTTCGTTAGAGGGTGTTCGTCTTCAGAAGGCAGCATCTGTTAATAGTTTTGAAGCTACGCAAAAGGTTAGTTTCGAATCTTTTTTATCGAACTGAATGGATCACATGGATCCTGTGAGTAAATCGAAAGAAATTTTTTTTTTGTTTTCCGCTGCGGCAAGGGTTGCAGATCCTTTTTCGATTTACTAACAGTATATACCAAATGGTACGAGGCTATGAGTGGTTATGCCATGCTCGATCTCCATACCTTGAGTGAAAGTATGATATCCCTTACATAACACAACATGGGTAACACGGGCGTCCTAACTCATGCACACGATTCAATCTAATATGATGCAAAGGACAATACCATGATAAGAAAGAATAGAATAATAAAAAGACCAACGGAATCAACTTCTCTTCTCCCCAGTGGAGTCACCACTGTGAGCGGGAATTTTTGCCCCTACTCCCGGTGGAATGGTTCTTGTGACTTCGATACTGTTTAGGCTCAGGGCCTTAGAGAACACGAACCTATGCCCAGAGAAAATGGAGTCGCCACCCGGACGGGCCGGGAAAAAGAAAGGGGTGGATAACTCGATTCCTAAGGAATCCTCAACCCCTGATGAGTTTGAAAAGTTGGGTACGTGTGGGGAAGGTAAGAAATGGCCTAGCACCCCCCACAATGCCAGGTTCATTGGAACCGGCCTCTTTTGCCGGTCATAATATTATAAAATTCTTAAATGTGACAATAGTATCCATATTATATTCAAAAATTGAAATAAATTATCGTTATATTAAAATCAAAGCAATGTTTAAGCAAAGCAGATAAATGGACACCCATCCGAGGATGGAAACATGTCCTTACATTGTTCATGTCTAAACTAAATAGGACACCCACCGAAAGGTAGAAACATATCCTTTACATTGATCCAAAATATAAAAGCAATTTAAATTACATGATATTTAACTAATGAGGCACCCACAAAGTGGAAACATACCTCTTACAATTTTAATACTAAAACAAACAAATAATAACAATAAAGAAAACATCCATCCATGATAAATTAAATAAATCAAGCATTGAAATTAAATAAATCAACCATCAAAGCATACAATAAACTACATAATCGAATCTAAAATTAAATAAAGTAATAAATATATAAGTTTAGAGTTTATGTCTCAATTTAGGGTTCTTTAATTAAAATTTAGGTTTTTGTGATTTTGAAATTATTATCATTGTTATTTAGGCCATTGTGAAGATTTTTGGAAAAATTGAATTAATTAGGGTTTGGGACTAACATCGTGAAATAGGGTTTCTAGGGTTTTATGTTTAACAATTAGGGCTTTGTAAAAAGGAAAGTTAAATACATGGACTCTTAATTCACAAATTAATATTGACCCATTCGACGAGCCCATACTGCAGTCCCGCTTTTGAAAGAATAATGCTTACCGTGTGATTTTGGAAAGAAGAATTAATTAGGGTTAAAGCTTTTGATACTTGAAAAAATCAAGGCAACTAGATTTTTGAAATAGATATTAGGTCAGGGTTTTAAAGTTTTGGAAGCAGAAGAGTAATTTAGGGTTTCTGAAGTTTTAGAAAAGAAGAAACACTTTTAGGGTTCTAAAGGTTTTTGGAAATAGAATAGTAGTTTAGGGTTCTTAAGGTTTAGATCAATGACTAAGGCTACTGGAAGAATGTATGATACATTACTAAGTTTAATAATTTAGATTACTTAGAAAAATAAATGATGGAAACATTGTAAATAACATTAAACTAAGATTGGGTACTTGGACCCGAGATTGAATTTGATTTGGGTACTTGGACCCGAGATTGGGTTTGATTTGGGTACTTGGACCCACGATTGATTTGATTTGGGTACATGGACCTGAGATTGGGTACTTGGACACGAGACTGAATTGAATTTTGGTACTTGGACCCGAGATTGGGTACTTAGACCCGAGATTGAATTTGATTTGGGTACTTGGACCCGAGATTGATTTAATTTAGATACTTGGACCCGAGATTGGGTACTTGGACCTGAGGCTGAATTTGATTTGGATACTTGGACCCGAGATTGGATACTTGGACCCGAGATTGAATTTGATTTGGGTACTTGAACCTGTGATTAAATTTGATTTGGGTACTTGGACCCGAGATTGATTTAATTTAGATACTTGGACCCGAGATTGGGTACTTGGACCTGAGGCTGAATTTGATTTGGGTACTTGGACCCGAGATTGAATTTGATTTGGGTACTTGAACCTGAGATTAAATTTGATTTTGGTACTTAGACCCGAGATTGAATTTGATTGGGTACTTGGACCCGAGATTGGATTAGATTTGGACCCGAGATTGGGTTTGATTTGGGTACTTGGACCCGAGATGTAATATCCCTAATGATACCCTAAAAGTTTGGAATGCTTATTTATGAGAATTGGATTAAATAATTTAAAGTGTATATATGACTAATGGAATAAGAGGAGATGTGTATATGTTGAATATATAAGGATATATGCAAAATATATACAAGTCAATGAGTTTTATAAGTCAAAAGATATATTTTGATTAATTAAATGAATTTATTTATGTTAGTGGAAGATGATGTTAGCGGGTGATTATTAAATTATTTAAATGTATGGTGGAGAGTGATTTGGAGAAAAGTGGTTTGGTTAAAAGAGGTGGTTAACTTTCTTTCTTTCTTTCTTTCTTCTTCTTCTTTCATCTTCATCTTCTTCTTTTCTTCTCTTTGGCTGGCCACCCTTATCAACCAAAGGAAAAGAGATTTCGTTGCTTCCAAGCTCAAGAGATTGAAGGATTTCAAGAGATCAAGTTGGAGTTTTAAGGATTTTCTTCACTTTTAGTAAGTTTCCAACTTGTTTCTTGGTTTTCTTTTGAGTTTGTGTTCTTGGGTTTGTTGGATGGTTGTTGTAGATGTTGTAGACCCTTAATTTTTGACCCAGTCAAGTCCAATATATTTTATTTAGTGCAAAATAATTTTTGTGTTGTCTAATATATTTTAATTAGTCCAAAATAATTTTTATTATCTTAATTAAATCATGTTTGTAGTGTCTAATTTTTCTTAATAAAAAATAAAAAAATTAAAAAAAAGTTGGATTGCGGTGAAATGGCTTTGCCATTTCGCCCGCAGAATTTTCCTGCAGTCGAAATGGCCCGCAGGCCTATCTAGCCCACAGCTGCCGCAGCCAATTTTTTTGCCAGCGCGATTTTTCCGCAGCAGTTTTTATTTGCCAGCGAAATTTTCCTACGCAAAATTTCAAAAACCTAATACAATTAGGTTTTGATTTCCTTTTCCTATTAAATATGGTATGCCGTGAGTAACTAGGAGAAACCATGAAAAAACTTATATAAATAAGGAGGCAGAGAGAGTGAAAAGGCAATGAATCTGTGAAGGAAAGGTAGCAAATCAATTTGACTTTTGAGAGCAACAAGCAAAGCATTAACAAACGAATCAAAGGCAGCAACTGCCTTTGTTTTTGTTCATCCAAGAAGAATTATTATTTTGGAGGAATTATCAAAAGGAGGTATATATTAAATTCTTTTATTTTTCACAGTAGCTAAAATTATAAAATTGTGTTTGTCAAAATCAAAAACCCTAGAACTTTTATTTAGTTTTTCTAAAGTTAAAAACCTTATTTCGTTGGTTTATTTTCCAAAAGACATAAAATTGTTACTTTTATTTCTTCAAAACTCCAAAACTCTAATTGAACATGTTTTTCAACAAAACCAAATTTTGATTCTGTTTCTTTCTAAAACTCCAAAATATCTTTTTTGCTTTATAAACTTTAAATCGTTTGCTTATTTTCATAAACTTCATGAAAATTGTCTTTCCAAATCCTAAAATAAATTCATTGCCCGAAACCCTAATTCAAAAGCCTTAAAACCCTAATTCAACTTCCAAAACTCAAAATAGTAAACCCTAACCCCTTTAAAACCTTAAACCCTAATTTTTCTAAATCTTAATTCTTTAAAACTTTAAAAAATCATATAAACATAATTTTACATAGTAAGCTCAAAATAACAATTCATTAACCATGAATCACAAAACTTAATGTTTTAAAGTGTCCAAACCCTAGTTTCATGAATTCATCATTCAAATATTAATTTAACAAAGAGCTCCATCCACCTTTCAAAACATAAATCCTTAATTTATTTCAATTCTTTAAAAAAGTCACAGTAGCTTAATTCCACAAAATCCAAAACCCTAAACACATGAAATAAAGGACCCAAAATGGAAACAATACCTATAATTTGGATGTTTATTTGCCTTATTCAATTCCATATTTGATTATGCTTTGATTTATTTTATATGCTTTAATTTATTTAAGTTCAATGCTTGGTTTATTTTATTTATCATGGATGGATGTTTACTTTCTATTGATGTTTAATATCTTTGATGAATGATTATTTACTTTTATCAATTTATTTAGATTTTTAAATGTTGTAAGAGGTATGTTTCCAATTGGTGGGTACCTCATTGGTTAAATATCATGTAATTTAATTTGCTTTTCTATTTTAGAACCTATGTAAAGGACACGTTTCTACCTTTCGGTGGGTGTCCTATTTAGGCATGTGATGTAAGGGCATGTTTCCATCTTCGGATGGATGTCCATTTATTTGTTTTGTTTTGTTTGGACATTGCTTTGATTTTAATATAATGGTGCTTTCTTTTTATTGTGTGTAATATGGATAATGTTGTTATATTTAAGAATCTTATAATATTAAGACCTGTAAAGGAGGCCGGTTCCAATGAACCGGGCGTTGTGGGGGTGCTGGACCATTTCTCACCTTTCCCACACGTACCCAACTTTTCAAACCCATTAAGGGGTTGGGGATTCCTTAGGAATCGAGTTATCCACCCCTTTCTTTTTTCCAGGCCCGTCCGGGTGGCGACTCCATTTTTTCCGGACTTAGGTCAGTGTTCTCTAAGGCCCCGAGCCTAAACAGTGCCGAAATCGCAAGAACCATTCCACCGGGAGTGGGGGCAAAAATCCCCGCTCACAGTGGCGACTCCACTGGGGGATAAAAGAAGTTGATTCCGTTGGTCTTTATATTATTCTATTCTTTCTTATAATGATATTATCCATTGCATCATCTTAGATTGCATTGTGTGCGTGAGTTAGGATGCCCGTGTTACCCTTGTTATGTTATGTAAGGGATACCATACTTTCACTCAAGGTATCGAGATCGAGCATGGCATAACTGCTCATAACCTCGTACCATTTGGTATATACTTGCTATGGGATCCTAAGCCTTTTAACTCAAAGACTAAATCTCATGTAATTAGCCTAGTTACTTTCCTTAGGTTATATCCCAAATGCATGTTGTTTGACTATGGTTAGTTTGTCTTAGCCTAAATTATGGCTTATTTAGTTTGTTCTTTTTCTAATATGACCTAAGCATATTGTAAGCTCAAAATAAACTGTTCTTTAAAGTCCAAAAGACCAAAGCTATTTTCAAAATTTTTCAAGATGGTCTTTGGACATAAGACTTTTCTAAAAACAAATAAAAAATCCTTTGGTCCATGGCCCAAATATTAAGCCCAAAATCCATTTTTCTAAAATCTTTTACAATGGGTTTAGAAACAAAACTATTTTCATCCGATCTTTTCTTACAAAGAGCTTGCAAATTATTTAGGTCAATTATGAAATACCAAAAATCAATTGTGGGCCTAGTTTACATTAAGAATAAGTTAACCATGGGCTTGTTTTTGGTATGAATCTTTAGTTACCTTTTTCAAGTGAGAAATCTATCTATAATAAACCTCTTAATTTAGTTTTAATCCAATATAGCATAAAAGCTACTTTAGTTGGTTGAATGGATTAAAACCTAATTAATGGGAATTATTATAAACTGATTTCCATTTTCGAAAATATAACTATTGGTTGAAACGTCCGAGGGAATTATTCAAAAGTAAGATACCCCATGTTGGTATTTTGTTAACCATATACCTAGGAAAAGAGACTTGCCATTCGTGTGTGGATGATATAAGGTTGGAAGGAACGCCCTAATTATCCTTGTTTGTTGTTTGTGCGTACATGCATACATTTGCATTTCATATCATTGATCCTCTCTGGCTCATAGACCTGAAGTACGACAATTCAAGAGCATACAACAATACCATCTACAACATTGACTTTAATTCAAGTGCCTCATTGGAAGGATAAATGCAAACAAGCTAAGGGATATAATTGCTGAAGTTGTCAAAGCTAGGATGGCCAAATTACAAGACCAATTAGTTGAAATTATGAAGGCCCAGTTGATTGAAATTCTAGAGATCATCAATAATAAGACATCTCCCGTTGACATAAGAAAAAGGGGAAAGGCAGCATCAATGGAGAATATGTTCACTAATAGAGATCAAATGAAAAATGAAGGATCAATCCCTATTTTACAAGATCAGCCGAACCATATGCTGTCTAAATGGAGCAATAGGAGCGACTACCACCTCAATGAGCAAAATCAAAAGAAAAGAAGAGGTGTTGAGAAAAATGCAGCAACTGAACCAGCAAAGAGGTGTAAATTTTCAGACTTGGGGGAACCTTTGTCAAAAAAGTTGGAGAATCTAATGAAGAAGGGATTATTACAACCTTTGACTCCTCGCCCTTTGCCTAATCCTTTTTCGCCTAACTTTGATATTAAAGCATTTTGCCAATTCCATCAAAGGCTTGGACATGAAACGGACAACTGTATGAAGTTGAGGCATGAGATCCAGAATTTAATTGACAGTGGAAAGCTGCTTGAGCCTAATAAGCCCAATACTAAGAATAAGCCTCTGCTTAAAATTGGAAGGGTGCCACCTCTTGCAACCTTCATGAAGAGTTTTATCTTGTCATCTCATCATGATATGGAGAGGGAAGCTGCTAAAAAGGATGTACTACTAAACAAGTTTGGGTTAACTGTGGATGATGAAGCAGTGATCTTCAATGATGGAAAAAATCCTTGCCCTTGATATGTCTAAACAAATGAAGTATCTTAGATGCCAATATTGCTTTTTAATTTTGCTTTCTTTAAATATTTAATTAGAACAATCGTGTTTTTCAAATTTAAATTTTTATTATAAATTTTTGTTGGTCTTTGTTCATTTTGGTGCTCAACCAATGAGGAATCTAGCTTGATAATTCATGAATTAATATATTTATGCATCATGACTCGAATGACTATACTAGGTGAGGGAATTGCTCTATAGCATTGAGTTGTGTATGCTTACTTAGAGAGGGCTCCTACATAATTACCTTTGTCTAGGTCCTAGTCAATCTTAGAACATGCTTAGGCAAACTCTCAAGGTGAAATTGAACTCTGCTTAGTTAAGGGAGAGATGATATAGGCATTGTTTGGTTAACCAACAACTAGTATCCGCCCCATTAAATATCAATCCATAGTTGTCCCTTTGAGCCTTCATAAAATTTTAGCTTTCTTTTCATTGGCTTACAAACCCTAATAACCTACCCTGAGCTGTTGTGATACTTTTGATAAGTCTTATGATCACTAAGATGAAGAAGCAAGAAGATCAAAGAAAACAATTATTAGTCAAGATCATGAGGATAGTTGAAGTTCTCAAGATAGTTAAAGTTCTCAAGACCATAAGGGTAGTTGATGATTTTAAGACCATAAGGGTAGTTGAAGTTTTTCTAATATCTCCAATATATCAAGACAACATCGGAGTAACAAATGATTTATCCCTGTTAAAGAACATTTATGTTACTCCACTTATCCATTATTGGAAGCCCAAGTTAGTACAAACAAGACAACTCTTTTAGAGCTAAAACTAAAAAAAGAGAGAGAGAGAGAGAAGAAAAGAAAGCAAAAGAAATAAAAGCAAAGAAAAAAGAAGAAGAAAAGAAAAGAAAGAAAAGAGGAAAGAAAAAAGAAAAAGTAAACCCAAAATGGTTCAAAAGGCCAACTGAGTTCTGTTTGACCTAAGACAACAAAAGGCTTCCATTTGGTTTATAAGGATTGTTTAACTTGAATTGGTCCAACCCAACCAAAGATTTGATCAAAATCAGAGGAAAAGGAGAAAGATCATTCAGTTCTTAAAAGTTCTATACTTGATAGTCCTACAAGAAAGAAGGACAAAATGGTAAAATGCTCAAAGAAAGGGAAGAGTAAGAAGAAGGAAAAGAAGGAAAAGGGAGAAAAAGAAAAAGAAATGAATTTGGGAACCAAACTTTATGCGAGGGCAAAGAATTAAGATCCAGATTAATTTGGAATCTAGTAAGATTGCCTCCAAGCTACTTAAAATTCAAACAAGAAATTTATAGTGTGAGGGTTTGTCCATTGTGTCACATCAGCTCCTATCTCAAAATGGCCTTCATTTAACCCATGTCCCTCATAGACCCCATTTCAAGCCTATCAAAGACTTGTTGATCTCTCTTGGTAGGTAGAGTCTATTAGTGGAGATAGTTTGAATAAGCATGCATATGAGATAGACAATATTTAAACTCAATGAGACCTTTGGCCAAGTAATGTGTATGTGCCTATCTGAAGTGCAACAATTATTGCTTAAATATAAATAATTCCCAAGTTTATTATGGCAACTAGGGTTGTCATGTTATAAATATGTTAATTTGTAAAAATCAAGTCCTGATGTACATTTCCATTAATTTGACAAAACCAACATTTGATTTCAAAATCAAAAATCAAAATAAAAAATATTTTTGTCATACAAATCCTTCAAGTTAAGCGAAGTTTCTTGGGCACATTGGGCAAAGGAAATGATTGCTGGCAAGGTTATGAAGAAGTTACCAACTGACATGCTGAATGGATGTATCTCTGCTATTTGGGGACTCCATTGTTCATGTTCTCAATATCTCGAAGCATTCGATCATTCCAAAGCAAAACTTGAATTGGTATCTGAAAGGAGTCAATGAAAACACTTCCAATGATCACCTTGGTCCATGAGTCGACGAAACCATTCAAACGTCCTGTGAAGCAAATAATCAAAAGAAGATATTGAATCAGGGGAATTAGAAGGTCCATTGCTTGAGAAAGGAAGAAATGCATGCTTGTTAGATGAGCTAGACAATATACAATCATCAACCAAAGCCGCATAGAAAAAATCATGGGTTTGAGTCTATATTGGGGGGCAAGGCTAAAAAAAGAGAGAGAGAGAGAGAGAGAGAGAGAGAGAGAGAAAAGAAAAAAGAGAGGAGTTACAGTAAAGAGGAAAATTGTATATTTTTCATTATTGTACAAGATTTTACAATTGCTATAATATTTACATATCACTAAGAGGGTGGAGGTAGGTCATCAAATAAAACCTTGAAAAAGTCATCGCCTATTGGAGAAGGGGGCAAATCACTCATCTCGAGTCCGCCCAAAGTGGGAGCACCAAAACTCGGCAAATTAATCATCTCGGGATCACCCGAAGTGGGAGCACCAAAATCTTTATTACCTTGAAGTTCCGATCCGTCATGGTCCTCATTAGAAGCAGACGAAAGGATCTCATGGTCGTCAGTCTGGAGGCCTCTTGATGAAGAAGCGCCGAGATCTCTCATCCCCCGAAATCGGAAGTCTCAGAAATGTTGTTCGGATTGATGATATAAGCTCTCAAAATGAGAAGCCTGCTGACGACTTGCAACCAGCTCTTCTTGAAGTTTCTTATTTTGTTCTTCGAGCATCCGTTGTGAGTCAAGAAGGAAAAAGTAAGAGCATACATAAACATGCATACATATAGCATAAAATACTATGAAATAAGGAACGTACCAGGTAGTTCATATCAATGCCCTGCGAATGAGATGGCATATCTGGCGGGCTAAAATGAGCAAACAAAGGGGCGGTAAAAGACAGTCCAGCCTCATGATCAAATGAGCCAACAACCTACAGCAATCATTAAATAGTCAAAAAAGAAAGAAGCAGTTGCAAGGGAAAAGTGGTAAAAGTTTTACTTGAGAAGTACTAGCCCTGAGATGTGGAACAGACTCTCCTGTAGTGCCGTGATGTTCTTCTTCATCTCTACCGTCATTTTTGTCAGAAATCTCCCTCACACCAATGGGAGATACATCAAAGTTCAAGAGTCTTCTTTGAATGAAATAGGCATAGAATGGACCCGGTAAATGGAGAAATGACTCGGCACCATAACCATACCGGGCCAACCACCATGCATCCTCCGGCATCGACATAATATTTAAAGTATGTTTTGGGATTTGTGTCGAAAACCTCCGCTGCTCGGGATCGAGAAACCATTCATAAACTCTCTCCCCAAAAAACCATGTAACACCCCTATATCCTGTATACGTACCAAGCATGCTTAAACGATCGTAACATACGTATACTAAATATAGAAAATGCCACAGTTTAAAAAGACACAACAATAATCTTTATAAATAAATGAAACCAATTTCAAACATTTATAAGAAATCCAAAAGACACCATATATAAAAATGTTTATCAAATTCACAGCGGAAGTTATTACAAATAAGTTATAAATCAAAGTTTACAAAACATAAAATATATATATACATGATTGGCAGCTTTTCTCTGATCTTTAAGTCCCAAAAGAACTCTTCAAGGTCTACTCTCACTCGGTCTCGAAGAACTCTCAGGTTCAACTCTGTCATTTGCGTGATCAAACACTATCGCACTAAGCCATCGGCTTAGTAATACAAAACATTCTATCATTATGCTTTAATGCAATGCAATGCAATGTCCCACATGTTACTAATAAAGGTAACATCTTAGGTAGCAATATAATACTACACCTTTGCATTTCACAATTCATATTCATATAATCATATCACATTTCAAGAATTCTTCCATGAATCTCATTATTCAATTATTTCAACATCAATAAATCACATATAAACAAAGACAAGCATGGGCCCAACATACACTAATATGCCATTCCGTTTTCAGAGTTAATGTTTTGGTTCATTTATCATATTCATCAATATCATAATCCCAACTAGGCTTCAAGGATTAAGTTCAACCAAGCTTCAAGGGGAGCAAAGCATGCTAAGCATTAACCCAACTTGGCTTCAAGAACTAACCCAACTAGCTTCAAGGGTTGTAACATCTCAATTAGGCTTCAAGGATCAAATCCAACCTATCTTCAAGAGATTGTTACTAATATTAGGCATGCCACCAACAACAAACTCTAAAAATGGAATAACACATTAGCCACACAATTCATTTATTATTTAATTATCAATTCCATTCTCAATTCTCATTATCAACTAGGCAAACATGCCTTATTTCTTTCAATTGAATCATCATAGCCAATCACAATGGCTTCACCATTCATTATACCTCCAATCAAATCTCATAATAGCAATTCATCTTTCAAATACACAATCATTTACCTCATATTCTTCACATGATACATATGTCATCATTAATATTAACATAACAAAGTACATTATTCATATGCAACATCATATCATCATACTCATCATAACATTCACATTATGCCAACCTAACAATAACAATATGCATCAACAATGCATTAGGTTTTTCAACACATGAACATACAAGTGTGAGTTAAGCCTCAACACTTTATAAATATATGCAATGATGTGGTTTGTACTTACCTCAATAACAATTCTAAACACTTTCCCTTTCCAAGTTTTCTTCACTTCCCAAATTAGGGCAAATCACCTTCTTTCAAAACCTAATTCAAAAAATGATACAATTTAAAAATTCCAATACCATTTATCATTTATTAACTTCATCTTAGACCGTTAGATTACAAAGTATCACTCAATCATCACTCACAAAGGCCCACGGCCGTGGCCACCTCAACCCCCACGGGCGTGGCTTAGAAATCACTTCTGCCTCCCTTGCATCCAACCTCCACGGCCATGGCTACAAATGACCACGGCCATGGCAACCAAGGTCACGGGCGTGGCATCAAGAATGCTACTGCCTTCAATCAAAATCACATATTTTGAGCTTACAACTCCAACAAACACAAACAACAAGAAAAACTATGAAAATAATTGATCAAACTCAAGTTAAACTTCACCCATCACTTCAAAACCCTAAAACAAACTCAATCCAACACTTCCAATATCAACAACAATTTAACTTCTTAACTTAACATCACTTCCAACACTTCAAAACATACCACAAACAAATCTAAACCACCATCCATTTTAACTCATCAATCCCAAACACAATTTCAAAAGAACAAAGGAAAAGCAAGGAAAAGAACTTACCAAAGTTGATGAATTTCACAAATCTTCAACTTAATCCTTTGATTCTTCCTTCAAATTTGAGTTTAGAAATCACAACACCTCACTTGCTCTCTTTCCCTTTGGATAGCCGGCCATACACATGGAAAAGAAGAAAAGATGATGAATAAACAAAGTCAACTCTTCTTTAAATCTCCACCAAGTGTTCCAAAACAAGAAATTACTATCATACCCTCTTCTCACTTGTTCTAATTACCTTTCATCCACAAGTCCTTTTTAGTAATTTCACAATCCACAATTAAAATATCCTCTTCCCTTGACCACTTATTTTGACCAACTTATATGTTATATATATTGACATATACACAACATATACCATATCTCTCTACACATTACTTTCCTTTTAAACAATACATAAACATTTCCCCTTTTACATTACTTTTCTTATCAACATATCATATACACATAATTCAAACAACAATAATAATATTCAAAACTTCTAGGGCATACATTGGGATATTACAATTCTCCCCCTCTAAAAAGAAATTTCGTCCTCGAAATTACCTGTTATCAAGTCTGAAACAACTGAGGATATTGATCTCGCATTGATTGCTCACTCTCCCAAGTTGCCTCTTCTCTTCCATGATTCTTCCACAAAATCTTTACCAAAGGCACTTTCTTATTTCTCAACTCTTTCACATCACGTGCCAAGATAGCAACTGGTTCCTCTTCAAATGTCAGATCTTGATTTACTTCAATAGATTCAATTGGCAAAACATGAGATGGATCCGACCTGTATCTCCTCAACATAGAAACATGGAATACATTATGGATCCTTTCTAACTCAGGTGGCAAAGCAAGCCGATAAGCAACTGGTCCAACTCTTTCCAACACTTCATACGGTCCAATGAAACGAGGACTCAATTTTCCTTTCCGACCAAACCTCAAGATCTTTTTCCAAGGAGACACCTTCAAAAATACCTTATCTCCCACATTATACTCAATGTCTCTCCTCTTCAAATCTGAATAAGATTTATGTTGGTCTGAAGCTGTTTTCAACCTTTCTCGAATCATTTTCACTTTCTCTTCCGTTTCTTTATTCAAATCAGGACCAATTAATTTACTTTCACCAAGTTCATTCCAACATAGAGGTGTCCTGCACCGTCTACCATACAATGCTTCGAATGGTGCCATACCAATGCTGGATTGATGACTGTTATTGTAAGCAAATTCCACAAGCGGTAAAATTCTATCCCAACTTCCAGAGAAATCAATGACACAGCTTCTCAACATGTCCTCGATAATCTGTATCACTCTCTCGGATTGCCCATCCGTCTGCGGATGGAAAGCAGTACTAAAGTGCAATCGAGAACCCAAAACACTATGTAAACTCTTCCAAAACCTTGAAGTAAATCGGGGATCTCTATCAGACACTATAGAAGTTGGGACACCATGCAGCTTCACAATCTCATAAATATACAGCTCAGCTAACCTCTCCAAAGAGTAATCCATCAGAACCGGAAGAAAATGAGCTGTTTTAGTTAACCTGTCAACAATCACCCAAATAGCATCATGCTTCCTTTGTGTCAATGGTAAACCAGACACAAAATCCATGGTTACTCTATCCCACTTCCATTCAGGCACTGACAACGGTTGAAGTAACCCTGTTGGAACTTGATGCTCAGCTTTTACCCTTTGACATGTGAGACATTTGGACACAAAATCTGCAATGTCTCTTTTCGTACCAGACCACCATTAATATTGCTTCACATCATGATACATCTTTGTATTGCCCGGATGCATAGCAAACACTGACTGATGTGCTTCTTCTAAAATGATCCTTTTCAAATTAGCATCATCAGGTACACACAATCTATTCTTAAACCAAAGACTCCCATCACTTCTTACAATAAAATCTTGACTCTTTCCATTCTGACAATCTGAAACAATCTTTTGAATCTTCTCATCAACCAATTGAGCCTCTTTAATTTGATCCAACAAAACTGGTTTCAATTGTAACTGTGCCAACAATGCACCATCATCACAAGATACAAAACTAGCATGCAATGCTCTCAACTCAACAAGTAACGAGAGCGAATAAACAGTCAAACCTGCTAAAGACTTCCGACTCAAGGCATCAGCAACAACATTTGCTTTGTCAGGATGATAATCAATCAAACAGTTGTAGTCTTTAATCAATTCCAACCATCTTCTCTGACGAAGATTGAGCTCTCTTTGGACACCCAAATATTTCAAACTTTTATGGTCTGTATAGATAAAACACTTCTCCCCATACAGATAATGTCGCCAAATCTTCAATGCAAACACAATAGCTGCCAACTCTAGATCATGGGTCGGATAATTGAATTCATGCGGTTTCAACTGTCGAGATGCATAAGCTATAACTTTACCTTCTTGCATCAGCACACAACCCAAACCACTATGTGAAGCATCACTGTATATCACATATGGTTTATCCTCTACAAGTAAAGTCAAAACAGGCGCTTGAGTCAACATCTCTCTTAACTGATCGAAGCTAGCCTGACACTGATCTGTCCACACAAATCTAACTCCCTTTCGAAGTAATCTGGTAAGTGGAGTAGCTATCAAAGAAAATCCTTTCACAAATCATCGGTAATAGCCTGCCAAACCCAGAATACTTCTAACTTCAGTCACAGACTTTGGTGGACTCCAATTCAAAATAGCTTCAACTTTACTCGGATCAACTCTAATACCCTCTGCTGAAACTATATGACCGAGAAAAGTTACTTGGTCAAGCCAAAACTCACACTTTGACAGTTTAGCAAACAATTGCTTCTCTCTTAAGATCTGCAGCACAATCCGCAAATGCTTATCATGCTCCTCCTCATTACGCGAATACACCAGAATGTCATCGATAAAGACCACTACAAAATGATCCAGATAGGGCCTAAACACCCTATTCATCAAATCCATAAAAACTGCAGGTGCATTCGTCAAACCAAAAGGCATAACCAGAAATTCATAATGCCCATACCCGGTCCGAAAAGCAGTCTTAGGAACATCTTCAGCTCTGACCCTCAATTGATGGTACCCTGATCTCAAATCAATTTTGGAAAACACAGCTGCACCCTTCAATTGATCAAAGAGATCATCAATTCTAG
This sequence comes from Garcia nutans, assembly GCA_947685225.1. NCBI lineage: Eukaryota > Viridiplantae > Streptophyta > Magnoliopsida > Malpighiales > Euphorbiaceae > Garcia > Garcia nutans. The sequence continues at coordinate 21,578,002 of CANTUV010000017.1, forward strand.
GCAAAGGATATTTATTTTTAATAGTCACCTTGTTCAATTGCCTATAATCGATACACAGTCTCATAGTACCATCCTTCTTCTTCACAAATAAGACAGGAGCTCCCCACGGTGAAACACTAGGGCGAACAAACCCTTTATCCAACAACTCCTGCAACTGCACCTTCAGTTCTCTCATTTCAGCAGGTGCCATTCTATAAGGAGTAATAGAGATAGGAGTGGTACCAGACAATAATTCAATACCAAACTCCACCTCTCTCTCAGGAGGTAACCCTGGTAACTCCTCTGGAAACTCTGCAACGGTGGGTATACTATCAAGTTGAGAACCCTTTACTCTCGTATCCACCACATGAGCAAGATAAGCATCACACCCTTTTCTAATCAATTTCCTAGCTGCAACAGCTGAAATAAACAAGGATGCTAGCTGTCCCTGCTCACTAGATACTAACACCTCTCTACCATCATTGGTTCTCAAAGTAATCACTTTCTTTTGGCAGTCAACCACAGCTCCATGTCTAGATAACCAGTCCATGCCTAGGATCACATCATATTCCTTAAAAGGCATCTCAATCAAATCTCCAAGAAATTCCTCACCTTGAACCACTACTGCACTATCTCGGTGTACTTTGCTAACAATCACACTATGCCTTAACGGATTTGTCACCAATACATCAAATCCTAGGGATTCAGCATGCACATCAGACACAGGCAAAATAGATGCACTAATATATGAATATGTGGAACCCGGATCAATCAAAGCAAGTACTAAAATACCAAATAAAGAGAAAGTACCAGCTATGACTGCCGAAGCATCTGGTTGCCTCCGCATCACATAAATCCTCTGAGAAGATCCAGCCTCCTCTGGTCTACTCTCCCTGGATGTAGAACCTCCTCTAGGACTGAACCCAGATCTGCCTCCTCTGCCGAAACCTCTGCTTCCTCGACCTCCCCTCACACTAGGTCGAGAAGCTGCAGTATCCACTGATATCTGCTCCTGCCTCTCAGGACAATCTCTAACAAAATGATCAGGAGATCCACATCTGAAACATACCCCTGCTACACCAGTCTTCCAACAAGTACCACCATGTGGCCTACCACAATGAATACACATGGGTGGAGTGGATCTCTGAGTCACTGGGGTTGGAGCACTCGCCACTGAAACTGTAGGTCTAGATCTCTGTCTCTGAAACTGTGCTGACCTACCAGCTGGTCTCTGACTCCTACTAACCCGAGGAATAAAACTTCCTTTACCTCTCTTTGCTGATGAAGACCCAGCTTCAAACTGGGGTCTTCTCACCCTGATCTCTTCTTCAGAGGCAGCCGCAATACCCTGAGCTCTTTCCACACTCCTAGTTGCTGCCACAAGCTGGGAAAAATCATGATATCTAGATCCAGCTACCAAACACATGATAGAGGGCCTCAATCCCTCCTCAAATCTCCTGCATCTATCTATCTCATCAGATATAATACCTCCAGCATAATGGCTCAACCGTATGAACTCAACCTCATATTCCGTTACGGTCCGATGATCTTGCTTCAAACTTAAGAACTCCATTTTCTTCATATCTTTATACTCCCTTGGAGTATATTTCAATTCAAACTCTCTTAGGAAATCAGCATAGGACAAGGTAGGTGGGTCATCCATAGCATGGGGCACTGTCTTCCACCAATCATATGCGTCCTTCTACAGCAATGATCTTGCATAATCAAATTTTTCCTCTGGAGTGGCTTGCAACTGAACAAATATTCTCTATATTTTGTCTAGCCACTGTTTTGCTACAGTTGGATCAATGGTACCTAAGAAATCTTCTGCTCCATATTTCCTTAATTTGTCATACTGTCTCACTGCTACCAAAGGCTGTGGGGGTGGTGGCAGTGGTTGCACTGGTGCTTGCCTCAATAAATCAATCACATGCCTAAACCAACCTGGCAGAACCTCCCCACCAGCCGGTCCCCCCGACACAGAAGCAGGTACCTCTCCAGCACTATCCACTCTAGCTCCATCCCTAACTTCAACAGGAGCTACACTCTCCTCACTACCCTCAACTGACTGACGCAAGTGAGAATCCATCACAACCTATATCTGCAAACACAGCAGAATACATCTTATTAAAGATCAGAGACTGCCAATTCCAAACATGTATATTATTTCAAAATCCACTTTTTAAAATCAAAACACTTTTTTTCTTACACTTGACATTGGTTGAGAATCTCAAACCTAGGCTCTGATACCAAAACAATTGTAACACCCCTATATCCTGTATACGTACCAAGCATGCTTAAACGATCGTAACATACGTATACTGAATATAGAAAATGCCACAGTTTAAAAAGACACAACAATAATCTTTATAAATAAATGAAACCAATTTCAAACATTTATAAGAAATCCAAAAGACACCATATATAAAAATGTTTATCAAATTCACAGCGGAAGTTATTACAAATAAGTTATAAATCAAAGTTTACAAAACATAAAATATATATATACATGATTGGCAGCTTTTCTCTGATCTTTAAGTCCCAAAAGAACTCTTCAAGGTCTACTCTCACTCGGTCTCGAAGAACTCTCAGGTTCAACTCTGTCACCTGCGCGATCAAACACTATCGCGCTAAGCCATCGGCTTAGTAATACAAAACATTCTATCATTATGCTTTAATGCAATGCAATGTCCCACATGTTACTAATAAAGGTAACATCTTAGGTAGCAATATAATACTACACCTTTGCATTTCACAATTCATATTCCTATAATCATATCACATTTCAAGAATCCTTCCATGAATCTCATTATTCAATTATTTCAACATCAATAAATCACATATAAACAAAGACAAGCATGGGCCCAACATACACTAATATGCCATTCCGTTTTTAGAGTTAATGTTTTGGTTCATTTATCATATTCATCAATATCATAATCCCAACTAGGCTTCAAGGATTAAGTTCAACCAAGCTTCAAGGGGAGCAAAGCATGCTAAGCATCAACCCAACTTGGCTTCAAGAACTAACCCAACCTAGCTTCAAGGGTTGTAACATCTCAATTAGGCTTCAAGGATCAAATCCAACCTAACTTCAAGAGATTGTTACTAATATTAGGCATGCCACCAACAACAAACTCTGAAAATGGAATAACTCATTAGCCACACAATTCATTTATTATTTAATTATCAATTCCATTCTCAATTCTCATTATCAACTAGGCAAACATGCCTTATTTCTTTCAATTGAATCATCATAGCCAATCACAATGGCTTCACCTTTCATTATACCTCATATCACATCTCATAATAGCAATTCATCTTTCAAATACACAATCATTTACCTCATATTCTTCACATGATACATATGTCATCATTAATATTAACTTAACAAAGTACATTATTCATATGGAACATCATATCATCATACTCATCACAACATTCACATTATGCCAACCTAACAATAACAATATGCATCAACAATGCATTAGGTTTTTCAACACATGAACATACAAGTGTGAGTTAAGCCTCAACACTTTATAAATATATGCATTGATGTGGTTTGTACTTACCTCAATAACAATTCTAAACACTTTCCCTTTCCAAGTTTTCTTCACTTCCCAAATTAGGGCAAATCACCTTCTTTCAAAACCTAATTCAAAAAATGATACAATTCAAAAATTCCAATACCATTTATCATTTATTAACTTTATCTTAGACCGTTAGATTACAAAGTATCACTCAATCATCACTCACAAAGGCCCACGGCCGTGGCCACCTCAACCCCCACGGGCGTGGCTTAGAAATCACTTCTGCCTCCCTTGCATCCAACCTCCACGGCCATGGCTACAAATGACCACGGCCATGGCAACCAAGGCCACGGGCGTGGCATCAAGAATGCTACTGCCTTCCATCAAAATCACATATTTTGAGCTTACAACTCCAACAAACACAAACAACAAGAAAAACTATGAAAATAATTGATCAAACTCAAGTTAAACTTCACCCATCACTTCAAAACCCTAAAACAAACTCAATCCAACACTTCCAATATCAACAACAATTTAACTTCTTAACTTAACATCACTTCCAACACTTCAAAACATACCACAAACAAATCTAAACCACCATCCATTTTAACTCATCAATCCCAAACACAATTTCAAAAGAACAAAGGAAAAGCAAGGAAAAGAACTTACCAAAGTTGATGAATTTCACAAATCTTCAACTTAATCCTTTGATTCTTCCTTCAAATTTGAGTTTAGAAATCACAACACCTCACTTGCTCTCTTTCCCTTTGGATAGCCAGCCACACACATGGAAAAGAAGAAAAGATGATGAATAAACAAAGTCAACTCTTCTTTAAATCTCCACCAAGTGTTCCAAAACAAGAAATTACAATCATACCCTCTTCTCACTTGTTCTAATTACCTTTCATCCACAAGTCCTTTTTAGTAATTTCACAATCCACAATTAAAATATCCTCTTCCCTTGACCACTTATTTTGACCAACTTATATGTTATATATATTGACATATACACAACATATACCATATCTCTCTACACATTACTTTCCTTTTAAACAATACTGTAATATCCCAGAATATACCCTAGATGTTTTGGGTTTTATTATTAATTTAATTGGATTTATTGTATATGTTTTATTGGAAGAGAAAAAGGGTTTTTAAAGGGAGTGTATATGTGATGTATATTAGAATATACATAACATATACAAACATTTGATTGAAGGGTATATAAGTAATTAATTTGAATTTGAGTTAGTGGATTAAGATGGGTGGATGGTGATGTTTTGAGATTATTTTATTATTATTTGTGTGGAGGGGATTGTTTTGAGGAGAGAGAGGGTTGACTTTTGCCTTTCTTCCTTTTTCCTTTTCTTCTTTCTTCCTCCTTCTTGGTGCCTTTCATTTTCTTTCTTTCCTTTGTTTTGTTGGCCGGCTGTTTCAAGAGAGAGAGTAAGAAAGAGAGGTTTGATTCTACCAAGCTCAAGATTGAAGAAGTTTTCAAGAGATCTAGTAGGAATCTAAGAGTTTTCTTCTTATTTGGTTGTGAAGAAGGTGAATTACCCTAATTCAAGTGGTGAAAGATTCTTGTAAGTGTTTAGAGTTGTGTGAGTTTCTTTTTAAGTAAGTTCAAACCACATTATTGCATACATTCATATGATATTGTGAATTGAGATATAATTGGCTATAATATGAATGTTGTGATGAGCATGTAAAATATGTGATAATGCCATTGATTATATCCATGTGAATAATGAATTAATTAATGAGATGATGAGATATGTTTGTTTATATGATGATGAAATGTGAAAGATATGAGGCCATGAGTGTTGGCTATGAGTATGGAAATGAAATGTAAAGTGAATTGAGAAAGAGATTGATAAAGAGATAAATGAAATAATTGTATGTCTAATATGTTTATTCAATTTTCAGAGTTCTGAGTTTGGCGGCATGCCTATGAATAACTGGATAGGTGAAATGACCGGGTCGTAAGCCGAATCCAGTTGATAAATGTGAAATGTGATGTTTTTGGGGTGAAATGACCGGGTCGTAAACCTCAAAAACATATTATTAAAACTAGATTGAGTGAAATGACCGGGTCGTAAACTCAAATCTAGTTGATTATCCATGGATATATATATATATTGCCTACGGGGCTAGACACAAGGTGTCAATATGGACCAAAGCAGTAACTTTGAACTTTGAATAACATATTAGTGAGTTTTGGGCCCGTGTCTGTCTTAATTGTAATATGTGATTTACGAATGAAGAAACAATTGAATAATAAGATCTAATATATAATTATGAAATGTGATATGATTATGTATGGTTTATGAAATGTATAATGGTGACATGTGCATCGCATTAAAGCATCATGGTTGTATTAGTTGCACTACTGAGCTGTTAGCTCAGCGCGATTGTGGTTCATCGCGTAGGTAACAGGGTTGAACCCGAGAGTTCTTCGAGACCAAGTGAGTCTAGTCACTGAAGAGTTGAGTTTGGACTTAAAGATCAGAGAAGAGCTGCCAATCATGTATATATCTCATGTCTTGTAAATTTGGATCTTGATGTATTTGTATTTAAAAATGTTTGATTTATTTTCGCTGCTTTTTAAATGAATCTTTTATCTTTTATCTTTTATCATTTAATTTAAATGATTTAAATTTGGTTATGTTTTTTAAAAAGGGGATGTGTCATTTGTTAATTATAACGTGGCATTTCTATATTCAGTATACGTATATTACGATTGTATAAGCATGCTGTGTACGTATACGGGGTATAGGGGTGTTACAATTGTTTTGGTATCAGAGCCTAGGTTTGAGATTCTCAACCTAGGTATATTGTAAGGAAAAAGGATATTTTGATTTTAAAAGTTGGTTTTTGAATAAGATATATACTTGATATTGGCAGTCTCTGATCTTTAATAAGATGCATTCTGCTGTATTTGCAGATATAGGTTGTGATGGATTCTCATTTACGTCAGTCAGTTGAGGGTAGTGCGGAGAGTGTAGCTCCGGATGAGGTTAGAGAGGGAGTTAGAGTGGATAGTGCTGGAGAGGTACCTGTTTCTGTGCCAGGGAGACCAGCTGGTGAGGAGGTTCCACCAGTTTGGTTTAGGCATATGATGGAATTGTTGAGGCAAGCCCCAGTACAGCAGCCACCACCACCCCAGCCTCAGGTGTCAGTGAGACAATATGATAAACTAAGGAAGTTTGGAGTAGAAGATTTCTTGGGTACTATTGATCCAGCTGTAGCTGAGCAGTGGCTAGATAAGATACAGAGAATATTTGTTCAGTTACAGGCCACTCCAGAAGAAAAATTTGATTATGCTAGATCATTGTTACAGAAAGATGCATATGACTGGTGGAAGACAGTGCCCCATGCTATGGATGATCCACCTACCTTGACCTATGCTGATTTTCTCAGGGAGTTTGAATTGAAGTATACTCCGAGGGAGTATAAAGATGTGAAAAAGATGGAGTTTTTAAGTTTGAAGCAAGACTACAGGACAGTAACCGAGTATGAAGTTGAGTTCATCCGGTTGAGCCATTATGCTGGGGGTATCATATCTGATGAGATTGATAGATGCAGGAGATTTGAGGAGGGATTGAGGCCCTCTCTCATGTGTCATGTGGCTGGTTCTCGATATCATGATTTTTCCCAGCTTGTTGCAGCAGCTAGGAGTGTGGAGAGAGCTCAGAGTATTGCAGCAGTTGCTACAGAGGAAGAGACTAGGGTTAGGAGACCCCAGTTTGAGGCAGGGTCTTGATCTGTGAAGAGAGGTAGGGGAAGCTTTGTTCTCAGGGTTAGTAGGAGTCAGAGGCCAGCTGGTAGGTCAGTTCAGTTTCAGAGGCAGAGATCGAGACCTACAGCTTTAGTGGCGAGTGCTCCGACCCCAGTAATTCAGAGATCTACTCCTCCGGTATGTGAGTATTGTGGTAAAACTCATTGGGGTGTTTGTTGGAGGATCAGAGGATCAGCTGGATGCTATAGATGCGGATCGCCTGATCATTTTGTTAGAGAGTGTCCTGAGTTGCAGGAGCAGAGGTCGATAGATTCTGCAGTTTCTCGACCTAGTATGAGGGGAGGTCGAGGGGGGCAGAAGTTTCAGCAGAGGGGGTAGATCTGGGTTCAGTCCTAGAGGAGGTTCTACATCCAGGGAGAATAGACCAGAGGAGGCGGGATCTTCTCAGAGGATGTATGTTATGCAGAGGCAGCCGGATGCATCTGCAGTCATAGCTGGTACTTTCTCTTTATTTGGTATTTTCAGTACTTGCTTTGATTGATCCAGGATCTACTCATTCATATATAAGTGCATCCATTTTGCCTGTGTCTGAATTGCATGCTGAATCCCTAGGATTTGATGTGTTGGTGACAAATCCTTTAGGGCATAGTGTGATTGTTAGCAAGGTGCACCGAGATAGTGCAGTAGTGGTTCAGGGTGAGGAGTTTTTGGGTGATCTGATTGAAATGCCATTTAAAGAGTATGATTTAATTTTAGGCATGGACTGGTTGTCTAAACATGGAGCGGTAGTAGACTGTCAAAAGAAATGTGTTACTTTGAGAACCGATGATGGTAGAATTGTGATGGTATCTGGTGAGCGGAGACAGCTTGCATCCTTGTTTATTTCAGCTGTTTCAACTAGGAGGTTGATTAGAAAAGGGTGTGATGCTTATCTTACTCATGTTGTGGATACTAGAGTAGTGGGTTCTCGACTTGACAGTATACCCACAGTTACAGATTTTCCAGATGTGTTTCCAGAGGAGTTGCCAGGGTTGCCTCCTGAGAGAGTGGTGGAGTTTGGTATTGAATTGTTGCATGGTACCACCCCTATCTCTATTACTCCTTATAGAATGGCACCGGTTGAATTGAGAGAGTTGAAGGTGCAGTTGCAGGAGTTGTTAGATAAAGGGTTTGTTCGCCCTAGTGTTTCACCGTGGGGAGCTCCTGTGTTGTTTGTGAAGAAGAAGGATGGTACTATGAGATTGTGCATCGATTATAGGCAATTGAACAAGGTGACTATCAAGAATAAATATCCTTTGCCTAGAATTGATGATCTCTTTGATCAATTGAAGGGAGCAGCAGTGTTTTCTAAGATTGATTTGAGATCAGGGTACCATCAGTTGAGGGTCAGAGCTGAAGATGTTCCTAAGACAGCCTTTCGTACAAGGTATGGGCATTATGAGTTTCTAGTTATGCCTTTTGGGTTGACGAATGCACCCGCAGCTTTTATGGATTTGATGAATAGGGTGTTTAGACCCTATCTGGATCAGTTTGTAGTGGTTTTTATCGACGATATTTTGGTGTATTCGCGCAATGAGGAGGAGCATGACAAGCATCTGCGGATTGTGTTGCAGATTTTGAGAGAGAAGCAATTGTATGCTAAATTGTCAAAGTGTGAGTTTTGGCTTGATCATGTGACTTTTCTCGGTCATATAGTTTCAGCAGATGGCATTAGAGTTGATCAGAGTAAAGTTGAAGCTGTTATGAATTGGAGTCCACCAAAGTCTGTGACTGAAGTTAGAAGTTTTCTGGGTTTGGCAGGCTATTATCGACGCTTTGTGAAAGGATTTTCTTTGATAGCTACTCCACTTACCAGATTACTTCGCAAGGGAGTTAGATTTGTGTGGACAGATCAATGTCAGGCTAGTTTTGAACAGTTGAGAGAGATGTTGACTCAAGCACCTGTTCTTACTTTACCTGTGGAAGATAAACCATATGTGATCTACAGTGATGCTTCACATAGTGGTTTGGGTTGTGTCTTGATGCAAGAAGGTAAAGTGATAGCTTATGCTTCTCGACAGTTGAAGCCGCATGAGCTTAATTATCCGACCCATGATTTGGAGTTAGCAGCCATTGTGTTTGCATTGAAGATTTGGCGACACTATTTGTATGGGGAGAAGTGTTTTATCTATACGGATCATAAAAGTTTGAAATATTTGGGAGTTCAGAGAGAGCTTAATCTTCGACAGAGATGTTGGTTGGAGTTGATTAAAGACTATGACTGTTTGATTGATTATCATCCTGGTAAGGCAAATGTGGTTGCTGATGCCTTGAGTCGGAAGTCTTTAGCAGGTTTGACTGTTTATTCGCTCTCGTTGCTTGTTGAGTTAAGAGCGTTGCATGCTAGTTTTGTACCTTGTGATGACGGTGCATTGTTGGCACAATTACAGTTGAGGCCGGTATTGTTGGATCAGATTAAAGAAGCCCAGTTGGTTGATGAGAAAATTCAGAAGATTATTTCAGATTGCCAGAATGAAGAGAGTCGAGATTTTATTATAAGAAGTGATGGGAGTCTTTGGTTTAAGAACAGATTGTGTGTACCTGATGATGCTAATTTGAGAAGGATTATTTTGGAAGAAGCGCACCAGTCAGTTTTTGCTATGCATCCGGGAAGTACAAAGATGTATCATGAGTTGAGACAGCATTACTGGTGGTCGGGTTTGAAGAGAGACATTGCAGATTTTGTGTCCAAATGTCTCACATGTCAGAGGGTAAAAGCTGAACATCAAGTTCCTACTGGGTTACTTCAACCATTATCAGTGCCTGAATGGAAATGGGAAAGAGTTACAATGGATTTTGTGTCTGGTTTGCCATTGACTCAGAGGAAACATGATGCTATTTGGGTAATTGTTGATAGGTTGACAAAGACAGCTCATTTTCTTCTGGTTCGGACAGATTATTCTCTTGAGAGGTTGGCTGGGCTGTATATCCAGGAGATTGTGAAGTTGCATGGTGTCCCAATTTCTTTAGTGTCTGATCGAGATCCCCGATTTACTTCAAGATTTTGGAAGAGTTTACATGGTGCTCTGGGTTCTCGATTACACTTTAGTACTGCTTTTCATCAGCAGACAGATGGGCAGTCAGAGAGAGTGATACAGATTATCGAAGATATGTTGAGAAGCTGTATCATTGAGTTCTCGGGAAGTTGGGACAGATTCTTACCACTTGTGGAATTTGCCTACAATAACAGTCATCAGTCCAGCATTGGAATGGCACAATTTGAAGCATTGTATGGGAGACGGTGTAGAACGCCTCTATGTTTGAATGAACTTGGAGAAGGCAAGTTAATTGGTCCTGATTTGGTTAAAGAAACTGAGGAGAGAGTGAAAGTGATTCGAGATAGGTTGAAAGCAGCTTCAGACCGACAGAAGTCTTATTCAGATTTGAAAAGGAGAGACATTGAGTATAATGTGGGAGATAAAGTATTGTTGAAAGTGTCTCCTTGGAAAAAGATTTTGAGGTTTGGTCGAAAAGGGAAGCTGAGTCCTCGCTTCATTGGACCTTATGAAGTATTGGAAAGAATTGGGCCAGTTGCTTATAGGCTTGCTTTGCCACCTGAGTTGGATAGGATCCATAATGTTTTCCATGTTTCTATGTTGAGGAGATACAGATCAGATCCATCTCATGTGTTATCAGTGGAATCTATTGAGGTGAATCTGGATCTGCCAATTGAAGAGGAACCAGTTGCTATTTTGGCTTATGGAATGAAAGAGTTAAGACATAAGAAAGTGCCAATTGTGAAGATTCTTTGGAAGAATCATGGTAGAGAAGAATCAACTTGGGAGAATGAGCAAGCGATGCTAGACCAATATCCTCAACTATTTCAGATTTAATATCAGGTAATTTCGAGGACGAAATTTCTTTTTAGAGGGGGAGAATTGTAATATCCCAAAATATACCCTAGATGTTTTGGGTTTTATTATTAATTTAATTGGATTTATTGTATATGTTTTATTGGAAGAGAAAAAGGGTTTTTAAAGGGAGTGTATATGTGATGTATATTAGAATATACATAACATATACAAACATTTGATTGAAGGGTATATAAGTAATTAATTTGAATTTGAGTTAGTGGATTAAGATGGGTGGATGGTGATGTTTTGAGATTATTTTATTATTATTTGTGTGGAGGGGATTGTTTTGAGGAGAGAGAGGGTTGACTTTTGCCTCTTTCTTCCTTTTTCCTTTTCTTCTTTCTTCCTCCTTCTTGGTGCCTTTCATTTTCTTTCTTTCCTTTGTTTTGTTGGCCAGCTGTTTCAAGAGAGAGAGTAAGAAAGAGAGGTTTGATTCTACCAAGCTCAAGATTGAAGAAGTTTTCAAGAGATCTAGTAGGAATCTAAGAGTTTTCTTCTTATTTGGTTGTGAAGAAGGTGAATTACCCTAATTCAAGTGGTGAAAGATTCTTGTAAGTGTAAGTGTTTAGAGTTGTGTGAGTTTCTTTTTAAGTTCAAACCACATTATTGCATACATTCATATGATATTGTGAATTGAGATATAATTGGCTATAATATGAATGTTGTGATGAGCATGTAAAATATGTGATAATGCCATTGATTATATCCATGTGAATAATGAATTAATTAATGAGATGATGAGATATGTTTGTTTATATGATGATGAAATGTGAAAAATATGAGGCCATGAGTGTTGGCTATGAGTATGGAAATGAAATGTAAAGTGAATTGAGAAAGAGATTGATAAAGAGATAAATGAAATAATTGTATGTCTAATATGTTTATTCAATTTTCAGAGTTCTGAGTTTGGCGGCATGCCTATGAATAAATGGATAGGTGAAATGACCAGGTCGTAAGCCGAATCCAGTTGATAAATGTGAAATGTGATGTTTTTGGAGTGAAATGACCGGGTCGTAAACCTCAAAAACATATTATTAAAACTAGATTGAGTGAAATGACCGGGTCGTAAACTCAAATCTAGTTGATTATCCATGGATATATATATATATATATATATATTGCCTACGGGGCTAGACACAAGGTGTCAATATGGACCAAAGCAGTAACTCTGAACTTTGAATAACATATTAGTGAGTTTTGGGCCCGTGTCTGTCTTAATTGTAATATGTGATTTACGAATGAAGAAACAATTGAATAATAAGATCTAATATATAATTATGAAATGTGATATGATTATGTATGGTTTATGAAATGTATAATGGTGACATGTGCATCGCATTAAAGCATCATGGTTGTATTAGTTGCACTACTAAGCTGTTAGCTCAGCGCGATTGTGGTTCATCGCGCAGGTAACAGGGTTGAACCCGAGAGTTCTTCGAGACCAAGTGAGTCTAGTCACTGAAGAGTTGAGTTTGGACTTAAAGATCAGAGAAGAGCTGCCAATCATGTATATATCTCATGTCTTGTAAATTTGGATCTTGATGTATTTGTATTTAAAAATGTTTGATTTATTTCCACTGCTTTTTAAATGAATATTTTATCTTTTATCTTTTATCATTTAATTTAAATGATTTAAATTTGGTTATGTTTTTTAAAAAGGGGATGTGTCATTTGTTAATTATAACGTGGCATTTCTATATTCAGTATACGTATATTACGATCGTATAAGCATGCTGTGTACGTATACGGGGTATAGGGGTGTTACAAATACATAAACATTTCCCCTTTTACATTACTTTTCTTATCAACATATCATATACACATAATTCAAACAACAATAATAATATTCAAAACTTCTAGGGCATACATTGGGATATTACAAACCAGCCACTAGACACTGGGCCAGCAATAATTCGGCGAGAATATTGGAAAAACAGTGCAGCCCTCATCAAAGGAGACCACTTTGCTCGCTCTTCTAGGCTCCACCAGGCCAAATTCACCTGCGAAATAATATAAGGTAAGTAAAACTTTTACATAAAATTTAAAGCATACTAATGTTATTTTACCTAGTCCCAGGTTAAGCGGCTCAACACATAGAGGTGAGTATGCACATGATGAGAGCCGGGAACGTTCACACGATCGAACAACCAGTAATTTAATCTTGGATACCCGACTCTCTCTCGGGAAATACTGGGTACTCTCATGAGTTTATGTTCATATGCCCATACCTACAACAATAATAGTAAAGATCAAATTCATGCAAGAAAAGTGGAAATGACATTGGTGAAGGAAAAGAATACCTCGACAACCACCATCAAGCCGACCAAAGACTTCTTGTTTTGGCAAAGCTTATCAAGATCATGGTAAAGACACGCGAGACCAGCTTCACCCCAACCAAAAGATGGTACCATTCTAAGATAAGAAAGGGCACTCAACACTGACAAGTGAATGGAGGATTCAGTGCTGCCTAAGATGGTCGACCCGAGCAGATATAACAAAAATCCTCTAGCGTACTGTTCGACCGTGTCTCTGCCAATCCGTCCTTCGTAGTTCATCCAGTAACTATGAATTGGCTTATTTTTTATCTTAAAAGGCCCTTTATAGGACGGTTCCATACCAATTAATTCCTGAATTTCTTCAAATGTTAAAATATCATTGGTTAGGGGAACCAAAGCACCATCATATCGAAGATCGGTAATGGCAGTAAAATCAACCGGGCCAATTGTCATTTCCCCAATGGGTAAGTGAAAAGTGTGGGTTGTATCCAACCATCGCTCTGCAAGCGCCTGAACTACGCTCCGGTCTATCTGATATTCCTCGGATGGAAATTGTAAGATGAACTGCTCAAAGCCGCAATCTCGAATAATCCGCCTTACCCGAGAAGGCACTACGTCGTACCATTGTCGGGCTTTGCAAATACACCCTCCAGCCCGAACAACGCAACGATCATGATAACATAGACCCAGGTAAGTTTAAACCAGGTAAATACATATTATTCTATCTACTTAAATTAATTTATTTTTCACAATAACAAATAATAACAAAAAAATACAAAAATATATAACAACAAAACGAAACAAAAAAAAAGCGCAAAAAATCAAGAAAAAATGAAAAAAAAAATTACCTCGCTCTTTTTATTGGAACTGCGATGGAGCGGCATCCCGGCTAGTATATCTAAATTTCCATCTTCATGGTACCAAATAAACTCCAACAACTCAACATTAGAATGAGTCCCTGACCTCGAGGCATGCATTGTTTTTAAAAAAATATGTGCTAAAATTGAAAGAAATTTGAGAGAGTTATGAAATTGAAATCGTGTTGTGAAGTAAAATGAAGGAATGGTGGCTTTTTATAGAGAAACGGCAAGCAAAAAATAAAATTCAAAACTATTCATCAATAGTAAATTTACTATTTATGAATAGTAAACTTTACTGTTGAAAAATAGTAAATTTTACTATTCATTAATAGTATTACTATTGATAAATAGTAAATGTTACTATTTATGAATAGTATTACTATTGATAAATAGTAAAAGTACTATTTTCAATAGTAAGTACTATTTGATACTTTTGTGAATAGTGAATTTACTATTTATTAATAGTAAATGGTGCATGAACAGTTATTACATAGTAAATAAACAGTAAATTCATTTATTCATTTTAATTATTCAAATAATTGCAGGTATATAAATATTTTTACATCCACGGGGCAATAAGAAAACATATGCATAAAAATTAGCTAAACTTTTTGAAATAAAAAATTGTTAGCTCGGGTTTAGAACCCAAATTTTCCTTAGATCCAGAACCTAGAATTATCCTTGAGTTTAGAACTCGAACCGGGTCCAAAACAAAAATTTTCCTTAGGTCTAGAACCTAGAATTATTCTTGAGTCCAGAACTCGAATTGGGTCCATAACCCAAATTTTCCTTATGTCCAGAACCTAGAATTATTCTTGAGTCCAGAACTCGAACCGGGTCCAGAACCCAAATTTTTCTTAGGTCTAGAACCTAGAATTATCCTTGATTCCATAACTCGAACTGGGTCCAGAACTCAATTTTACCATTAGGCCCAGAACCTAGAATTATTTCTAAGTCTAGAACTTAGCTCGAGTCCAGAACCCAAATTTACCATTAGGTCTAGAACCTATAATTATTTCTATGCCCAGAACTTAGCTCGGTCCAGAACCCAAATTTTCCTTAGGTCCTGAGCCTAGAATTATCCTTGAATCCAGAACACGAACCGGGTCCAGAACCCAAAACTTCCACCATCTCAAAAATTAAGTCTTGTTGCTTTTCACTCTCTTTCACTAAAGTTTCAGATCATTCAAGCATGAGGCAAACTGTAGACCCTTAATTTTTGACCCAGTCCGGTCCAATATATTTTATTTAGTCCAAAATAATTTTTGTGTTGTCTAATATATTTTAATTAGTCCAAAATAATTTTTGTTATCTTAATTAAATCATGTTTGGTTTAGTGTCTAATTTTTATTAATAAAAAATCAAAAATCAAAAATCAAAAATTAAAAAATAAAAGTAAAAAAAAAGTTGGATTGCGGTTCGGCCATTTCGCCCGCAGGCCTGTCTCGCCCACAGCTACCGCAGCTGGCTACTGCAACTTTTTTCGCCAGCGCATTTTTCCGCAGCCAATTTTTTTCGCCAGCGCAATTTTTCCGCAACAGTTTTTTTTCGTCAGCGAAATTTTTCGACGTAAATTTTTCGAAACCTAATACAATTAGGTTTCGGTTTCCTTTTCTTATTAAATATGGTATGCCATGAGTAACTAGGGAAAACCATGAAAAAACTTCTATAAATAAGGAGGCAAAGAGAGTGAAAAGGCAATGAGAAATAAGGAGGAAAATTGGGGAGAATTGCAAACTGAATCTGTGAAGGAAAGGCAGCAAATCAATTTGACTTTTGAGAGCAACAAGCAAAGCATTAACAAACGAATCAAAGGCAGCAACTGCCTTTGTTTTTGTTCATCCAAGAAGAATTATTTTTTTTGGAGAAACTATCAAAAAGAGGTATGCATTAAATTCTTTTATTTTTCACACTAGCTAAAATTATAAAATTGTGTTTGTCAAAATCAAAAACCCTAGAACATTAATTTAGTTTTTCTAAAGTTAAAAACCTTATTTCGTTGGTTTATTTTCCAAAAGACATAAAATTGTTACTTTTACTTCTTTAAAACTCCAAAACTCTAATTGAACATGTTTTTCAATAAAACCAAAATTTGATTCTGTTTCTTTCTAAAAGCTCCAAAAATATCTTTTTTAACTTTATAAACTTTAAATCACTTGTTTATTTTCATAAACTTCATGAAAATTGAAAATTGTCTTTCCAAATCCTAAAATAAATTCATTACCCAAAACCCTAATTCAAAAGCCTTAAAACCCTAATTCAACTTTCAAAACTCAAAATAGTAAACCCTAACCCCTTTAAAACCTTAAACCCTAATTTTTCTAAATCTTAATTCTTTAAAACTTTACAAAATCATATAAACATAATTTTACACAATAAGCTCAAAATAACAATTCATTAACCATGAATCACAAAACTTAATGTTTTAAAGTGTCCAAACCCTGGTTTCATGAATTCATCATTCAAATATTAATTTAACAAAGAGCTCTATCCACCTTTCAAAATATAAAGCCTTAATTTATTTTAATTCTTTAAAAAAGTCACAGTAACTTAATTTCACAAAATCCAAAACTCTAAACACATGAAATAAAGGACCTAAAATGGAAACAGTAGCTATAATTTGGATGTTTATTTACCTTATTCAATTCCATATTTGATTATGCATTGATTTATTTTATATGCTTTAATTTATTTAAGTTCAATGCTTGGTTTATTTTATTTATCATGGATGGATGTTTACATTCTATTGATGTTTAATATCTTTGATGAATGATTATTTACTTTTATTAATTTATTTAGATTTCTAAATGTTGTAAGAGGTATGTTTCCACTTGGTGGGTACCTCATTGGTTAAATATCATGTAATTTAATTTGCTTTTTTATGTTAGAACCTATGTAAAGGACACGTTTCTACCTTTCGGTGGGTGTCTTATTTAGGCATGTGATGTAAAGGCATGTTTCCATCTTCGGATGGGTGTCCATTTATTTGTTTTGTTTTGTTTGGACATTGCTTTGATTTTAATATAATGGTGCTTTTCTTTTTATTGTGTGTAATATGGATAATGTTGCTATATTTAAGAATCTTATAATATTAAGACCTGTAAGGGAGGCCGGTTCCAATGAACCAGGTGTTGTGGGGGTGGTGGGCCATTTCTCACCTTCCCCACACGTACCTAACTTTCCGAACCCATTAAGGGGTTGGGGATTCCTTAGGAATCGAGTCATCCACCCCTTTCTTTTTTCCCTGCCCATCCGGGTGGCGACTCCATTTTCTCCGAACTTAGGTCCGTGTTCTCTAAGGCCTAGAGCCTAAACAATGCCGAAGTCGCAAGAACCATTCCACCGGGAGTGGGGGGAAAAATCCCCACTCATAGATGTGTTTATGGTTATTTTGGTGTGTTTGAAGTGTTTTATCTTGGTAACTTTGATTTTTGGGTTTGGATTGAAGAGAAAAAGGGTTGAGTTTGGTGAGAGAAGCAAGTGTGTGGATTGTGTGATTTTTGAGTTGTGAATATGGTAGTGTTAGTGTTTGATGTTTGTAATTGAGTTGTTTTAAGGTTTACTCATGTATTATATGGGTTGTTGATGATTTTGGTTGAGTTTCTGTGTTGTTGATAAGGCTATTGGAAGATGATTTGTGGTTGTAGCTTTGTTGGTAACGATTTTAGGGTTTTTGGCCTGACGCGCCTAGGAACACGGCCATATCTTTGGGCGTGTCATTGGTTCTATTTTCTAGGTTGGTGACACGAGCAGTGACATGCCCATGTCACTAAGCATGTCACAGCTTTTGTGCTGTAGTAGCATTGACACGGCTAGTGACACGCCCATGTCACTGAGCGTGTCATAGCTACTGTGTTGTTGGTTGATTGACACATCCAATGACACACCCATGTCACTGAGCGTGTCATAGCTTCTGTGTTGGAGGAGGATTGACACGGCCTGTGACACGCCCATGTCACTGAGCGTGTCAAAGCTTCTGTGTTATGGGTTTAGGGCACGGTCAGGAACACGCCCGTGTTGTTGAGCGTGTCAAGTGTAGAGTTTACCCTAGATAGTTCTCTTCCTTGGTTTCTTATGTGTAACACCAAGAGAGTGTTGTTTGATCACCTTTGGATTAGTTTTTGAAGAGAATTGAGTTACCAAGCCAAGGTTTGAGTGAGATCTTGGAAGAGGAGTTGATAGAGTGGTGTTGTTGCTCTTAGAGGTAAGTACAAACTTTGAATGATTGCATACATTTATATGACATTGGGACTTAACACATTTAGTTGAGAAATGTGTTAAGTTACTTGATATATTGTTGATGAATGAGTTATATGTTATGATATGCATAATGTGAATTATGTTGATGTATTAATGCAATTGAGTAATGTATTGTATATGAAAAGAAATGTGGGACAATGTGATATGATATGTGAAAACACAATGTAACCAATCGATATTAAGATGAAATAGAAGAATGAGAAAAATGAGAAAAGATGATATACTAGGGCAATGAGCCTAGTTTGATTAAGATAAATGAATTAATTGTATGCCTAGTATGTTATTCAATTTTCAGAGTTCTGGGTTTGGCGGCATGCTTATGAATCGCTGGGCAGGTGAAAAGATCGACTTTTTAGAGAAAACATTTTTCTAGCCTTCACCGTTGCAGAGAGCTAGCACTCCAGACGGTAGCATTCGAGTGGATACGCGATAGAGGGTGTTTCGCGATCGAGGCATCTCTTCCAAACTGTGATTTCAAATCATCAACAGGTTAGTTCTTTGAACACTTTCGTCGAATTAAACGAACAGCATGGATCCTGGTGGGAAATCAGATCAAAATTTTTTCGCTGCTTGTTTTTGGTTTGCAGTGATCTCCTTCATTTTCTAACAGACCCCTTCGACGAGCCCATACGGCGGTCCCACTTTTGAAAGAATAATGCTTACCGTGTGATTTTGGAAAGAAGAATTAATTAGGGTTAAAGCTTTTGATACTTGAAAAAATAAAGGCTACTGGATTTTTGAAATAGATATTAGGTTAGAGTTTTAAAGTTTTGGAAGCAGAAGAGTAATTTAGGGTTTTTGAAGTTTTAGAAATAGAAGAAACACTTTTAGGGTTCGTAAGGTTTTTGGAAACAGAAGAGTAGTTTAGGGTTCTTAAGTTTTAGATCATTGACTAAGGCTACTAGAAGAACGTATGATACATTACTAAGTTTAATAATTTAGATTACTTAGAAAAATAAACGATGGAATCATTGTAAAGAGCATCAAACCAAAGATTTATAATCAAACCTCTATTCGTTGGTTGCACTATAAACTGATTTCTGGATGAACAATAACAAAGGCAATGTTCTGCCTTTGAAGGATTGATGAATGCTTCTTGTTCTTTCAAGCTTGAGGCTGGCTGAAGAAATGCAAAAGTCCAAGGTCAAGTCCAAAATTTCTCCTCGATCAAAAGTCCAAATTTCTCTCCTTTGTAAAATAATTTTTTGATCCCCCTTCTATTCTGAGTTTTAATGTGCTATTTATAGGAAAACTCATAAGCCTACTTCTAATTATTTAAGGAAACTAAAATTAATTAAGAAAAGAAACCAAAACAAAATAGAATTTATTTTCAGAAAAACTGCGTTGGAAAATTACGCTGGCGAAAAAAAAATTGCTAACGAAAACTGCGAGCTACGAAAATTTTGCGGGCGCACTCTGGGGCGGCTGGCCAATTCACCACAGGAATTTCCTACGGGGAATTGGCCCAACGCCATTTCCTGCGGCAAATTGGCCTTGGCCAATTCCACTTTCGGCAATGAATTTTTTCATCACCGATTTTTATTTTTATTTATTTACTTTTTATTATTACTTTTTATTTTTATTTAATTTTTTTATTATTTATTATTTTTTATTATTATAAAAAATTATAAATACAAAAATAAATATTATTTAATTAAAATACCACAAAAATTATTTTGGACTATATAAAAAAATATCGGACCAGACTAGGTCAAAAATTTGACCCCCTGCTTGAACGATCTAAGATTATGGCAAAAGAGAGTGAAAAGATTTTTGACTGATTTTGGATGAGGATGGGTACTTGGATTTTATTTGGGTACTTGGACACGAGACTTAACTTGATTTGGGTATTTGGACCTGAGATTGGGTTTGATTTGGGTACTTGGACCCGAGATTGGGTACTTGGACCTGAGATTGAATTTGATTTAGGTACTTAGACCTTGAGATTGAATTTGATTTGGGTACTTGGACCCGAGATTGGATTTGATTTGGGTACTTGGACCTGAGATTGAGTACTTGGGACAGAGATTGATTTGATTTGGGTACTTGGACCCGAGATTGGGTACTTAGACTCAAGACTGAATTTAATTTGGGTACTTGGACCCGAGATTGAATTTGATTTGGGTACTTGGACCCGAGATTGATTTGATTTGTGTACTAGGACCTGAGATTGGGCACTTGGACCCGAGACTGAATTTGATTTGGGTACTTGGACCTGAGATTGGGTACTTGGACCCGAGATTGGATACATGGACCCGAGATTGAATTTGATTTGGGTACTTGAACCCAAGATTAAATTTGATTTGGGTACTTAGACCCGAGATTAGGTACTTGAACCTGAGATTGTATATTTGGACTCGAGATTGAATTTGATTTGGGTACTTGAACCCGAGATTAAATTTAATTTGGTTACTTGGACCCGAGATTGGGTACTTGGACGCAAGATTGATTTGATTTGGGTACTTGGATCCGAGATTGGGTACTTGGACCTGAGACTAAATTGAATTTGGGTGTTTGGACCCTAGACTGAGTTTGACTGACCTTTTATCAGTTGAGAAGCCTTACTGCTCTGGCTGTTCTATTCTTTAACGCATTGTGGTTCTTCACCCTCAAAATGGATCTTCATCGTTGGACCTTGGATCTTCATCCTTAGCATCGAATCTTCACCTTTGAAAATGGATCTTCATCCTTAGAGATCGGGTCTTCACCCTTGTAAATGGATATTCATCCTTGGAGATCAGGTCTTCACCCTTGAAAATGGATCTTCATCCTTTGAGATCGGGTCTTCACCCTTGAAAAAATGGATCTTCATCCTTTGGACATCGGGTCTTTACCCTTGAAAATAGATCTTCATCCTTGGAGATCGGGTCTTCACCCTTGAACATGAATCTTCGTCCTTTGAGATTAGGTCTCCATCCTTGAAAAGGGATCTTTATCCATTGGAGGTCAGGTGTTTACCCTTGAAATATGGATCTTTATCCACTGGAGGTCGGGTCTTTACCCTTGAAACATGGATCATTATCCATTGGACATTAGATCTTTACCCTTGAAACATAGATCTTTATCCATTGGAGGTTGGGTCTTTACCATTAAAACATGGATCTTTATCCATTGGAGGTCGGGTCTTTACCCTAGCTTCAACTCTTTTAGCTGGACTGATCTTTTGTCTTTTGCAACTTCATTCTTTTGAGAATTCTAATTTTCTTCTTTTTTTCATTCTTTTTTGTTCTTCCTTTGCACTTTTGCAAAAAATTTAGCCCTTTTTTGTTCTTCCTTTGCACTTTTGCAAAAAATTCTCCCCGATCAAAAGTCCAAATTTCTCTGCTTTGTAAAATAATTTTTTCGATCCCCCTTCTATTCTGAGTTTTAATGTGTTATATATAGGAAAACTTATAAGCCTACTTCTAATTGTTTAAGGAAACTAAAATTAATTAAGAAAAGAAACCAAAAGCAAATAGAATTTGGTTTCGAAAAAACTGCGTTGGAAAATTACGCTGGCAAAAAAAATTGTTGGCGAAAACTACGAGCTACAAAAATTTTGCGAGCAGGAGCTGGGTTGGCTGACCAATTCTCCACAGGATTGGCCAAATCCACATGTCGCCAATTTTTTCACCGCCGATTTTTATTTTTATTTTTTTACTTTTTATTATTACTTTCTTTATTTATTTATTATTTATTATTATAAAAAATTATAAATACTAAAATAAATATTATTTAATTAAAATACCACAAAAATTATTTTGGACTATATAAAAAAAATATCAGACCAGACTGGGTCAAAAATTAAGGGTCTACAATATGAATTGTGAAATAATTGTGCAATATAATGAGTTATAATGTTATGAGATATAATATCCTTTATGTGTTATGCATTGGCATTGCATTTGAACTATTTTGTTATCAAAGTTTGTACCACTAAGCTTTTGGCTTAGCGCGATTGTGGTTCATAGCGCAGGTGATACGGTAGATCCGGTTGATCTGGAGAGTTCGTCTAGACTGAGTCGAGTCTAGGCTTAAGACTTTGATGGCAAAGTTGATTTTTGGATATCAAGATCAGAGACAAATTGCCAACATGTATATATTTTGAATTTTTGTACATATTGATTTTAATGTATTTATGTATATTTCGCTTTCGCAATCTATCAAAAATGTTTTGGATAAACCTTTGGTATTGAAAGTATATATGTGTTATAGCAAATAATATTTCATTTACTATTTATATGTTAGGTATAAGTAGCTTACGGATATTGGGTATAAGGGTGTTATATTTATTTTGGTATCAAAGCCTAGATTTGAGGTTCTCAACCTAGGTGGGTTGTAATAAAAAGAAAATTGAGATTTTTAAATATGGTTTTTAAATAAGGTATATGCATTGGCACTGGTAGTTTCTGATCTCTGATTTGGCAATTTCTGCAGTGTTTGCAGATATAGGTAGTTATGGCATCTCAAACATGTCAGTCTGATGAGGGTAGTGCTGAGAGTGTAGCTCATATTGAGGGTAGAGACGGAGCTAGAGTTGAGATAGCTGGACGGGTACCTACTCCTGTGCTAGAGAGACCAGTAGTTGATGAGATTCCACCGGTTTGGGTACTGCATATGGTGGAGTTATTAAGGCAGGCTCCAGTTCAGCAATCACCGCAACCGCAGCTGCAGCCGCAAGTACCGACAAGGAAATATGATAAGTTGAGGAAGTTTGGAGCTGAGGACTTTGTGGGTCCTATAGACCCTGCTATAGCTGAGCAGTGGCAGGATAGAGTTTAGAGAGTGTTCATTCAGCTGTAGGCTACTCCAGAAGAAAAGTTAGATTATGCCAAATCTCTTTTGTAGAGGGATGCATATGACTGGTGGAAGACGGTTCCACATGCTCTAGATGATCCACCAACTTTGACTTACGATGATTTCTTGCTAGAGTTTGAGTAGAAGTATTCTCTGAAGGAGTATAAAGATGTAAAGAAGATAAAATTCTTGAGTTTGAAGCAGGATACCAGGACTGCATTGGAGTATGAGATAGAGTTCACCAGGTTGAGTCAGTATGCTGGTGAGATTATTTTGGATGAGATTAACCAGTGTCGGAGATTTGAGGAGGGGTTGAGACCCTCTATCATGTGCATTATCACAGGCTCCCAGTATCAGGATTTTTCCCAGTTGGTTGTAGCTGCCAGGAGTGTTGAGAGAGAACAGGGTCTTGCAACAGCTGCTAGGGATGAGGAGACCAGAGCTAGGTGACTTTAGAGTGAGGTAAGATCTTCATTTGTGAAGAGAGGCCGAGAAAGATATTTTTCAAGTTTCAGTAGGAGCCAAATGCAGTCTGGTAGGTCAGTACAACAAGAGAGGCAGAGATCGAGACCTATAGTTTCTGTGGCTAGTGCACCGACCCCAGTGGTTCAGAGGCCTACTCCACCTGTTTGTATTCATTGTGGTAAAGCACACAGAGGTGTCTGTTGGTGGAGGGATGCTTCAGGAGTGTGTTATAGATGTGGATCACTAGATTATTTTATCAGAAATTGTCTAGAGCCACCAGAGGATAGACAAACTAATACTACAAATTCTTGACCTAGTGTTAGAGGGGGTCGTGGTGGTAGAGGTGCTAGCAGAGGAGGTCGGACACGGTCTGGTGAGAGAGGAGGTTCTACATCCAGAAGGAGTAGACCAGATGAGTTAGGGCCACCTCAGTGGGTATATGTGATGCAGAGATAGCCGGATGCTTCAGCTGTTATTGCTGGTACATTTTCTTTATTTGGTACTCCAGTTCTTGCTTTGATAGATCCTGGATCAATTCATTCATACATTAGTGCATCCATCTTGCCTGTGACTGATTTGCATTTTGATTCCCTAGGATTTGATTTTTTGGTGACAAAGACTTTAGGGCATAGTGTGGTAGTTAGCAAGGTGCACAGTAATAGCCCGGCTGTGGTTCTGGATAAAGAGTTTCTTGGTGACTTGATTGAGATGCCTTTCAAGGAGTATGATTTAATTTAGGCATGGATTCATTATCTAAGCATGGGGCTGTGGTAGATTGTCAGCAAAAGTGTGTTACCCTATGAACCCGTGATGGTAGGAATGTGATGGTATCTAGTGAGCAGAGGCATCTTTCATCCATGTTTATTTCAGCTGTTTTAGTTAGGAGGATGATTTGGAAGGGATGTGAGGCTTATCTTGCTCATGTTGTAGATACCAGAGTAGTGGGTTCACAGCTAGATAATATACTTGTGAGCGGGGATTTTAGCCCCCACTCCCGATGGAATGGTTCTTGCGACTTCGGCACTGTTCAGGCTCGGGGCCTTAGAGAATACGGACCTAAGTTTGGAGGGAAATGGAGTCGCCACCCGGACGGTCCAGGAAAAAAGAAAGGGGTGGATGACTTAATTCCTAAGGAATCCCCAACCCCTTAATGGGTTAAGAAAGTTGGGTACGTACAAGGAAGGTGAGAAATGGCCAGCACCCCCACAACGCCCGGTTCATTGGAACCGGCCTCCTTTACAGGTCTTAATATTATAAAATTCTTAAATATAACAACATTATCCATACTACACACAATAAAAAGAAAGCATCATTATATTAAAATCAAAGCAATGTCCAAACAAAATAAAAAAAATAAATGGAAACCCATCCGAAGATGGAAATATGTCCTTACATCACATGCCTAGATAGGACACCCACCAAGAAGTAGAAACGTGCCCTTTGCATAGATTCTAAAATAGAAAAAGCAAATTAAATTACATGATGTTTAACTAATGAGGTACCCACCAAGTGTAAACATACTTCTTACAACTTTTGGAAATCTAAATTAATTGATAAAAGTAAACAATCATTCATCATAAATAAAATCATTCATCAAAGCTATTAATCAAAATATAAAATAAACATCCATCCATGATAATTAAATAAATCAAGTATTGAAACTAAATAAATTAAAGCATAAGAGATAAATGAAAGCATAATCAAGTATAGAATTAAATAAAGCAAATAAAAGTCCAATTATAGCTACTATGAATTTTTATGGAATTAAAATAGATTAGGGTTTTATGTTTTAAAAGGTTCGTAAGACTCTTTGATTAACTAAATTAATATTTGAATGGTGAAATCATGAAATTAGGGTTTTAGACACTTTAAAATACTTTTGATTCATGGTTTTTAAATGATGATTTCAAGCTACTGTGTAAAATTTAAAGTATTTATATTTTATGGTTTTTTAATGTTTTAAAGGATTAGGGCTTAGAAAAAATTAAGGTTTAAGGTTTTAAAGGAGTTAGAGCTTAATATTTTAGGTTTAGAAGTTGAATTAGGGTTTTAGTGTTTTAGAATTAGGGTCTCGGGTGATGAATTTGAATTAGGATTTAGAAAGACAATTTGATTATTTAATGAGGTTTTATGAATTTAAACAAACGGATTGAAGTTTTTATAAATAGAAAAGATGTTTTTTATGGTTTTTTGGAAGAAACAGAACCAAGTTTAAAATTTTAAAAGAAATAGAATTAAATTATAGTTTTGTTGAAAAATATGTTTAATAAAGGTTTTAAGATTTTGAAGAGGTAAAAATAACAATTTTTAGTCTTTTTGGAAAATAAAGTAACGTATTAGTGCTTTTAAATTTGGAAAAACTAAATTAAAGTTCTAAGGTTTTTGATTTAAAAAATAAAATTTCCTAGATTATGCTACTGTGAAAAAATAAAAAAAAGAATTTAATACATACCTCCTTTTGTTCATTCTCCAAAAATAATCCTTCTTGGATGAACAAGAACAAAGACAATTGCTGCCTTTGAATTGCTTAAATCGTGTCCCTGCTTTTCCAGAAAAAAAAAAGAAATTGAATTGCTCCTTTTCACTGATTTGGTTTCAAATTTTCAAGCTTCTGTTCCTTTCGGCCCTCCCCAAATTTCATTGCCTTTGGTCCTTATTTATAATAGTTTGATATAGTTTATTCCTAATTAGTCATGGCAAGTAATATTAATAAAAAAAAGAAACCAAAACCTAATTGAATAAGGTTTCGAAAAATTTGCGTCGAAAAAATTGCGCTGCCGAAAAAACTGCTGCAGGAAAAAATGCTCTGGCAAAAAAAATCTGCCGCAGGAAATTACGGCAGAGGGCGGGCTGTGGGCGAAATAGAAAAGCCATTTCGCCCGCAGATGTTTTCTACCGGCGAAATAGCTTAGGCCATTTCGCCTGCAAGAAATTCCTGCGGACGAAATGCCTACGGGCCCGCGCGATATTTTTTGTCGCCGATTTTTCTGACTCTAATTTTTATTTTTATTTTTATTTTTTGACTTTTATTTGTTTATTTTTATTTTTTATTAATAAAAATTAGATACTAGAGCAAAAAATTATTTAACAAAAATTATTTTGGACCAATTAGACAATAAAAATCATTTTGGACTAAATAAAACATATTGGACCAGATTGGGTCAAAAAGTAAGGGTCTACAGTTTGCCCCCTGCTTGAAAAATCTGAATCTTTAGTGAAAGAGAGTGAAAAGCAATAAGACTTAATTTTTGAGATGGTTGAGGTTTTGGGTTATGGACCCGGTTTGAGTTCTGGACTCAAGGATAAATTCTAGGTTCTAGACCTAAAGAAAATTTTGGGTTCTGGACCCGGTTCGAGTTCTGGACTCAAGGGTAATTCTAGGTTCTCGACCTAAGGAAAATTTGGGTTCTGGACTCGATTCGAGTTCTGGACTAAAAGATGATTCTAGGTTCTGGACTTAAAGAAAAATTTGGGTTCTTGACCCGGTTCGAGTTCTGGACTCAAGGATGATTCTAAGTTCTCGACCTAAGGAAATTTTGGGTTCTGGACCCGGTTCGAGTTCTGGACTCAATGGATGATTCTAGGTTTTGGACCAAAGGAAAATTTGGGTTTTGGACCTGAAAGGTTTGGATCCTCGCTCCTAAACTGGATTGGGATACTCGATCCTAACTGGATTTGGATACTCGATCCTAAATTAGATTGGGATACTCGATCTAAACTGGATTTGGATACTCGATCCTAAATTGGATTAGGATACTTGATCCTAACTGGACTTGGATACTCGATCCTAAGTTGGATTGGGACACTCGATCCTAAATTGGGTTCGGATACTCGATCCTAAACTTGATTTGGATACTCGATCCTAAATTAGATTGGGATACTCGATCCTAACTAGACTTGGATACTCGATCCTAAGTTGGATTGGGACACTCGATCCTAAATTGGGTTTGGATACTAGATCCTAACTGGATTTGGACACTTGATCCTAAATTAGATTAGGATACTCGATCCTAACTGGACTTGGATTCTCGATCCTAAGTTGGATTGGGGCACTCGATCCTAAATTGGGTTCGGATACTCGATCCTAAACTTGATTTGGATACTCGATCCTAAGTTGGCTTTAGATACTCGATCCTAAAATGGATTGTGATACTCGATCCTAAATTGGGTTCGGATACTCGATTCTAAACTTGATTTTGGAATTGGATACTCGATCATAAACTGGAATGGGATACTCGATCCTAACTAGACTTGGATACTCGATCCTAAGTTGGATTTGGTTACTTGGACCCGAGATTGGGGACTTCGACCCGAGATTAAATTTGATTTGGGTACTTGGACCCGAGATTAGATTTGATTTGGGTACTTGGACCCGAGAATGGGTGCTTGGACCAGAGATTGGGTTCTTGGACCCGAGCTTGAATTGATTTAGGTACTTAGACCCGAGATTGATTTGAATTTGGGTGCTTGGACCCGAGATTGAGTTTGACTGACCTTTTATCAATTGAGAAATCTGACTGCTCCGGTTATTCTATGCATTGTGGTTTTTCACCCTTAAAATTGATCCTTACCTTTGAAAATGGATCTTCCTTCTTTGAGATCAGGTCTTCACCCTTGAAAATGGATCTTGATCCTTTAGACTTTGGGTCTTTATCCTTGTAAATGGATCTTCATCCTTGGAGATTGGGTCTTTACCCTTGAAACATGGGTCTTTATCCATTGGAGGTCGGGTCTTTACCCTGTCTTCAGCTCTTTTAGCTGGATTGGTCTTTTGTCTTTTGTATCTTCATTCTTTTGAGAGTTCTAATGTTCTATTCTTTTGTTCATCCTTTTTGCAAAGTTTTAGCTATTTTTAATTGGACCTTATATCCTCTCCTTGCCCCCCCTGTGTGGCAAAATTTTTGTAAGTGAGTTTGAAAAATATTTGGTATATAAACTCAAAAAATTGAAAAGGAGAAACTTTGACCCCTGTGTAGGCTCAAACCAAATATTTTATCCATGTAAGCTTTGATTGATGTTTTTTCCGTCTGGTTCTTCGAACAAGCACGTATTTCTTCTCTTTGCAAATTTACTAGAGCTTTCTCAAGCAATGGGCTTTCCATGCCCCCTTGATTCAATATCTTCTTTAGATTCTTTAATTTGCAGAGTGTTTGTTGTTCATTTAGACAAGAAAGTGCGATGTAATATGCTCATGTATGCATGATATGCATGAATAATACTTACAATCGTTCCATCAACTCACAGACCGAGGAGATCAGCAAAAGTGTTCTCATTGGTTCCATTTTGATGCTTGTTCAAGTCTTGCATTGGAATGATCAAAAGCTTTGCATTTGTGGCTTTTATCTTCAAGATGATGAAAACACGAGTGGTGGAGACCCCAAGCAGCAGAGTCAGGGATATATCCATAGCATGTCGACTGATAGCTTCTTCATGACCTTGTCAATAATCGTTTCCTTTGCCCAATGTGTCCTTTGGAGGTTCAACATACTTCCCTTAACTTGAAGGCTTTGTATGACAAAACATTTTTTTTTTGAATTTTTGATTTTGAAATCAAATGTTGGCTTTGCCAAATTAATGTCAATGTACCTGAGGACTTGATTTTTCCAAATTAACATATCTATAAGTTACCGTACTAAACTCGAGAATCAATTCTATTTAAGCAAGAATTGTTGCACTTCAGATAGGCACATACACATTACTTGGCCAAAGGTCTCATTTGAGTTTAAATATTATCTATCTCATATGCATGCTTATCCAAACTATCTCCACTAATAGACTCTACCTACCAAGAGAGATCAACAGGTCTTTGATAGGCTTAAAATGGGTTTATAAGGGATGTGGGTTTAAACGAAGGCCATTTTAAGATAGGAGCTGATGTGACACAATGGACAAACCTTCACACTACAAATTTCTTGTTTGAACTTTAGGCAGTTGGGAGCAATCTTGCTTGACTCCAAATTCTTTCTATCTTCTTTGCATTAAT
Source organism: Garcia nutans (assembly GCA_947685225.1). Classification (NCBI taxonomy): domain Eukaryota; kingdom Viridiplantae; phylum Streptophyta; class Magnoliopsida; order Malpighiales; family Euphorbiaceae; genus Garcia; species Garcia nutans. Next base: position 21,607,763 of record CANTUV010000017.1, read on the forward strand.
CTGGATCTTGATTAGGATAGTTTTTGCCCTTGCAAAAAGGTTTGGTTCCCAAATTCGTTTCTTTTCTTCTTATCCCTTTTCTTTATTTCTCTTACTCTTCCCTTTCTTTGAGCATTTTATCATTTTGTCCTTCTTCCTTATAGGACTGTCAAGTACAGAACTTTCAAGAATTGGATGGTCTTTCTCCTTTTTCTTTTATTTTGATCGAATCTTTGGTTAGGTTGGACCAATTCAAGTCAAAAGGTCCTCATAAACCAAATGGAAGTCTTTTGTTGTTTTAGATTAAAGAGACCTCAGTTGGCTTTTTGAACCATTTTGGGTTTTCTTTTCTTTTTTTCTTTTCTTCTCTCTTTTTTTTTGGTTCTAGCTCTAAAAGAGTTGTCTTGTTTGTACCAACTTAGACTTCCAATAATGGATGAGTGGAGTAACATAAATCTTCTTTAGCAGGGATAAATCATTTGTTACTCTGATGTTGTCTTGATATATTGGAGATATTAGAAAAACTTCAACTACCCTTATGGTCTTGAGAACTTCAACTATCTTTATAGTCTTCATTTCTTTCTTTGATCTTCTTGCCTCTTCATCTTAGTGATCATAAGACTTGTCAAAACTATCACAGTAGCTCAGTGTAGGTTGTTGGGGTTATATGCCAATGAAAAGAAAGCTAAAATTTTATGAAGGCTCAAAGGGACAACTAGGGATTGATATTTAATTGGGTGGATACTAGTTGTTGGCTAACCAAACAATGCCTAGATCATTTCTCTCTTAAATAAGCAGAGTTCAATTTTGACTCGAAAGTTTGTCAAATCATGTTCTAAGACTGACTAGGACCTAGACAAAGGTAATTATGCAAGAGCCCTCTCTAAGTAAGCATACACAACTCAATGCTATAGAGCAATTCCCTCAACTAATAAAGTCATTCAAGTCATGACGCATAAATATATTAATTCATGAATTATCAAGCTAGATTCCTCATCGGTTGAGCACCAAAATGAACAAAGACCAACAAAAATTTTGATGAAAGTAATTTATTCAACAACTTTAAATTTGAAAAACACGATAGTTCCAATTAAAGAAAGTAAAATTGAAAAGCAACATTCAAACTAAGGAAAGTTCATTGCATTTAAGCTTCTTTTTCTTTCATATCTTCAGTATCCCCATCTTGAAAGGATGATAAAACAAAATCTTCTTCCAATCCTTTTCCAACCATGAAGGTTACTGGTGGAGGCTGTAGACCCTTAATTTTTGACCCAATCCGGTCCAATATGTTTTATTTAGTCTAAAATGATTTTTGTTATCTAATTGGTCCAAAATAATTTTATTAAATAATTTTTGCTTTAGTATCAAATTTTTATTAATAAAAAAAGAAATAAACAAATAAAAGTTAAAAAAATAAAAAATAAAAATAAAAATCAGAGTCAAAAAAATCGGTGATGAAAAAATCATCGCACGGGCCTGTGCATTTCGCCCACAGAAGAATATTGCATGCGAAATGGCCATTTCGCAGGAAGAAAAATTCTGCCTAGCTATTTCGCACGCAGAATTTTTCTGCCTGCGAAATGGCTACGGGCCCATTCCGTGCGCTCTGCCGCAGCCAACTGCGGCAGAATTTTTTTGGCAGCGCATTTTTTCCTGCGGCAAATTTTTTCAGCAGCGTCATTTTTCTGACGCAAATTTTTTGAAACCTAATTCAATTAGGTTTTGGTTTCTTATTTTATTAATATTACTAACCTTAACTAATTAGGAATGAACCACATCAAACCACTATAAATAAGGACCAAAGGCAATTAATTTAGAGGAGGCCGAGAGGGACAAGGAAAAAAGAAAATCCAAATTCATAAAGGAAAAGCTTGAATTCTATTGATTTTAAAGTAGCAGAAACATGATTTAAGGGATTAAAAAGGCAAAAAGGCTGGTCTTTTGAGCTTGTTCGTCCAAGAAGAAATTTTGGTGCAACTTCACAGTAGCTAAAACTAGGATTTTGTGTTTTTCAAAAGTTAAAATCTTAGAACTTTAATTTAGTTTTTCTAAAGCCAAAAAACCTTATTTCGTTGGTTTATCTTCCAAACGGCTTAAAATTGTTATTTTTACTTCTTAAAAATCTTAATACTCTAATTAAACATATTTTTCAACAAAACTAAGATTTAAATTCTATTTCTTTTAAAATTTTAAAGTAGGTTCTATTTCATTTAAAAAGCCTTAAAAAACATCTTTTCTACTTTAAAAACTTTAATTTGTTTGTTTAAATTCATAAAAACTTCATGAAATTATCAAATTGATTTCCAAATTCTTAAAAATCATGCATCACCGTGACCCTAAATTCTAAAAATCCTAATTCAACTCCAAAACCTAAAATAATGAACCCTAACCCTTTTAAAACCTTAAACCCTAATTTTTATGAACCCTAATCCCTTTTAAAACATTAGAAACCATAAAACATAAATTGGTTAAATTTACACAGTAGCTTAGAAACCCAATAATCAAAAATCATAAATCAAAGTATTTTAAAGTGTCTAAAACCCTAGTTTCATGATTTCATCATTCAAACCTTAATTTTTTTAATCAAAGTGTCTTACCAACCTTTTAATACATAAAACTTCAATCTATTTTAATTCCATAAAAAGTCACAGCAGCTTATACTCATGAAATTCCCAAAACCTTAACACATGAGATAAAGAAATCTAAATGGAAATAGTAGCTATAATTTGGACTTTTTATTGCTTTATTAAATTCTATATTTGATTATGCTTTGATTTATTTTATATACCTTAATTTATTTAAGTTCAATACTTGGTTTATTTTATTTATCATGGCTGGATGTTTACTTTTTATTGATATTTAAATACCTTTGATGAATGATTTATTTATTATGAATGGTTATTTACTTTTATCAATTTATTTAGACTTCCAAATGTTGTAAGAGGTATGTTTCCACTTGGTGGGTACCTCATTAGTTAAACATCATGTAATTTAATTTGCTTTTCTATTTTAGAACCTATGTAAAGGGCATGTTTCTACCTTTTGGTGGGTGTCCTATCTAGGCATGTGATGTAAGGACATGTTTCCATCCTTGGATGGGTGTCCATTTATTTGCTTTGTTTGGACATTACTTTGATTTTAATATATTGATGCTTTCTTTTAATTATTGTGTGTAATATGGATAATATTGTTATATTTAAGAATTTTATAATATTAAGACCTGTAAAGGAGGCCGGTTCCAATGAACCTGGCATTGTGGGGGTGCTGGGCTGTTTCTCACCTTCCCCACACGTACCCAAATTTCCAAACCCATTAAGGGGTTGGGGATTCCTTAGGAATCGAGTCATCCACCCCTTTCTTTTTCCCAGCCCGTCCAGGTGGCGACTCCATTTTCTCCGGACTTAGGTCCTTGTTCTCTAAGGCCCCGAGCCTAAACAGTGCCGAAGTCGTAAGAACCATTCCACCAGGAGTGGAGGCAAAAATCCCTGCTCAGAGAGGCACTCTTCCAAATTTAGGCAAAGGGTTGTTCTTGGTATTGGGCTTATCCAGCTCGGGTAGCTTGCCACTATCAATCAAATATTGGATCTCATGCCTTAGACGAGCACATTTATCTGTTTCATGCCCTCACATTTGATGAAATTGACAGAAGGCCTCGGCATTGAAGTTTGGTGGCAATGGATTATGTAAAGGTCGAGAAGCTAACGGTTGTAACAACCCTTTCCTTTGCAGCTTGCTAAAAACCTAAGATAGAGGTTTCCCCAATTATGAGAATTGTTTTTTATTCCCTTGGCCTGTTACATTAACATCAACTTCTTTTTGTGTGCTTTGATTGCCCGACTGGTAATTCCCTTTCTCATTCCTTTTAATTGAAAAGTGATTCTTCTCCCTTTCCCATTCTTCAATTTGCAAACCAACTTGAAGAAGATCTTTGAAGTCCCTTATAAGGGTGTGAGACAATCTTTCACGGAGATTGGGTAGGACCCCTCTCACAATCATCCTTATTTGATCGGATTCATCGGGCCTTTTCTTGAGCAAAGTGGCCTTGTTTCTCCATTTCTTCACATAGTCCACAAAATTCTCATTTGGCCTTTGCCTAATGGACTCCACTTCCATTAAGGTAACTTCCATCTTGATATTATATACATATTGTTGGATGAAGGCTTTGTCAAGTAGATCCCAACTCTTTTGTGATCCTTCATCTAAGGTATTGAAGCAATTTTGGACAACAGGGTCCAATGAGAGCATAAAGTACCTTAGGGTTTGAGCCTTAGTAGCTTGGGCAGACTGCATGACAGTGATATATTGCTTCACATGGAGGTGGGGATTTTCGGTTCCATCAAACTTTGCAAAGGACAACATTTTGAATTTGTGTGGAACTTCTTCATCTAACTCAAATAATTTGTCAACTTTGGACATTTCTTCAGTTTTCAGCTTCTTCTCAAATTTCTTTTCTAAATCCGCGATCATCTTTTCAACACCAGAAGTCTTGGTTTTCTCAATAGCTGATCTTTCAACAATCTTCGGTTCTTTCTTCTTATCTTGAGAATCTTGGAAATATTGAGCCCAATCATCATCATCATCAATGATCACCTTATCATCATCAAGGAGATGAGGATTTCTGGTGCCATTGTACTTTGCAAAGGATGGCATCTTGAACTTGTATAGGACATCTTCATCTTGTTTAAATAGTTTGTCGATCTCAAACATCTCTTCGATTTTCAACTTCTTCTCAAATTTCTTTTCTAAATCAGCATTCATCTTTTCAACATCGGATGTTTTGGTCTTTTCGATAGTTGCTTTCTCAACAACCTTCGGTTCTTTCTTCTTCTCTTGAACATCTTGGTAGTATTGAGCCCAATCATCATCATCATCAATGATCACCTTTTAATCATCAAAAACCACTTCACTAACTTTAGTCTTCCCTTTGTCATTTGGTTTCTTAGTGCTAGCAGATGCCTCGGCATGATTCTCTAAGATTGCAGTCAATTGGTTCTTCATGGTCTCAGCTAGGGCCTCTTTGATTTCTTCCATCTTGGCATTGAGGGCCTCATCCACCATCCTTTGAATTTGTTCTGGTTCCATTGCCTTTGGCAAGCAGGTGATTGAGTCATTGCTAGATTCTTTGCTTCCGGCTTGGTTCGGATTGTCGTAAGCTTTTGAACTATCGTAATCCAGGGCTGTGAGCCAGAGAGGACTAATGATATGAGATGCAAATGTATGCATGTATGCACAAACAATCAACAAATAAGGATAAATAGGACGTTCTTTCCAACCTTATAACATCCACACACGAATGGTGAGTCTCTTTTCCTAGGTATATGGTTAACAAAATACCAACATGGGGTATCTTGCTTTCGAATAATTCCCTCGGACGTTTCAACCAATAGTTATATTTTCAAAAATGGAAATCCATGATAATTCCTATTAATTAGGTTTTAATGCATTCAACCAACTATAGTAGCTTTTATGCTATATTGGATTAAAAAAAATTAAGAGGTTTATTATAAATAGATTTCTCACTTGAAAAGAGTAACTAATGGTTCATGCCAAAAACAAGCCCATGGTTAATTTATTCTTAGTGTAAACTAGGCCAACAATTGATTTTTGGTATTTCATAATTGACCTAAATATTTTTGCAAGCTCTTTGTAAGAAAATATTGGGTGAAAAATAGTTTTTTTCTAAGCCCATTGTAAATGATTTTAGGAAAATGGATTTTGGACTTAGTATTTGGGCCATGGGCCAAAGAATTTTTTATTTGTTTTTAGAAAAGTCTTATGTCCAAAGACCATCTTGAAAAATTTTGAAAATAGTTTTGGTCTTGTGGATTTTAAAGAAAAATTTATTTTAAGCATACAATATACTTAGGTCATATTAGAAAAAGAACAAACCAAATAAGCCATGATTTAAGCCAAGATAAGTTAACCATAGTCAAACAACATGCATTTGGGGTAAAACATAAGGAAAGTAACTAGGCCAATTACATGAGCTTTAGTCTTTGGGTAAAAAGGCTTAGGTTCCCATAGCAAGTATATACCAAATGGTACGAGGCTATGAGTGGTTATGCCATGCTCGATCTCCATACCTTGAGTGAAAGTATGGTATCCCTTACATAACATAACAAGGGTAACACGGGCATCCTAACTCACGCACACGATGCAATCTAGGATGATGCAATGGATAATATCATTATAAGAAAGAATAGAATAATATAAAGACCAACAGAATCAACTTCTCCTATCCCAGTGGAGTTGCCACTGTGAGCGGGGATTTTCGCCCCCACTCTCGGTGGAATGGTTCTTGTCACTTCGGCACTGTTTAGGCTCGGGGCCTTAGAGAACATGGACCTAAGTCCAGAGAAAATGGAGTTGCCACCCGGATGGGCCGGGAAAAAAGAAAGGGGTGGATGACTCGATTCCTAAAAGAAAGGGGTGGATGACTCGATTCCTAAGGAATCCCTAACCCCCTAATGGGTTTGGAAAGTTGGGTACGTGTGGCGAAGGTGAGAAATGGTCCAGCACCCCCACAATGCCCGGTTCATTGGAACTGGACTCCTTTACAGGTCTTAATATTATAAAATTCTTAAATATAACAACATTATCCATACTACACACAATAAAAAAGAAAGCATCATTATATTAAAATCAAAGCAATGTCCAAACAAAACAAAACAAATAAATGGACACCCATCCGAAGATGGAAATATATCCTTACATCACATGCCTAGATAGGACCCACCAAGAGGTAGAAACATGCCCTTTACATAGATTATAAAATAGAAAAGCAAATTAAATTACATGATGTTTAACTAATGAGGTACCCACCAAGTGGAAACATACTTCTTACAACTTTTGGAAATCTAAATTAATTAATAAAAGTAAATAATCATTCATCATAAATAAATCATTCATCAAAGCTATTAATCAAAATATAAAATAAACATCCATCCATGATAAATTAAATAAATCAAGTATTGAAACTAAATAAATTAAAGCATAAGAGATAAATCAAAGCATAATCAAGTATGAATTAAATAAAGCAAATAAAAGTCCAATTATAGCTACTGTGACTTTTTATGGAATTAAAATAGCTTACGGTTTTATGTTTTAAAAGGTTGGTAAGACTCTTTGATTAACTAATTTAATATTTGAATGGTGAAATCATGAAACTAGGGTTTTAGACACTTTAAAATACTTTTGATTCATGGTTTTTAAATGATGATTTCAAGCTACTTTGTAAAATTTAAAGTATTTATGTTTTATGGTTTTTTAATGTTTTAAAGGATTAGGGCTTAGAAAAATTAAGGTTTAAGGTTTTAAAGGAGTTAGAGCTTAATATTTAGGTTTAAAAGTTGAATTAGGTTTTTAGTGTTTTAGAATTAGGGTCTCGGCTGATGAATTTGAATTAGGATTTAGAAAGACAATTTGATGATTTCATGAGGTTTTATGAATTTAAACAAACGGATTGAAGTTTTTATAAATAGAAAAGATGTTTTTTATGGTTTTTTGGAAGAAACAGAACCAAGTTTAAAATTTTAAAAGAAACAGAATTAAATTCTAGTTTTGTTGAAAAATATGTTTAATTAAGGTTTTAAGATTTTGAAGAGGCAAAAATTACAATTTTAACTCTTTTTGGAAAATAAAGTAATGTATTAGTTCTTTTAACTTTGGAAAAACTAAATTAAAGTTCTAAGGTTTTTTATTTTAAAAATAAATTTTGATAGATTATGCTATTGTGAAAAAATAAGACAAAAAAGAATTTAATACTTACCTCCTTTTATTGATTCTCCAAAAATAATTCTTCTTGGATGAACCAGAACAAAGACAATTGCTGCCTTTGAATTGCTTAAATCGTGTCCCTGCTTTTCCAGAAAAAAAAAGAAATTGAATTGCTCCTTTTCCTTCACTGATTTGGTTTCAAATTTTCAAGCTTCTGTTGCTTTCTGCCCTCCCCAAATTTCATTGCCTTTGGTCCTTATTTATAATGGTTTGATATAGTTTATTCCTAATTAGTCATGGCAAGTAATATTAATAAAAAAAGAAACCAAAACCTAATTGAATTAGGTTTCGAAAAATTTACGTCGAAAAAATTGCGCTGCCGAAAAAACTGCTGCAGGAAAAAATGAGCTGGCGAAAAAAACCTGCCGCAGAAAATTACGGCAGAGGGCAGGCTGCGGGCGTCGCCTCGCTTGAAATTCCTGCGGACGACCATTTCGCTCGCAGGATTTTCCGGCGGGCCAAATAGCGTGAGCTATTTCGCTCGCAGCAAAATCCTACGAGCGAAATAGAAAAGCTATTTCGCCCGTAGATTTTTTCTGCAGGTGAAATAGCTTGGGCCATTTCGCCCATAGGAAATTCCTGCGGGCGAAATGCCTACGGGCCCGAGCGACGATTTTTTATCTCCGATTTTTTCGACTCTGACTCCGATTTTTATTTTTATTTTTTGACTTTTATTTGTTTATTTTTATTTTTTATTAATAAAAATTAGATCCTAAAGCAAAAAATTATTTAACAAAAATTATTTTGGACCAATTAGACAACAAAATTCATTTTGGACTAAATAAAACATATTGGACCGGATTGGGTCAAAAAGTAAGGGTCTACAGTTTGCCCCCTGCTTGAAAAATCTGAAACTTTAGTGAGAAAGAGTGAAAAGCAATAAGACTTAATTTTAGAGATGGTTGTGGTTTTGGGTTCTGGACCCGGTTTGAGTTCTGGACTCAAGGATAAATTCTAGGTTCTAGACCTAAAGAAAATTTTGGGTTCTAGACCTGGTTCGAGTTCTGGACTCAAGGATAATTCTGGGTTCTGGACCTAAAGAAAAATTTTGGTTCTGGACTTGGTTCGAGTTCTGGACTCAAGGATGATTCTAGATTCTCGACCTAAGGAAATTTTGGGTTCTGGACCCTGTTCGAGTTCTGGACTCAATGGATGATTCTAGGTTCTGGACCTAAGGAAAATTTGGGTTCTAGACCCAAAAGGTTTGGATACTCGATCCTAACTGGATTGGGATACTCGATCCTAACTTGATTTGGATACTCGATCCTAAATTAGATTGGGATACTCGATCTAAACTGGATTTGGATACTCGATCCTAAATTGTATTGGGATACTCGATCCTAACTTGACTTGGATACTCGATCCTAAGTTGGATTGGGACACTCGATTCTAAATTGGGTTCGGATACTCGATCCTAAACTTGATTTGGATACTCGATCCTAAATTAGATTGGGATACTCGATCCTAACTGGACTTGGACACTCGATCCTAAGTGGGATTGGGACACTCGATCCTAAATTGGGTTTGGATACTCGATCCTAACTGGATTTGGATACTTGATCCTAAATTAGATTGGGATACTTCTGTGAGAGTTTGAGTAGAAGTATTCTCCGAAGGAGTATAAAGATGCAAAGAAGATAAAATTCTTGAGTTTAAAGTAGGATACCAGGACTGTATCAGAGTATGAGATAGAGTTCACGAGGTTGAGTCAGTATGCTGGTGGGATTATTTTGGATGAGATTTACCAGTGTCGGAGATTTGAGGAGGGGTTGAGACCCTCTATCATGTGCATTATTGCAGGCTCCCAGTATCAGGATTTTTCCCAGTTGGTTGCAGCTGCCAGGAGTGTTGAGAGAGAACAGGGTCTTGCAACAGCTGCTAGGGATGAGGAGACCAGAGCTAGGTGACTTTAGAGTGAGGCAGGATCTTCATTTATGAAGAGAGGCCGAGGAGGATATTTTTCAAGGTTCAGTAGGAGCCAGATGCAGTCTGGTAGGTCAGTACAACAAGAGAGGCAGAGATCGAGACCTAAAATTTTTATGGCTAGTGCACCGACCCCAGTGGTTCAGAGGCCTACTCCACCTGTTTGTGTTCATTGTGGTAAAGCACACGGAGGTGTCTGCTGGTGGAGGGATACTTCAAGAGTGTGTTATAGATGTGGATCACTAGATTATTTTATCAGAAATTGTCTAGGGCCACCAGAGGATAGACAGTTTAATACTGCCAATTCTTGACCTAGTGTTAGAGGGGGTCGTGGTGGCAGAGGTGCTAGCAGAGGAGGTTGGACATGGTCTGGTCAGAGAGGAGGTTCTGCATCTGGAAGGAGTAGACCAAATGAGGCAGGGCCACCTCAGTGGGTATATGTGATGCAGATATAGCCGGATGTTTCAGCTGTTATTGCTGGTACATTTTCTTTATTTGGTACTTCAGTTCTTGCTTTGATAGATCCTGGATCAATTCATTCATACATTTGTGCATCCATCTTGCCTGTGATTGATTTGCATTCTGATTCCCTAGGATTTGATTTTTTGGTGACAAATCCTTTAGGGCATAGTGTGGTAGATAGCAAGGTACACCGTAACGGTCCGAATGTGGTTCTGAATAAGGAGTTTCTTGGTGACTTGATTGAGATGCCTTTTAAGGAGTATGATTTAATTTTAGGCATGGATTCATTATCTAAGCTTGGGGCTGTGGTAGATTGTCAGCAAAAGTGTGTTACCCTAAGAGCCCATGATGGTAGGAATGTGATGGTATCTAGTGAGCAGAGGCATCTTTCATCCATGTTTGTTTTAGCTGTTTTAGCTAGGAGGATGATTTGGAAGGGATGTGAGGCTTATCTTGCTCATGTTGTAAATACTAGAGTAGTGGGTTCCCAGCTAGACAATATACCTGTGAGCGGGGATTTTTGCCCCTACTCTCGGTAAAATGGTTCTTGCGACTTCGTCACTGTTCAGGCTCGGGGCCATAGAGAACATGGACCTAAGTTCGGAGAAAATGGAGTGGCCACCTGGATGGGCCGGGAAAAAAGAAAGGGGTGGGTGACTCAATTCCTAAGGAATCCCCAACCCCCTAATGGGTTTGGAAAGTTGGGTACGTGTGGGGAAGGTGAGAAATGGCCCAGCACCCCCACAACGCCCGGTTCATTGGAACCAGCCTCCTTTACAGGTCTTAATATTATAAAATTCTTAAATATAACAACATTATCCATACTACACACAATAAAAAGAAAGCATCATTATATTAAAATCAAATCAATGTCCAAACAAAACAAAACAAATAAATGGACACCCATCCGAAGATGGAAATATGTCCTTACATCACATGCCTAGATAGGACACCTACCAAGAAGTAGAAACATGCCCTTTACATAGATTCTAAAATAGAAAAGCAAATTAAATTACATGATGTTTAACTAATGAGGTACCCACCAAGTGGAAACATACTTCTTACAACTTTTGAAAATCTAAAGTAATTGATAAAAGTAAACAATCATTCATCATAAATAAATCATTCATCAAAGCTATTAATCAAAATATAAAATAAACATCCATCCATGATAAATTAAATAAATCAAGTATTGAAACTAAATAAATTAAAGCATAAGAGATAAATCAAAGCATAATCAAGTATGGAATTAAATAAAGCAAATTAAAGTCCAATTATAGCTACTGTGACTTTTTATGGAATTAAAATAGATTACGATTTTATGTTTTAAAAGGTTGGTAAGACTCTTTGATTAACTAAATTAATATTTGAATGGTGAAATCATGAAACTAGGGTTTTAGACACTTTAAAATACTTTTGATTCATGGTTTTTAAATGATGATTTCAAGCTACCGTGTAAAATTTAAAGTATTTAAGTTTTATGGTTTTTTAATGTTTTAAAGGATTAGGGCTTAGAAAAAATAAGGTTTAAGGTTTTAAAGGAGTTAGAGCTTAATATTTTAGGTTTAGAAGTTGAATTAGAGTTTTAGTGTTTTAGAATTAGGGTCTCGAGTGATGAATTTGAATTAGGATTTAGAAAGACAATTTGATGATTTCATGAAGTTTTATGAATTTAAACAAACGGATTGAAGTTTTTATAAATAGAAAATATGTTTTTTTATGGTTTTTTGGAAGAAACGGAACCAAGTTTAAAATTTTAAAAGAAATAGAATTAAATTCTAGTTTTGTTGAAAAATATGTTTAATTAAGGTTTTAAGATTTTGAAGAGGTAAAAATAACAGTTATAAGTCTTTTTGGAAAATAAAGTAACGTATTAGTGCTTTTAACTTTGGAAAAACTAAATTAAAGTTCTAAGGTTTTTGATTTAAAAAATAAAATTTGATAGATTATGCTACTGTGAAAAAATAAAACAAAAAAGAATTTAATACATACCTCCTTTTGTTGATTCTCCAAAAATAAATCTTCTTGGATGAACAAGAACAAAGACAATTGCTGCCTTTGAATTGCTTAAATCGTTTCCTTGCTTTTCCAGAAACAAAAGAAATTGAATTGTTCCTTTTCCTTCACTGATTTCGTTTCAATTTTTCAAGCTTCTGTTGCTTTCGGCCCTCCCCAAATTTCATTGTCTTTGGTCATTATTTATAATGGTTTGATATAGTTTATTCCTAATTAGTCACAGCAAGTAATATTAATAAAAAAAGAAACCAAAACCTAATTGAATTAGGTTTCAAAAAATTTGCGTCAGAAAAATTACGCTGCAGAAAAAACTACCGCAGGAAAAAATGCGCTAGAGAAAAAATTCTGCCGTAGGAAATTGCGGCAGAGGGCGGGCTGCAGGCGAAATAGTGTGAGCTATTTCTCCCGCAAATTTTTTCTGCGGTCGAAATAGCTTCGGCCATTTCACCGGCAGGAAATTTTGATTTTTTGTTGCTGATTTTTTCTACTCCGATTTTTATTTTTATTTTTATTTTTTGACTTTTATTTGTTTATTTTTATTTTTTATTAATAAAAATTATATACTAAAGCAAAAAATTATTTAACAAAAATTATTTTGGACCAATTAGACAACAAAAATAATTTTAGACTAAATAAAACATATTGGACTGGATTGGGTAAAAAATTAAGGGTCTACAATACCCACAGTTGCTGAGTTTTCAGATGTTTTTTCGAAGGAGTTGCCAGGGATATCCCCTGAGAGAGAGGTTGAGTTTGGTATGGATTGGTTGCCTGGTACCACTCCCATCTCCGTTACTCCTTATTGTTTGGCACCTGCTGAGATGAGAGAGTTGAAGGTGCAGTTGCAGGAATTGTTGGATAAAGGGTTCATTCTCCCTAGTGTGTCTCCGTGGAGAGTGCCCATTTTGTTTGTTAAGAAGAAGGATGGTACCCTAAGATTGTGCATCGATTACCGGCAGTTGAATAAAGTGACCATCAAGAATAAGTGTCCATTGCCTCGGATAGATGATCTCTTTGATTAGTTGAAAGGAGCAGCAGTATTCTCTATGATTGTAACACCCTTATACCCAATATACGTACACTACATAGACTCATATATGTAATATACGTATAGAGGATACAAGAATGTTACATCCCATTTAAAACAAAACAATTCTTCATTTGTACAATCTGTATAAACTTAAAACATAAAACTAAAATTATATAAATAATAGAGGAAACATTTCTTGTTAAAACATATAGGTATCTACATTACCCAAAAGTTTATCCAAAACATTTTTAATAAGCAGCGGAATATACATATATATATATATTAAAATCCATATGTACAAAAAATATAAAATTTATACATGATGGCAGTTTGTCTCTGATCTTGATGTCCCAAAACAACTTTGATCTTAAAGTCTCAAGCCTAGACTCGACTTAGTCTAGCTGAACTCTCTAGGTCAATCGGATCTACCCTGTTACCTGCGCGATGAACCACAATCGCGCTAAGCCAAAGCTTAGTGGTACAAACTTTGATAAATTGTAATTCAAATGCAATACCAATGCACCATACATAAGAATATCACATCTCACAACATTATATCATCATACCTTGATAAATTACTCAATTGTTTCAGAATTTATAATTCACATATAAGCAAAAACAAGCATGGGCCCAAAAAGGATCTAATATGCTATTCAAATTTTAGAGTTACTGCTTTGGTCCATAATGACACCTTGTGTCTAGCCCCGTAGGGAATATATATCCATGGATAATCCAACTAGATTTGAGCTTAAGACCCTATTTTTTTCACTCAGTCTAGCTTCAAGGATTTATTTTTGAGGCTTATGACCCGGTCTTTTTACATGCCGAGCATTTAGCTCGTAGGCCATTCATAGGCATGCCGCCAAACTCAGAACTCTGAAAATTGAATAACATACTAGGCACACAATATATTTATACTTCTTATTATAAATTTCTTTCATGATTCCATTATTAATTCTTTTCTCAAGATCAACTTGGCACATTGCCCTTTGTATATCATCTTTTTCTCACTTTTTTCATTTATATCAATATCAATTCATTACTGTAGACCCTTAATTTTTTACCCAGTCCTGTCCAATATACTTTAATTAGTCCAAAATAATTTTTATTATCTTAATTAAATAATTTTTGCTTTAATATCTAGTTTTTATGAATAAAAAATAAAAATAAACAAATAAAAATCAAAAAATAAAAATAAAAATCGGCGATGGAAAATCGGAGAAGAAAAAATCGTTGCAAAAAATAAGAGCGGGACGAATGGCCGTGCGCCATTTCGCCCGCAGGAGTTTCCTGCGAGCAAAATGGCCTGAAGGCCCATTATGCTCCGACATCTTTTTTGCCAGTGCATTTTTTCCGAGCAGTTTTTTTTTTGCCAGCCCGATTTTTTGGCAGCAGTTTTTTTTCGCCAACGAATTTTTTTCGAACCAAAATTTCCGAAACCTAATACAATTAGGTTTCAGTTTCCTTTACTTAATAAATATTAGCTTTCATGAATAACTAGGATTAACCATAAAATTCTTCTACAAATAATACCAAAAACAACACAAAAAGTATCAAGAAATTGGGACAGAAATATGAGGAAAAATTGAAACCGAAACTGACGAGGAAAAGCTTTGAATCAATTCGATTTTTTGAGAGAGCAAACAAACAATTCAAGCAATTCAAAGGCAGCAAAGCTTGTCTTTGTTTTTGTTCATCCAAGAAGAAATTTTTGGTAGAACCAACAAACGGAGGTATGCATCAATTATCTAAATTCTATTCTTCACAGTAGCTTAATCACCTAATTGTTTCTTTTAATTCAAAAACCTAAGAACCCTAATTCACTTTTTTTAAAGTTTAAAAATCTTAATTCGTTGCTTTGTTTTCCAAAAAGTTTCAAATTATTATTTTTGTTTCCTCAAAATCTCAAAACCCTAATTTGCTTTCCAAGTTTTCAAAATCCTAAATTGAGTTCTGTTTCTTTCCAAAACCCTTAAAAACATCTTTTTTTCTTCTATAAACTTTAAATCGTTTTGTTTATTTTCATAAAAATTCATAAAATTATCAATTGTTTTTTCCAAATTCTAAAAACTAATTCATTCTCCGAAATCCTAATTCAAAAATCCTAAAATCCTAATTCAACTCCAAAATCCAAAACAGTGAACCCTAACCCCCTTAAAACCTTAAACCCTAATTTTTTCTAAACCATAATCCTTTAAAACATTAAAAACCATATAAACATAAATGTTATAATTTTACACAGTAAGCTTAAAAACATAATTCAGTAGCTAATAGTCATAATCTAAATGTTTTGAAGAGCCCAAACTCTAAATTCATGATTTTACATCACAAACCCTAATTTGGTAAATCAAAGAATTTTACCAACTTCTTGAATCATAAAACTTTAATTCATTTTAATTCTCTTAAAATCGCAATAGCTTAAACCCATAAAATTCCAAAACCCTAAACACATGGAATAAAGAATCTTAAATAGAAACAGTAGCCCTAATTTGAATCTTTACTTGCCTTATTCAATTTTATATTTGATTATGCTTTAATTATTTTATATGCTTTAATTTATACAAGTTCAATGTTTGGTTTATTTAATTTATCATGGATGGATGTTTACTTTCTATTGATGAATGATTTATTTATTATGAATGGTTATTTACTTTTATCGATTTATTTAGATTTCCAAATGTTGTAAGAGGTATGTTTCCACTTGGTGGGTACCTCATTAGTTAAATATCATGTAAGTTAAATCGCTTTTCTAGTTTAGAACCAATGTAAAGGACATGTTTCTACCTTTCGGTGGGTGTCCTATTTAGGCATGGGATGTAAGGACATGTTTCCATCCTTGGATGGGTGTCCATTTAATTGTTTTATTTTGACATTGTTTTGATTTTCAAATATATCGATGCTTTATTTTAATTATTGTGTGTAATATGGATAATGTTATTATATTTAAGAATTTTATAATATTAAGACGTGTAAAGGAGGCCGGTTCTAATGAACCGGTCGTTGTGGGGGTGCTGGGCCATTTCTCACCTTCCCCACACGTACCCAACTTTCCGAACCCATTAGGGGGTTGGGGATTCCTTAGAAATTGAGTCATCCACCCCTTTCTTTTTTTTTTCGATCCGTCTGGGTGGCGACTCCATTTTCTTCGGACTTAGGTCCATGTTCTCTAAGGCCCCGAGCCTAAACAGTGCCGAAGTCGCAAGAACCATTCCACCGGGAGTGGGGGTGAAAATCCCCACTCACAGTGGTGACTCCACTGGGGATAAGAGAAGTTGATTCCATTGGTCTTTTTATTATTCTATTCTTTCTTATAATATTATTATCCATTGCATCATATTAGATTGCATTGTGTGCATGAGTTACGATGCCCGTGTTACCCGTGTTGTGTTATGTAAGGGATACCATACTTTTACTCAAGGTATGGAGATCGAGCATGGCATAACCAGTCATAGCCTCGTACCATTTGGTATATACTTGCTATGGGAACCTAAGCCTTTTAACCCAAAGACTAAAGCTCATGTAATTGACCTAGTTACTTTTCTTAGGTTTTACCCTAAATGCATGTTGTTTGACTATGGTTAATTTATCTTGGCTTAAATCATGGATTATTTGGTTTGTTCTTTTTCTAATATGACCTAAGTATATTGTAACCTCAAAATAAATTTTCCTTTAAAGTCTAAAAGACCAAAGCTATTTTCAAAACTTTTCAAGATGGTCTTTGGACATAAAACTTTTCTAAAAACAAATCAAAAATTCTTTTGCTCATGGCCCAAATACTAAGCCCAAAATCCATTTTTTCTAAATTCTTTTTACAATGGGCTTAGAAACAAAATTATTTTTATCCAACCTTATCTTGCAAAGAGCTTACAAATTATTTGGGTCAATTACGAAATACCAAAAATCAATTGTGAGCCTAGGTTATACTAAGAATAATTAATCATGGGCTTGTTTTTGGCATGAACCATTAGTTACATTTTTCAAGTGAGAAATCTATTTATAATAAACCTCTTAATTTCGTTTTAATCCAATATAGCATAAAAGCTACATTAGTTGGTTAAACGAATTAAAACCTAATTAATGGGAATTATCATAAGTTGATTTCCATTTTAGAAAATATAACTATTGGTTGAAACGTCCGAGGGAATTATTTGAAAAAAAGACGCCCCATGTTGGTATTTTGTTAACCATATACCTAGGAAAAGAGACTCACCATTTGTGTGTGGATGTTATAAGGTTGGAAGGAACGTCCTATTTATCCTTGTTTGTTGATTGTTTGTGCATACATGCATACATTTGCATCTCATATCATTGATCCTCTCTAGCTCACAACCTTGGATTACGACAGTTCAAAAGCTTACAATAATCCAACCTACACCGGAGATGAAGTATCTAGCAATGACTCAATCACTTGCTCACTAAAAACAATGGAGCCTGAAAAAATTCAAAGGATGGTGGATGAGGCCCTCAAAGCCAAGATGGAAGAAATAAAAAAGGCCCTAGTTGAGACCATGAAGAATCAATTGACTGCAATCTTAGAGAATCATGCCGAGGCATCTGCTAGCACTAAGAAGCCAAAGGACAAAGGGAAGACTAAAGTTGGTGAAGTGGTTTTTGATGATGAAAAAGGTGATAATTGATGATGATGATGATTGGGCTCAATACTACCAAGATGCTCAAGAGAAGAAAAAGGAACCGAAGATTGTTGAAAGATCAACTATGGAGAAGACCGAAACTTTTGATATTGAAAAGATGATTGTTGATTTAGAAAAGAAATTTAAGAATAAGATGAAAACAGAGGAAATGTCCAAAGTTGACAAATTATTTGAGCTAGATGAAGAAGTCCCGTACAAGTTCAAGATGCCATCTTTAGCAAAGTTTGATGGAATCGGAAATCCTCATCTCCATATGAAGCAGTACATCACTGCTATGCAGTATGCCCGAGCTACTAAGGCTGAAACCCTAAGATACTTTATGCTCTCATTGGACCCTGTTGTCCAAAATTGGTTCAATACCTTAGATGATGGAACACAAAAGTGTTGGGATCTGCTTTACAAAGCCTTCATCCAACAATATGGATATAATGTCGAGATGGAAGTTACCTTAATGGAAGTGGAGTCCATTAGGCAAAGGTCGAATGAGAATTTTGTGGATTATGTAAAGAGATGGAGAAACAAGGCTGCTTTGCTTAAGAAGAGGCTCGATATATCCGATCAAATAAGGATGATTATGAGAGGGGTGTTGCCTAGTCTTCGTGAGAGGATGTCTCATACACTCATCCGTGATTTCAAAGACCTTCTTTAAGCGGGTTTGTAAATTGAAGAATGGGAAAGAGAGAATAACCATTTTTCAATAACAAGGAACAAGAAAGGAAACTATCAGTCCTGTAGCCAAAGCATGCAAAAGGCAGTCGGTGTCAATGTACTAACCAAGGAACAAGGAGACAATTTTTGGAATTGGGGAAATCGATGTTTTGGGTTCTCAATAAGCTTCAAAGAAAGGGATTGCTACAACCCTTAAATCCTCGTCCTTTGCCTAACCCTCTCCCACCTAATTTTGACACTAAAGCATTTTGTAAATTTCACCAAATGCAAGGGCACGACATGGATAGATGTGTAAGGTTGAGACATGAGATCTAAAATCTAATTGATAATGGGAAGCTACCCGAGCCTAACAAGCCAAACACCAAAGACAACCCATTACCAAAGTTCAATAGAGTACCACCACCGGCAACCTTCATGATTGGAGGAGGTTTGCATGAGGATTTTGTCATGTCTTCTTTTCAAGATGTGGATAAAGAAGCAACCAAAGAAGAAGAGGTATTTGATGAAATTAAACAAGCTATGGGGGATAAAGAAGTAGCAATTTGTGTTGTCAATGGGTTTTGGGATTCAAGCGATAGTGATGATGATCTTGTATCCAAGGAGGAGGAGTGGACTTGGTCCGAGCCCGAAGAAGATGAGGTAATGAGCACTAGATCCGGTAAGCCTTATGCAAGGCCACCACCTAAGGAGGTAGAAACTAATATGGGAAAGGAAGTTGAAGTAGGGAATAAAGAAGAGGAAGATGATGCAGTGCTCAAGCAATTGAAAAGAACCTAAGCAAGTGTTAACATTTGGGACTTATTAGCTACTTCTAAAAAGCACCGAGAAACTATGGACAAAGCCTTAGCTAGCAAGCCAATTTCTACCTCCACAACACCAGAGGAGCTGATCAACTTCATAAAAATTGGAGGAGTAATGAAATGTGAAGTGGTTCAAGAGAAGAGCGAATTTAATATGGGAGCGGTTTCTTTTTCAGATGCAGACTTACTGGAGGAGGGGAGAGACCACATCTGCCCTCTCTTTATCAAAATAGAAGTCAAAGGGAAGAGGAATCCATGTGTAATGGTCAATGATGGGTCCTCCATAAATGTTTGTCCACTTAAGATATTGCCACAGCTAGCCATGTCAACAAGAGATCTAAACCCGATCAAGGTAACAATTCAGGCTTATGACAACACTAAGAGGCATGCCGAACGGAATTTCAAAGCGGCTGTCAAGGTTGGTCCAATTGAATCTATTGTTGAGTTTGTTGTTTTATACATACCAGTTACCTTCACTTTACTCTTGGGGCTACCATGGTTTCATTCTCTTGGTAGAGTTCCTTCCACCCTTCATCAAAAGATCAAGTTCCCCAACGGAGATTAGACAACGGTCATCGAAGCTGAAGATAATGAGATTGTTAATGCTCTAATGATTGAGAGACCTCTTAATGGTTTTCAAGTAACAGCAATTTCTGATGATGAAGTAGTGGACTCCAAAGTCTTAAATATGACGAAGAACATGAACTACCTTCTCGGAGCTGGTCTTGGAAAGGGTAAAGCCGGTTTGACAAAGTTGCCAGATTTTAGAACTCAAACTTCCAAGAAGGGGTTGGGATATGATGAAGACAATGATGTCTAGCCAAACAAGAGTGAGAAGTGTTAGTGTATGAGCCCTAGGCCATTTATTTGGATCTTTATGTTATACATTCATTGTAATATCCTCATGTATGCCCTAGAAGTTTTGTTTATGTTGTTGTTGTTGTTGTTGTTGTAAATGGGATTGAATGTATATGTTATGTGATAAGAAAAGAGGTTTGAAAGAGAATGCTTGTGTATATGTGTTTTGGGAAAGAAAGAGGGTTTAGAGTAAAGTGTATATGTTGTTTATATGATAATATATATAACATATACATAAGTCAAAGGGAGAGTCAATGGAAGAGAGATATTTTTATGGGATATGTGAAATTACATATATGGGCATATAAGAGACAAAAGGTTAGTTATATGGTTGAGGGCATTTTGGTAATTGATTGGATAAAATCTCTTGGTGGAGATTTAAAGAAGAAAAGCTATTTGACTTTGTGTCTTTATCATTTTCTTCTTTCTTTCATGAAGAGGCCGGCCATCCAAGAAGAGAAAGAGCAAGAGAGGTATTCTTGATGCTTGAAGCAAATTGAAGAAGCAATCAAAGGATTTGGTTAAAGATTTGTGAAATTTCTTCATTTGAGGTAAGATCTTTTCCTTGATTTCTTCTTTTCTTTTGAAGGGGTGTTTGAAGTGAATTAGGGTTTGTAGGATTTGATGATGAGATGTGTTTATGATGTGTTTTCAAGTGTTAAAGTGATTTTAAGTTAAAAGGTTACATAGGTGTTGTTGTGGAAAGTGGTAGATGTTGATTTTGAAAGATTATGCATGATGTTGGATTTTAGGGTTTTGAAATGGTATTTGTTTAAATGTAATATTAATGTATTGTGAAGTGGTTTTTGTGATGAATATGTGTTTAGAACCTTGATTATATTCATTTGAAACATGTTATATGGTGTATATTGTGTTGAGTGATATTAGAAGAGAATTGGTTTTGGTTAGGGTGTTGTTCTTGGGTGACACGGCCAAAGGCATTGAGAGACACGGCCAAGTCATGAAAATTTGGACGTGTTGGATTGGTTTTTGAAAGACACGGCCGTGTCCCATGCCAGTGTCTGTCACTGCAAAAATTCAGTTGAGAGACACGGCCACAAGCTTGGCCGTGTCCCTCAAATGTGTTGGCTACTGTTTTTATTTTTGTTCTTTGTGTATGGTTTTGATTCTTCAAAGATATTTTTGATACTTAAACATAAACATAAACACTTTAAATATACTACAAAGATAAGAATGACCTAATTAAATATATGTGGAACATACATTCATTGATGTTGAGATTGTAGCACACATTTGTTGATATTGATGAAACATATGAACAATGTTAGGTTATATGCATTGTGAATGGCAATGTGGTATGTACTTTGAAATGTTGTATCAATGATGTTATATGATTAATATGAATTGAGATATTGTTTGATTTGAGGCCATTGTGATTGGCTATGATGATTCAATTGAAAGATACATGGCATGTTTGCCTAATTGATGAGAATTGAGAATGAAATGTGAATGAATTGTGTGGCTAATGTGTTATTCCATTTTCAGAGTTTGTTATTGGTGGCATTCCTAATGATAGTAACAATCTCTTGAAGTTAGGTTGGATTGAATCCTTGAAGCCTAATTGAGATGTTACAACCCTTGAAGCTAGGTTGGGTTGGTTCTTGAAGCCAAGTTGGGTTGAAGCTTAGCATGCTTTGCTCCCCTTGAAGCTTGGTTGAACCTAATCCTTGAAGCCTAGTTGGGTATATGATATTGATAAATGTGATAACAAAACCAAAACATTTACTCTGAAAATTGAATGGCATATTAGTGTGTATTGGGCCCATGCTTGTCTTTGTTTAGTGTTGTTCATGAATGGTTTAATGAGTAACTAATGAGGTATATGAAAAGATGTTGAAATGTGATATGTCTACTTATATTGAATTATGAAATGTAAGGTATGTTGTTAGCTTTGCATATATGATGTTACATGTATAATATGGATTGACAATTTACATTGCATTGTACTAAAGCATAATATTAGCATGAATTATCTTACTAAGTCTTTGGCTTAGCGCGATAGTATTTAATCGCGCAGGTGATAGAGTTGATAGAGTTGAACCCGAGAGCTCTTCGAGACCGAGTGAGAGTAGACGTTGAAGAGTTGATTTTGGGAACTTAAAGATCAGAGCAGACTTGCCAATCATGTATAACTCTTTTATATTTTGTAAATATTGTTTATAGTGTGAATATATGTATATTTGTAAATATGAATTTAAATGTTTTCATATATGTAAATATTTTCTATATTCCGCTGCGTATTAAGTAAATGTATACGTATATATATATATATCTATTTGTTTTATATAATAAGTTAATGACTTATTTTCTATAATGTATATGAGAAAGAAGATAGTATTATTTAAAACCATTTGAATGTTAATAATATCCGTAGCATCCCTATGTTTAGTGCATGTATACTACATTGTGGTGGTTGTAGTGTGCATGTATTGAATGTGGGGGTGTTACAATTGTTTTGGTATCAGAGCCTAGGTTTGAGATTCTCAACCTAGGTAAAATGTAAGAAAAAGAATTGTTTTTGATTTTAAAAAGTTGGTTTTGAAATAAATTACATGTTTGGGATTGGCAATCTCTAATCTTTAATAAGGTATAATCTGCTGTGTTTGCAGACATAGGTTGTGATGGACTCTCACTTACGTCAGTCAGTTGAGGGTAGTGAGGAGAGTGTAGCTCCGGAGGATAGAGCTAGAGTTGATAGTGCTGAGGAGGCACCTGCTTCGGTGTTGGGGAGACCAGTTGGTGAGGAGGTTCCACCATCTTGGCTTAGGCATGTGGTTGAGGCTTTGAGGCAAGCACCAGTGCAACCACCACCACCCCCTCAGCCTGTGGTATCAGTGAGGCACTATGATAAACTAAGGAAGTATGGAGCAGAGGATTTCCTTGGTACAGTTGATCCAGCTGTAGCGGAGCAATGGCTTGATAAAGTACAAAGGATTTTTATTCAGTTGCAAGCCACATCGGAGGAAAAGTTTGATTATGCAAGATCTTTGTTACAGAAGGATGCATATGACTGGTGGAGGACAGTGCCCCATTCTACGGATGATCCACCAACCTTGTCCTATGCGGATTTTCTAAGAGAATTTGAATTGAAGTATACTCCTAGGGAGTACAAGGACATGAAGAAGATGGAGTTTTTGAGCTTGAAGCAAGACAGCAGGACTGTAACTGAATATGAGGTTGAGTTTGTTAGATTGAGCCATTATGCTGGGGGCATTATAGCTGATGAGATTGATAGATGCAGGAGATTTGAGGAGGGATTGAGGCCCTCTATCATGTGTTTGGTGGCTGGATCTAGATATCATGATTTTTCTCAGCTAGTGGCAGTAGCTCGAAGTGTAGAGCGAGCTCAAGTTATTGCAGCTGCTTCAGAGGAAGAGGTTAGGGTTAGGAGGCCCCAGTTTGAGGAAGGGTCTTCTTCAGCTAAGAGAGGTAAAGGAAGCTTTGTTCCTCAGAGTATTAGGAGTCAGAGATCAGCTGGTAGGTCAGTGCAGTTACAGAGGCAGAGATTTAGACCTGCAGCTTCAGTGGCAAGTGCTCCGACCCCAATGACTCAGAGATCCACCCTACCCATTTGCATTCATTGTGGTAGGCCACATGGAGGTTCTTGCTAGAAGACTGGTGTAGCAGGGGTATCCTTCAGATGTGGATCACCTAATCACTTTGTGAGAGATTGTCCTGAGAGGCAAGAGCAGATGTCAGTTGATACTGCAGCTTCTCGACCTAGTGTGAGGGGAGGTCGAGGAGGCAGAGGTGTTAACCAGGGAGGCAGATCTGGGTTCAGTGCCAGAGGAGGTTCTACATCCAGGGAGAGTAGACCAGAGGAGGTTGGATCTTCCCAGAGGGTATATGTTATGCAGAGGCAGCCAGATGCTTCGGCAGTCATAGCTGGTACTTTTTTTTTGATATTTCAGTACTTGCTTTGATTGATCCGGGTTCCACTCATTCATATATTAGTGCATCTATTTTGCCTGTGTCTGATATGCATGCTGAGTCCCTAGGATTTGATGTGTTGGTGACAAATCCTTTAGGGCATAGTGTGATTGTGAGCAAGGTGCACCGAGATAGTGCAGTGAGGGTGCAAGGTGAGGAGTTCATTGGAGATTTGATTGAGATGCCATTTAAGGAATATGATGTGATTCTAGGCATGGACTGGCTAGCTAGGCATGGAGCTGTGGTAGACTGTAAAAGGAAAGTTCTTACTTTGAGAACCAGTGATGATAGAGAGGTAATAGTATCTAATGAGCAGGAACAGCTAGCCTCCTTATTTGTTTCAGCTGTTGCAGCTCGGAGATTGATTAGAAAGGGGTGTGAAGCCTATCTTGCTCATGTGATAGATACTAGAGTGAAGGGTTCTCCCATTGATAGTATTGCCACAGTTGCAGAGTTCCCAGATGTATTTCCAGAGGAGTTGCCAGGGTTACCTCCTGAGAGAGAGGTGGAGTTCGGTATTGAATTATTGCCTGGTACCACTCCTATCTCTATTACTCCCTATAGAATGGCACCAGCAGAATTGAGGGAGTTGAAAGTGCAATTGCAGGAGTTGTTGGATAAAGGATTTATTCGCCCCAGTGTTTCTCCTTGGGGAGCTCCTGTGCTATTTGTGAAGAAGAAAGATGGTACTATGAGGTTGTGTATCGATTATAGGCAATTGAACAAGGTGACCATTAAAAATAAATATCCTTTGCCTAGAATCGATGATCTCTTTGATCAATTGAAGGGTGCAGCTGTGTTTTCTAAAATTGATTTGAGATCTGGGTACCATCAATTGAGAGTTAAAGCTGAAGAAATTTCCAAGACAGCTTTTCGGACCAGGTATGGGCATTATGAGTTTCTAGTTATGCCTTTTGGCCTGATGAATGCACCGGCAACTTTTATGGATTTGATGAATAGGGTGTTTAGGCCCTATTTGGATCAGTTTGTGGTAGTGTTTATTGATGATATTCTGGTATATTCGCGGAATAAAGACGAACGTGACAAGCATCTGCGGATTGTGTTGCAGATTTTGAGAGAGAAGCAGTTGTTTGCTAAACTGTCGAAGTGTGAGTTCTGGTTGGACCAAGTAGCTTTTCTCGGTCATATAGTTTCAGCGGAAGGCATTAGAGTTGATCCAAGTAAAGTTGAAGCTATTCTGAATTGGAGTCCACCCAAGTCTGTAACTGAAGTTAGAAGTTTTCTGGGTTTGGCAGGCTATTACCGACGGTTTGTGAAAGGATTTTCTTTGATAGCTACTCCACTCACCAGATTGCTTCGGAAGGGAGTTAGATTTGTGTGGACGGATCAGTTTCAGGCTAGCTTTGAGCAGTTGAGAGAAATGTTGACTCAAGCGCCTGTTCTTACTTTACCTGTGGAAGGCAAACCATATGTGATTTACAGTGATGCTTCACATAATGGTTTGGGGTGTGTGCTAATGCAAGAAGGTAAAGTCATAGCTTATGCTTCTCGACAGTTGAAACCGCATGAGCTTAATTATCCGACCCATGATTTGGAGCTAGCAGCCATTGTGTTTGCATTGAAGATTTGGCGACACTATCTGTTTGGGGAGAAATGTTTTATCTGCACTGATCACAAAAGTTTGAGATATTTGGGGGTCCAGAAAGAGCTTAATCTTCGGCAGAGAAGATGGTTGGAATTGATTAAAGACTACGATTATTTGATTGATTATCATCCAGGTAAAGCAAATGTTGTTGCTGATGCCTTGAGTCGGAAGTCTTTGGCAGGTTTGACTGTTTATTCGCTCTCGTTGCTTGTTGAGTTGAGAGCATTGTGTGCTAGTTTTATAGCTTGTGACGATGGTGCATTGTTGGCACAGTTGCTTTTGAAACCAGTTTTGTTAGATCAGATTAAAGAGGCTCAGTCAGCCGATAAGAAGATTCAGAATATTGTTTCAGCTTGCCAGAATGGGAAAAGTGGAGATTTTGTTGTGAGAGATGATGGGAGTCTCTGGTTTAAGAATAGATTGTGTGTACCCGATGATGCTAATTTGAAAAGAATCATTTTGGAAGAAGCACATCAGTCAGTGTTTGCTATGCATCCGGGCAATACCAAGACGTATCATGATTTGAGGCAGCATTACTGGTGGTCTGGTATGAAGAGAGACATTGCGGAGTTTGTATCCAGATGTCTCACATGTCAGAAGGTAAAAGCAGAGCATCAAGTTCCAACTGGATTACTTCAGCCTTTGTCAGTGCCTGAATGGAAGTGGGAAAGAGTGACAATGGATTTTGTGTCTGGGTTGCCATTGACACAAAGGAAGCATGATGCCATATGGGTGATTGTTGATAGGTTGACTAAGACAGCTCATTTCCTTCCGGTTCGGATGGATTACTCTTTGGAGAGGTTAGCTGAGCTGTATATCCATGAGATTGTAAAGTTGCATGGTGTTCCAACTTCTATAGTGTCTGATCGAGATCCCCGGTTTACTTCCAGATTTTGGAAGAGTTTGCATAGTGCTTTGGGTTCTCGACTACACTTCAGCACTGCATTTCATCCACAGACGGATGGGCAGTCAGAGAGGGTGATACAGATTATTGAGGATATGTTGAGAAGCTGTGTCATCGATTTTTCTGGAAGTTGGGACAGATTTCTACCGCTTGTGGAGTTTGCTTATAACAACAGTCACCAATCCAGCATTGGTATGGCCCCATTCGAAGCATTGTATGGCAGACGGTGTAGGACACCTCTTTGTTGGAGTGAACTTGGGGAAAGTAAATTAATTGGGCCTGATTTGATTCAAGAAACTGAAGAGAAAGTGAAGTTGATTCGAGGCAGGTTGAAAGCAGCTTCAGACCGACAGAAGTCTTATGCGGATCTGAAAAGGAGAGACATAGAGTTTGATGTTGGAGATAAGGTATTTCTGAAAGTATCTCCTTGGAAGAAAATTTTGAGGTTCGGTCGGAAAGGGAAATTGAGTCCTCATTTCATTGGACCGTATGAAGTTTTGGAAAGAGTTGGGCCAGTTGCTTATCGACTCGCTTTGCCACCTGAGTTGGATCGTATTCATAACGTATTCCATGTTTCTATGTTAAGGAGGTACAGATCGGATCCATCTCATGTGTTGCCAACTGAATCTATCGAAGTGAGCCCAGATTTGACATTTGAAGAGGAACCAGTTGCTATCTTGGCACGTGATGTGAAAGAGTTGAGAA
Organism: Garcia nutans; assembly: GCA_947685225.1. Taxonomy (NCBI): domain Eukaryota; kingdom Viridiplantae; phylum Streptophyta; class Magnoliopsida; order Malpighiales; family Euphorbiaceae; genus Garcia; species Garcia nutans. Next base: position 21,635,094 of record CANTUV010000017.1, read on the forward strand.
ACAAGAGAGTGCCACTTGTGAAGATTTTGTGGAAGAATCATGGAAAAGAAGAAGCAACTTGGGAAAGTGAGCATACTACGCGAGATCAGTACCCTCAATTATTTCGAACTTGATATCAGGTAATTTCGAGGATGAAATTTCTTTTTAGAGGGGGAGAATTGTAATATCCTCATGTATGCCCTAGAAGTTTTGTTTATGTTGTTGTTGTTGTTGTTGTTGTAAATGGGATTGAATGTATATGTTATGTGATAAGAAAAGAGGTTTGAAAGAGAATGCTTGTGTATATGTGTTTTGGGAAAGAAAGAGGGTTTAGAGTAAAGTGTATATGTTGTTTATATGATAATATATATAACATATACATAAGTCAAAGGGAGAGTCAATGGAAGAGAGATATTTTTATGGGATATGTGAAATTACATATATGGGCATATAAGAGACAAAAGGTTAGTTATATGGTTGAGGGCATTTTGGTAATTGATTGGATAAAATCTCTTGGTGGAGATTTAAAGAAGAAAAGCTATTTGACTTTGTGTCTTTATCATTTTCTTCTTTCTTTCATGAAGAGGCCGGCCATCCAAGAGGAGAAAGAGCAAGAGAGGTATTCTTGATGCTTGAAGCAAATTGAAGAAGCAATCAAAGGATTTGGTTAAAGATTTGTGAAATTTCTTCATTTGAGGTAAGATCTTTTCCTTGATTTCTTCTTTTCTTTTGAAGGGGTGTTTGAAGTGAATTAGGGTTTGTAGGATTTGATGATGAGATGTGTTTATGATGTGTTTTCAAGTGTTAAAGTGATTTTAAGTTAAAAGGTTACATAGGTGTTGTTGTGGAAAGTGGTAGATGTTGATTTTGAAAGATTATGAATGATGTTGGATTTTAGGGTTTTGAAATGGTATTTGTTTAAATGTAATATTAATGTATTGTGAAGTGGTTTTTGTGATGAATATGTGTTTAGAACCTTGATTATATTCATTTGAAACATGTTATATGGTGTATATTGTGTTGAGTGATATTAGAAGAGAATTGGTTTTGGTTAGGGTGTTGTTCTTGGGTGACACGGCCAAAGGCATTGAGAGACACGGCCAAGTCATGAAATTTATGACTTGTTGGATTGGTTTTTGAGAGACACGGCCGTGTCCCATGCCAGTGTCTGTCACTGCAAAAATTCAGTTGAGAGACACGGCCACAAGCTTGGTCGTGTCCCTCAAATGTGTTGGCTACTGTTTTTATTTTTGTTCTTTGTGTATGGTTTTGATTCTTCAAAGATATTTTTGATACTTAAACATAAACATAAACACTTTAAATATACTACAAAGATAAGAATGACCTAATTAAATATATGTGGAACATACATTCATTGATGTTGAGATTGTAGCACACATTTGTTGATATTGATGAAACATATGAACAATGTTAGGCTATATGCATTGTGAATGGCAATGTGGTATGTACTTTGAAATGTTGTATCAATGATGTTATATGATTAATATGAATTGAGATATTGTTTGATTTGAGGCCATTGTGATTGGCTATGATGATTCAATTGAAAGATACATGGCATGTTTGCCTAATTGATGAGAATTGAGAATGAAATGTGAATGAATTGTGTGGCTAATTTGTTATTCCATTTTCAGAGTTTGTTATTGGTGGCATGCCTAATGATAGTAACAATCTCTTGAAGTTAGGTTGGATTGAATCCTTGAAGCCTAATTGAGATGTTACAACCCTTGAAGCTAGGTTGGGTTGGTTCTTGAAGCCAAGTTGGGTTGAAGCTTAGCATGCTTTGCCCCCATTGAAGTTTGGTTGAACCTAATCCTTGAAGCCTAGTTGGGTATATGATATTGATAAATGTGATAACAAAACCAAAACATTTACTCTGAAAATTGAATGGCATATTAGTGTGTATTGGACCCATGCTTGTCTTTGTTTAGTGTTGTTCATGAATGGTTTAAAGAGTAACTAATGAGGTATATGAAAAGATGTTGAAATGTGATATGTCTACTTATATTGAATTATGAAATGTAAGGTATGTTGTTAGCTTTGCATATATGATGTTACATGTATAATATGGATTGACAATTTACATTGCATTGTATTAAAGCATAATATTAGCATGAATTATCTTACTAAGCCTTTGGCTTAGCGCGATAGTATTTAATCGCGCAGGTGATAGAGTTGATAGAGTTGAACCCGAGAGCTCTTCGAGACCGAGTGAGAGTAGACATTGAAGAGTTGATTTTGGGAACTTAAAGATCAGAGCAGACTTGCCAATCATGTATAACTCTTTTATATTTTGTAAATATTGTTTATAGTGTGAATATATGTATATTTGTAAATATGAATTTAAATGTTTTCATATATGTAAATATTTTCTATATTCCACTGCGTATTAAGTAAATGTATACGTATATATATATATATTTGTTTTATATAATAAGTTAATGACTTATTTTCTATAATGTATATGAGAAAGAAGATAGTATTATTTAAAACCATTTGAATGTTAATAATATCCGTAGCATCCCTATGTTTAGTGCATGTATACTACATTGTGGTGGTTGTAGTGTGCATGTATTGAATGTGGGGGTGTTACATTCATTATTAATAAATGAGGTTTTATTATCATTATTGTTTGTTTGCATGTTACACAATTTTGATATTTGTCCCTGGTTTATTATTATTATAGAGATAAAAAAATAATTCTTAACTAGTATGAACATTGATTTGATAATCATCAGATGGTTATGTGTATAGTGATACAAATCAATTTCATAGATACTTGTTAGAGAACAATGTATTGGATAGTCCCATCATGAGATTACTACATGGGTTAGTGTCATAAGTAAATCTCATGATAGTTATGTATTAATTCTTTGACTTGAGATTGTCATAGTTTCCAATATAAGGACTATTATATTTTGACATGATCAAACATTATCCGTAACTGGATAGTAATAAAGGTTATGATCATATATGATAGAAATTATGTAGAGGATAATGAACAATCAAGATAGAATTTGTCCCTCTCTTTGAGAGAGATATCTTTTGGGCCCCTCGATAAGTGAGACTGTGAAATGCATGGTCGTGCTCAAATGAATTGATAGTGTGATCAATTTCATTTGTTTTTTTATCAGTCTACTTGGAGTTCGAGTAATCATAAGTTTGGACAATATAAGTATGACGTTGACCATGACTTATGTTCAAGCTAGATATCGTGTGACAAAGGGATTAATGCATGTACTATTATTAGGCAAATTGGACATTCCTTATATTAAATTGATTGCCAATTAATATGGGCCTATCGGGTCACACACAAGAATGTGCTTTGGGCTGGATATAATATTAATAATATTAGATATTAGATATTAATATTTATTATTATTATTTTCATTTTTTTATATATATTATTAGATAATGTATTCAGAATCATTTTAGATTTGGATTCTGATTTTGACTTACCTTATCCAATTTCGAATTGGATTCTGGAGTGATTATATTCACTCCAGACGTTAAGTCTTCTCAGAGGTAACATTAGAAAACAAAAGAGAACGAAAATAAAGGAACCCTAATACGTTTTAGAGAAAACATTTTTCCAGCCTTCGCCGTTGTAGAGAGCTAGCACTCCAGACGGTAGCATTCGTGTGGATACGCGATAGAGGCATCTCTTCCAAACTGTGATTTTGAATCATCAACAGGTTAGTTCTTTGAACACTTTCGTCAAATTAAACGAACAACATGGATCCTGGTGGAAATCAGAGATCAAAAAATTTTTCGCTGCGTGTTTTTGGTTTGCAGTGATCTCCTTGATTTCTTAATAGTGGTATCAGAGCCACTTGTTGTTTTCGTTTAAGTTGAAAATGCCATGTTGATATGATTACATGAGATATATTGATTTCATATGGCATGTTAACTATAAAACCCTAATTCATTTTTCATATGATGAGAAAGGATTGGTTTTTTTGTTTCGTTTCTGTAAAACCCTAATTCATTTTTCATATGATGAGAAAGGATTGGTGTTTTTAATTTCATTTTCATGAGATGATCACGTATATATGATTGGTTGATTAAAACAATTTTCATATGATGAAAACGATTAAGTTTGTATGTGATGTAAACATTTGGTAATGATTCTGTAATGGGTTGTGCATATTCGAAATAAAACAGTAAGAAGGTTAATGAGATTAACGATTCTGTTTTAGGGTTTTGCCAAAGAAAAATGTTAATGAGATTAACATTTCTGTTTGGCTTCATGGGGTGCTGCCCCTCCACCTCACCCAGGGCGCTGCCCCTTCGGAACCCCGCCCGCTGACCGGCCAGCAGGAGCCCTGCTCGTTAACCGGCTAGCGGGATCGCCGTATGTTCGCGCCCTATAGTTCGTTACCGTGACATTAAGAATGTCAATATATTTGTTTCTATTTAACATGTTGGTGATGAATATGTTATGTTTGTTTGATGTCTTGGCATGGTGCATAGCATGGCCTTATGACCTATGTGATTGGTTTATTCATATCTTAATTTTGGGTAAATACAGCCTGCGTGTCGTTTATTTTGTTGTAATTTATTTTACTAGTAGTTAGATTTTCTTTTATTGTAATAAATGAAGATTCAAGCTACATTGTTTGTGATGGAGATTCATACCAAGGAGAAGATGGTTCCATGGTGATGGAAGCACAAGCTCAAGTTTTGAAGATATGTAATATTGCAAGTGTTGTAATAGATGGGTTTTTCAGCTAGGGTTGCCTTTATGATCTTCATTTGGTCTCTTGAAGATCATATTTAGTTTGGCCATGCTATGTCACGTTTACATATTTTGTCATTTGGTATATGATGCTTATGTGATAAATTATATATATGCATGTAGGATGCTAAAATATAATGATATGTAATGCAAGGCATGATAATAATTTAGTTGAACCCTCATTAATAATTTAAGTCTAAATGCCATCCACGTTTTGAACACCTATCAAAACTAAGATTGTATTAAAGTAGGTATTGCCAAAGCAATATGCTTTAAACATTCCTAGCTAAGTAGGATGAGTAATAGTGCTACTCATATGTTTTTAAAATTGGTTAGACTTAATTAGGCTATCAAAATGGTTTTGGGCCTAAGGCATTAGATGGAATTCAACATGCTATGACATATGATGTCAATATTCCATAATTACTAAGAGTTACATGAGATGTAATTGGTAAAGATGTTACCTACCTAAATAACTTGATTTTAAGCGTCACGCCAAAGCTGAGTTTAGAATTAAGTGAAATACGGATCTTAGCCTACTAAAATATTTCTTTAGAGGGTTATATTTTTAGTAGGAGTTTAAATAATTTTAACCTCATTATTAATTAAAATTTGACTTTGAATATTTATCAACAGATGGCTGCTAATAACAATTCCACCTTATCACTGCGATCTATACTTGAGAAGGAAAAACTGAAAGAATGTGGGACTAATTTTGTTAACTGGTTTAGGAACCTGAGAATTGTTCTCAAACAAGAGAAAAGTCCTACGTGCTTGATGAAGCTGTCCCTAACCCACCTCCTGCTGATACTTCTAAGGCTGCTAAGAGTAAGCATAAGAAGCATGTGGATGATTCCAATGACATAGGATGTCTTATGTTGGCTACCATGTGTCCAGGACTTCAGAAGGATCTGGAACACTTAGAGGCTTATGAGATGAGTGTGCATCTCAAACAAGCTTTCCAACAACAGGCTAGGCAAGATAGGTTTGACACCGCTGTTGCATTATTTGACTGCAAAATGTTTGAAGGTGAATCTGTTAGTGCTCATGTTTTGAAGATGAAAGGCTATCTAGATCACCTTGCTAGACTTGGATATCCCTTGAGTTTAGAACTCTCCATGGATTTGATCCTACATTCATTGGCTAGCAGTTTCTCATAGTTTGTCATGAACTATAACATGAATGACATGGAGAAATCCATTCCTGAGCTACATGGTATGCTCAAAACTGCTGAGGGGAATATCAAAAAGCCTACCCAAATATTGAATGTCAATATTAAACAAATGAAAAAGAAAGCCAAAGATACTAAAGGCAAGGGTAAGGCAAAAGGTGCTAAAGGGTCCAAGGGACAAGCTAAACCAAAACCTGAACCTAAGGCTAAAGTTCCTAAGGAAGGGACTTGTTTCCATTGCAACAAGCCTGGGCATTGGAAGAGAAATTGTCAACTCTATTTGGATGAGTTAAAGAAGTTGAAGGGTAGTGCGACTACATCTTCAGGTATTTATGTTATAGAAATTAATTTATCTATTCCTTCTTCCTGGGTATTAGAAACCGAATGTGGATCTCATATTTGTACAAATATGCAGGGACTCAAAAGGAGTAGGATGCTGAAGAAGGGCGTAGTGGACCTACGTGTTGGCAATAGAGCAAGAGTTGCTGCTATAGCTGTAGGAACTTATAAACTTATTATGCTCAATGGGTTTTTGTTAATTTTGAACAATTGCTTTTATGTTCCTACTATGAGTAGGAATCTTATTTCAGTATCTGTTTTGGATGATGAAGGTTATTCATTTTTTATTAAGAATAAGAAATGTTCTATTTTTGATAAAAATGATTTGCTTTATGGTATTGCAAATTCTTATAATGGCCTTTATATCCTTAATCTTGATGATTCTAATGGTAATGATATCTATAACATAACTTCTAAGAGAACTAAGCCAAATGAGTTAAACCCTACTTATTTATGGCATTGTTGCCTTATCCATATAAATGAGAAATGCATTTCTAAGCTCCATCAAGATGGATTATTAGATTCATTTGATTTTGAATCATTTGAAACATGTGAGTCTTGTTTGCTTGGTAAGATGACAAAGGATCCTTTTACTGGGCATAGTAACAGGGCTAATGATTTATTGGGCTTGATACATATAGATGTATGTGGTCATTTTAGCATTAGTGCCAGAGGAGGATTTCGATACTTCATTACTTTTACTGATGATTTCAGTAGGTATGGTTATATCTACCTAATAAAACATAAGCATGAGTCTTTTGAAATGTTTAGAACTTTTCAAAATGAAGTACAAAATCAACTTGGTAAAACAATTAAACTACTTCGATCAGATCGAGGTGGTGAATATTTGAGCCAAGAGTTTGATGATCATCTAAGGGATTGTGGAATTGATTCACAACTGACTCCTCCAGGAACTCCACAGTGGAATGGAGTTTCTGAAAGGAGAAATCGAACTCTATTAGATATGGTTCGATCAATGATGAGTCAAGCAAATCTTCTTATCTTTTTGGGGTTATGCCTTGGAGACAGCTGCATTCATTCTGAACCGTGTACCATCTAAGGCGGTTGAAAAGACACCATATGAGATATGGACAGGTAAGACACCTAGTTTATCTTTTCTTAAGATTTGGGGTTGTGAAGCTTATGTGAAAAGACCAGTTTCAGATAAGTTAGCTCCAAAGTCTATCAAATGTAATTTTGTGGGGTATCCTAAGGAAACTAAAGGATACTATTTCTATACTCCTTCAGAGAACAAAGTGTTTGTTGCTCGAAATGGGATCTTTTTGGAAAAGGAATTTCTTTCTAAGAGAACTAGTGGGAGTATAGTAGAACTTGAGGAAACTCAAGTACCACAAGAAATCATTGAGCCGTCTATAGAGCCTATTTCAGAACCACAAATAGTTGTGGATTCTGAAGATGTAACACAAATCCCTTGCAGGTTTGATAGGACACGTCGTCAGCCAGAGAGATATGGATTTCTTGTGACTGATGAGAGTGAAGTAATGCTCATAGATCAAGATGAGCCTACTACCTATCAAGAAGCTGTGTCAGGTCCAGATTCAGACAAATGGCTTGGAGCCATGAAATCTGAGATGCAATCTATGTTTGACAACCAAGTTTGGTCTTTAATTGATCTTCGAGAGGGTATTAAGACTATTGGTTGCAAATGGGTTTTCAAGAAGAAAACTGACATGGATGGGAATGTGCAGACCTATAAAGCAAGGCTTGTTGCAAAAGGTTTCAAGCAAACTCATGGTATAGACTATGATGAAACCTTTTCACTAGTTGCTATGCTTAAGTCTGTTAGAATTCTCATTGCCATTGCAACATACTATGATTATGAGATATGGCAAATGGATGTCAAAACCGCTTTCCTTAATGGAAACTTGCTTGAGGATGTGTATATGACACAACCTGAGGGTTTTGTAAATCCTGAGAATTCTACAAAGGTTTGCAAGCTTCAAAGATCCATTTATGGATTGAAGCAAGCATCTCGAAGTTGGAATCTTCATTTTGATGAAACAGTTAGGAACTTTGGTTTCATCAAGAATGAAGATCAACCTTGTGTTTAGAAGATGGTTAGTGGGAGTGCAGTAGTGTTTTTAGTCTTATATGTGGATGACATATTACTCATTGGGAATGATATCCCTACCTTGCAAAAGGTTTAGACTTGGTTAGGGAATTCTTTCTCAATGAAAGACTTAGGTGAGGCTGCCTATATCCTTGGTATAAAGATCTATAGAGATAGATCTAGAAGGATAATTGGCCTGAGTCAAAGTACATACATAGTTAAAGTGTTGAAGAGGTTCAACATGCAAGATTCCAAAAAGGGATTCTTGCCTATGTCTCATGGCATTCATCTCAGCAAGAGTCAATGTCCTATGACATCTGATGAGCGAGATCGAATGAATAAGATTCCTTATGCTTCTGCTATAGGATCTATTATGTATGCCATGTTATGTACTAGACCAGATGTCTCATATCCATTAAGCGCAACTAGTAGATTTCAAGCTGATCCTGGTGAAGGTCAATGGACAACTGTCAAGAATATTCTTAAGTAACTTCGAAGGACTAAAGATGTATTCTTGGTTTTTGGAGGTTTGGAAGATGAGCTAGTTGTAAATGGTTACACAGATGCTAGTTTCCAAACTAACATAGATGATTTTAGATCGCAGTCAGGTTTTGTATTCACATTGAATGGTGGAGCTGTTAGTTGGAAGAGTTCAAAACAAAGCACTGTGGCTGATTCTACAACAGAGGCTGAGTATATAGCAGCATCAGATGCAGCTAAGGAAGCAGTCTGGTTGAAGAAATTCATCACTGAGCTAAGAGTGGTGCCTAGCATTGAAAATCCTATGGACATTTATTGTGACAACAATGGTGCCACAGCACAGGCAAAAAGAGCCTAGATCTCATCAAAGGTCTAAGCATATACACAGGCATTTTCACCTCATTCGAGACATTATCGATAAAGGAGATATCAAGATATGCAAAGTTGACACAAATGATAACATAGCAGATCCATTAACAAAGCCTCTCTCACGGGTCAAGCATGATCAGCACACTAGATCTATGGGTTTTAGAAATTTGTAGGCCTAGTGCAAGTGGGAGATTGTTAGTGTATGTGCCCTAGGCCATTTATTTGGATCTTTATGTTATACATTCATTATTAATAAATGAGGTTTTATTATCATTATTGTTTGTTTGCATGTTACACAATTTTGATATTTGTCCCTGGTTTATTATTGTTATAGAGATAAAAAAAATAATTCTAACCAGTATGAACATTGATTTGATAATCATCAGATGGTTATGTGTATAGTGATACAAATCAATTTCATAGATACTTGTTAGAGAACAATGTATTGGATAGATCCATCATGAGATTACTACATGGGTTAGTGTCATAAGTAAATCTCATGATAGTTATGTATTAATTCTTTGACTTGAGATTGTCATAGTTTCCAATATAAAGACTATTATATTCTGACATGATCAAACATTATCCGTAACTGGATAGTAATAAATGTTATGATCATATATGATAGAAATTATGTAGAGGATAATGAACAATCAAGATAGAATTTGTCCCTCTCTTTGAGAGAGATATCTTTTAGGCCCCTCAATAAGTGAGACTGTGAAATGCATGGCCGTGCTCAAATGAATTGATAGTGTGATCAATTTCATTTGTTTTTTATCAGTCTACTTGGAGATCAAGTAATCATAAGTTTGGACAATATAAGTATGATGTTGACCATGACTTATGTTCAAGCTAGATATCGTGTGACAAAGGGATTAATGCATGTACTATTATTAGGAAAATTGGACATTCCTTATATTAAATTGATTGCCAATTAATATGGGCCTATCGGGTCACACACAAGAATGCGCTTTGGGCTGGATATAATATTATTAATATTAATATTAGATATTATTATTTTTATTATTATTTTCATTTTTTATATATATTATTAGATAATATATTCAGAATCATTTTAGATTTGGATTCTGATTTTGACTTACCTTATCCAATCAGTGATATGCCACCCCCTATGACGGAGAGAGAAGTTCGGGGATTCATTGGTAAATTACAATACATTAGCATATTTATTGCAAAGCTCACAACAATCTGTGAGCCTATCTTCAAATTGCTTAGAAAGAATCAGCCGGTCATATGGAATGAAGAGTGTCAAAAGGCCTTTGAGTGAATAAAAGAGTATCAGCCGGTCATATGGGGTGAAATATTTCACAAAGATTGATCTTATGAGTGGTTATCATCAAATTCGCATGAAGCCTGGAGATGAATGGAAGACTGCCTTCAAAACGAAATATGGTTTGTATGAATGGTTAGGTATACCTTTTGGTTTATCTAATGCACCTAGTACTTTCATGAGATTAATGGACCATGTTTTGAGAGCTTATTTAGGTAAGTTTGTAGTAGTTTACTTAGATGATATTATGATTTATAGCAAAACTGAGGAAGAACATGTTAAACATGTTAGGAAAGTGCTTGAAATCCTTAGGGAGCAAAACCTTTATGTTAAGCTTAAGAAGTGTTCTTTTTGTCTAGATAGGGTTGTTTTTCTTTGTTTTGTTGTAAGTATGCAGGGAATTGAAGTTGATCAAGGGAAGGTGAAAGCTATCCAAGAGTGGCCGAATCCTTCAAGTGTGACAGAAGTGAGGAGTTTTCACGGATTGGCAAGCTTCTATAGGAGATTTGTCCCTAATTTCTCTACATTGGCAGCCCCTTTGACTAGCATAATTAAGAAAGAAGTGGGGTTCGTTTGGGGCAAGGAGCAACAAGAAGCATTTGGTGCTTTGAAAGAGAAGCTTTCTACTACACCCATTTTAGCTTTACCTAACTTTGATTCTACTTTTGAAATTGAATGTGATGCTTTTGGTGTAGGTATTGGAGCTGTTTTGATGCAAGAGAAGAAGCCCATTGCATACTTTAGTGAAAAGCTTAATGGAGCAAAGCTGAATTATGCAACTTATGACAAGGAGCTATATGCTTTGGTGAGAGCATTGGAAGTATGGGACCATTATTTGCTGCCCAAGGAATTCGTGATCCATTCAGACCATGAATCATTGAAGCATTTGAGAGGGCAAGGCAAGTTGAATAAAAGACATGCAAAATGGGTTGTGAAGATTGAGAAGTTTCCTTATGTGATCAAATACAAGCAAGGTAAAGACAATGTAGTGGCAGATGCACTTTCAAGGAGGTACGCTTTACTTAATGTTTTGAGTACTAAATTGCTTGGATTTGAATGTATAAAGGACTTATATGTTGGTGATTCTAATTTCGGCAATGTTTATGATGCTTGTGAGCATGTTGCTTTTAATTCTTTCTATAGAAATGATGGGTTTTTGTTTAAGGGTTCAAAATTATGCATGCTTAGATGTTCTATGAGAGATTTGCTAGTATTAGAATCACATTGTGGGGGTTTGATGGGGCATTTTGGAATTGATAAGACTTTAGACATGCTGAATGAACACTTTTATTGGCCAAATATGAAAAGGGATGTAATTCGGATTTGTAAGGCTTGTTTGGCTTATAGGCAAGCTAAGTCTAAGTCTATGCCTCATGGTTTGTATATGCCATTACCCATTCCTAGTTCTCCTTGGATGGACATTAGTATGGACTTCATTTTAGGATTACCAAGGACTAAGAGGGGGAGAGATAGCATATTTGTGGTTGTTGATAGGTTTAGTAAGATGGCACACTTTATCCCATGTCATAAGAGTGATGATGCTAGTTTAGTGGCCAAACTCTTCTTTAGGGAGGTGGTTCGAATTCATGGGATACCAAAATCCATAGTTTCTGATAGAGACACCAAGTTTTTGTCTCACTTTTGGCGTGTGCTTTGGGGAAAGTTAGGTACCAAGTTGTTATTTTCCACCAGTTGTCATCCTCAAACGGATGGACAAACAAAAGTAGTAAACAGAACTTTAGGTACCATGTTGAGAGCTTTAGTGGGTAAGAATTTGAGTTCTTAGGAAGATTGTTTGCCATTTATTGAGTTTGCTTATAATCGTGCTATTCATTCTTCTACAGGATATTCACCTTTTGAGCTTGTTGATGGTTTTAACCCACTAACAGTTTTGGATCTTGTTTCTTTACCTTCTCATGAGCTTGTTAGTTTAGATGGTGAGAAGAAAGCTAAATTGGTGAAAGAGATGCATGAGAAAGCAAGGAAAAATATTGAGAAAAGGAACAAGAGATATGTTGATTCTGCAAATAGAAGGAGATGTGAGATGAAGTTTCAAGTAGGAGATTGGGTTTGGGTACACTTCCGAAAGGAGAGGTTTCCAAGTCAAAGGAAGAATAAGCTTGATGCACATGGTGATGGTCCATTTCAAGTGTTGGCAAAGATCAATGATAATGCATACAAGATAGACTTGCCTGGCGAGTATAGTGTTAGTACTACTTTTAATGTGTCTGATTTATCTCCTTATGTAATATCCCAAAGTGTGCCTTAGAAGTTTTGATATAATTGTTGTTTTATTTGAATTAAATGTATATGTGTAATTGGAAAGAAAAAAGAATTAAGAGAGAGTTTATATGTTGTATATATGGAAATATATATAACATATATACAAGTCAAAATGGATGGTCAACTAAAGAAGATATTTGTTTATTATTGAATTAATGAATTAATTAGAAGAAATAAATGAGTGGAAGAGGAAATAATTGATTATTTTATTATTAAAAGACATGGTGGAGAATGTTTGAAGACTATAAATTTGACTTTGTCTCTTTTTGTTTTTTTTTTTCATTTTTTTTACAAAATTGTAATATCCCAAAGTGTGCCTTAGAAGTTTTGATATAATTGTTGTTTTATTTGAATTAAATGTATATGTGTAATTGGAAAGAAAAAAGAATTAAGAGAGAGTTTATATGTTGTATATATGGAAATATATATAACATATATACAAGTCAAAATGGATGGTCAACTAAAGAAGATATTTGTTTATTATTGAATTAATGAATTAATTAGAAGAAATAAATGAGTGGAAGAGGAAATAATTGATTATTTTATTATTAAAAGACTTGGTGGAGAATGTTTGAAGACTATAAATTTGACTTTGTCTCTCTTTTTTTTTCATTTTCTTTTCTTCTTCCTTCCATAAAACGTGGACTCCATCTTCACCATCGCCATTTCTTTTACTTTCTTCATCTTCCTTCATTTCTTTACTTGAAACTTAGAATCCATTGGAAGTAATTCAAATTTTTATGGGAATTAGATAGTTTATGTGTGGTTTTTCAAGAAAATCACCATAAACTCAAGAATTAGAGGAAAAGAGAAAGGAAAGAGCCACTTTAATGAGACAAAAGAGAGCAAGAGAGAGTTTTGTGCTCAAGCTCAAAAAAATTGAAGGAGATTTCAAGAAAACAAGTTAGAAATTCAAGAAATTTCATTATTTTGGTAAGTTCTCTCTTGATTGCTCTTGTTGTTTTTGAAGTTATTTTTGAGTTTGATGAAGTGTTGTTGGTAATATGGTTAGGATTGCTTGTGATGTGTTTGTATATGTTGGAAATGGAATTAAAGATAAGAAGTTAGGTTGGTGTTGGTGATGGAAGAGTAAGAGTTGTGTTTAGTGAAATCTTTTCTGTTTTACAATTAGTAAAGGCTGTAAATTGTATGATTTTTAATTAAATATAGAAAAATTTTCTTGAAGTGAATTTTTGATATGTTGTACCTCTATGAGTCTAGAATGACTGAAAAATATGTTGATTCGATTTTGGAATGGTTATGATTTTGGAAAGATTATTTTTATTAGACCTGTTCCAGCAGGTACCTTAACTGAGACAGCTATCTTTCGGGATTTTTAATAAAATTTAGAAAAATAATATCTAATTGAATTTTGGATATTTTGTTGCTTAATGAGTCTAGTATTTGAGAAAAATAATTTGGAACCACGTTGATTGAATTTGAATTATGGAATTCACAAAGTTCAGAACTGCTGCCAGGATGCAGGGCAATTGGGGCAGTCTGGTTGGGTGAACTATTTGACCAAGATTTTGTGTTCAGTTTGATCTGAAATTTTAAAGGAATGATTTTAAGATGTAAAATTTAGTTCTGTAAAAATTTTAGAGTTTTTAGTCAAGTAGATTATTTTATACAATTTTTCAAAATAAGGATTAAGTTGAGTCCAAAACCAGAATTTACTATTCATATGGTCATTTTGCTAATACTCCTTTTTGGATTAGGTTGTGAAGAGGTTGAATTGCCCTAATCTAAGTGTTGAGAATTCTTGGAAGAGTAAGTGTATAAATTGGTGTGAGTTGGTTTTAAGGTAAGTACAAACTACATTAGTGCATACATTCATATGATATTGAGACTTGAGACATATTTGATTATAAATGTGATAAGGAATCTAATGCATTGTGGATGTATATTAATAATGTTATGTTTGGTATAATGTGAATGTTGTGATGAGCATGTAAAATATGTGTTAATGCCATTGATTATATCCATTTGAATAGTGAATTGATTAATGTGATTTGAAATATAACAAAATGTGAAATGTGCAAGATGTGATGACGAAATGAAATGTGAAAGATATGATGTTATGAAGAGTTGCTTTATTGTGATTTGAGATCATATGAGATATGAGGCCATGGTTGTTGGCTATGATAATGCAAATGAAATATAAAATTGAGGCATGGTTGCCTAATTAATTATGAGAAATGAAATGAAAAGAGACTGATAAAGAGATAAATGAAATGATTGTGTGCCTAATGTGTTAATTCAATTTTCAGAGTTCTGTTTTTGGCGGCATGCCTATAAAGTACTGGATAGGTGAAAAGACCGAGTCGTAAGCCGATTCCAGTTGATAAATGTAAAATGTGAATTATAGTAATATTCTTGCCGGGTTGAGGATCTCCTCGAGTTAAGTCGGGTTGAGGTCCAAGAGACTGGGTCGTTACACTTGTTTTGGTAACAGTCTTGCCGGGTTGAGGATCTCCTTGAGTCTAGCCAAGTAGAGGTCCAAGAGACTGGGTCTGTTACCCTATCCATGGATAGATATATATATGTGTATATCACCTACAGGCTTGATGATTGTGATTATGGACCAAAGCAGTAACTCTGAACTTTGAATAGCATATTAGATCCTTTTTGGGCCCATGCTTGTCTTTATTTTCAATGTGAATCATGAATGTTTTGATTAATTATTAAATAATGTAAGATTGTGAAATATAATATTCTCTTTAATTGATCTTGAATCTTGATTGTGTGACATTAGCATGGCATTAAAGCATCATAGCACTGTAGTTTGTACCACTAAGCCGTTGGCTTAGCGCAAATGTGATTCTTCGCGCAGGTGACAGGGAAGAACCAGAGAGTTCCTCTAGGCCGAGTTGAGCCTAGATTTTGAAGAGTGAATAGTGGGCTTTAAGATCGAAGACTGACTGCCAAACATGTATAAATTTTATCTGTTGTAAAACTTGAGTTTTGATGTATATGAATTTGTAAATATTGTTACTTTCCGTTGCATAGTGAACAAATATTTTATCTATTGTATTTCATAATAAACCTTCACTTTATTTTGTACTAGAAGTGTAAATCCTTTTTGTAGGTTGTAGTTGAGGTTATAAGGGGGATTTATTGGAAGTGTACTGAGAATGATTTTGTTTGCATTGGTTTGTGTAAAAATGTTTTCAAAAATAAAAAAAAACCAGTTTTGTCGACACTTGGGATTGAATTTTTAGGCGAAACTATGGCAAAATTTCTGTAAAAATAGGAACAAAAATTTGACTAAGTAAAAGTGGTAGCAAGATTAGGATAGTGTGGCGCCTCTACTCAGCTTACACACGTAGGTCGGGAAGGGGTGTTACACCTTATGATGATGCAGATTTGAGGACAAATCTTTTTGAAGAGGGGGAGAATGATACAAACCAGCCACGAGGTAAGGATCCATTGGTGCTTCCAAATGGGCCATTGACTAGGAGCAGAGCTAAGAAGTTTGGAGCAGCTATGGGATTGCATATTCAAGATCAAATTACAAAGGAAGTGATTGAAATGGCAATGGAAAAGTGCACAATAGAGCTTGAAGAAGGCACACCAAAGTTGATTATAATGCTTAGTGTGGAAGCTAAAGGCTAGCTAAAGAGGTCCAACGTGCAAGAAAGGTCCATGGGGGTTCATATAAAGCCTTGGGAAGTAATTTAAGGCCCATGGCCAGCCCAAATAGTGTGGGGCGTGTTCTTATGTTGAAGGGATTTAGTTTGGTTGTTTCCATACTTTATATTTTCCTTAGTGGATTAGGATTTTGTTTCCATACTTTATATTTTCCTTAGTGGATTAGGATTTTGTTTCCATACTTTATATTTTCCTTAATGGGTTAGGATTTTGACTTTGTAGCTTTCCTTTTCCCATTAGAATTAGGGTTTTGGATTTATGTGTGCCTTTTAGTATAAATAGGGCCTTATTTTTCTTATATGGAGACTTTTTTCTGACATATTATTATTAAAGATTTTCGAATTCTTCTACAAGTTCTTCTTGTGAATTTTCGTGTGAGAGAGATTAGAGTGGATTCTTTAATTCTTTCATTTCATCAAGAATTAGGTTTACTTATCAACGAGAGTTGTGGCGTTTTCCTTCTTCTTACCAACTAAATCCTTCAATCATAGTGAGTTCGCATCTCTTTATAGGCGTTGGGTTCCTTAGGAGGTGATTATCAAGTTTAAAGGAGTTCTCTACCATTGTTTGGGTTTGCTGCCATCGTTGCTAAGGGTCCGCGTCATCATCAAAGGAGACCAGTTTGCTCGCTCTTCTGGGCTCCACCAGGCCAAATTCACCTGAAAAATAACATAAGGTAAGTAAAATTTTCACATAAAATTTAAAGCAAACTAATGTTATTTTACCTGATCCCAGGTTAAGCGGCTCAACACAAAGCGATGAGTATGCACATGGCGAGAGCCGGGAGCATCCACACGATCAGACAATAAGAAATTTAATCTTGGATACCCGACCCTATCTCGGGAAATAGCGGGTACTCTCATGAGGTTGTGTTCATATGCCCATACCTACGATAACAATAAAGATCACATTCATACAAGAAAAGAGCAGAAATGATATTGGTAGAAGAAGAATACCTCGACAACATCCATCAAGCCGACAAAAGACTTCTTGTTTCGGCAAAGTTTATCAAGACCATGGTAAAGACACGAGAGACCAGCTTCACCCCAACCAAAAGATGGTACCATTCTGAAATAAGAAAGGGCACTCAACACTGACAAGTGGATGGAGGATTCAGTGCTGCCTAAGATGGTCAACCCAAGCAGATATAACAAAAATCCTCGAGCATACTGTTCGGCCATGTCTCTGCCAATCCATCCTTCGTAGTTCATCCAATAACTACGAATTGGCTCGATTTTTATCTTAAAAGGCCCTTTATATGATGGTTCCATACTAATTAATTCCAGAATTTCTTTAAATGTTAAAATATCGTTGGTCAGAGGAACCATAACACCATCATATCGAAGGCCGGTTATAGCAGTAAAATCGACCGGACCAATTGTCATCTCTCCAATGGGCAAGTGAAAAGTGTGGGTTGTGTCCAACCATCGCTCTGCAAGCGCCTGGACTAGGCTCTGGTGTATTTGATATTCCTCGGATGGCAATTGTAAGATGAATTGCTCAAAGCCGCAATCTTGGATAATCTGCCTTACCCGAGAAGGCACTACATCGTACCATTGTCGGGCTTTGTAAATACACCCTTCAGCCCGAACAACGCAACGATCATGCTAAGACAGACCCAAGTAAGTTAATACTAGGTAAGTATATATTATCCTATCTGCTTAAATTAATATATTTTTTCTAAATTTTCTAAAAAAAATAATAATATCATAATACAAAATAAACAAACAAAATAATAAAGGCAAACATCATAATAAAAAAATAAATTAAATTAAATTATAATAATCAAAACATTAAAAAAAAGAAAAGAGAAAAAAATCATCAAACAAAAATATAAAATAATCAAAAATATAAAATAAAAAATAATAAAGTAAAAAAAACAAAAAAATATAAAAAAAACAACAAAACAGAAAGATGAAAAATCAAGAAAAAGAAAGAGAAAAATAATTACTGCGCTCTTTTCGTTGGAACTACGATGAAGCGGCATCCCGGCTAGTATATCTATATTTCCATCTTCATGATGTCGAATAAACTCCAATAACTCGACATTAGAATGAGTACCTGACCTTAAAACATGCATTTTTTTGAAAACTATATGCTAAAATTGAAAGAATTTGAGAGAATTATAGAAATTGAGAAATTTTCGCTGTAAATGAAATGAAGGATTTGTGGGTTTTTATAGTGAAACGGCAAGGAAAAAAACAAAATTCAAAAGTAAGTTTACTATTAATGCATAGTAAACTTTTACTATTTATAAATAGTAAATTTTACTATTCATTAATAGTAAATTACTATTTCAAATAGTAAATACTATTTGCTACTAATTCCAAATAGTAAATTTACTATTTATGAATAGTAAATAGTGCATGAACAGTGACTACACAGTAAACAAATAGTAAATTCAATTATTCAATTTAATCCTTCATCTGCTTGCGTGTATATAAATATTTTTACATGCAAGGGGTAAAAAAAAAAGAGAAGACGTGCATAAAAACTAGCCAAATTTTTTGAAATAAATAATTATTAGCTCGGGTCCAGAACTCAAATTTTCCTTAGGTCCAGATTTAGAATCTTTTCTAAGTCCAGAACATAGCTCGGGTCCAGAACCTAGCTCGGGTCCAGAACCCAAATTTTACTTAGGTCCAGAACCTAGAATCTCTTCTAAGTCCAGAACTTAGCTCGGGTCTAGAACCCAAATCTTCCTTAGGTCCATAACCTAGAATTATTTCTAAGTCCAATAACTTAGCTCGGGTCCAGAACCTAGAATCTCTTTTAAGTCCAGAACTTAACTCGGGTCCAGAACCTAAATTTTCCTTAGGTCTAGAACCTAGAATTATTTCTAAGTCCAAGAACTTAGCTCGGGTCCAGAACCCAAATTACCCTTAGGTCCAGAACCTATAATCTCTTTTAAGTCCAGAACTTAACTTGGGTCCAGAACCCATATTACCCTTAGGTCCAGAACCTAGAATCTCTTTTAAGTCCAGAACTTAATTCGGGTCCAGAACCCAAATTATCAATAGGTCCAGAACCTAGAATCTTTCTTAAGTCCAGAACTTAGCTCGGGTCCAGAACCCAAATTTTTCTTAGGTCTAGAACCTAGAATTATCCTTTAGTCCAGAACTCAAATCGGGTCCAGAACCCAAATTTTCCTTACGTCCAGAACCTAGAATTATCCTTTAGTCCAGAACTCGAATCGGGTCCAGGACCCAAATTTTTCTTAGGTCCAGAACCTAGAATTATCCTTGGGTCCAGAACTTGAATCGGGTCCAGAACCTAAATTTTCCTTAGGTCTAGAACCTAGAATTATCCTTGAGTCTAGAACTCGAATCGAGTCCAGAACCCAAATTTTTCTTAGTTCCAGAACCTAGAATTATCCTTGAGTCCAGAACTCGAACCGGGTCCATAACCCAAAACCTCAACTATCTCAAAAATTAAGTCTTATTGCTTTTCACTCTCTTTCACTAAAGTCTCAGATCATTTAAGCAGGGGGCAAACTATAAACCCTTAATTTTTGACCCAGTCCAGTCCAATATATTTTAATTAGTCAAAAATAAATTTTGTTATCTTAATTAACTAATTTTTATTTTAGTATCTAATTTTTATTAATAAAAAATAAAAATAAACAAATAAAAATTAGTAAATAAAAATAAAAATCGACGATGAAAAAATCGAAAACGAAAAAATCATCGCCGAGAACCAGCATAGGACGAATGGCCCGCAGGCCCATACTCGCCCGCTGCTGCATCTAGCTGCTGCTGCTTTTTTGCCAGCGCATTTTTTCCACAGCAGTTTTTTTTTCGCAAGCGCAATTTTTCTGTAGTAGTTTTTTTTCCAGCGAAATTTTTCCGACGCAAATTTTTTGAAACCTAATACAATTAGATTTCGGTTTCCTTTTCTTAATCAATATTAGCTTTCGTGAATAACTAGGATAAACCATAAAATTCTTCTATAAATAATACCAAAAACAACACAAAAAGTATCAAGAAATTGGGACAGAAATTTGAGGAAAAATTGAAACCGAAACTGAGGAGGAAAAGCTTTGAATCAATTTGATTTTTTGAGAGAGCAAACAAACAATTCAAGCAATTCAAAGGCAGCAAAGCTTGTCTTTATTTTTGTTCATCCAAGAAGAAATTTTTGGTGGAACCAACAAACGGAGGTATGCATCAATTGTCTAAATTCTATTCTTCACAGTAGCTTAATCACCTAATTGTTTCTTTTAATTCAAAAACCTAAGAACCCTAATTCACTTTTTTTTAAAGTTTAAAAACCTTGATTCGTTACTTTGTTTTCCAAAAAGTTTCAAATTATTATTTTTGTTTCCTCAAAATCTCAAAACCCTAATTTTCTTTCCAAGTTTTCAAAATCCTAAATTGAGTTATGTTTCTTTCCAAAGCCCTGAAAACATCTTTTCTGCTTCTATAAACTTTAAATCGTTTTGATTATTTTCATAAAACTTCATAAAATTATCAATTGTTTTTTCCAAATTCTAAAAACTAATTCATTCTTCGAAACCCTAATTCAAAAATCCTAAAACCCTAATTCAACTCCAAAACCCAAAACAGTGAACCCTAACCCCTTTAAACCTTAAACCCTAATTTTTTCTAAACCCTAATCCTTTAAAACTTTTAAAACCATAAAAACATAAATGTTATAATTTAACACAGTAAGCTTAAAAACATAATTCAGTAGCTAATAGTCATAATCTAAATGTTTTGAAGAGCCCAAACTCTAATTTCATGATTTTACATCACAAACCCTATTTTGGTTAATCAAAGAATTTTACCAACTTCTTGAATCATAAAACTTTAATTCATTTTAATTTTCTTAAAATCACAGTAGCTAACCCATAAAATTCCAAAACCCTAAACACATGGAATAAAGAATCTTAAATAGAAACAGTCTCCCAAATTTGAATCTTTATTTGCCTTATTCAATTTTATATTTGATTATGCTTTGATTTATTTTATATGCTTTAATTTATCTAAGTTCAATGTTTGGTTTATTTAATTTATCATGGATGGATATTTACTTTATTGATGAATGATTTATTTATTATGAATGGTTATTTACTTTTATCGATTTATTTAGATTTCCAAATGTTGTAAGAGGTATGTTTCCACTTGGTGGGTACCTCATTAGTTAAATATCATGTAATTTAAATCACTTTTCTAGTTTAGAACCAATGTAAAGGACATGTTTCTACCTTTCGGTGGGTGTCCTATTTAGGCATGGGATGTAAGGACATGTTTCCATCCTTGGATGGGTGTCCATTTAATTATTTTATTTTGACATTGTTTTGATTTTCAAATATATCGATGCTTTATTTTAATTATTGTGTGTAATATGGATAATGTTGTTATATTTAAGAATTTTATAATATTAAGACCTGTAAAGGAGGTTGGTTCTAATGAACCGGGTGTTGTTGGGGTGCTGGGCCATTTCTCACCTTCCCCACACGTACCCAACTTTCCGAACCCATTAGGGGGTTCGGGATTCCTTAGGAATTGAGTCATCCACCCCTTTCTTTTTTCCCGATCCGTCCGGGTGGCTACTCCATTTTCTCCATACTAAGGTCCGTGTTCTCTAAGGGCCCGAGCCTAAATAGTGCCGAAGTTGCAAGAACCATTCCACCGAGAGTGGGGGCGAAAATCATCGCTCACAATTACATTTCATTTTCACATATCTCATCACATTATATCACATTTCTTTTCATTTACAACACATTACTCAATTACCTTTATATTTCAACATAAATCATATTATGCATTTCATAACATATTTCTCATTCATCAACAATATATATTAAGTAACTTAACACATTTTCCCACCAAATATGTTAAGTTCCAATGTCATTTACTGTATGCAATCATTCAAAGTTTGTATAGACATCTAAAAGCAACAACACCATTTCAACCTCCTCTTCTAAGATATCCCTCAACACTTGGATTGAGTAACTCAATTCTCTACAATGCCTAAACCAAAGGTGATTATAAATTCTCACATAGTGATTCACATAAGAAAATAAGGAAAAAAAACTATATAGGGAAAACTATACACTTGACACGCTCAACAACACGGGTGCGTCCATGCCCATGCCCTAAACCCACAACACATAAGCTTTGACACGCTCAGTGACATGGGCGTGTCACTGCATGTGTCAATCCCCTAACAACACAGTAGCTATGACATGCTCAGTGACATGGGCATGTCACTGGTCGTGTCAATTCTCCTCCAACACAGTAGCTATGACATGCTCAGTGACATGGGCGTGTCATTGGTCGTGTCATTACTACAACAACACAGAAGCTGTGACATGCTCAGTAACATGGGCGTGTCACTGATCATGTCACCAACACTGAAAATAGAACCATCGACATGCCCAAAGGCATGGCCGTGTCACCGGGCGTGTCAGGCCAAAAACCTGATATAGACACAAAAATGCCATATCCGACTATCATCTTTCATTAACCATATCAACTCCATACAACTCAACCAAAATCCATCATTTTACCACATAATACTAGAATACACATCAACACAACTCAATATAACACAAAATATACAATCACAACCATACTTTACAACTCAACAATTACACAATTAATAACTCTTATTCTTTTTACCAAACTTAACACTTTTTCTTCAATCCAACCCCAAATTCAATGTTATCTAAACACAAGAACTTCAAATATACCCAAGATCAACCATAGACACAAACCACATCAAACATCCTAACTCATACAACTTCCAAAAGAAATCAAAGAAACAAGTTGGAGACTTACCAAATATGAAGAAAATCCTTAAAACTCCAACTTGATCACTTGAAATCCTTCAATTTCTTGAGTTAGGAAGAACAAAACCTCATTCCCTTGATGAAGATGGTGGTGGCCGGCCCAAAGAAGAAAGATGAAGAAGATGAAGAAGAAAGTCAAATCCTCTTTTAACCAACTAACCCCTATACACACACAAATCCCTCTTTTAATCTCCACCGAGCATTTATATTAATATAATAATAATCCCAAACATGTCATCTTCCACTATCATTAATTAATTACAATATAAATAATTAAATATCATTTGACCTTATGAAATGTTGACTTGCATATGTTGTATGTATCTACATATATACAATATATACTCACTTCCCTTTCTCTCATTTCTTTTCACTTAATTAAATATATACACTTTTGAATCCTTTAATTAATTTTCAATAATTAATTTTTTATTTTAACATTTTGGCATATTACAAAGATTGATTTGAGATCAAGGTACCATCAGTTGAGAGTCAGAGATGAAGATGTACTTAAGACAACTTTTCGCACGAGGTATGGGCACTATGAGTTTTTGGTGATGCCTTTTGGATTGATGAATGCACCAGCAACATTTATGGATTTGATGAACAAGGTTTTCAGACCCTATCTAGATCAATTTGTGGTGGTTTTTAATGATGATATTTTGGTGTATTCGCGTAATGAGGAGGATCATGACAAGCATTTGTGGATTGTATTGCAGACTTAGAGAGAGAAGCAGTGGTATGCTAAGCTGTCTAAGTGTGAGCTTTGGCTCAATCAAGTGACTTTTATCGATCATGTAGTTTCAGCAGAAGGTATTAGAGTTGATCAGAGTAAAGTTGAGGCTATTTTGAATTGGAGTCCACTGAAGACTGTGATAGAGGTTAGAAGTTTTCTGGGTTTAGCAGGCTATTATGATGGTTTGTGAAAGGTTTTTCTATGATAGCTACTCCACTCACGAGATTACTTCGGAAGGGAGTTAGATTCGTTTGGATATATCTGTGTCAAACAAGCTTTGAGCAGCTGAAGGAGATGTTGACTCAGGCTCCTCTCCTTACCCTACCTATGGAAGGTAAACCTTATGTGATTTATAGTGATGCTTCACATAGTGGTTTAGGTTATGTTCTAATGCAGGAGGGTAGAGCCAATGCTTATGCCTCTCGACAGTTGATGCCGCATGAGCTGAATTATCTGACGCATGATTTGGAGTTAGCAGCCATAGTTTTTGCTTTGAAGATTTGGCGACATTACTTGTATGGGGAAAAGTGTTTCATTTATATAGATCACAAGAGTTTGAAATATATAGGTGTTTAGAGAGAGTTGAATCTTTGGCAGAGATGGTGGTTAGAATTGATTAAAGACTACAACTGTTTAATTGATTATCATCCTAGCAAGGCAAATATTATTGTTGATGCCTTGAGTCGAAAGTATTTGGCAGGTTTGACTGCTTTTTTGCTCTTATTGCTTGTTGAGTTGAGAGCGTTACATGCTAAATTTGAGTCTTATGATGATGGTGCATTGATGGATCAGTTGCAATTTAGGCTGGTGTTATTGGATCAGATTAGGGACACTCAGTTGGAAAATGAGAAAATCCAGAAAGCTATATTGGATTGCCAAAAGGGGGAGAGTCAAGACTTTCATATGAGAAGTGATGGAAATTTGTGGTACAGAGATAGGTTGTGTGTTCCTGATGATGCAAGACTGAAAAAGGTAATTTTGGAGGAAGCACATCGGTCAGCTTATGCTATGCACCCTGGGAGTACCAAGATGTATCAGGATTTGAAACAATATTATTAGTGGTTAGGTATGAAGAGGGACATAGAAGAGTTTGTATCCAGATGTCTCACTTGTCAGAGAGTGAAGGCTGAACACCAAGTTCCTTTGGGATTACTTCAACCATTAACAGTTCCATAGAGGAAATGGGAGTGAGCGACGATGGATTTTGTGACTGGATTGCCTTTGACTCAGAAGAACAATGATGCAATTTGGATTGTTAATTGGAAGATGAAGACAACCCATTTCCTTCCAGTTCAGATGGATTATTCTCTTAAGAGGTTGGCTGAGCTGTATATCAGTGAAATAGTGAGGTTGCATGGAGTCCTAATTTCCTTGGTGTCAAATCGAGATCCCCTATTTACTTTGAGATTTTGGAAGAGTTTCCATGATGCTTTGGGTTCTTGGTTACATTTTATCACTGCTTTCCATCCTCAGATAGATGGGCAGTCAAAAAGAGTGATACAGATTTTAGAGGACATGTTTAGGAGTTGTATCATTGATTTCTCTGGAAACTGGGATAGATTTTTTCCACTGATTGTGTTTGCCTATAACAACAGTCATCAATCTAGTATTAAAATGTCACCTTATGAGGCATTGTATGGTAGGAGATGCAGGACACCTCTATGTTGGGATGAGGTTAGAGAAAGTAAGTTGGTAGTCCCAATTTGATTAGGGAAATGGAAGAGAAAGTAAAGGTGATTAGGAATTGTTTGAAAGCAGCTTCAGATCAACAGAAATCATATTTAGATTTAAAAAGAAGAGACATAGAGTTTAGTGTAGGAAATAAAGTATTTTTGAAAGTGTCTCCTTCGAAGAGAATTTTGAGATTTGGCCACAAAGGGAAGTTGAATCCTCGTTTTATAGGACCTTATGAGGTACTGGAGAGAGTTGGACCGGTTTCCTATAGACTAGCTTTACCTCTTGAGTTGGATCGAATTCACAATGTCTTCCATGTCTCTGTGCTTCAGAGGTATAGGTTAGACCCATCTCATATTTTGTCAGTGGAATCTATTGAGGTGAGTCTAGATCTAACTTATTAAGAAGAGCCAGTAGCCATTTTGGCACGTGATGTGAAGGAGTTGAGAAATAAGGAAGTGCCACTTGTGAATGTTCTTTGGAAAAATCATGCTACTAAAGAGGCAATATTGGAGAGTGAGAAGATGATGCAGAATCAATATCCTCAATTGTTCTTGTAATATCCCAAAATGTGCCTTAGGAGTTTTGATATAATTGTTGTTTTATTTGAATTAAAATGTATAGGAGTAATTGAAAAGAGAAAAGAATTTAAAAGAGAATGTATATGTTGTATATATGGAAATATATATAACATATACACAAGTCAAATGGATGGTCAAAGGAAGAAGATATTTATTTTGTTAATTATGAAATTACTAAAAAGGGCATGTATGTGAAAGGAAGTTAAAATAAATAGATGAGGGTATTTAAGTAATTTTCTTGTTGGAATGCTTGGTGGAGGTTTAAAGAGATGAGAAGTTTTACTTTGTCTCTTTCACTTGTTCATTTTCTTCTCTTTCCCTTTTATTGGCCGGCCATCCAAAGCAAGAGAGCAAGAGTGAGTTTTGCTTGTTCCAAACTCAAAATTGAAGGAGTTTTCAAGAGATTAAGTTGGAAATCCAAGAAGATTCATTATTTTGGTAAGTTTCTCTTGATTTTCTAGTTTTATTTTAAGTTGTTTATGAATTTGAGTGTTGATATTTGAAAGTAGGGTTGTGTTAATGGTAGTATGTTGGTGTCTGTTTGATTTAAATTGATTGTGGTGTTGGTTTTTAATTGAAATAAAAAGATAGGTTGATGTTGGTATTGAAAGAGTAAGAGTGTTGTTGGTTTTAGGGTTTTGAAGTGGTAAGTAATGTTTAACTTGAGTTTGATTAATTATTCTCATAGATTTTCATGTTGTTGATGTTTATTGGAGTTGCAAGCATAGAATATGTGAATTTGGTTAGAAATAGTAGCATTTTGGATGCCACGCCCGTGGCCCTTGGTTGCCATGGCCGTGGCCATTTGTAGCCATGGCCGTGGAGGTTTAGAGCAAGGGAGGCAGACCCATTCTTTAACCCACGCCCGTGGGGGGTTGGGGTGGCCACGGCCGTGGGCTTTAGTTAGTGGTGTTGAGTTATAATTTGTGATCTAAAGGTCTAAGATGAGGTTATTAAGTGATAAATTGTATTGGAATTCATGTATTGTATCATTTTTGGACTAGGTTTTGGAAGAAGGTGATTTGCCCTAATTTAAGAAGTGAAGAATTGTTGGAAGAAGAAGTGTATAGATTTGTATAAGTGGTGCTTAAGGTAAGTACAAACTACATTATTGCATACATTCATATGATGTTGAGACTTAACATATATTTGATTGTAAATGTGTTAAGAAATCTAATGTTATGTTGGATATAATGTGAACATTGATGATGCATATGAATAATGCTATGTTGTGCACAATGTGGATTATGTGAAATGTATGTTGGAGATTCTAAATCTATGAATAAAGTAAATTGCTATGTATATATATATATCAATGATGATTATTCTTAATGGATGTTCAATGTAATTGATTGTGAGTACTTAAATGATGAATTGAGACATAATGAGATGATTAAAGCATGTTTGTTTATATGAAATATGAAATATGAAGTGTGAAAGATATGATGATATGATAAATTGTATTAATGTGATTATGAGATATGAGGACATGGTTGTTAGCTATGGTATTGCAAATGAAATATAATGGAGGCATAGTTGCCTATTTGATATTGGAAATGAAATGGAAAGAGATAAATGAAATGATGTGTGCCTAATATGTTGATTCAATTTTCTGAGTTCTGAGTTTGGCGGCATGCCTATAAAGTACTGGATAGGTGAAAAGACCGGGTCGTAAGCCGATTCCAGTTGTTAAATGTGAAATGTAAAATAGTAACAGTCTTGCCGGGTTGAGGATTTCCTCGGGTTTATCCGGGTTGAGGTCCAAGAGATTGGGTCTGTTACAGGTAACAGTCTTGCCGGGTTGAGGATCTCCTCGAGTTTAGCCAGGTTGAGGTCCAAGAGACTGGATCTGTTACACTATCCATGGATAGAGATATATATATGTATCGCCTGCGGGCTTGATGATTATGATTATAGACCAAAGCAGTAACTCTGAACTTTGAATAACATATTAGTGCCTTTTGGGCCCATATGTGTCTTTGTGTCAATGTAAATCATAAGTGATGAAATAATTGAATCAAATGATGAAATGTAGTCTTATGAACCATATAAAAATATCCTTTGTGAATATTATATTAATTGTTGAAATTTGTGACATTGGCATTGCATATAATCATATTGTTATTGTAGTTTGTACTACTAAGCCGTTGGCTTAGCGCGATTGTGATTCATCGCGCAGGTGACAGGGAAGAACCAGAGAGTTCCTCTAGACCTAGTAGAGTCTAGATTTTTGAGGCGTTGATAGTGGAGCTTAAAGATCAAAGACATACTGTCAAACATGTATATATTTTATGTTTTGTAAAACTTGAATTTTGATGTATATATATTTGTAAATATTTGTTACATTTTCCGCTGCTTTTAAATAAACATTTTATCTTTTGTCTTTTATAATTTCTTTGAAATGATTTAATTTTGTTCATGTTTTTGTAAAGGGATGAGTCATTTGTTAAGTATATCGTGGCATTTCTATATTCAGTATACGTATATTACGATCGTATTAGCATGCTGTGTACGTATACGGGGTGTAGGGGTGTTACATTTATTTTGGTATCAGAGCCTAGGTTTGAGATTCTCAACCTAGGTGAATTGTAAGAAAAAGAATATTTTGATTTTAAAAGTTGGTTTTTGAGTAAAATACATGTTTTGGTATGGCAGTCTTTGATCTTTAATGAGGAATATTCTGCTGTGTTTGCAGATATAGGTAGAGATGGCATCTCATTCACGACAGTCTGTTGAGGGTAGTGCGGAAAGTGTGGCTCCTGAAGAGAGTAGAGATAGAGCTAGGATTGAGAGGGTTAGTGAGGCACCTGTTTCTGTGCCAGAGAGATCAGCTGCTGAGGAGGCTCCGCCGGGTTGGTTAAGGCATGCGGTAGAACTGTTGAGGGGAGCTCCAGTGCAGCCACCACCACCACCACAGCCTCAAGTGCCAGTACGACATTATGACAAGTTGAGAAAATATGGGGCTGAAGATTTCTTAGGCACTACTGATCCTGCAGTGGCTGAGCAGTGGTTGGATAAGGTACAGAGGATATTCATTCAGTTGCAAGCCACTTCGGATGAGAAATTTGACTATGCTAGATCCCTCCTGCAAAAAGATGCCTATGACTGGTGGAAGACAGTCCCGCATGCCATGGATGATCCACCTACATTATCATATGGGGATTTTCTGAGGGAGTTCGAGCAGAAATATACTCCGAGGGAGTATAAAGATCTTAAGAAGATGGAATTTTTGAATTTAAGGAAAGACAACCGGACGGTGACAGAATATGAGATTGAGTACATCCGGTTGAGTCGTTATGCTGGGGGAATTATCTCTGATGAAATAGACCGGTGCAGAAGGATTGAGGAGGGATTGAGGCCTTCTATCATGTGCATTGTGGCTAGTTCTAGATACCAGGATTTCTCTCAGCTTGTTGCAGCAGCTAGAAGTGTTGAGAGAGCGCAGAGCATTGCAGCCGTTGCTAGTGAGGAGGAGACCAGGGTAAGGAGACCCCAGTTTGAGGCAGGGTCTTCATCTGTGAAGAGGGGTAGAGGAATTTTTGTTCCGAGGATCAGTAGGAGTCAGAGACAGCCGGGTAGGTCAGTACAGTATCAGAGACAGAGACAGAGACCGAGACCTACAGCTTCTGTAGCCAGTGCTCCGACTCCAGTAATTCAGAGGTCTACTCCACCTACATGTGAGCTTTGTGGTAGAAACCATGTGGGTGTTTGCTGGAAGAGTAGTAGATCAGCTGTATGTTTCAGGTGTGGATCACCTGACCATTTCATTAGGGAGTGTCCTGAGATGCAGGAGCACAGGCAGGCTGAGTCTTCAGCCTCTCGACCCAGTGTCAGGAGATGTGGTTGAGGAGGTATAGGTTTCAGTAAGGGTGGTCAATCCGGGTATAGTCAGAGAGGAGGATCATCATCCGGAGGCAGTAGGCCAGATGAAGCCGGATCTTCTCAGAGAGTGTATGTGATGCAGAGGCAGCCAGATGCTTCAGCAGTTATAGCGGGTACATTTTCTTTATTTGGCATTTCAGTACTTGCTTTAATTGATCCAAGATCTACTCATTCATACATTAGTGCATCTATCTTGCCTGTGTCTGAATTGCATTCAGAGTCCTTAGGATTTGATGTCTTAGTGACAAATCCTTTAGGACATAGTGTTGCGGTGAGTAAGGTGCATCATAATAGTGCTGTTGTGGTGCAAGGTGAGGAGTTTCTTGGTGATTTAATTGAAATGCCTTTTAAAGAATATGATTTGATCTTAGGCATGGATTGGTTGTCTAAGCATGGGGCTGTGGTAGATTGTCAAAAGAAGTGTGTCACCTTGAGAACCAATGATGGTAGGGATGTGATAGTATCTAGTGAGCAGAGACAACTTGCATCCTTATTTGTATTAGCTGTAACAGCTAGAAGGTTGATTAGAAAAGGGTGTGATTCTTATCTTGCTCATGTTGTGGATACTAGAGTAGGGGGTACTCAACTTGATAATATAACCACAGTTGCAGATTTTCCAGATGTGTTTCCTGAGGAGTTGCCAGGGTTACCCCCTGAGAGAGAGGTTGAGTTTGGTATCGATTTGTTGCCTGGTACCACTCCCATCTCTATCACTCCTTATCGCATGGCACCTGCTGAATTGAGAGAGTTGAAGGTGCAGTTACAGGAGTTGTTGGATAACGAGTTTATTCGCCCCAGTGTTTCTCCTTAGGGAGCTCCTGTGTTGTTTGTAAAGAAGAAGGATGGTACTATGAGGTTATGCATTGATTATAGGCAATTGAACAAAGTGACTATCAAGAATAAATATCCTTTGCCTAGGATCGATGATCTCTTTGATCAATTTAAGGGAGCAACAATGTTTTCCAAGATTGATTTGAGATTCGGGTACCATCAGTTGAGGGTTAAAGCTGAAGATGTTTCTAAGACAGCTTTCCGCACCAGGTATGGGCATTATGAGTTTTTAGTAATGCCTTTTGGGTTGACGAATGCACCTGCAACTTTCATGGATTTGATGAATAGGGTGTTTAGGCCCTATCTGGATCAGTTTGTGGTGGTTTTCATCGATGATATTTTGGTGTATTCACGTAATGAGGAGGAGCATGACAAGCATTTGCGGATTGTGTTACAGGTCTTGAGAGAGAAGCAGTTGTTTGCTAAACTGTCAAAGTGTGAATTTTGGCTTGACCAAGTTACTTTTCTAGGTCATATAGTTTTAGCAGATGGTATAAGAGTTGATCCAAGTAAAGTTGAAGCTATTTTGAATTGGAGTCCCACCAAAGTTTGTAACTGAAGTTAGGAGTTTTCTGGGTTTGGCAGGCTAGTACCGACTGTTTGTGAAAGGCTTCTCTTTGATAGCTACTCCACTCACCAGATTGCTTCGGAAGGGAGTTAGATTTGTGTGGACGGATCAGTGTCAAGCTAGCTTTGAACAGTTGAAAGAAATGTTGACTCAATCACCTGTTCTTACTTTACCCATGAAAGATAAACCATATGTGATTTACAGTGATGCTTCACATAATGGTTTAGGATGTGTTTTGATGCAAGAGGGTAAAGTCATAGCTTATGCTTCTCGGTAGTTGAAGCCGCACGAACTTAATTATCCGACTCATGATTTGGAGTTCATAGCTATAGTTTTTGCTTTGAAGATTTGGCGACATTACTTATATGGGGAGAAATGTTTTATCAATACGGATCATAAAAGTTTGAAATATTTGGGTGTTCAGAAGGAGCTGAATCTTCGGCAAAGGCGATGGTTAGAACTGATTAAAGACTACGACTGCTTGATTGATTACCATCCTGGTAAGGCGAATGTTGTTGCTGATGCCTTAAGTCAGAAGTCTTTGGCAGGTTTGGTTGTTTATTCGCTTTCGTTGCTTGTTGAGTTGAGAGCGTTACATGCTAGTTTTGAAGTATGTGATGATGGTGCATTATTGGCTCAGCTGCAGTTGAGACCAGTACTGTTGGATCAGATTAAGGAGGCTCAATTGGCGGATGAGAAAATTCAGAAGATTGTATCAAATTGCCGAGATGTGAAGAGCCGAGATTTTCATGTGAAAAGTGATGGTAGTCTTTGGTTCAAAGATAGGTTGTGTGTTTCTGATGATGATAGTTTGAGAAAAATCATTTTAGAGGAAGCACACCAATCTGTTTTTGCTATGCATCCGGGTAGTACAAAGATGTACCATGATTTGAAATAGCACTACTGGTGGTCTGGTATGAAGAGAGACATAGCGGAATTTGTGTCCAAATGTCTCACTTGTCAGAGGGTGAAAGCTGAGCATCAACTTCCAACAGGGTTGCTTCAACCTTTAACAGTGCCTGAATGGAAATGGGAGAGAGTGACAATGGATTTTGTATCGGGATTACCATTGACTCAGAAGAAGCATGATACTATTTGGGTGATTGTTGATCGGTTGACAAAGACAGCTCATTTCCTTCCTGTTAGAATGGACTATTCTCTTGAAAGATTGGCTGAGCTGTATGTAAGTGAAATAGTAAGGTTGCATGGAGTCCCAATTTCTTTAGTGTCTGTTCGAGATCCCCGGTTTACTTCAAGGTTTTGAAAAAGTTTACATGGGGCTTTGGGTTCTCGATTGCACTTTAGTACTGCTTTTCATCCACAGACAGATGGGCAGTCAGAGAGAGTGATACAGATTATTGAGGATATGTTGAGAAGCTGTCATTGATTTCTCTGGAAGTTGGGACAGATTTTTTGCCACTTGTGGAGTTTGCTTACAACAACAGTCATCAATCTAGTATTGGTATGGCACCATATGAGGCGTTGTATTGTAGAAGATGCAGAATGCCTTTATGTTGGAATGAAATTGGAGAGGGCAAGTTAATTGGTCCTGATTTGGTTAAAGAAACTGAAGAGAAAGTAAAGATAATTCGCGATCAGTTGAAAGCAGCTTCAGATCGACAGAAGTCTTATTCAAATTTGAAAAAGGAGAGACATAGAGTTTGATATTGGAGATAAAGTATTTTTGAAAGTATCTCCTTGGAAAAAGATATTGAGATTTGGTCAAAAAGGGAAGCTGAGTCCTCGTTTCATTGGACCATATGAAGTTTCGGAAAGAGTTGGGCCAGTTACTTATCGTCTTGCTTTGCCACCTGAGTTGGAGAGAATCCATAATGTATTCCATGTTTCTATGTTGCGGAGGTATAAATCGGATCCATCTCATATCTTGCCAATTGAATCTATTGAAGTGAGTTCGGATCTGACATTTGAAGAAGAACCAGTTGCTATTTTGCACATGAAGTGAAAGAGTTGAGAAATAAGAAAGTGTCGTTGGTGAAGGTTCTATGGAAGAATCATGGGAGAGAAGAGGCAACTTAGGAGAGCGAGCAAGCAATGCAAGATCAGTATCCTCAACTGTTTCAGACATAATATTAGGTAATTTCGAGGACGAAAT
Organism: Garcia nutans; assembly: GCA_947685225.1. NCBI lineage: Eukaryota > Viridiplantae > Streptophyta > Magnoliopsida > Malpighiales > Euphorbiaceae > Garcia > Garcia nutans. The sequence continues at coordinate 21,668,665 of CANTUV010000017.1, forward strand.
TTCTTTTTAGAGGGGGAGAATTGTAATATCCCAAAATGTGCCCTAGGAGTTTTGATATAATTGTTGTTTTATTTGAATTAAAATGTATAGGTGTAATTGAAAAGAGAAAAGAATTTAAAAGAGAATGTTTATTTTGTTAATTATGAAATTACTAAAAAGGGTATGTAAGTGAAAGGAAGTTAAAATAAATAGATGAGGGTATTTAAGTAATTTTCCTTTTGGAATGCTTGGTGGAGGTTTAAAGAGATGAGAAGTTTGACTTTGTCTCTTTCACTTGTTCATTTTCTTCTCTTTCCCTTTTGTTGGCCGGCCATCCAAAGCAAGAGAGCAAGAGTGAGTTTTGCTTGTTCCAAACTCAAAATTGAAGAAGTTTTCAAGAGATTAAGTTGGAAATCCAAGAAGATTCATTATTTTGGTAAGTTTCTCTTGATTTTCTAGTTTTATTTTAAGTTGTTTATGAATTTGAGTGTTGATATTTGAAAGTAGGGTTGTGTTAATGGTAGTATGTTGGTGTCTGTTTGATTTAAATTGATTGTGGTGTTTTTTTAATTGAAATAAAAAGATAGGTTGATGTTGGTATTGAAAGAGTAAGAGTGTTGTTGGTTTTAGGGTTTTGAAGTGGTAAGTGATGTTTAACTTGAGTTTGATCAATTATTCTCATAGATTTTCATGTTGTTGATGTTTGTTGGATTTGTAAGCATAGAATATGTGAATTTGGTTAGAAATAGTAGCATTTTGGATGCCATGCCCGTGGCCCTTGGTTGCCATGGCCATGGCCATTTGTAGCCATGGCCGTGGAGGCTTGGAGCAAGGGAGGCAGAACCATTCTTTAACCCACTCCCATGGGGGTTGGGGTGGCCACGAGCGTGGGCTTTAGTTAGTGGTGTTGAGTTATAATTTGTGATCTAAAGGTCTAAGATGAGGTTATTAAGTGATAAATTGTATTGGAATTCATGTATTGTATCATTTTTGGACTAGGTTTTGGAAGAAGGTGATTTGCCCTAATTTAAGAAGTGAAGAATTGTTGGAAGAAGAAGTGTATAGATTTGTATAAGTGGTGCTTAAGGTAAGTACAAACTACATTATTGCATACATTCATATGATGTTGAGACTTAACATATATTTGATTGTAAATGTGTTAAGAAATCTAATGTTATGTTGGATATAATGTGAACATTGATGATGCATATGAATAATGTTATGTTGTGCACAATGTGGATTATGTGAAATGTATGTTGGAGATTCTAAATCTATGAATAAAGTAAATTGCTATGTATATATATATCAATGATGATTATTCTTAATGGATGTTCAATGTAATTGATTGTGAGTACTTAAATGATGAATTGAGACATAATGAGATGATTAAAGCATGTTTGTTTATATGAAATATGAAATATGATGTGTGAAAGATATGATGATATGATGAATTGTATTAATGTGATTATGAGATATGAGGCCATGGTTGTTAGCTATGGTATTGCAAATGAAATATAATGGAGGCATAGTTGCCTATTTGATATTTGAAATGAAATGGAAAGAGATAATGAAATGATGTGTGCCTAATATTTTGATTCAATTTTCAGAGTTTTGAGTTTGGCGGCATGCCTATAAAGTACTGGATAAGTGAAAAGATCGGGTCGTAAGCCGATTCCAGTTGTTAAATGTGAAATGTAAAATTGTAACAGTCTTGCCGGGTTGAGGATTTCCTCGGGTTTATCCGGGTTGAGGTCTAAGAGACTGGGTCTGTTACAGGTAACAGTCTTGCCGGGTTGAGGATCTCCTCTAGTTTAGCTGGGTTGAGGTCCAAGAGACTGGGTCTGTTACACTATCCATGGATAGAGATATATATATGTATCGCCTACGGGCTTGATGATTATGATTATAGACCAAAGCAGTAACTCTGAACTTTGAATAACATATTAGTGTCTTTTGGGCCCATATGTGTCTTTGTGTCAATGTAAATCATAAGTGTTGAAATAATTGAATCAAATGATGAAATGTAGTCTTATGAACCATATAAAAATATCATTTGTGAATATTATATTAATTGTTGAAATGTGTGACATTGGCATTGCATAGAATCATATTGTTATTGTAGTTTGTACCACTAGGCCGTTGGCTTAGCGCGATTGTGATTCATCGCGCAGGTGACAGGGAAGAACCAGAGAGTTCCTCTAGACTGAGTAGAGTCTAGATTTTTGAGGCATTGATAGTGGAGCTTAAAGATCAAAGACATACTGTCAAACATGTATATATTTTATGTTTTGTAAAACTTGAATTTTGATGTATATATATTTGTAAATATTTGTTACATTTTCCGCTGCTTTTAAATAAACATTTTTTCTTTTTTCTTTTATAATTTCTTTTAAATGATTTAAATTTGTTCATGTTTTTGTAAAGGGATGAGTCATTTGTTAAGTATATCGTGGCATTTCTATATTCAGTATACGTATATTACGATCGTATTAGCATGCTGTGTACGTATACGGGGTATAGGGGTGTTACAGTTCTAGACTTTAGAGCAGGTAATTTTGAAGATGAAATTTATTTGCAGAGGGGGAGAATTGTAATATCCCAAAAATCTTGAAAATATTAATTGTTGAAAATTAAGTAAAGAATTTAAAAGTATTTATATTTGATTAAGTGAAATGATAGGAGAAAGGGAAGTGTGTATATAGTGTATATATGAAGATATACTTGTTATATACAAGTCAATATCTTAATTTGGTCAAAAGATATTTTAATTATTTAAATATTAATTAATGATAGTGGAAGATGACATATTAGATATTAATTATATTATAATAATATATTGCTTGGTGGAGATTAAAAGAGGGAAAAGTGTGTGGTTAAAAGAGAAGTGGTTGGTTTGAGTTGTTGATGACTATCTTCATCTTCTTCTTCCTTCTCCGTGGTAGCCGGCCATCATCATCAAAAGGGAAAGAGATTTTGCTTCTTGCTAACTCAAATAATTGAAGGATTTCAAGTGCTCAAGTTGGAATTTTAAGGATTTTCTCCATATTTGGTAAGTCTCCAACTTGTTTCTTTGATTTCCTTTGGAAGTTTGTGTGAGTTTATTGGATGTTTGGTGTAGCTTGTGTTATGGTTGTTTTTGGTATGTTTGAAGTTCTTTTGTCTAGTTAACTTTGAAGTTTGGGGTTGGATTGAAGAAAAGAGTTAAGTTTGGTGAAGAGTTCTTTTGTGTAATTTTTGAGTTGTGAAGTATGGTTGTGATTGGGTATTTTTGTGTTTAATTGAGTTGTTTTGATGTTTATACAAGTATTATGTGGTTTAATGATGGTTTTGGCTGAGTTTGTATGAAGTTAAAAAGGTTAATGAAAGGTAATAGTCGAATGTGGCAATTGTGTGTGGATATCAGGTTTTTGGCCTGACACGCCCGATGGCACAGCCATGTCTTTGGGCGTGTCAATGGTTCTGTTTTCAGTGTTGGTGACATGACCAGTGACATGCCCATGTCACTAAGCTTGTCATAGCTACTGTGTTGGAGGAGAATTGACACGACCAGTGACATGCCCATGTCACTGAGCATGTCATAGCTACTGTGTTGGAGGAGAATTGACACATGCACTGACACGCCCATGTCACTGAGAGTGTCAAAGTTGTTGTGTTGTGGGTTTAGGGCACGTTCATGGACATGCCTGTGTTGTTGAGCGTATCATGTTTAGAGTTTTCCCTAGATAGTTCTTTTCCTTATTTTCCTTTGTGTATCACTTAGTGATTATTTATAATCACATTTGGTTTAGGCTTTGAAGAGACTTGAGTTACCCCAATCCAAGTGTTGAGGGATATTTTGGAAGAGGAGATTAAAAGTGGTGTTGTTGATTTTAGAGGTAAGTACAAACTTTGAATACATTGCTTACATTTACATGACATTGGTACTTAACACATCTTGTTGGAAATGTGTTAAGTTACTTACTATATTGTTGATGCATGGTTAATATGCTATGATTTGTACATTGTGAATTATGTTGAAATACTCAAGGTAAATGAGTAATGTGTAATTGTGTAATGTGTTATAAATGAAAAGAAATGTGGTTTTGTAGACCCTTAATTTTTTACCTAGTCCAGTCCGATATTTTTAAAATAGTCCAAAATTTTTTTTGTGGTATTTTAATTAAATAATATTTATTTTAATATTCATTACTTATAATATTTATTTTTAATAAAAATAAAAAAGGATAACAGAAAAAAAATAATAAAATCGGCGACAAAAAATTTTCGTCGCCGAAAAAGAATTGGCTTGGGCCAATTCACCAATTCGCCCGTGCCTCAATTCTCGCACAAACTCTAGCAATTCTCGTGTTGGCCCACCCGTAGCCCTCAACAGTTTTTGCCAGCGCAATTTTTACCAATGCAGTTTTTTCCAAAACCTAATTCTACTCTGTTTTTATTTCTTTCCCTAAATGGTTTTGATGTCCTTAGACAAATAGAATTAGGTTTTAATTTTTTCCTATAAATACCACATTGAAACATACAAAAAGGGGACAAAACTGGGATCTTTTGAAAAAGGAGATTTTGGAACCAAACTTGGGACTCTTAAAAATCTTTTAGCAAAAAGAAAACCCTAGCAAGCAAGGAGAAATCCAAGAAACAGCAACCAAAGGAGGCAATCAATCGTCTCCATATTGCTTTGCTCAACCAAAACCAAATCTGAAGCAAGCAACAACTTAGTTCAATTTCTTCAATTTGGTGGAGCCTTCAAATGTAGCTAAATTGCTCTAACTTTCGTTTATTAAATTATTAATCATCTTCATCTTTTAAGCCATCATGACACTGGCTTAGTTATTTAATTCTTCCTTTAATTTAGTTTACAAAGTAGCATAAATTAATTCATACAATACATAAGGTTTTAATTAAAGTAAATAATATAATCATTCAAAACACAAATCTAATTTCTTAAACCCTAAGTTATTCAAACCTTAAATCTTAATTAATTCTATTTTCAAACCTTCACAGAAGTTTTTATAATTTTATTCATTGAGTTATTTTAATCTTTCGATAATTAATTTAGCTTTCAATGATTATTTCACATAAAAATATATTTAAATAGTTATTATAGCCAATATTAAAAGATTACCACGGAAAAACATAAAACCAAAAAACCATAATCAAAATTCAAAATCATGATCTACAGAATCAAGATTTCAAACCATAAAACCCTAATATCTTAACCGTAAAACCCTAAAACCTTAATAGCCTTAAAACATATTTTTCAAATCTAAAATCCTTGTTACACCTTTCTAAAAACCAAAACAACAATCTGTTTGCTTAAAACCCTAACCAAACCTATTTTTTTAAAATCACAGTAGCATTATTTTCATAAAAACATCCAAACCCCTAAATCTTTAAAACATCAAGTAGCTATGTTATTTCTTTAAAATATTTCTCAAATAATTAAGCTAGTATATGCAAAACCCTAGTTGTTAAATATAAAACCCTAGAAACCCTAATTGATGCATGAACCCCTAAAGTTAATATACTTACTGTTTTATTTAAATTGGATGAATGTTTATTATATATTTTGATTGAAGTTTGATGTTTTTGCTGAATGATTTATTTATGATGAATGGTTGTTTACTTTTATTGATTTATTTTGATTTTAAAACATTATAAGACGTATGTTTCCATATTTTGGGTACCTCATGTCGTGAGCATCATGTAATTTATTTTGTTTTAAAGTATTTGGACCAATGTAAAGGACATGTTTCCACCTCTCGGTGGGTGTCCCATTTAATTTAAGACATGGACGATGTAAGGACATGTTTCCATCCTTGGATGGGTGTACATTTATTTGCTTTGTTTGTCTGCTTTGATTTTTATATAATGATGCTTTATTTTAGTTATTGCATATAATATGGATAATGTTATTATACTTAAGAATTTTATAATATTAAGACCTGCAAAGGAGGCCAGTTCCAATGAACTGGGCATTGTGGGGGTGCCGGGTCGTTTCTTACCTTCCCCACACATACCCAACTTTTCGAACCCATTAGGGGGTTGGGAATTCCTTAGGAATCGAGTCATCCACCCCTTTTTTTTCTGGTCTATCCGGGTGGTGACTCCAATTTCTCTAGGCTTAGGCCCGTGTTCTCTAAGGCCCCGAGCATAAACAGTGCTCGGGGTCAATAATCCCCTCTCACAGTGGTGACTCCACTGGGGATAAGAGAAGTTGATTACATTGGCCTATATATTATTCTATTCTTTCTTATCATAATATTATCCATTGCATCATATTAGATTTGCATCCTATGAGTGAGTTAGGATGCCCATGTTATCTGTGTTGTGTTATGTAAGGGATACCATACTTCACTCAAGGTATGGAGATAAAGCATGGCATAACCACTCATAGCCTTGTAACTTTCGGTATATACTTTATATGGGAACCTAAGCCTTTTAACCCAAAGACTAAAGTTCATGTAATTGGACTAGTTACTTTCCTTAGGTTTTTACCCCAAATGCATATTGTTTGGCTATGGTTAATTTATCTTGGCTTAAATCATGGCTTATTTGGTTTGTTCTTTTTTTTAATATTACCTAAGTACATTGTAACCTCAAAATAAATTTTTTCTTTAAAGTCCAAAAGAACAAAGCAATTTAAAAAAAAAAAAATTTCAAGATGGTCTTTGGTTATAAAACTTTTCAAAAATTCTTTTCTTATGACCCAAATACTAAGCCCAAAATCCATTTTCTTTAAAATCATTTTTGCAATGGGCTTAGAAATAAAATTATTTTCATCCAACCTTTTCTTAATAAGAGCTTATAAATATTTAGGTCAAATATGAAATACCAAAAATCATTTGTGAGCCTAGTTTATACTAAGAGTTATAGATCATGGGCTTGTTTTTTGCATGAATCATTAGTTACTTTTTCAAGTGAGAAATCTATTTATAATAAACCTCTTAATTTAGTTTTAATCGAATAAAGCATAAAAGCTACTTTAGTTAGTTGAATGGATTAAAACCTAATTATTGGGAATTATCATGAACTGATTTCCATTTTTGAAATTATAACTATTAACAAAATACCAACATGGTTAACTATTGGTATTTTGTTAACCATGTTACCTAGGAAAAGAGACTTGCCATTCGTATGTGGAAGTTATAAGGTTGGAAGGAACATCCTATTTATCCTTGTTTGTTTATTATTTGTGCATACATGCATACATTTACAGCCCTAGATTATGATAGTTCAAAAGCTTACGACAATCCGACCTATGCTGGAGATGAAGAATCTAGCAACGACTCAATCACTTGCTCACCAAAAGCAATGGAACCCGAACAAATTCAAAGAATGGTGGATGACACCCTCAATACCAAGATGGAAGAAATAAAAGAGGCCCTGGCTATGACCATGAAGAACCAATTGGCTACAATTTTAGGAAACAATGTCGAAGCATCTGCTAGCACTAAGAAGCCAAAGGAAAAAATATCGCAAGTGCACAGGTCTCTCAAGTAATAAAGTAGTGAGTGAGTTATCATTCCACTGAGGACAAGGCCAAGTACTAGTGCAAATTTTAACCGTTGTTTAGCAAATTAATAGTTTTGTGAAGTTTTGTAATTAAAGATAATTAACTTAATAACTGAAAATAGAGAGACATTGAGTGTTGAATGCATTGATTGATGATGAGAATAATATCCAGATATTGAATCCCCCTAGCCACAATTATATTTATGAAAATCAATTCAATTAAACCAAATAATAGAGTTGAATTGGTATTCCTCTAAATTAGACTAAAATCTTTCTCAAGTGAATTAATCCCTAATTACTAAGTAGAATGCTGGAATCTCTTCTCAAACATAATTAAGTAGATCTTGCATTAAGAATAAGGAATTATAAACCAAAGGATCTTGTAAGTCTATCACTAGTACTCCAATCAATCCTCAATCCTTATGAGTATTCAATTCATATCAAGCTTTCTAAAGTCAATAATATGAAAATTGCAACCAATCAATAAGCATGCTATTTGCTTAAGTTAATTGGAAATAAATTATTAAGCATCATAAGAATAAAACAACTCAATCAAATGATTTCATTAAATAAAATTATTCAATCTATATAATAAAGCTAGGGTTAATCAATATCTAGATAGAGAATGAGTTAGTTCATGTTCAAAACCAGAAAACCAGAACAAGAGAAATAAGAAAAAGAATCCAAGCAATTCATTGCGAATAATTCATATTTCTTCACTTGAATCCTTGAATCTTGGTTTAGATCTTGTTTAGAATATGTCTTCACCTTCAATCTCAGCTCCAAAACTCTCCTCCTTGCTTTAAAAGTCGGCTCTAGGTTATAAAATATGAAAATCGAATCCCTAATTCGTGCTTCAGCTCAGCTTTTATAGTGCAGATATTTTCGCTTGACACGCCCATTGACACTAGGATTTTGAATATAAGGCACGTCAAGTGACATGCCCATGTCACTGGGCATGTCACAGCAACTGTGAATCATCGTAATAGGCACGCTCAGTGACACGCTCATGTCACTGGGCGTGTCAATGCTTCTGTATGGCAGTATCAATGACACGTCCATTGACATGCCTATGTCCATGGGCGTGTCAATTAAAGAATTTTGCTCTTTTCTTCTACTTTCATCTGTAATTCCTCTAAAATGACCATAAGCCTCAAAATACAGAGAATTCCTGAAATTAACATAAAAAGCACTTGAACAAAAAAATTAAACTCAATTGGATAATAATCATATTAAGAAATAGGGGCAAAATATCATCAATTGTGCACTTATCAGTTTTTGATGATGATAAGGTAGTCGTTGATGATGATGACAATTGGGCTTAATACTTCCAAGATCCTCAAGACAAAATGGAGCCGAAGGTTGTTGAGAAGGCAACTTTTGAAAAGACTGAAACTTCTAATGTTGAAAAGATGATTGCGGATTTGGAAAAGAAATTTGAGAAGAAGTTGAAAACTGAAGAGATGTTCGAGATCGACAAACTATTTAAACAAGATGAGGAGGTCCCTTACAAGTTCAAGATGACTTCCTTCGCTAGGTACAATGGTACTGGAAACCCTCATCTCCATGTGAAGCAGTACATCACTGCTATGTAGTTTGCCTGAGATACTAAGGCTCAAATTCTAAGATATTTCATGCTCTCATTGGACCCTATTATCCAAAATTGGTTCAATACCTTAGATGATGGCACATAAAAGAGTTGGGATCTGCTATAAAAGGCCTTCATCCAACAATATGGATACAATGTCGAGATGAAAGTTACCTTAATGGAAGTTGAGTCCATTAGACAAAGGCCAAATGAGAATTTTGTGGACTATGTGAAAAGATGGAGGAATAAGGCTGCTTTGCTCAAGAGAAGGCCCGATGAATTTGATCAAATAAGGATGATCGTGAGAGGCATCTTGCCCAATCTTCGTGAAAGGATGTCTCACACCCTTATAAGGGATTTCAAAGATCTTCTCCAAGCTGGTCTGCAAATTGAAGAATGGAAAAAGGAGAAGAATCACTTTTCAATAAGAAGGAATGAGAAAAGAAACTACTAGTCGAGCAATCAAAGTACACAAAAAGAAGTTGATACAACTGGTCAAGCAAATAGAAGGCGGTTTTTAGATCTGGGGAAGCCTTTGTCTTGGGTCTTCTAAAAGCTACAAAAGAAGGGACTATTACAACAACTGGCCCCTCGACCTTTGCCAAATCCTTTACCCCCGACATTTGATACTAAAGCCTTTTGTGATTTTCATCATACTCAAGGACATGAGACCAATAGATGTACCTGATTGAAGCATGAGATCTAAGATCTAATCGACAGTGGTAAGCTACCTGAGCCTGATAAGCCTAATACCAAGAAAAATCTTTTGCCAAAATTTGAAGAGTACCTCCACCGCAAACATCATGGTAGGAAAAGGATTTGAGGAAGAGTTTGTCTTATCCTCTTTTCAAGATGGGAATATTGAAGATGTGAAAGGAGAAGAAGCTTAACTCAATGAACTTCCCTTGGCTTGTTTGTTATTCTTATTTTATTTTCTTTATTTGGTGTTTTATGGAACAATCGTGTTTTTCAAATTTAAAGATGTTTGAATAAATTACTTTCATTAAAATTTTTATTGGTCTTTGCTCATTTTGGTGCTCAACCAATGATGAATCTAGCTTGATATTCATAAATTAATGTATCTAGGCATCATGATTTGAATGACTTTAATAGATGAGGGAATTATTCTATAACATTGAGTTGTGTATGCTTACTTAGAGAGGGCTCTTGCATAATTACCTTTGTCTAGGTCATAGTCAGTCTTAGAACATGCTTTGTCAAATTTTTAAGGCGAAATTGAACTCTGCTTATTTAAGAGAGAAATGATATAGGCATTGTTTGGTTAGCCAACAACTAGTATCCACCCTATTAAATATTAATCCCTAATTGTCCCTTTGAGCCTTCATGAAATTTTAGCTTTCTTTTCATTGACTTATAAGCCCAATGACCTGCCCTAAGCTGCTGTGATACTTTTGACAAGTCTTATGATCACTAAGGTAAAGAGGCAAGAAGATCAAAGAATGGAATGCATAGCCAAGACTATAAGGATAATTGATGTTCTCAAGACCATAAGGGTAGTTGAAGTTCACCTAATATCTCCAATCTATTAAGATAACATCAGAGTAACAAATGATTTATCCCTGTTAAAGAAGATTTATGTCACTCCACTCATCCATTATTAGAAACCCAAGTTGGTACAAACAAGACAACTCTTTTAGAGCTAGAACCCAAAAAAAAAGAAAAAGAAGAAGAAAAGAAGAAGAAAAAATAAAAGGAAAAAAAGGACAAAAACAAAAAAAAAGGAAAAAAGAAAAGAAAAAAGGAAAGATAAAACCTAAAAAGGCAATTCAGAAAGCCAACTGAGTTCTCTTTTACCTAAAGCAGCAAAAGGCTTTCATTTGGTTTATAAGGACAGTTTGACTTGAATTGGTCCAACCCAACCATAGATTCGATCAAAATCAAAGAAAAAGGAGAAAGACCATCCAGTTCTTGAAAGTTCTATACTTGACAGTCCTACAAGTAAGAAGGACAAAATGATAAAATGCTTAAAGAAAGGGAAGAGTAAGAAAAGTAAAAAGAAAGAAAAGGTAGAAGAAGAAAAGAAACGAATTTGGGTACCAAACATTTTGCAAAGGCAAAGGCTATCCCAGTCAAAATTCAGGTTAACGCCAAAAAGAAAGAAGAATTCTCAAAGTTCAATCTTTTCATGCTCCCAACTGTCTAAAGTTCCAACAAGCAGTTTGTAGTGTGAAGGTTTGTCCATTGTGTCACAATAGCTCCAACTTACAAATGGCCTTCAATTAAACCCATGTCCCTTATAGACCCCATTTCAAGCCTATCAAAGACCTGTTGATCTCTCTTGGTAGGTAGAGTCTATTAGTGGAGATAGTTTGAATAAACATGAATATGAGATAGAAAATATTCAAACTCAATGAGACCCTTGGCCAAGTAATGTGTATGTGTCCATCTGAAGTGCAACAGTTCTTGCTTAAATAGAAATGATTCCCGAGCTTAGTATGGTAACTAGGATTTTCATGTTATAAATATGTTAATTTGGAAAATCAAGTCCTGAGGTACATTGACATTGATTTGGTAAAGCCAACATTTGATTTCAAAACCAAAATATAAAAAAAAACAAAAAAATTACAAAACCTTCAAGTTAAGGGAAGTATGTCGAATCATTGAACCTCAAAGGAAACATTGGGCAAAGTAAATGATTATTGCCAAGGTCATGAAGAAGCTACCAACTGACATGTTGAAACATAGTTTGAAATGGATATATCCCTGACTCTGCAAGCTTGGGGTCTCCACCATTCATGTTTTCAACATCTTGAAGATAAAAGACATAAATGTGAAGCATTTATCATTCCAATGTAAGACCTAAATGAGCATTTAAAAGGAATCAATGAGATCACTTTAGTTGATCATCTCGGTCTGTGAGTCGATAGAACCATTGTATGTGTTATTCATGCATATCATGCATACATGAGCATATCACATGGCATTTTCTTATATTGTATTGTCTATTCAATAGACACTCTATGAAGCAAAGATGAAGCGGGTATAGAATTAGGGGGCATTGAAGACCCATTGCTTGAGGAAACTCCAATCATTTTGCATAAGAAAGGAAGAAATGCATGCTTATTCGATGAGCTAGACAATATACAAACATCAACCAAAGCCTGCATGAGAAAAATTATTGGTTTGAGCCTACACAGGGGGCAAAGTTTCTCCTTTCAATATTTTTTGAGTTTATGTATGCACAAAACATTGTGAAAATCGCTTCCAATATTTTACGATGCAAGGGGCAAGGAGAAGATATGAAGGCTAGATAAAAAAAAAGAGAAAAAAAATATTTAAAAGTTAAAAGTTATAGTAAAAGTGCAAATTATAATTATCATTATTATTATACAATAATAGATCACTGAGAAGGAGCTAGTGGATTATGATCAAACAAAGTCCTGAAGAAGTCATCGCCCGTTAAAGGAGGAGGCATATCACCTATCCCGAGTCTACCCGAAGCAGGAGCACCTGAACCTCTATTACCTTGGAATTCAGATCTGTAGCGGTCCTCGTCTGAAGTAGATGACAGGATCTCATGGTCATAAGCTTGGGGTCCTCTAAATGATGAAGCACCAAAATCTCTCATTCCTTGAAACCTAAAGTCTCAAAAATCTTACTCTGACCGGTGATAAATTTTTTTAAAATGGGTAACCTGTTGATGACTAGCAGCTAACTCTTCTTGAAGTTTCTTGTTTTGATCCTCATGCATCCACTGTGAGCCAGAAAGAAAAAGAGTAAGAGCATACATAATCATGCATACATATAGCATAAATTATCATGGAACAAGAAAACCTACCAGGTAATTCATATCAATGCCCTATGGATGAGATGGGATCTCTGGTTGATTAGAATGAGAAAATGGAGGAGCAGTAAAGGAAGGTCTAGCCTTATGACCAAATGAGCCAGCAGCCTGCAACAATCATTAAAAAAAAGTCAAAACAAGTTAAGAAAGAAGCAATTGCAATGGAAAACGGTAAAAGTTTACCTGAGAAGTGCTAGCCTTGAGATGAGAGATAGACTCTATTCCCTCTCTGTGATTCTCCTCATTTTCCTTAGGAATCTCCTGTACACCAATAGGAGATACATCAAAGTTCAAGAGTCCTACTCGAATAAACTGGGTATAAGATGAAACTGGTAGATAGAGAAAGGTTTCAACATAATAATTGTGCCGAGCTAACCACCATGCATTCTCCGATATTAATGTGATATTTAAAGTATACTCCAGGCAACTCATCAGGATCCTCTGCCGCTTGGGACCAAGGAATCACTCATACACTCTCTCCCCGAGAAACCAGCCACTAGACATAGGGCTGACAATGACTAGGTGGGTATGTTGAAAAGGCAATGCGACATTGATGGAAGAAGTCCAGTTCGTCCGCTCTTCTGTGTTCCACTAGGTCAAATTGACCTACAAAATGACATAAGGTAAGTGAACTTTTATATAAATTTTAAAGTATACTAATACTATTTTACCCAGGTTAAGCAACTCAAGAGATAATGCTGGGTGTGCACATGGTGAGAGCCTGCAACTACTGCACGATCTGACAACCAAAAATTCAACCTTGGATACCTGACTCTCTCTCGGGAAATGCCAGGCACCCTCACAAGATTATGCTCACATGCCCATACCTACAACAATAATGAAAATCAAATTCATGCAAGAATAAGAATGGAATTGACATTGGTGGAAGAAGAGTACCTCGACAACCACTATAAAGCCAACAAAAGACTTCTTATTTCTGCAAATTTTATCAAGTCTATGGTAAAGATAGGCAAGGCTAGCTTCACCCCAGCCGCAAAGCGGTACCATACTCATATCAGTAAGGTCCCTCAACACTGACAAATGGATGGCAAATTTGGTGCTGCATAAAATGGTCGACCTGAGCAAATATAGTAAAAATCCTCGAGCATATTGCTTGACTGTTTCCCTACAAACCCATCCTTCATAGTTCATCCAATAACTCTGAATCGGCTCAAATTTTATGTAACACCCCTTCCCGACCTACATATGTAAGCCGAGTAGAGGTGCCACACTATCCTAATGTTGTTACCAATTTTACTCAGTCAATTCAATTTTTTTTAGTTCCGATTTTTACAGAAATTTTGCCATAATTTTGCCTAAAAATTGAGTCCCAAGTGTCGACAAAACTGGTTTTTTTTTCTGATTTTTAAAACATTTACACAAACCAATGCAAACAAAATCATTCTCAGTACACTCCCAATAAATCCCCCTTATAACCTCAACTACAACCTGCAAAAAGGATTTACACTTCTAGTACAACATAAAGTAAAAGTTTATTATGAAATACAGTAAATAAAATATTTGTTCACTATGCAGCGAAAAATAACAATATTTACAAATTCATATATATCCAAACTCAAGTTTTACAACCCATAAAATTTATACATTTCTTTGGCAATCAGTCTTTGATCTTTAAGCCCACTATCAACACCTCAAAATCTATACTCGACTCGGCCTAGAGGAACTCTCTGGTTCTTCCCTGTCACCTGCGCGAAGAATCACATTCGCGCTAAGCCAACGACTTAGTGGTACAAATTACAGTGCTATGATGCTTTAATGCCATGCTAATGTCACGCAATCAAGATTCAGATCAATTCAAGAGAATATTATATTTCAAATCTTACCGGTTTCAATAATGTATGTATAGTAGTCATCTCATTATTCATTTGTTTCACCATTCAATAGTCACATTTAAACAAACACAAGCATGGGCCAAAAAATAATCTAATATGCTATTCAAAGTTCAGAGTTACTGTTTTGGTCTATAATCATAATCATCAATACATTTATCCATGGATATTCAACTAGATTTGAGTTTACGACCCAGTCATTTCACCCAATCTAGTTTTAATAATTTGTTTTTGAGGCTTACGACCCGGTCATTTCACCCCAAAAACATCACATTTCACATTTTTCAACTGGAATCGGCTTACGACCCGGTCATTTCACCTATCCAGTGATTCATAGGCATGCCGCCAAAACCAGAACTCTGAAAATTGAATAAACATATTAGGCACACAATCATTTCATTCATTTGTTTATCAATATATTTTCATTTTATTTCTCATTTCCTATTCCACAATTAATTAGGCAACCATGCCTCCATTATATATTTCATTTGCATATCATAGCCAATAACCATAGCATCATATCTCAAATGATCTCAAATCACAATAAAACAATTCTTCATAATATCATATCTTTCACATTTCATATTCCATATTTCATTTCATCATTCAAATGGACATAATCAATGGCATTAACACATATTTTACATACTCATCACAACATTCACATCATACCAAACATACATTATTAATATGCATTAACAATGTATTAGATTTCTTAACACATTTACAATCAAATGTATGTTAAATCTCAACATCATATGAATGTATGAAATAATGTAATTTGTACTTACCTTAAAACCAACTCACACCAATCTATACACTTACTCTTCCAAGAATCCTCAACACTTAGGTTAGGGCAATTCAACCTCTTCACAACCTAATCCAAAAGGAGTATTAGCAAAATGACCATATGAATAGTACATTCTGGTTTTAGACTCCACTCTATCCTTATTTTGAAAAATTGTATAAAATAATATACTTGACTAAAAATTCTAAAATTTTTACAGAACTAAATTTTACATCTTAAAATCATTACTTTAAAATTTCAGATCAAACTGAACACAAAATCTTGGTCAAATAGTTCACCCAACCAGACTGCCTCAATTGCCCTGCATCCTGGCAGCAGTTCTGAACTTTGTGAATTCCATAAATTAAATTCAATCAAAGTAGTTCCAAATTATTTTTCTCAAATACTAGACTCACTAAGAAACAACATATCCAAAATTCAATTGAATATGATTTTTATACATTTTATTAAAAATCCCGAAATATAGCTGTCTCAGTTAAGGTACCTGCTGGAACAGGTTTAGTAAAAATAATCTTTCCAAAATCATAATCATTCCAAAATCGAATCAACATATTTTTCAGTCATTCTAGACTCATAGAGGCACAACATATTAAAAATTCACTACAAGAACATGTTTCTATATTTAATTAAAAATCATACAAGTCACAGCCTTTACTAATTGTAAAACAGAAAAAATTTCACTAAACACAACTCTTACTCTTCCATCACCAACACCAACCTAACTTCTTATCTTTAATTCCATTTCAACACTTTTACACACACCATACACAAACACACTCCAACCATCAACAACACTCCATCAAACTCAAACAAAATTCCAAATAGAACAAGAGAAAACTTACCAAAAATGATGAACTTCTTGAATTTCTAACTTGTTTTCTTCTTTCAATTAGCTCTTAAACTTCAAAAACCCTCACTTGCTCTCTTGTTTCCTTGAGGTCGGCCAACACAAAGAGAAAAGGAAAAAAAATGACAAAGTGAAGAGACAAAGTCAAATTTCCCCTTTCTTTAAACCTCCACCAAGCAATTTAAAAAGAAAATTACCTAAATACCCTCTTCTATACAATTAAACTCCCTTTCACTTACTTGCCCTTTTTAGTAATTTCATACATAACCAAAATAAATATCCTCTTCCTTTGACCATCCATTTGACTTGTGTATATGTTATATATATGTCCATATATACAACATATACACTCCTCTTTAAATTATTTTCTCTTTCCAATAACATATACATTTTAATTCAAATAAAACAACAATTATACTAAAACTTCTAGGGCACATTTTGGGATATTACATTTTATCTTGAAAGGCCCTTTAAATGATTGTTCCATACCAATTAACTGTTGGACTTCTTCGAATGTTATAATATCATTGGTAAGAGGGAGCGAAAGGCCATAGTACCGGATACAAGTTATGGTTGTATAATTGAATGGACCAATGGTCATCTCTCCTACAGGTAGGTGAAAAGTATGGGTCGTGTCCATCCACCGCTCTGATAATGCTTGAACTACACTCCTGTCTATCGGACATTCCTCGGGTGGTAATTGCAAGATAAAGCTTTCAAAACTGCAATCTCGGATAATCCGTTTTACCCGAGAAGGTGCTACATCATACCATTGTCGGGCTTTATAGACACACCCTCCACCCCAGATAAGGCAACAATCGCACTAACACAGAGTCAGGTAAGCTAACACAAGGTAAGTATATCATCATATCAATACCACTGATTTTTAGGCTATATTTATTTATGATCTATTTTTAGTCAATCTATTTATTTGTCTATTAAATTCTTAAATATAGTCATCTAATTAATTTATTTTTTCTAAATCTTAAAAATAACAAAAAAACAAAAACAAAAACAAAAACAAAACAAAAAACACAAAAACGAAAAATAATTTGCTGTTAAAATAAATAATTGAATTATTACCTTGGTTTTTTTTATTGGAACTGTGATGAAGCTGCATCCCGGCTAGTAGACTTATAGTTTCAATTTCATACCGTCGAATAAACTCTAATAACTCAGCATTAAATCGAGTTCCTGATCTCGAAGCAAGCATTTTCTCCTCAACTCTATGCTAAACTCTCTAATATCAAAATATGTGTAATTGTAGATGAAAAGAAGAGATGAGCCAAAGTTTATATTGATAAATTACAAAGGAAAAAGAAAAAAATAAAAAAGAGAAAAATAGTAGTCTTGTGAAAAAAAAAGAAAAAAAAGTAAATGTTACTATTGATAAATAGTCAATGAATAGTTAGTGAATAGTATATAAATAGTAACTACACAGTGAATAAATAGAAAACTCAATTATTCAATTCAATTATTCAGATATTTGCGTGTATATAAATATTTTTGCATTTTTAAAATATTTTTACACGCAGGGGGCAAGAAGATATAGGCATGGTAAAAAATAATTAATTTTTTTGCAAATTTCTTTAGTATCATACTGACTATAATTATTTTTTCAGATAACCAAATTATTTTTAAGTCCAAAACTTAGCTTAGTTCCAGAATCTAAATTCTCTCTTAAGTTCAGAACTTAGCTCGAGTTCAGAACTCAAATTATTTTTAAGTCTAGAACTTAGCTTAGGTCCATAACCTAAATTTTCTCTTAAGTCTAGAACTTAGCTCGGGTCCATAACTTAAATTATTTTTAGGTCCAGAACTTAGCTTAGGTCCACAACCTAAATTCCCTCTTAAGTCCAGAACTTAGCTCGGGTTCATAACCCAAACTACTCTTAAGTCCAGAACTTAGCTCGGGTTCGGAACCCAAATTATTTTTGAGTCTAGAGCTCAAACCAACCTTGGGGGTCCAGTATGGCTTCAAACCCAATAAAAAATCACATTGCTTTTCACTCTCTTTTGTCGCAGTCTCAGATCGCTCAAGCAAGGGGCAAACTGTAGACCCTTAATTTTTGACCCATTTCAGTATGATATTTTTAAAATAGTCCAAAATAATTTTTATGATATTTTAATTAAATAATATTTATTTTAATATTCATTACTTATAATATTTAATTTTAATAAAAATAAAAAAGGATAACAGTAAAAAAATAAAAAATAATAAAATCAGCGACAAAAAATTTTTGTCGTAAAAAATGAATTAGCTTGGGCCAATTCGCTGCAGGAAATTCCTACGGTGAATTGGCTGGCCCACGCCCCAGCTCGCGCACAAACTCTCACAATTCTCGTGTTGGCCCGCCCGTAGCCCGCAGCAGTTTTCACCAACATAATTTTTGTCAGCGTAGTTTTTTCTGAAACCGAATTCTTCTCAGTTTTTATTTCTTTTCCTAAATGGTTTTGATGTCCTTAGAAAATTAGAATTAGGCTTTTATTTTTTCCTATAAATACCACATTAAAACATATAAAAAAGGGGACGAAAATCGAATCTTTTGAAAAAGGAGATTTTGGAACCAAACTTGGGACTCTTAAAAATCTTTCGGCAAAAAGAAAACCTTAGAAAGCAAGGAGAAATCCAAGACACAACAACCAAAGGAGGCAATCAATCATATCCAGATTGCTTTGCTCAACCAAAACCAAATCTGAAGCAGGAAACAACTTGGTTCAATTTTTTCAATTTGGTGGAGCCTTCAAATGTAGGTAAATTGCTCTAACTTCAGTTTATTATGTAATATCCCAATTTGTGCCCTAGAAGTTTGGATATAATTGTTGTTTGATTAAATTTTGTGTATATGTTATGTTGATAAGAACAGAAATTGAAAAGAGAATGTTTATGTATTGTTTAAAAAAAAAAGGAAAGTAATGTGTAGAGAGAAAGTGTATATGTTGGGTATATGGTTATATATATAACATATAGATGGTCAATGGAAGAGGATATTTATGTGTGATATGTGAAATTTCTTTAATGGGCATATAAGTGACAAAGGTTAAGTTAAATGGATGAGGGCATTTAGGTAATTGCTTGGCTAGAATTGCTTGGTGGAGATTTAAAGAAGAAAAGAAGTTGACTTGTGTTTATTTTTCTTTTCTTCTCATTTGTGTGCCGGCTATCCAAGAAAAGAGAGAGCAAGAGAGGTGTTCTAAATGCTAGAATCAAATTAAAGGAAGAATCAAAGGATTAAGTTGGAGATTTGTGAAATTTCTTCATTTAAGGTAAGTACTCTCTTGTTTTCCTTTGTTATTTTGAAGTGGTGTTTGAGGTGATTTATGAATTGTTGATTATATAAATATGTGTGTTTGAGATGTGTTTATAAGTGTTAAAATTGATTGTAAGTTAAAAGGTTGAATTGGTGTTGGTTTTGGTTTGAAGATGGTAAGTTAAGGGTGATGTTTGGTTTTAGGGTTTTGAAGTGGTAAGTGATTGATTGTATGGTTAATATAGTGTTAATGTGAATATTGTGATGAATATGTAAAATATGTGTTAATAACATTGATTATATCCATTTGAATGAGGTTAAGTTGTGTATAATGTGTTCTTGATTCAATTAGAAGAGTTTTGGCTATGTTTAGGGTTTATTCATGAGAGACACGGCCAAACCTAAGAAGAGACACGGCCAAAACTAAATAGTTTTGGGAGACACGGCCAAGTCTATGGAAATTTGGCCGTGTTGGATGATTTTGGAGAAGACACGGCCATGTCCCTTGCCCATGTTTGCTTCTGTTGCTTTTGGTTGAGAGACACAGCCACAAGCTTGGCCGTGTCCCTTGAGTGTTTTGGCCACTGTGATTTTTCCTTACTCTTCTTACATGGTTGAGATTGAACTTACATTTGATAATGCATATGATACTATATGAACAAGGCTATGTATTATGCATTGTGAATGGTAATGTGTATATGAATAATGTACTTTGAAATTGCTATATTAATGAGGCTATATGTATAGTATGAATGGAGATATGAAATGATATGAGGCCATTGTGATTTGGCTATGAAGATTCCATTGAAAGAACATAAGTCATGTTTGCCTAATTGATGATGAGAATTGAGAATGAGATAATAAATGAATTGTGTGTCTAATGTGTTATTCATTTTCAGAGTTTTGTTATTGGTGGCATGCCTATTGGTAACATTCTCTTGAAGTTAGGTTGGATTTGATCCTTGAAGCCTAATTGAGATGTTACAACCCTTGAAGCTAGGTTGGGTTGGTTCTTGAAGCCAAGTTGGGTTGATACTTAGCATGCTTTGTTCCCCTTGAAGCTTGGTTGAACCTAAATCCTTAAAGCCTAGTTGGGTTTATGATAATGATAAATGTGATAATAAAACCAAAGCATTAACTCTGAAAATTGAATGGCATATTAGAGTGTTTTGGGCCCATGCTTGTCTTTGTATATAATGTGATTCTTGAATGGTAAAATCAATGGAACTATGAAGATGTAATATGAATATTGTTATGACATTAAATGTAGTATGATGTGGTAATGTGATGTGCTTCTATGTGTATGGTTTATGAAATATAAAGGTATGATGTTAGCTTTTCACTTATGATGTTAACTTTATGGTTTAGATGTGTAACATTACTTTGCCTTAAAGTATAATGTTGGTATATTTTGTACTACTAAGCCGATGGCTTAGCGCGATAGTGTTTGATCGCGCAGGTGACAGAGTTGAACCTGAGAGCTCCTCGAGACCACGTGAGACTAGACATTGAGGATTTTTCTTTTGGGACTTAAAGATCAGAGAAGAGCTGCCAATCATGTATATATTCTATGTTTTGTAAACTTTGATTTATAACATATTTGTAATAACTTCCGCTATGAATTATTAAACATTTTATATTTAGTGTCTTTTGGATTTCTTTTATTTGTTTGAGGTTGGTTTC
This sequence comes from Garcia nutans, assembly GCA_947685225.1. Taxonomy (NCBI): domain Eukaryota; kingdom Viridiplantae; phylum Streptophyta; class Magnoliopsida; order Malpighiales; family Euphorbiaceae; genus Garcia; species Garcia nutans. The sequence goes on from CANTUV010000017.1 coordinate 21,689,988, forward strand.
ACTTATTTACAAAGATATTTGTTGTGTCTTTTTAAACCGTGGCATTTTCTATATTCAGTATACGTATATTACGATCGTTTAAGCATGCTTGGTACGTATACAGGGTATAGAGGTGTTACAATTGTTTTGGTATCAGAGCCTAGGTTTGAGATTCTCAACCTAGGTCAAGTGTAAGAAAAAGAGTTTTTTTATTTTAAAAAGTGGATTTTTGAATAATATACATGTTTGGCATTGGCAGTCTCTGATCTTTAATGAGAGGTATTCTGCTGTGTTTGCAGATATAGGTTGTGATGGATTCTCACTCACGTCAGTCAGTCAAGGGTAGTGCTGAGAGTATAGCTCCTGATGAGATTAGAGAGGGAGCTAGAGTGGATAGTGCTGGAGAGGTACCTGCTTCTGTGTCGGGGAGACCAGCTGGTGAGGAGGTTCCGCCAGGTTGGTTTAGGCATGTGATTGATTTGTTGAGGCAAGCACCAGTACAACCACCATCGCCACCCCCACAGCCTTTGGTATCAGTGAGACAGTATGATAAATTAAGGAAATATGGAGCAGAAGACTTCTTGGGTACTATTGATCCAGCTGTAGCTGAGCAGTGGCTAGATAAAGTATAGAGAATATTTGTTCAGTTGTAAGCCACTCCAGAGGAAAAGTTTGATTATGCAAGATCATTGTTGCAAAAGGACGCATATGACTGGTGGAAGACAGTGCCCCATGCTATGGATGATCCACCAACATTGTCCTATGCTGATTTTCTAAGAGAGTTTGAATTGAAGTATACTCCTAGGGAGTACAAAGATGTGAAGAAAATGGAGTTTCTAAGCTTGAAGCAAGATCACCGGACTGTGACAGAATATGAGTTAGAGTTTATCCGGTTGAGCCAGTATGCTGGGGGTATTATATCTAATGAGATTGATAGATGCCGGAGATTTGAGGAGGGATTGAGGCCCTCTATCATGTGTTTGGTGGCTGGATCTAGATATCATGATTTTTCCCAGCTGGTTGCAGCAGCTAGGAGTGTGGAGAGAGCTCAGGTTATTGCAACTGCTTCAGAGGAAGAGATCAGGGTTAGAAGGCCCCAGTTTGAGGCAGGGTCTTCGTCTGTGAAAAGAGGTAAAGGAAGTTTTGTTCCTTGGGTTAGTAGGAGTCAGAGGCCAGCGGGTAGGTCAGTACAGTTTCAGAGGCAGAGATCTAGACCTACAGTTTCAGTGGCGAGTGCTCCAACCGCAGTGACTCAGAGATCCACCTTACCCATATGCATTCATTGTGGTAGGCCACATGGTGGTACTTGTTGGAAGACTGGTGTAGCAGGGGTATGTTTTAGACGTGGATCTCCTGATCATTTTGTGAGAGATTGTCCTGAGAGACAGGAGCAGATGTCAATGGATACTGCAACTTCTCGACCTAGTGTGAGGGGAGGTCGAGGAGGCAGAGGTTTCGGCAGAGGAGGCAGATCTGGGTTCAGTTCTAGAGGAGGTTCTACATCCAGGGAGAGTAGACCAAAGGAGGCTGGATCTTCTCAGAGGATTTATGTGATGCAGAGGCAACCAGATGCTTCAGCAGTCATAGCTGATACTTTTTCTTTATTTGGTATTTCAGTACTTGCTTTGATTGATCCCGGATCCACGCATTCATATATTAGTGCATCTGTTTTGCCTGTGTCTGATGTGCATGCTGAATCCCTAGGATTTGATGTATTGGTGACAAATTCGTTAGGGCATAGTGTGATTGTTAGCAAAGTGCACCGAGATAGTGCAGTAGTGGTTCAAGGTGAGGAGTTTCTTGGAGATTTGATTGAGATGCCTTTTAAGGAATATGATGTGATCCTAGGCATGGACTGGTTATCTAGACATGGAGCTGTGGTTGACTGCCAAAAGAAAGTTGTTAACTTGAGAACCAGTGATGATAGAGAGGTGATAGTATCTAGTGAGCAGGGACAGCTAGCATCTTTGTTTGTTTCAGCTGTTGCAGCTAGAAGATTGATTAGAAAAGGGTGTGATGCTTACCTTGCTTATGTTGTAGATATGAGAGTAAAGGGTTCTCAACTTGATAGTATACCCACCATTGCAGAGTTTCCAAATGTGTTTCCAGAGGAGTTGCCAGGGATACCTCCTGAGAGAGAGGTGGAGTTTGGTATTGAATTATTGCCTGGTACCACTCCTATCTCTATTACTCCTTATAGAATGGCACCTACTGAACTGAGAGAACTGAAGGTGCAGTTGCAGGAGTTGTTGGATAAAGGGTTTGTTCGCCCTAGTGTTTCGCCGTGGGGAGCTCCTGTTCTGTTTGTGAAGAAGAAGGATGGTACTATGAGATTGTGTATAGATTTTAGGCAATTGAACAAGGTGACTATTAAAAATAAATATCCTTTGCCTAGAATTGATGATCTCTTTGATCAATTGAAGGGTGCAGTAGTATTTTCCAAAATTGATTTGAGATCAGGGTACCATCAATTGAGGGTCAGAGCTGAAGATGTTCCTAAGACTGCTTTTCGGACCAGGTATGGGCATTATGAGTTTCTAGTTATGCCTTTCGGTTTGACGAATGCACCTGCAGTTTTTATGGACTTGATGAATAGGGTGTTTAGGCCCTATCTGGATCAGTTTGTAGTGGCCTTTATTGATGAGATTCTGGTGTATTCGCGTAATGAAGAGGAGCATGATAAGCATCTGAGGATTGTGCTACAGATTTTGAGAGAGAAGCAATTGTTTGCTAAACTGTCAAAGTGTGAGTTTTGGCTTGACCAAGTTACTTTTCTCGGTCATATAGTTTCAGCAGAGGGTATTAGAGTTGATCCGAGTAAAGTTGAAGCTATTTTGAATTGGAGTCCACCAAAGTCTGTGACTGAAGTTAGAAGTTTTCTTGGTTTAGCAGGCTATTACCGATGGTTTGTGAAAGGATTTTCTTTGATAGCTACTCCACTTACCAGATTACTTCGAAAGGGAGTTAGATTTGTGTGGACAGATCAGTGTCAGGCTAGCTTCGATCAGTTAAGAGAAATGTTGACTTAAGCGCCTGTTCTTACTTTACCTGTGGAAGATAAACCATATGTGATTTACAGTGATGCTTCACATAATGGTTTGGGTTGTGTTCTGATGCAAGAAGGTAAAGTTATAGCTTATGCTTCTCGACAGTTGAAACCGCATGAGCTCAATTATTCGACCCATGATTTAGAGTTAGCAGCCATTGTGTTTGCATTGAAGATTTGGCGACACTATTTGTATGGGGAGAAGTGTTTTATCTATACAGACCATAAAAGTTTGAAATATTTGGGTGTTCAAAAAGAGCTTAATCTTCGACAGAGGAGATGGTTGGAATTGATTAAAGACTACGACTGTTTGATTGATTATCATCCTGGTAAGGCAAATGTTGTTGCTGACTCCTTGAGTCGGAAGTCTTTAGCAGGTTTAACTGTTTATTCGCTCTCGTTGCTTGTTGAGTTGAGAGCGTTGCATGCCAGTTTTGTATCTTGTGATGATGGTGCATTGTTGGCACAATTGCAATTGAAACCAGTATTGTTGGATCAGATTAAAGAGGCTCAATTGGCTGATGATAAGATTCAGAAGATTGTTTCAGATTGTCAGAATGGAAAGAGTCGAGATTTCATTGTGAGAAGTGATGGAAGTATTTGGTTTAAGAACAGATTGTGTGTACCTGATGCTACTAATTTGAGAAGGATCATTTTAGAAGAAGCACATCAGTCCGTATTTGCTATGCATCCGGGCAGTACAAAGATGTATCATGATTTGAAGCAGCTTTACTGGTGGTCTGGTCTGAAGAGAGACATTGCAGATTTTGTGTCTAAATGTCTCACATGTCAGAGGGTAAAAGCTGAGCATCAAGTTCCAACAGGGTTACTTCAACCTTTATCAGTACCTGAATGGAAATGGGATAGAGTAACCATGGATTTTGTATCTGGTTTACCATTGACACAAAGGAAGCATGATGCTATTTGGGTGATTGTTGACAGGTTGACTAAAACAGCTCATTTCCTTCCGGTTCGGATGGATTACTGTTTAGAGAGGTTAGCTGAGCTATATATTCATGAGATTGTGAAGTTGCATGGTGTCCCAATTTCTATAGTATCTGATCGAGATCCCCGGTTTACTTCAAGGTTTTGGAAGAGTTTACATGGTGCTTTGGGTTCTCGACTACACTTCAGCACTGCTTTTCATCCACAGACAGATGGGCAGTCAGAGAGAGTGATACAGATTATCGAGGACATGTTGAGAAGCTGTGTCATTGATTTCTCTGGAAGTTGGGATGGATTCTTACCACTTGTTGAATTTGCTTACAATAACAGTCACCAATCCAGCATTGGTATGGCACCATTCGAAGCGTTGTATGGTAGATGGTGTAGGACACCTCTATGTTGGAATGAGCTTAGAGAAGGTAAGATAATTGGTCCTGATTTGGTTAAAGAAACTGAAGAGAAAGTGAAAATGATTCGAGATAGGTTGAAAACAGCTTCAGACCGACAGAAGTCTTATTCGGATTTGAAGAGGAGAGACATAGAATTTGATGTTGGAGATAAGGTATTTTTGAAGGTGTCTCCTTGGAAAAAGATCTTGAGGTTTGGTCGGAAAGGGAAATTGAGTCCTCGTTTCATTGGACCGTATGAAGTTTTGGAAAGAGTTGGACCAGTTGCTTATTGGCTTGCTTTACCACCTGAGTTAGAAAGGATCCATAATGTATTCCATGTTTCTATGTTGAGGAGATACAGGTTAGATCCATCTCATGTGTTGCCAATTGAATCTATCGAAGTGAGTCCAGACTTGACATTTGAAGAAGAACCAGTTGCTATCTTGGCATTTGATATGAAAGAATTAAGAAATAAGAAAGTGCCTTTGGTGAAGGTTCTATGGAAGAATCATGCAAAGGAAGAGGCAACTTGGGAGAGTGAGCAAACAATGCGAGATCAATATCCTCAACTATTTCAGACTTGATATCAGGTAATTTCGAGGATGAAATTTCTTTTTAGAGGGGGAGAATTGTAATATCCCAATTTGTGCCCTAGAAGTTTGGATATAATTGTTGTTGGTTTGAATTTTGTGTATATGTTATGTTGATAAGAAAAGAAATTGAAAAGAGAATGTTTATGTATTGTTAAAAAAAAAAAGGAAAGTAATGTGTAGAGAGAAAGTGTATATGTTGGTTATATGGTTATATATATAACATATACATTAGTCAAAAGGGATGGTCAATGGAAGAGGATATTTATGTGTGATATGTGAAATTTCTTTAATGGGCATATAAGTGACAAAGGTTAAGTTAAATGGATGAGGGCATTTAGGTAATTGCTTGGCTAGAATTGCTTGGTGGAGATTTAAAGAAGAAAAGAAGTTGACTTGTGTTTATTTTTCTTTTCTTCTCATTTGTGTGCCGGCTATCCAAGAAAAGAGAGAGCAAGAGAGGTGTTCTAAATGCTAGAATCAAATTGAAGGAAGAATCAAAGGATTAAGTTGGAGATTTGTGAAATTTCTTCATTTAAGGTAAGTACTCTCTTGTTTTCATTTGTTATTTTGAAGTGGTGTTTGAGATGATTTATGAATTGTTGATTGTATGAATAGGTGTGTTTGAGATGTGTTTATAAGTGTTAAAATTGATTGTAAGTTAAAAGGTTGAATTGGTGTTGGTTTTGGTTTGAAGATGGTAAGTTAAGGGTGATGTTTGGTTTTAGGGTTTTGAAGTGGTAAGTGATTGATTGTATGGTTAATATAGTGTTAATGTGAATATTGTGATGAATATGTAAAATATGTGTTAATAACATTGATTATATCCATTTGAATGAGGTTATGTTGTGTATAATGTGTTCTTGATTCAATTAGAAGAGTTTTGGCTATGTTTAGGGTTTATTCATGAGAGACACGGCCAAACCTAAGAAGAGACACGGCCAAAACTAAATATTTTTGGGAGACACGGCCAAGTCTATGGAAATTTGGCCGTGTTGGATGATTTTTGGAGAAGACACGGCCGTGTCCCTTGCCCATGTTTGCTTCTGTTGCTTTTGGTTGAGAGACACGGCCATAAGCTTGGCCGTGTCCCTTGAGTGTGTTGGCCACTGTGATTTTTCCTTGCTCTTCTTACATGGTTGAGATTGAACTTACATTTGATAATGCATATGATACTATATGAACAAGGCTATGTATTATGCATTGTGAATGGTAATGTGTATATGAATAATGTACTTTGAAATGCTATATTAATGAGGCTATATGTATAATATGAATGGAGATATAAAATGATATGAGGCCATTGTGATTTGGCTATAATGATTCCATTGAAAGAACATAAGTCATGTTTGCCTAATTGATGATGAGAATTGAGAATGAGATAATAAATGAATTGTGTGTCTAATGTGTTATTCATTTTCAGAGTTTTGTTGTTGGTGGCATGCCTATTGGTAACATTCTCTTGAAGTTAGGTTGGATTTGATCCTTGAAGCCTAATTGAGATGTTACAACCCTTGAAGCTAGGTTGGGTTAGTTCTTGAAGCCATGTTGGGTTGATACTTAGCATGCTTTATTCCCCTTGAAGCTTGGTTGAACCTAAATCCTTGAAGCCTAGTTGGGTTTATGATAATAATAAATGTGATAATAAAACCAAAGCATTAACTCTGAAAATTGAATGGCATATTAGAGTGTTTTGGGCCCATGCTTGTCTTTGTATATAATGTGATTCTTGAATGGTAAAATCAATGGAACTATGAAGATGTAATATGAATATTGTTATGACATTGAATGTAGTATGATGTGGTAATGTGATGTGCTTCTATGTGTATGGTTTATGAAATATAAAGGTATGATGTTAGCTTTTCACTTATGATGTTAACTTTATGGTTTAGATGTGTAACATTACTTTGCCTTAAAGTATAATGTTGGTATATTTTGTACTACTAAGCCGATGGCTTAGCGCGATAGTGTTTGATCGCGCAGGTGACAGAGTTGAACCTGAGAGCTCCTCGAGACCACGTGAGACTAGACATTGAGGATTTTTCTTTTGGGACTTAAAGATCAGAGAAGAGCTGCCAATCATGTATATATTCTATGTTTTGTAAACTTTGATTTATAACATATTTGCAATAACTTCTGCTGTGAATTATTAAACATTTTATATATAGTGTCTTCACCATCTACATCACCATCACCTTTTTCCATAGGCAACACTTCAACTTGGTTCTTTCGAATAAAATTGGGTTAACAAGCTCTTGAAGATTAGTGTTTAAAGAAAGCTTCCTTGAAGGTTTGTAGACTTAAGAAAGCTCCATTCCATCTTTCAAACGTAGAATCATCAATTGAAGAGGGCTTCAGTTCTTCATCAACATCGAAGGGGAGCTGGGAAGAAGACAAGTTGTCCAACACTTGGCATCTACAAAGGGTTTTTCTATTCTCTCTTTTAATTCATTTCTAGATTGTTGTTCTTTATTAAGAGAATTAATATTTCAATGGATAATTCTGATTTGATTTATATTGAGATGAATGTTTTAAATTGATGATGACGAGCTAATTTACTCATGCCTAGGGTTTGTAGTTGATTTGTTCGAATGCCTTGATTTGATATTTCCTTTAATATACCTTGTTATTTGTTGATTGTATTGGATTGAATGTTAGGTTAATAGATTAGCTACCTATTAATCTCTTAATATTAGATGATGGACCGAGAGGTGAAATTTGATATCGGAACTATACAATTAACCACCTTATGAATGAATTAGAAATATAAGTTCTTAGGTTTCAATAATTTGCAAATGTAAAATAATTGGTTGTTGTTAATTCATGAATGTGAAAACTAATGAATTTGTAATTGACTAATTAAACTCAAGGAACAAATTAAATTACAAGGTTATGTTAATGGAATATTTGAGAATTAAGCTTTGATTGAATTGATCTACAACCCTAGGTATCTTTCCAAGAATTAAAACAATTCTAAGCACACCGTTAATTATTCACTTGCTATTTTACTTTTATTATAATTTCACCAATATTGCAAACACCACATTCCCATCCTTTAAATTATTTTGTTTAAATCAAATTACTAAGAACAACACCTTCCTTGTGAGATGACCTTGGGCGATCATCGTTGCTACAATTACCTCGTATACTTGCGAGTGTTGCTTTGTAATAGTACTTAATTCAAGTGCAATAAGTTTTTAGCGCCATTGCCGGGGAAGGCTCTTTAAGTAATAATAGTTAAATTTTTTTTAATTTAATTGTTTGTTTGTTTTCTTTTAATTACTAAGTGTTTTTATTGTAAAGATGTAGTTTTCAAGGCACGAGGGAGTTTATGATACGAATACTAATTCTGAAATGGCATGGCAGTTAGCAAAATTAACAAGTCAACTTAAGATGCTAAATGCAAGAGGAAGAGCACCTATGCCACGCCAAGAGATATGTGCAGCATATGGCAATATAAGACATAGTGCAAACATGTATTCAATTGGTTTTGAACAATACCAAGAGAAGCAAGAGCAAGCATATGACTTTGAACCTTTCCAACAATGGGGTGGGAATGACCTACATTCTAATCCTTATAATCCATGTTGGAGAAACCACCAAACTTTTTCTTGGAAAAATCAGCAGCAAATTCCACCTCAAAAATTTTGTCAACCTTATCAAAGAGGTCCTTAATTTCAAGAACACTTTTTAAACCAAGATCAACTTAATAAACCCACATTGGAAGATAGTTTGAATGCCTTCATTCAAATTAGCACACAAAATAAAGATCAACTCAAGAAACCCACATTGGAAGATAATTTGAATGCCTTCATTCAAATTACACACAAAATCAAGAAGGGAGAAATGAGAGGTTTGATTCTTTGGAGGTATCATTGAAGACGGTGGAAACTCAAGTTGGGAAATTGGCAAATCAAATCCATGCACAACAAAAAGTGGAATCTCCTTGCCAATTAGAGCAAACCAATGCAATCACAATTATGAGTGAAATGGTAATACATAACAAAGTTTGTGATTCTTTGGATGCAGACACTAATCAAGAAGATAGTGGCGTGGAGATACTACCCAATGCAGAGAAACCAGCCAATCAAAGGAGGGGGAGAATTTAGAGGCATCAACCTCACCAAAGTTGCATGAATCTTCCAATCCTTATATGCCACCAATTCCATTTCCATGTAGCTTGAAGGATGAGATGCAAGGTAAGCAACTTTCTAAAATCTATGCCATGCACTCTAAAGGAGATAGTGAAAATAAGCTTGAGATGGCTATGACCTTGGAAGAAGAGCCAGAAATGCCCAACTTAGAAATTGAGGAGTGTAAGCTAATTTTAGATGTTGAGTTTGTTGAGAGGGGACTTGACATTGTTAAAGTGGAGGAAAAAGTGATTCAACCAAACTTGGATGAACTTAAAGAGTTCCCAAAAATCATCTCTTCTACTCTTGGTGCTAAGGAAGAGCAAAAAACTGATATACCCATGTTGCACAAAGACAAAGATTATTACCAATTTCCTATAGCACTGGAGGATCACCCCAAGGCGACCTTCACATGTCCCTTTGAGACATTTTCTCTTCAAGGAATGCTATTTAGGCATTGCCGTACACCGGGTATCTTTCGGAGTTATATGCTATCTATCTTTTTAGACATTAGTGACAAATTCATTATGGGTAGAAGTAGAACTGTATACTGCATATGGGAACGATGGAAATTAGGTTTTATCTGAACTTTCTCCTTTAATTTATGCATACATACATTGGGGACAATGTGAATCTTTAAGTGTGGGGTGCAGTTTTACTTTTAACTTGTTTTTGTTTTAAGTTTTAGTGATGTAATGTTTTTCTTTGAATAAATGAATTTTGAAAAGTTCAATTGTTATAAAATTGTTGATAGATGACCTTTGAATTTTCGAAGCATGAATTTGAGAATTGATTAGAATTGGTGCTTATTGTCAATTTTGTTGGTTTTCCTTGCATTGCCTTTAAACTAGTGAGGAATTGAGCCATCAACTTATTATTCTTTATTGTGTATAAATATCTTTTATTGATGAATTGTTAGAACTTGCTTTAACATGCATTTTAAGACTAAATAAAAATTTCAATTAGGCATCAATATGATTAAGGCAATTTAGGTGAACGCATTTTGGCTTAAAAAGACCAACCTTACATTTGACCTTAGTTCGCCAACTTTGAGGTTATTTTATTTTTCCTTATTTTTTTCTTTTTCAAAGCACCATTAGCTTGAACCATGTCATTTTAACTATTGCCCATTAGGTCAAGAGCATTTTAAGAGCTTTAATGATGGAGTGTTGTGTTGAATAAAGTGTGGGGTTAAATTCAACGGGTTTAAAATTATAAATTATTGTAATCTTTAGTTGGAAACCCTATTAGTGTTTAAAGAAAGCTTCCTTGAAGGTTTGTAGACTTAAGAAAGCTCCATTCCATCTTTCAAATGTAGAATCATCAATTGAAGAGGGCTTGAGTTCTTTATAAACATCAAAGTGGAGCTAGGAGGAAGACAAGTAGTCCAACACTTGGCATCTACAAAGGGTTTTTCTATTCTCTCTTTTAATTCATCTCTAGACTATTGTTATTTATTAAGAGAATTAATATTTCAATGGATAATTGTGATTTGATTTATACTGAGATGAATGTTTGTTTTAAATTGATGATGATGAGCTAATTTACTCATGCCTAATGTTTGTATTAGATTTGATCGAATGCCTTGATTTGATATTTCCCTTAATATACCTTGTTGTTGGTTGATTGTATTGGATTGAATGTTAGGTTGATAGATTAGCTACCTATTAATCTTTAAATATTGGATGACAGACCGAGAGGTGAAATTTGATATCGGAACTATACAATTAACCACCCTATGAATGAATTAGAAATATAAGTTCTAGGGTTTCAATAATTTGCAAATGTAAAATTATTGGTTGTTGTTAATTCATGAATGTGAAAACTAATGAATTGGTAATTGACTAATTAAACTTAAGGAACAAATTAAATTACAAGGTTATGTTAATGGAATATTTGAGAATTAAGCTTTGATTGAATTGATCTATAGCCCTAGGTATCTTTCTAAGAATTAAACCAATTCTAAGCACACCATTAATTATTCACTTGCTATTTTACTTTTGTTATAATTTCACCAATATTGCAAACACCACATTCCCATCCTTTGAATTATTTTATTTAAATTAAATTATTATGAGCAACACCTTCTTTGTGAGATGACCTTGGGGCAATCATCGTTGCTACAATTACCTCGTATACTTATGAGTGTTGCTTTGTAGTAGTACTTAATTCGAGCGCAACAGTAAAACTACCAGGATCTTTTAATTTCTTAGGCAACCTCTTTTGCAAAATTGCTGAACTCTTTTCTGAAAATTGCACCAAAGATACTTCCTTAAGTTTCCTTTTGTAAGAAAGGAGATCTTTAAAAAATTTAGCATAAATGGGTATCTATGATAAAGCTTCAACAAATTGGATATTAATGTGCAGTTGTTTAAAGACTTCAAGAAACTTACCAAACTGAGCATCCATCTTATCCTTGTTCAACCTTGATAGATAAGGCACTCGAGGTTGGCATTCCTTCACTATTGGACTGGGTACTTATGGTTGATTCCGTTTCTCATTTTCCACTACAACCTTCTCACCTAAAGCGACAGTAGGGTTATCTTCTTTTTCTTGTGTCTTAGCCTCTTCCTCAATCAATTCTTCTCTTTTCTTAACATCAGCACCCTTAATTTACTTTCGACTCCTTAAAGTAATTGCCTTCAACCTCTCCTTTGGGTTTGCCACAGTATTGCTAGAAAAACTCCCTTGTGATCTTTCATTGAGTAACTTGGCAATTTGCCCCATTTTGTTTTCCAAGTTGTGAATAGATGCTTACTAATCTCTAAGGGTTGTTTCAGTTAATTGAAATATGTTTTCTGAATCTACAAAAAACTTCTCCATCATGTCCTCCAAATTGCTTTTTCTTGGAGGGAGAGCTTGTTGATGTTGAGGATGCTGAAATCCAGGGGAGGCCTTGGATTATTTTGATTACTCAAGGAGAAATTAGGATGATTTCTCTACCCTGGATTATATGTGATGATGTATGGGTTGTTCTGCTGTTGCCTTGGCATATTCCCGACAAAATCTACTTACTCTTGTCTAGCAAACATATTGCTGCTTTGACAATCTTGAATTTGATGTCCACCCCCATACCATTCACAAGATATCACTTGCATTGATTTCCCTGAAGATGAAGCTAAAGAATCAATCTTTTTATTCATTGCTTCCAATTATGCTGTCAAAGCCACCACAGGATCCAATTGATGTGAACTAGTCGCCCTCAGTTTTCCTTGTTCCCTTGGAGTTTGCCATTGATAATTGATAAGGGCCATATCTGTAATCAAATCCCTTGCTTTTTCAGGAGTCTTTTTATTTATGGTACCCCCGGCTGCTGCATTAATGGATTGTTTGCTTACATAATTCAATTTATTGTAGAAAGTTTGAATCTGAAGCCATAGTGGAAGCCCATGATGAGGACACCTTCTCATTACATCTTTAAACCTCTCCCAAGCATCATAAAGGGTCTTACCATCTTACTGAAGAAAAGATGAAATATCATTCCTCAACTTGGTAGATTTGGACGGTGGAAAGTATTTCTCTAGGAATTTTTCTACCAACTGACCCCATGGGTTGAAAATGTTTGGGGGAAAATATTTTAGCCATTTCTTCGGTCGGTCTCTTTAGATGTAAAAGGCATGCTTCCACTTAGAGGATGATGTAAAAGGCATGTTTCCACTTATGGGTGCCTTATTTATTAAGTTTTGTAATTTAACTTAAGTTATGGATTTTGGATCATTGTAAATGCAATGTTTCCAGCAATTGGTGGGTGTCCTATTTTATTTTCTTATATTTTTTACATTAGACATTGCAAAGGCATATTTCCATCTAGTATGGATGTCCATTCAATTTGATTGCTTTGATTTTAATATAATAAATATTTATTTATTATGATTGCATGTAATATGGATTGTATTATAATAATTAAGAATTTAATAATATTTAGACCTAAAAAGGAGGCCGATCCTAATGAATCGGGTGATATGGGGTGCTGGGTCATTCTCACCTACCCCATGCATACCTAACTTTTCGAACCCAATAGGAGGTTGGGGATTCCATAGGAATCGAGTTATCTAGCCCTTTCTTTTCTTTCTAGGCCCGCCCGAGTGGCTATTCCATTTCTCTGGGTTTAGGCCTGTGTTCTCTAAGTCCCTGAGCCTAACAATATCAAAGTCCCAAGAACCATTCTACTGGGAGTGGGGGTGAAAATTCCCACTTATAATGGGAAACTATAAATTATCTAGGAAGAAGAGTCATGATTGTCACATTTTTTATGCAAAAACTATTACCCATTGCATTTTGGGAGTTATTGCCAAAAAAAGTTTGGCAAACTCTAACAGTATAACACCCTTATACCCTATATACGTAAAATACATACATCCAGTATATGTAAAATACACATATAAAGTATGAAAATGCTACAACCCAGTAAAAAAAAAATTTCACATTTCTAATTTAAAATCTCAAACACTTTAAAATGTATATTTAAATAGTAAATAAAATATTCTTTTTAAATTATGGGTTCTAAAATAAGCATTTTATATAAAAATCTCTGAAAAAAATTTACCAGAGTTTTTTCTGTAGGCAAGAAGTCCCAAAAATTCAACTGTTACACAACCTGCATAAACACACTCTCAATAAAAAATAAATCACACCTTTCACCCCAAGTTCTCAATTTCTCGACATTTTCTCAAAATATTTATTCATATACATATATGTACCAAAACACACATATGAAATCCCACATTACACAATTAATCCAAAGAGTTTTTATAATTTACAATATATATACTTTAAAATTAGAAATATAATATACATAACATCAACATGCACTATAACATAAAATATATGCATGATGGCAACTGGCACTGATCTGGAAGCAGTAAAATCAACTCAATCAACCTCAAGTCTACACCTAACTAGGTTTAGTAGAACTCTCTGGATCTACCAGATCACCCTTGTTACTTGCGCGATGAAATGCAATTGCGTTAAGCTAAAATCCTAGCAGTACAAACTTTGATAATAATAAAACTTTAATACAATGCCAATGCATAGTGCTTTTGCATGTTATGTCACAATGTTGTACTCAATTCCATTTTAAAACTCAATCTTTAATCTTTTTATAATTCACATAAACACATACACAAGCATGGGCCTGAATGAACTAATAAAATACTCAAATTCCAGAGTTACTATTTTGGTCTATATTGACACCAAGTGTATAGCCTCGAAGGCAAATCATATATCAGTGATGCCTAGCGTCTATCCCCAAAGACAAATAATGAGGATAACCTCATAGGCATGTCACTAAGCATAGAACTCTGGAAATTTAATAACATACTGGGCACACAAATAATACATGTTTTCCATAATCAAGTCTTATTACATTATTTCAATTTCTCATTTCACATTAAAATCACATTACCCAAATATTTTTGGGTCATTCTCACATAATGCAAATAGATCATATTTTATTCATTTTAGCCAATAATAATGTCTTTGCATAATGCATATAATGTATACATAACAATTCACATTTCATAACACAAATGTTCATGAATGTTCAAGCTACCAAGTAGCTTAACACATTTTCCATCCAAAATATGTTGGGCCAAACATGATGCAAACATATCCCATTTATCAAAAGCTTGTACATAACTTAAATAGCACTCAAATCCAAACTAAAAATCTTCCACCAACCTTCACTTCCAACTTTCCCTTCAATAATAGGGTTGAGCAATTCACTTCTTCTTAATGCCTATTCAAAATGTGAATAAATACCTTCATTTAGGATCACATTTTAAGGCATTTCAACCATAGAACCCTAATAAAACATCACTACTACAAATTTTCAAAATTATGCCTAATCTTACTTTAACTTTGAAATTCCATGTTAATCCATTTGAATTAGTGTTTTAAGTTTATTTACATCATTAAAAAATGTCATAACATGTTTTAACCAATTACATTAAATAAACACATGCTCTTATACAAAACCCTAAAATACCACAACCTTCATCATTTAAGGTTCTTCATTCCAACTTATTCCAATTATTAATCAAAGCTTATTTCCATCACTTATACCATTAATTAACATGATTTAAACATTAAAATCAAACAAATACCAATACTTTGAAAATTCCCTTACAAAACCCTAAATTCAACACTACCTTATCCAAACTCTTACCAAACTTAGTTAAATCCATCATTTGACTTTAAAATCCTTGTTTATACATCAAAAAAACACATTTGGAATCTATTTGCACAATTAAAACAAATGATTCCAAAAGTCCAAATTTTTCATAACCCTAAATTATCTCTTTCAAACAATCTCAACTCAAACTTAATCATTTCTTTAATCTAACTTGAAAATAATTAATAACCAATCAAAATACCTTCATACATAGCAATTCAATCAATTAAATCATTCTAATACAAAATCCCAAAATCCACATATTCACAATTTCATGGAATTACAAAGAACTTGCAAAATTGGTAAAGAAATTTACCAATTGATGAAGAATTCATAAAAACTCCACTTGAATCCTTAAAATTCTTTCAATCCTTGGTGTATAGAAGAAGAAGAAAGCTTCCTTGGTTGGCTATGCAGGTTCAGCCACCTTAAGAAGAAGAAGAAGATGATGATGATGATGAAGACCATTGTTTAATTTCTCTTTCTTTCCACTTTCAAAAATAACCATATAAATATTATTATATTTTTAATAATTAATTAATTAATTAAATATCATATTTTACCTTTTTCATTTAAAAATAATTTATTTTAAATTTATTTAATTAATTTTAATTTTATAAAGTATATTTACAGTTTTGCCACTTGACTTTTGACTTTTCTTCTTAAAGTGTTGACTTTTGTATATGTTATGTATATTTAATATATATTTCACATATACTCTTTACTTTTTCACTTAAAATCCTTCAAATTTTCCTTTAAAATATTTAATTTTTTTTAATTTTTTTTAAAAAAATGATTGATGTTACAAACAGAGTTAAGCTTATTTTTAAAAGAACTTATTGCAACATCTCTAAAAGTATCCCTAGCTGAGCGTTTAGAAAAAGAAATTCTAATTATTCTTTCCAAAATGGAGTAAATATTTCCTCTGAGTTTTTTTTTTATTTAATGGAACATTTACAAACTCATTTGCCATATAAAGCTATAATTACAAGACCAGTACAATATCATTGGATGTTCCTTTTTGGAAGATATATGAAACACCCAAAGTGAAATGTTAAAAATAAAGCCAAAATAGAAGCTTCAATTTGTAATGCTTTTATATTGGAAGATGCATCAACTTTCTATTCTTATTATTTCTAGCCTCATATAATAACAAAATTGCATGAAGTCTTTCAGAATGATGATGGAGGTATTCAAGATCAATCTAAAGGTCATCTGTCTATTTTTAAACCTCCATGTCGACTACACGGCAAACCAATCAAGTGAAGGTTGGAATAAAGAGAATATTCTACAGCTCATACTTACATATTGTTGAATTGTGATGAAGTTACACCTTATCTCATGTAGCAAATTTAAAGTAAAAAATATTTAAATTCGCATATAACAAAAAATCTTTAAATTTTGAATGATAATGATGTTTTTGTAATCTATTTCAGTAAACTCATTGAATACTTACTAGATTTTTATGAAAATATAACAAATTCACAAGCTGATGTTGAAGTAGAGAGTAATTTTCCCTTGTAGTTTCAATAAATATGTAAGTTCTAATTCGTTGCTGGTAACATTTTCTTAATCTTTGTTATTTGTTCAATTTTTTGCAATTTGAACTTATTGATTTAGGCAACCGAAAATGGGCACACGATTCTTGATAAATGTTTGAATGGTCTAGCCCAAGATCCATTATCAGCTATTAGATTTTATAAAGTATATTTTGTTAATGATTATAAATTCCACATTGAATCTCACTATACTATGAGAGCAACTACTAATAGTGGTGTTTGTGTAAAAGGGTCAAACTATAGTCAAAACTCGTTCAATTTCTATGATCAATTAGCAGATATTATAAAAGTTGAATATCCAGCTTTACCAATTAAAAGGATGGTGTTATTTAAATGTGGCTATTATGACTCAATAAATGGAAGAAGAGTCCATCTACTATATAATTTAGTGGAACTAAACAGAAGAAGAACATATGCCAAATAGGAACCTTTCATTCTTGGCAATAAAGCTTCATAAGTGTACTACATTCCTTACTCTATTAAAAGGTGAGATGCTTCTAATTGGTTGGCAGTTTGTAAAAAAAAGCTAGATCATGGATTTATCTTCCTAAAGAATCTACCAATAATCAGGAGTTTGATATTGCATTTTATAAATAAAGTCCTGAAAATGTACAAGTTGTTGTTTATGACAAATGATGTTTATCTAGGTCTTTTAAATGTTCCAACTGGACAACTCATGGATATTGATGCTGTGGAAGTAGAAACTGAATAAGATATAGCATTACTTCAATTAGAATATGAATCATCCCAGTCAGAAGAAAACGTGGAATAAAAATAATAAGTATATATAATTATGTTATAATTATTACTTTATTTATTTCTACATTTATTATTTTATGTAAACTAGTTATTCTTAAGGTTATTTTTTAGATATGCACCGTAGACCTAGTAGATGGTTGGATTGATTGGGGTTCTAACGATTGATCTAGAGTAGGTAGAGCTTCTGGTGGTATAGGCCAGTCGCGTCTGTAGCCATGCGATGTCCCAAACGATGTCCTGCTTGAGAATCCTCCTATTGACACTACTAATAATGATATGCCCACAAAGGTCCTCCTCCTTTTGGTGACCTAGCCTATACAGATGCTCTATGAGTGATGCTAGTATTATAGCATTGACTGCAACTGTTGGCAAGATGGAGCATCTGGTTGTTCGGGAATTGGAGTAAGTATTTTAATATTTTTCATTTTTTATATTAAATTACAAAAATTTAATCAATGGATTTTTTAAATATTTACTTTTTGTTCATTTTGTAGCTACATGATGGATCCAGTTGGGTCTTCCACGAGATGCATCTGGAAGATCATGACACACAAGATGGATCATGCAGGAGTTTCCTAGAAGGTCATCTCTCAAGAGATGAAGGCCTTTTGGTTTGAGGAGTTTAAGGTAAAAAAATAACTATATTTTAATATTTAATAGGTAACTTCTACAATTTTATATTTATCAGATACTAATTATCTCTTTTTTTCAAGAAATACTTTCACCGGGACTAGGCTATTAATAACCTGGTCAGGATTTCCTTCATGAAGAAGGCGACTATTCGTTATGGTGATTTGTTGAGCAAGGTAAAGGTTACGGGGAAACATTCTCATTTTATTGATAATCAGTTGTGGGCAACTATGCTATGTCGTTGCCTCTCAAAATAGGTTTTCCAGTGTTGTGCATGGTGAAAGTCCATCCACACATACGGGAGGCAGCAGATCGCATTATGACCATGGCTGCACACTTGTAAGTATAATTATGTTTTTTAACTATTTTAAATATGGGTCTACATGGGTTAGCTGTGATAAACTATGATCTGTTGGTGCATATGAACACCAGGGGTCATGACGGGCATTCATTTGTGAATCATGGATCCCAGGATGTAAATGTAAGTAATTTCATAATTTTTAAAAGTAAAATTTAAAATATAAAGTTAATAATCACTTTATATTATATATGATCATTTCATTGCATCTCGGAAGGAAGCATCCTAGTCCAACATGTCTATTGACTATGATAGCTTATTTAGAGCTACTGTGGGTGGAAAGAAAAGAAGAAGCTATATGGACTTGGTTCCAAGTATGTCCATACAACTTTTTCTTCTTTGTCTTCTTGTCATCTGCTTTACGGTAGGAGATCAGGCAGTTGAGGAGATCAAGCAGTTGAAGGAGAAGTTAGCGAAGCGTGATCGAACAATGTAACAAATCTAAGAGCAAGTGCAGGTCCAGGTGCAGGGGCAGGTTCAAACCCGGATACAAGAGCAGATGCAGACCAAGTGCAAAGATTAGTCCAACAACAGCATAATGAGTATTTATGGCCAACTTGATGTGAGTAACCTTCGATCTATCATTATAGTATCCTCCGGGTGATTATTCTCCACCTCCACATTCACCAACTCTAGCTTCTACTTGATTTTTGTTTTTTTTATATGTACTTTATATTTTAATTTTATACTTTTATGTATATTTTATTGTTTTTATATACATTTATTTTATACTTGTTAATTTATTAGATTTAATTTTCATTTAAATATAAATTTTATTTTTTTATTCTTTTTATTCTTTTTATATTCAATTCATTCATAAATTATATATATAAATTATAAAAATTTAATAAAAATAAAAAAATAATATTTAAAAAATAAAAAATAATAAAATTTTATAATAAAAATATATTTTTTATTGATAGATTTATATAATTTGTCAGCAAAGTAGATAGATAGGTGGTAATGCATTGCTGACGGACATTGTTTTTGTAATACTAGTAGATTCTCTTTCTTTTAGTAAATTAGCAACTTAATTTACTTGAAATAACCGACTAAGTCATTTTTTGTTGATAATATCGATAGAACACTCTTTCGGCATTACTGAGAGAAATTTTCATTCCATCAATTTTACCGATAGACATTCTATCAATATTACAGAAAAAATCACTTTTTTTAACAATCTCATTGATCCGTGTTTGGTGATGGCGGACAGATTTTCATCAATAGTTGCGAAAAAAAATTTTTTGATTGTATTATCGATAAAAAAGCTCTCTCTGTCGATAATTTTGGCCTATAAATTTTCTGTAGGAAAATTTTTCTCTCGACAATTTTGTCAGCATTTCCAATACTAGCAAGGAATATGACTATAAAAATTTTCTATCAATAAATCGAATTAATGACCAAAAAAAAATATTGATTACCGACGGATTTTTCCATTGATAATCCAATATATTCTTGTAGTGTTCCTCATCCTCATATGAGAAGGGAGCCCATAAGTCCCTAGACAACATTATAAACCCAGGCCTTCTTAATCACGATGTCTCTCCCATATTTTTTAGGCATCCCAGAATATGCCCATTATGAATCCTTCAGTTAAGCCAAAATTGATCATGTACGTAGCTTGGGTGGTGTGTTGATGTACTTACAAAGTGCGTTGTTTTGGGTAATTGGCTTGGTAGGTTTGTAGATTTTTCCTTTATCAATTAACTCTTGTATTTTCTGCTTGAGGCAGATGCAATAGTTAGTTTCTTAATCATGCATCTGGTGAAAAATGGCAAAGCTTTGGGGTTAAAGTTGGCTAGTAAGGGGTTGGGTAGTGGTATAGGTGAGAGTGGTTGCAGGAGGCCATTGTCTTTCAACTTTTCAAGGATTTTAGAGAGTGGTTAGGAAATTTACAAATTGATGGTTTCTTAGTGCATTCAATAGACTCTGGCCACTTTTATTTGTTGCATGCACTTTCATTATCTTCGGGGCTAAGGGTGACACTGACTTGTAATTGTGTCTCCCATCCCTCCTTGTATGGGACTTAGATTCCACTCTCTTTACTTCTTCTAGCAGTTAAATTTTATATAAGTTGATGAAGTTTCAAAGAAGCATATTGTTCATCTTTTTTCTCATGTTGGTGGAACACCTTTTCACCATCATCTTGATCTAGTCCCTTTCAGTAGGATGATTCTTTATAGTTGCAGCCACACTTCTCCATCTCGTTAGGTATTCTGTAAACTCTTTGCCTTGCTTTTATCTTACCAATTCCAGCTCCATCAACAATGTCTCTAGTTCAATGTTGTAGCCATATTACTTTATGAAAGAGTCATACAGAGTGTACCAGTATAGCTTCTCACTTTCTTTTAATGAACCATACTAACAATGTCTCTAGTTCAATCTTATAGCCATATTGCTTGATGAAAGAGTCATACAGAGTGTACCAGTCTAGCTTCTCACTTTCTTTCTATGAACCATACCATGACTCGGCATTTCCCTCTAAAAAAAACATGAAAAATCAGCGCATCTATTATGGGTCTCCCTTGCTATCTTCATGGCAGTAAAATACCCACATGCATGAGCATGAGGGTCACTTGTCCCTTTAAACATTGTAAGATCAAGTAGCATAACCTTAAAGGGGAGATTCTAATCCATATCATTGAGTTTATTAATCTCCATTACTTTTTTGGAGTTGGACTCTGATTGGATTTTCTTTTCTATGGTTTCCATCCTTTCATGTAAAGTTCTTTCAAGAGGAGATTATTGGGACTTAGGTCTAGCTTCTCGTCAAGCATGTCTTTTCATCCGGTATTCTTCACGATAATTAAATGTGGGCTCTTCCACAATCTCTACTTGCTCCTTCCCTTTCATCTATCAACACTTGTGAATGATTCCCTTCCAACATGCTTGTTCATAACTATATCAAACTATTTGAGAATGTTAGCCATGTGTTGCCTCATAGTCGGGGTTTAAAACAAATCCTCCTTCTCCTTATATGAGGATCCTTCATAAAGGAGATGCTAGAGTTCCTAGAAGAAAGACTTAGGGCCATTTGAAGGAACCAATAAAAAGAATTAGAAATTAATCGTTCGATGTCTGCTCATTCTCTCCTCTTCAATTCCCAATGAACAACATGATCTTGACCTATCATTTGTTCAATTTGGCCGATTACGCCAACAAATCTAGTTCGAAATGACAGCCTTATCTATACAAATTGGAAGAAAACCAATAATGGGATTTTTTCATACATAGATAAGGTAGTTTACTTACTTACAACAACAAAGATTGCTTTGAAAGCTTCGGTAGGGTCTTTTGATCTGTGTGGAGAATGTGTAATTATTATTAAAGGAGATTCAAGCTAGTGAAATGGTTGAATTTACCAGCAGTGTGAAAGGAATAGCATTGAATCTTAAGAATGAGAATGTAGGGATTATTGCCTTTGGTAGTCATTCATATCTATAGCTACAACCTCCTAGATCATGGCTCTTATATGTTCTTAGTCCATAGTAGATCCCATGGAAGCATTGTCGGTGGACTTATCCCATTCACTGTGGTAATTAGCTATTTAAGAAGAGTGCTTCAAGTCTGTAAGTCCATACAGAGTTTGAGATGCATGAATGTTATGGAGACGAGATATCATGAGCATGTATAAGCATAATGTGAGCATGGATTTTTGCCCCCACTCCCGATGGAATGATTTATGACTTTGACACTATTAGGCTCTGGGCCATACAGAATACAAGCCTAAACCCAGAGAATTATAGTCGCCACCCAATCCCTACTAGGTTTGAAAAGTTAGGCACATATGAGGAAGTTGAGAAGTGACCCAGCACCCCCATAATGCCTGATTCATTAGAACTGCCATCCATTTCAAGTCTACATATTATTGAATTCTTAAGTTATTATGATATCATTCATATTACATACAATTATTGCAATAAACATCATATTATAAACCAAAAGGTGGAAACATTTCCCTTATAATTGTCACCAAAGTCCATAAAATAAATCAAATAGAATAAGTAAATTAAATAAGGCACCCACAAAATGGAAACATGCCTTTTACAACCTTGAAATCCATAATTAATCAATTAAAGGTTCAATAAGAAAAAAATTAATCCAAACAAATAATAATCATCACATAAACAATTGTAAATTAAGGCTGAACTAACAAAATTAGGGCTTTTATTTTACAAATTAGGGTTTGTTTTTACAAAATTAGGCTTCAATAAGGGTTTTAAAACTAAGATTAGGGTATAGTATGCAAGATTAGGTGTGAGCGAAGATTTTTGCCCCCACTCCCAGTGGAATGGTTCTTGCAACTTCGGCACTGTTTAGGCTCGGGGCCTTAGAGAACACGGACCTAAGTCCGGAGAAAATGGAGTCCCCACCCGGACGGGATGTAAAAAAGAAAGGGGTGGATGACTTGATTCCTAAGGAATCCCCAACCCCCTAATGGGTTAGAAAAGTTGGGTACGTGTGGGGAAGGTGAGAAATGGCCCAGCACCCCCACAACGCCCTGTTCATTGGAACCGACCTCCTTTACTGGTCTTAATATTATAAAATTCTTAAATATAACAATATTATCCATATTACACATAATAATTAAAATAAAGCATCGATATATTGAAAATCAAAACAATGTCCAAGCAAAACAAATAAATGGATACCCATCCGAAGATGGAAACATGGCCTTACATAATCCATGCCTAAATAGGACACCCACCGAAAGGTAGAAACATGTCCTTTACATTGGTTTTAAAATAGAAAAGCAATTTAAATTACACAATATTTAACTAATGAGGTACCCACCAAGTGGAAACATACCTCTTACAACATTTGGAAATCTAAATAAATCGATAAAAGTAAATAACCATTCATCATAAATAAATCATTCATCAAAAATATTAAACATCAATAGAATGTAAACATCCATCCATGATAAACTAAATAAATCAACCATTGAACTTAAATAAACCAAAAAAACATTGAAAATAAATTAAAGCATATAATAGACTACATAATCAACTATAAAATTAAATAAAGCAAGTAAATATTCAAACTATGGCTACTGTTTCTATTTAAGATTCTTTATTTAATATGTTTAGGATTTTGGAATAAGCTATTGTATGTTTTAAAGGAATTGAAATGAATTAAAGTTTTATATTTTAAGAGGTTGATAGAGTTCTTTGATTAACCAAATTAGTATTTGAGAAGTGAAATCATGAAACTAGGGTTTGGACACTTTAAAACATTTAGATTTATGATTTACGGTTACTGGATCATTATTTTGTATTTAACATATTGAATTTCAATATTTAAATTTATAAGGTTTTAAGATTTTAAAGATTAGGATATAGAAAAATTAGGGTTTAAGGTTTTAAGGGAATTAGGGTTTAAGAAAACTAGGGTTTAGAATAATTGGTTTGAGGTTACTGTCTTGAATCTAAAGTTGAATTAGGGATTTTAGTGTTTTTGGAGAATGGATTTGATTTTAGAATTTGGAAAAACAATTTATAGTTTTATGAAGTTTTATGAAAATAAAGAAAATGATTTAAGGTTTATAGAAATAAAAAAGATATTTTTTAGGTTTTTGGAAAGAATAGATTCAATTTAGGGTTTTGAAAAATTGGAAGGCAGATTAGGGTTTTATGATTTTGAAGAAACAAAAACAACAATTTTAAGATTTTTGGAAAACAAAGAAACGGATTAAGGTTTTTAAGCTTTAGAAAAGGTAAATTAAGGTTCTAGGGTTTTTTGAATCAAAAGAGACAATTGGAAAACAAAGCTACTGTGAAGAAATTAGATAAAGAAATTCATACATTCGTTTGTTGGTTCCACCAAAAATTACTTCTTGGATGAATAAGAATAAAGACAAGCTTTGCTGCCTTTGATGGATTGAATTGCTTGTTTGCTCTCTTAAAAAGTCCGATTGATTTCACTACCAGAAGGAATTCTTAAAATGTTAGGAAATCAAAGGAGATCATTGCAAACAAAAACACGCAGCGGAAAAATTTTTGATCTATGATTTCCCACCAGGATCCATGTTGTTCGTTTAATTCGACGAAAGTGTACAAAGAACTAACCTGTTGATGATTTGAAATCATAGTTTGAAAGAGATGCCTCGATCGCGAAACACCCTCTATCGCGTATCCACACGAATGCTACCGTTTGGAGTGCTAGCTCTTTGCAACGGCGAAGGCTGAAAAACGTTTTCTCTAAAACGTATTAGGGTTTCTTTTTTTGTTCTACTTTAATTTTCTAAAGTTACCTATATATAAGACTTAACATCTGGAGTGAATATAATCACTCCAGAATCCAATTCGAAATTGGATAAGGTAAGTCAAATTCAGAATCCAAATCTAATTAGGATTCTGAATATATTATCTAATAATATATATATAAACGAAAATATTAATAATAATAAATATTAATATCTAATATTAATATTATTAATATTATATCCAGCCCAAAGCGCATTCTTGTGTGTGATCCGATAGGCCCATATTAATTGGCAGTCAATTTAATCTCTATTAAACCAACAAGTCATAATTGGCCTCTAGCAAGGCATTACAACTACCCAATTAATATAAGGAATGTCCAATTTGCCTAATAATAGTACATGCATTAATCCCTTTGTCACACGATATCTAGCTTGAACATAAGTCATGGTCAACGTCATACTTATATTGTCCAAACTTATGATTACTCGATCTCCAAGTAGACTGATAAAAACAAATGAAATTGATCACACTATCAATTCATTTGAGCACGGCCATGCATTTCACAGTCTCACTTATCGAGGGGCCCAAAAGATATCTCTCTCAAAGAGAGGGACTAATTCTATCTTGATTGTTCATTATCCTCTACATAATTTCTATCATATATGATCATAACCTTTATTACTATCCAATTACGGATAATGTTTGATCATGTCAAAATATAATAGTCTTTATATTGGAAACTATGACAATCTCAAGTCAAAGAATTAATACATAACTATCATGAGATTTACTTATGACACTAACCCATGTAGTAATCTCATGATGGGTCTATCCAATACATTGTTCTCTAACAAGTATCTATGAAATTGATTTGTATCACTATACACATAACCATCTGATGATTATCAAATCAATGTTCATACTGGTTAAGAATTATATTTTTTTATCTCTATAACAATAATAAACCAGGGACAAATATCAAAATTGTGTAACATGCAAACAAACAATAATGATAATAAAACCTCATTTATTAATAATGAATGTATAACATAAAGATCTAAATAAATGGCCTAGGGCACATACACTAACGTAAAATCCGATCGATTCCAAGTTCTTCTTCTCAAATTTTCTTTTCCCAAAATTTTTATCTCCCCAATTTCGGTCCCAAATTTCACCTCATTTTCTGAGTTGTTTTAGTCCTTATTTATAGAAGATTTTTATGATTAATTTTAGTTATTCATGGAATCTAACGTTAATTAAGAAAAGGAAACCGAAACCTAATTGTATTTGGTTTCGAAAAAATTTGTGTCGAAAAATTGCGCTGGCGAAAAAAAACTGTTGTGGAAAAATTGTCCTGAAGAAAAAAAACTACTGCAGAAAAATTGAGCTGGTAAAAAAGCTACCGCAGCTGGCTATGGGCTGCAGGGCGAAAATTGGCCTGCGAACAGGGCCATTTCGCTCATAGGATTTTCTTGGTGCAAAATGGCCAAGCCATTTCGCCCGTAGAAATAATCTGCAGCCATTTCGCCGCAACCCTTTTGGGCGATGAAATTTTTCGTCGTCGATTTTCTGTCGCCGATTTTTATTTTTATTTATTTGTTTATTATTATTTTTTTATTAATAAAAATTAAATACTAAAGCAAATATTATTTAACTAAGATAACACAAAAATTATTTTTGACTAATTAAAAAATATTAGACAACACAAAAATGATTTTGGACTAAATAAATTATATTGGACCGGACTGGGTCAAAAATTAAGGGTCTACAGTTTGCCCCCTGCTTCAATGATCTGAGACTTTAGTGAAAGAAAGTGAAAAGCAATAAGACTTAATTTTTGAGACGGTTGAGGTTTTCGGTCCTAGACTTGAGAGATTTGGATACTCGACTTGGATACTCGATCATAACTGAATTCGGATACTCGGTCCTAAACTGGATTTGGACACTCGATCATAAATGGATTGGGATACTCGATCCTAAACTGGACTTGGATACTCGATCCTAAATTGGATTGGGATACTCGATCCTAACTGGACTTGGATACTCGATCCTAAACTGGATTTGGATACTCGATCCTAAACTAGATTTGGATAGTCGATCCTAAATTGGATTGGGATACTCGATCCTAACTGGACTTGGATACTCGATCCTAAACTGGATTTGGATACTCGATCCTAAACTGGATTTGGATACTCGATCCTAAACTAGATTTGGATACTCGATCCTAAAGTGGATTGGGATACTTGATCCTAACTTGGATTGGGATACTCGATCCTAACTGGACTTGGATACTCGATCCTAAACTAGATTTATACTCGATCCTAAATTGGATTTGGATACTCGATCCTAAACTGGATTTGGATACTCGATCTTAAATTGGATTGGGATACTCGATCCTAACTTGGATTTGCATACTCGATCCTAAATTGGATTGGGATACTCATCCTAACTTTGATTGGGATACTCATCCTAACTGGATTTGGATACTCGATCCTAAATTGGATTTGGATACTCGATCCTAAATTGGATTGGGATACTCGATCATAACTTGGATTGGGATACTCGATCCTAACTGGACTTGGATACTCAATCTTAAACTAGATTTGGATACTCGATTCTAAATTGGAATTGGATACTAGATCCTAAACTAGATTTTGATACTCAATCCTAAATTGGATTAGGATACTCGATCCTAACTTTGATTTGGATACTCGATCCTAAATTGAATTGGGATACTCGATCCTAACTTGGATTGGGATACTCGATCCTAAACTGGATTTGTATACTCGATACTAAACTGGATTTGTATACTCGATCCTAAATTGGATTTGGATACTCGATACTAAATTGGATTTAGATTTGGGTACTCAAACTAGTGACTGGTACTTTGACTCGAGATTTGAATTCGATTTGAGTACTTGGACTCAAGATTGATTTGATTTGGGTACTTGGACCTGAGATTGATTTGATTTGGGTACTTGGACTCAAGATTAATTTTATTTGGATACTTGGACCCGTATATGGGTACTTGGACCCGAGATTGGGTACTTGGACCCGAGCTTGAATTTAATTTTGGTACTTGGACCCGAGACTGGATTGAATTTGGGTACTTGGACCCGGGATTGGGTACTTGGATCCGAGACTGAACTTGATTTCGGTATATGGACCCGAGATTGGGTTTGACTGACCTTTTATCAATTGAGAAGTCTGACTGCTCTGGCTGTTCTATGCATCATGGTTCTTCACCCTCGTAAATGGATCTTCATCCTTTGAGACTTCGGGTCTTCACACTTTGAAACGTGGATCTTCATCCTTTGAGATTAGGTCTTCACCCTGGAAAATGGATCTTCATCGTTTGAGATCGGGTCTTCACTCTTGAAAATGGATCTTCATCCTTTGAGATCGGGTCTTTACCCTTGAAACATGGATCTTCATCCTTTGAGATTGGGTCTTCACCCTTGGAACATGGATCTTTATCCATTGGAGGTCGAGTCTTTACCCTGGCTTCAACTCTTTTAGCTGAACTTATCTTTCATCTTTTGCATCTTCATTCTTTTGTATTTCTAATTTTCTTCTTTCTCATTCTTTCTTGTTCTTCCTTTTTGTAAAAATTCAGCTAATTTTAATTGGACCTTATATCCTCTCCTGCCCCCTGCGTGGCAAAATATTTACAAGTGAGTTTGAAAATGTTTTATATATAAACTCAAAAAATTGAAAAGGAGAAACTTTGCCCCCTGTGTAGGCTCAAACCCATGATTTTTCTATGCGGGCTCTGATTGATATTTTTGCCGTCTAGTTCTTCGCACAAGTACATTTCTTCTATTTGCAAAATTACTGGAGCCTTCTCAAGCAATGGGCTTTCCATGCCCCCCTTGATTCAATATCTTCTTTTGATTCTTTACTTCGCAGGGTGTTTGCTATTCATTTTGACAAGGAATAGACAACACAAGACAAGAAAGTGCGATGTGATATGCATATGTATGCATGATATGCATGAATGATACTTATAGTCGTTCCATTGACTCATAGCCCGAAGTATTCAGCAGAAGTGTTCTCATTGGTTCCTTTCATATACTTGTTCAGGTCTTACATTGGATTAAAACAATGCTTCCCATTTATGACTTTTATCTGTGAGATATTGAAAACATGAATAATGGAGGCCCCAAGCAGCAGAGTCAGGGATTCATCTATTTCGAACTATGATTTAGAATGTCGGTTGATAGCTTCTTCATGACCTTGCCAATAATCATTTCCTTTGCCCAATGTGTCCTTTGGAGGTTCAACATGTCAAAGAAGTAGGCACTAACCATTTTTGTCAAAAATGGAGGTGCCTAATTAAGGGGATTGTCAAAAATGGAGGTGCCTAATTTAGGACATTGTCAAAAGTGGAGGTGCCTAAATTTGGGGAATTGTTAAAGTCAAAAATGGAGGTGCCTAATTTATTGACTAATTTCACCAACCCATGTTTTTGAAGCCTATATAAACCCATCCACTTCATTTGGAAGATACAACCTCAAAAATTGAAGAAGTAAAGAGAAGAGAGTGTCTTTGAGAGAATTTTGTGAGGAAAAATTCTTGTTCATAATTGAGTGAGGGTTGTGAGTGTTTGTAAACACATTGTATTTTCTCCTTAATAGAAGTCTGCAGCAGCTCCGGAGACTTAGGCATAATTGGCCGAACTCCATTATCAAATTCTGTGTTATTATTCCGCATTTATTTTCGCTCTCTTACTAATCTGGTCTAAGGGAATAGAGTGGTAATCACCATAATATCCCAACAACTGGTATCAGAGCTTTGGGTGATAAATTCTGTCAATTTTTGCAAAGTTACTATTCACGTGAATAGTGAATTTCGTGAATAGTAAAATTTTATCGGCAGTTTCGATTTGTCGACAAAGGTGTCCTAGTACACGGTGGTTCGCAGAAATAGTCAGAAACGATCCAAAGGAGTCCAGATTCGAGTGGGAGCGATGGCTGCAGATGAAGGAAAAGTGAGAATTGAAAAGTTCGACGGTGCGGACTTTGGCTTCTGGAAGATGCAGATTGAAGATTATCTGTACCAGAAAAAGTTATATCAACCTCTCTCAGGAATAAAGCCAGAAGGCATGAAGGATGAAGAATGGAATCTTCTCGACAGACAAGCCCTTGGAGTTATTCGATTGACATTATCACGAAATGTTGCTTTCAACATCGCCAAAGAAAAGACCACAGCAGGTCTAATGGCGGCTCTCTCCAACATGTATGAAAAGCCATCAGCTTCAAACAAAGTTCATTTGATGAAGCGGTTATTCAATTTGCAAATGGCAGAAGGGGCATCAGTGGCCCAACACCTGAATGAATTCAACACAATCACAACCCAGTTGAGTTCCGTAGAAATTGAATTCGATGCTGAAATTCGGGCTTTGATTCTCTTATCATCTCTACCAGATAGTTGGAATGCTACCGTTACAGCGGTTAGCAGTTCATCGGGAAAAACCAAATTGAAATTCGATGATGTTCGGGATCTGGTGTTGAGTGAAGATATTCGACGAAGAGAATTGGGTGAAGCATCTACCTCTTCAGCTTTACACACAGAATCTAGAGGGAGAACTTTAGAAAAAAGTTCATATCGTGGCAGATCAAAATCTAGAAGAGACAAATCTAGATCGGGGAAGAAAGATTTCAAGTGTTATAACTGCGGCAAGAAGGGTCATTTTAAGAAAGATTGCCGAGCACCAAAGAAAGATAGCGGTGCACAGGGATCTGCAAATGTGACCGAGGAAGCAGGTGATGCCATGATTCTAAGTGTCAACAGTCCAATTGAATCATGGATTTTAGATTCTGGGGCATCTTTTCACGCTACCCCATGCCAAGAAATCATGGAGAACTACGTCAATGGTGATTTCGGGAAGGTTCATCTAGCTGATGATGAAACCTTAAAGATCGTAGGAAAAGGGGACGTCCGATTAAAGTTGTCAAATGGGAATACCTGGAAGCTGCAAGGAGTGAGACATATTCCTAGTCTTAAAAGGAATTTGCTCTCTGTAGGACAACTTGATGAAGATGGTTATGGTACAACCTTCAAAAGCGGTGAATGGAAGATTACCAAAGGAGCACTCGTCATTGCCCGTGGTAAGAAGACTGGCACTCTCTATGTAACCTCAAACTTAGAGAATGTTATTTCAGTAGCAGATGCAGATGAAAAATCAAACCTATGGCACCAAAGGCTTGGCCATATGAGCGAGAAAGGGATGAAGACGCTTTTGTCAAAAGGAAAATTGCCGGAACTGAAAAGTATCGATGTCGGCCTATGTGAAGATTGTATCTTTGGAAAACAAAAGAAGGTCAGTTTTTCAAAGATTGGCAAGACACCCAAGGCAGAAAAATTAGAGTTGGTCCATACCGATGTATGGGGACCGTCTCCAATTCCATCTCTTGCAGGCTCATTGTATTACGTCACATTCATTGACGATTCAACAAGAAAGGTATGGGTGTATTTTCTGAAGAAGAAATCAGAAGTCTTTGATACATTCAGAAAATGGAAGGCCATGGTAGAAAATGAAACTGGTTTGAAAGTCAAGCGATTGAGGTCTGACAATGGAGGAGAGTACAGAGATAGAAGATTCAGAGAATTTTGCGCAAACAGCGGAATCAAGATGGAGAAAACAGTTCCCATGACACCGCAGCAGAATGGTGTAGCTGAGCGCATGAACAGAACTCTGAATGAACGTGCCAGAAGCATGAGGATACATGCTGACTTGCCCAAGAATTTATGGGCTGAAGCTGTCAACACCGCTGCCTACCTAATCAACTGTGGGCCTTCAGTACCTTTAGATGGTGAAATACCAGAGGAAGCATGGAGCAAAAAAGAGGTAAACCTTTCACACTTAAGAGTGTTTGGTTGTATCTCTTACATACATATAGATTATGCTGGAAGAAGTAAATTGGATGCCAAGTCAAACAAATGTGTCTTTATTGGATATGGTGGTGATGAGTTCGGTTACCGATTTTGGGATTATGAAAATCACAAGATCATTAGAAGCCGGGATGTCATATTCAATGAGAATGTAATGTACAAAGACAGATTAAATGCAGAATCAAATAGCTCCAAGATAGATGTTGAAAATAAGGAATTTGTTGAGTTCGAGGATATTTCTGGAAATGATGTTCAGAATAGTCCTGAAGTAGAGGAGCCAAGCATGCCGGAATTGAGGCGCTCCTCCAGAATTACAAGACCAATCCAACGTTACTCGCCTTCTTTGCATTACTTGTTGCTGACAGACAATGGTGAACCAAAGTGCTACAATGAAGCAATACAAGTGGAGGATTCAATCAAGTGGGAGTCTGCCATGAAAGATGAGATGGACTCACTCATGTCAAATCATACATGGGAATTAGTTGAACTACCACAAGGCAAGAAAGCACTCCACAACAAGTGGATTTATAGGATCAAAGAAGAGCATGATGGAAGTAAATGCTACAAAGCAAGATTGGTTGTAAAAGGTTTTCAACAAAAGGAAGGTATTGACTATACTGAAATTTTCTCTCCAGTCGTGAAGCTTACGACAATCAGACTGGTATTGAAAATTGTAGCCACAGAAAATTTACATCTTGAACAATTAGATGTAAAGACAGCATTCCTTCATGGAGATTTGGAGGAAGAGATCTATATGAAGCAACCAGAAGGCTTCATTAAGGCAGACAAGAAAAATCTAGTGTGCAGGTTGAAGAAGAGTTTGTATGGTCTAAAACAAGCTCCTAGACAGTGGTACAGAAAGTTTGATAGTTTTATGAGCAGCAGCGGTTTCACAAGATGCCAAGCAGATCATTGTTGCTACATCAAGAAGTTTGACAATAGCTTTATTATTTTATTGTTATACGTCGATGATATGCTCGTTGCAGGTTCAGACATGCAAGAGATTAAAAATTTAAAGCAGAAATTGTCAAAACAGTTTGCAATGAAAGATCTGGGTGCTGCAAAGCAGATTCTTGGAATGAGGATCAAGAGAGACATGAAGTCGGGGACTTTGATGTTATCACAGGCTGAGTACATAACCAAAGTACTAGCCAGATTCAACATGCAAGATGCTAAATCAGTGAGCACACCTTTAGGTGTTCATTTCAGACTCTCCAAAGAACAGTCACCGAAGACTGAGGAGGAACGTGCACACATGACGAAGGTGCCATATGCCTCAGCAATTGGGAGTTTGATGTATGCCATGGTTTGTACCAGACCAGATATTGCTCAAGCAGTGGGAGCTGTTAGCAGGTACATGAATAATCCAGGCAAGGCACACTGGGAAGCAGTCAAATGGATTCTCAGATATCTTCAAGGTACCACAGATAAGGCGCTTTGTTTTAAAAGTGGAGATACGACACTAGCAGGTTATGTGGATGCTGACTTAGCTGGAAATGTTGACGTTAGAAAGAGCACTACAGGGTATGTCTATACTCTAGGAGGTACCGCAGTGAGCTGGGTCTCTCAATTACAGAAGATAGTTGCTCTCTCCACAACTGAAGCAGAATATGTCGCTGTCACGGAAGCCAGCAAAGAAATGGTTTGGCTCCAAGGTTTCTTGGAGGAGTTGGGCAAGAAGCAAGAAAATAATGTCTTGTATTGTGACAGTCAGAGTGCCATACATCTAGCGAAGAATCCGTCTTTTCATGCCAGAACAAAGCACATACAGTTGCGGTATCACTTTATCAGGTCACTTCTGGAAGATGGGATTTTGAAACTTGAGAAGATTAGTGGAACTCAAAATCCGGCAGACATGTTGACGAAGACGGTGACTATTGATAAACTGAAGTTGTGCTCAGCTTCAGTTGGCCTACACTAGTATCAAGGTCGTAGAAGAGCTGTTGCATTGATCAAGGTGTGAAGACAGATTGAAATCAGTCTTCAAGTGGGAGATTGTCAAAGAAGTAGGCACCAACCATTTTTGTCAAAAATGGAGGTGCCTAATTAAGGGGATTGTCAAAAATGGAGGTGCCTAATTTAGGACATTGTCAAAAGTGGAGGTGCCTAAATTTGGGGAATTGTTAAAGTCAAAAATGGAGGTGCCTAATTTATTGACTAATTTCACCAACCCATGTTTTTGAAGCCTATATAAACCCATCCACTTCATTTGGAAGATACAACCTCAAAAATTGAAGAAGTAAAGAGAAGAGAGTGTCTTTGAGAGAATTTTGTGAGGAAAAATTCTTGTTCATAATTGAGTGAGGGTTGTGAGTGTTTGTAAACACATTGTATTTTCTCCTTAATAGAAGTCTGCAGCAGCTCCGGAGACTTAGGCATAATTGGCCGAACTCAGTTATCAAATTCTGTGTTATTATTCCGCATTTATTTTCGCTCTCTTACTAATCTGGTCTAAGGGAATAGAGTGGTAATCACCATAATATCCCAACACAACATACTTCCCTTAACTTGAAGGCTTTGTATGACAAAACATTTTTTTTTAATTTTTGAATTTTAATTTTGAAATCAAATGTTGGCTTTGCCAAATTAATGTCAATGTACCTCAGGACTTGATTTTTCCAAATTAACATATCTATAACATGACAACCCTAGTTACCGTACTAAACTCTGGAATTATTTATATTTAAGCAAGAACTGTTGCACTTCAGATATGACAAAGGTCTCATTTGAGTTTAAATATTGTCTATCTCATATGCATGCTCATCCAGACTATCTCCACTAATAGACTCTACCTACCAAGAGAGATCAATAGGTCTTTGATAGGCTTGAAATGGGGTCTATAAGGGACACAGGTTTAAGTGAAGGCCATTTTATGATTGGAGCTGGTGTGACACAAAGGACAAACCTTCACATTAAAAATTTCTTGTTAGAACTTTAGACAATTGGGAGCAATCTTGATAGACTCCAAATTCCTTCTATCTTCTTGGCATTAATCTGAATCTCGATTGGAACAGTCTTTGCCCTTGTAAAAAGTTTAGTACCCAAATTTGCTTCTTTTCTTCTTCTCCCTTTTCTTTCCTTTTATTTTTCTTACTATTCCCTTTGTTGGAGCATTTTATCATTTTGTCCTTCTTCCTTGTAGGATTGACAAATACAGAACTTTCAAGAACTGAATGGTCTTTCTCCTTTTTCTCCAATTTTGATTGAATCTTTAGTTGGGTTGAACCAATTCAAGTCAAAATGTCCTTATAAACCAAATGGAAGCCTTTTGCTGTTTTGAGTAAAAGAGAAGTCAGTTGGCTTTTTGAATCGCCTTTATAGGTTTTTTTTTCTTTTTTTCTTTTCCTTTTTTTCCTTTTTTTCTCTTCTTTTTTTTTTGTTTTTTTGTTTGGTTCTAACTCTAAAAGAGTTGTCTTGTTTGTACCAACTTGGGCTTCCAACAACGGATGAGTGGAGTAACATAAATCTTCTTTAACAGGGATAAATCATTTATTACTTTGATGTTGTTTTGATATATTGGTGATATGGTCTTGAAAACTTCAACTACCCTTATTGTCTTGAAAACATCAACTACCCTTATGGTCTTGAGAGCTTCAACTATCTTCATGTTCTTGAGAACTTCAACTATCCTTATGATCTTGACTATTCATTCCTTTCTTTGATCTTCTTGCCTCTTCACCTTAGTGATAATAAGACTTGTCAAAAGTATCACAACAGCTCAGGGTAGGTTATTGAGGTTATATGCCAATGAAAAGAAAGCTAAAAATTTCATTAAGGCTCAAAGGGACTAGGGATTGACATTTAATTGGGTGGATACTAGTTATTGGCTAACCAAACAACGCCTATATCATCTCTTCCTTAAATAACAGAGTTCAATTTTGCCTCGAAAGTTTGTCAAAACATGATCTAAGACTGACTAGGACCTAGACAAAGATAATTATGCAGGAGCCCTCTCTAAGTAAGCATACACAACTTAATGCTATAGAGCAATTCCCTTATCTAGTAAAGTCATTTGAATCATGATGCATAGATATATTAATTCATGAATTATCAAGCTAGATTCCTCATTGGTTGAGCACCAAAATGAACAAACACCAACAAAAATTTTGACGAAAGTAATTTATTCAAACAAATTTAAACTTGAAAAACATGATTGTACCAATTAAATATTAAAGAAAGTAAAATTGAAAAGCAACATTCAAGCTAAGGGAAGTTCATTGAGTTTAAGCTTCCTTTCTTTTCACATCTTTAACATTCCCATCTTGAAAAGAGGATAAAACAAAATCTTCTTCCAATCCTTTTCCCACCATGAAGGTTTCTGGTGGTGGCACTCTTCCAAATTTAGGCAAAGGGTTGTTCTTGGTACTGGGCTTATCCAGCTCGGGTAGCTTACCGCTATCAATCAAATCTTGGATCTCATGTCTTAGACGAGCACATTTATTTGTTTCATGCCCTCGCATTTGGTGAAATTGACAGAAGGCCTCGGTATCGAAGTTTGTTGGCAGTGGATTATGTAATGGTCTAGGAGCTAACAGTTGTAACAACCCTTTCTTTTGCAGCTTGCTAAAAACCCAAGATAGAGGTTTCCCCAATTTTGAGAATTGTCTTTTATTTCTTTGACCAGCCACATTGACATCAACTTCTTTTTGCATGCTTTGATTGCTTGGCTGATAATTCCCTTTCTCATTCCTTTTTATTGAAGAACAGTTCTTCTTTCTTTTCCACTCTTCAATTTGTATACCAGCTTGGAGAAGATCTTTGAAGTCACGGATGAGTGTATGAGACATCCTTTCATGAAGACTAGGCAGGACGCCTCTCACTATCATCCTTATTTGATGCAACACCCCTATACCTTGTATACGTACACAGCATGCTAATACGATCATAATATACGTATACTGAATATAGAAATACCACGGTATACTTAATAAATGACTCATCCCTTTTTAAAAGCATAAACAAACTTAAATCATTTAAAAGAAATAATAAAAGACAAAAGATAAAAGGGTTATTTAAAAGCAGCGGAAAATACAACAAATGTTTACAAATACTTATACATCAAAACTCAAGTTTTACAAAAAACATAAAGTATATACATGTTTGGCAGTATGTCTTCGATCTTTAAGCTTCACTAGGTTCACCTCAAGATCTAGTCTCTACTCGGCCTAGAGGAACTCTCCGGTTCTTCCCTGTTACCTGCGCGATAAATCATAATCGCGCTAAGCCAACGGCTTAGTGGTACAAACTACAATGATATCATGCTATAATGAAATGCCAATGTCACACTTTTCAATATACAAATGATATTCAAGAATCTCATATTACATGACATTTCCTTTCATTGTATTCATCTGTTGATTAATCAATTATAAGCCATATTGAACTCAAACAAGCATAGATATCATCATATATAAATCACATAGAAACAAAGACAAGCATGGGCCCAAAAAGAAAATAATATGTTATTCAAAGTTCAGAGTTACTGCTTTGGTCCATAATCATAATCATCAAGCCCGTAGGCGATACACATATATATATCTCTATCCATGGATAGCGTAACAGACCCAGTCTCTTGGACCATCTACTTGGCTAAACTCGAGGAGATCCTCAACCCGGCTAGACTGTTACTTGTAACAGACCCAGTCTCTTGGACCATCAACCTGGATAAACCAAGGAGATCCTCAACCCGGCTAGACTGTTACTATAATTCACATTTCACATTTATCAAGTAATAGACCCAGTCTCTTGGACCATCAACCTGGATAAACCAAGGAGATCCTCAACCCAGCTAGACTGTTACTATAAACAATTCATAGGCATGCCACCAAACTCAGAACTCTGAAAGTTGAACAACATATTAGGCACACAATCTTTACATCATTGTACATTTCTTTCTCAATCCATTTCTCATAATCAATTAGGCACCATGCCTCAATTATAATTCATTTGCATCATTATCACCAAACATATTGGTTTCACATCTCATTATATCTCAAATCACATTAATCAATTCATCACTCAAGTGTACATAATCAATGGCATTGCACATACTTTTTCAATGATCATCATATCTTCCACATTTCATATTTCATCATTGATATATACATAACAATTTACATTATTCATAGATTTAGAATCTTTTACATACATTTGTTAGGTCATTGTTGTTTTAAGTGTGTTTATTTTTATGTTTAGGTGCAAAAAGACCATTAGAGGATTAAAACAATGCAAGAAGAGCAAAGAACAAAGAATAGTAGCTAACACACTCAAAGGACACGGCCAAGCTTGTGGTCGTGTCTCCCAACACAAGCTCCAACACGGCCAAGTCGCTTTAGCTTGGCCGTGTCGCACTTAAATCCAAAGAAAAAAATAAATGATGAAATCAGGCAGTAGACGACACGGGCAAGGGACACGGCCAAGCCAGTGGCCGTGTCTCTCCAATTTGATCCAACAGGGCCAAGTCTCCCTTAACTTGGCCGTGTCTCCCATAATCTTGGCCGTGTCTCTCATAGGTTAAGGATTTCAAACAAAGCCAAATCTTCTTAAATTGAATTAGAACACATTGTGCACAACATAGCATTATTCAAATGGATATAATCAATGTCATTAACACTTATTTTACATGCTTATCACAATATTCACATTACTAATATACATTAACAATAAATTTGATTCCTTAACACATTTACAAATAAGTGTATATTAAGTTTAAACATCATATGCATGTATGCAACAATATAGTTTGTACTTACCTTAAGCACCACTTATACAACTCTATACACTTCATTTTTCCAAAAATTCTTCACTTCTCAAATTAGGGCAAATCACCTTCTTACAAACCTAATCCAAAATGATACAATACATGAATTCCAATACAATTTATCACTTACCACTTCAAAACCCTAAAACCAACATCACTCTTATTCTTTCAATACCAACATCCACTTAACTTATCATCTTCAAACCAAAACCAACACCATAATCAATTAAATCAAACATATTCCAACATATAACAATCAACACAATCCTACTTCCAAAATCAACAATCAAACTTTTACACAACTTCAATTAACAAGAGAAAACAAGAAAGAGAACTTACCAAAATAATGAAACTTCTTGAATCACCAACTTGATCACTTAGATCTTCCTTCAATTTGAGCTTAGAACATTAAAATCCTCTCTTGCTCTCTTGCTTTCTCTTGTCTTTGGATGAGCCGGCCAACACCATGGAAAAGAAGAAAAGAACATCAAGAAACAAAGTCAAACTTCTCTTTAAATCTCCACCTAGTATTTCAACATAAGCAATTACCTAAACACCCTCTTACAATTTGTTTTAACTTCCTTTAAAACACTTGCCCTTTTTAGTAATTTCACAAATCACAAATTAAAATATCTTCTTCCCTTGACCACCCATTTGACTTGCATATATGTTATATATAATGCCATATATACAACATATACATTCCCTCTAAACAATCTTTTCCTTTCCAATAACACACATACATTTGATTCAAATCAAACAACAATTATATCAAAACTTCTAGGGCACACTTTGGGATATTACATTTGATCAGATTCATCAGGCCTCTTCTTGAGCAAAGCAGCCTTATTTCTCCACCTTTTCACATAGTCCACAAAATTCTCATTTGGCATTTGTCTAATGGACTCAACTTCCATTAAGGTAACCTCTAACTCGACATTATATCCATATTGTTGGAGGAAGGCTTTGTATAGCAGATACCAACTTTTTTGTGTTTCTTCTTCCAAAGTATTGAACCAATTTTGGACAATAAGGTCCAATGAGAGCATAAAGTACCTTAGAGTTTGAGCCTTAGTAGCTCGGGCAGACTGCATAGTAGTGATATACTGCTTCACATGGAGTTGAGGATTTTCGGTTCCATCAAACTTTGCAAAAGATGGCATCTTGAATTTGTATGGAACTTCTTCATCTAGCTCAAATAATTTTTCGATCTCAGACATTTCTTCGGTTTTTAGTTTCTTCTCAAATTTCTTTTCTAAATCCGCGATCATCTTTTCAACATCAGAATTTTCAATCTTTTCAAAAGTTGCCTTATCAACAACCTTTGGCTCCTTTTTGTCTTGAGGATCTTGGTAGTATTGAGCCCAATCATCATCATCAATGTTTACCTTATCATCATCAAAAGCTACTTCATCAACTTTAGCCTTCCCCTTGACTTTCTTGGTGCTAGCAGATGCTTCAGCATTGTTTCCTAAAATTTTAGCTAGTTGATCCTTTATGGTCTCGGCCATGGCCTCTTTTATTTCTTCCATCTTGGCATTGAGGGCATCATCCACCATTCTTTGAATTTGTTCAGGATCCATTGTTTTTTGGTGAGCAAGTGATTGAGTAGTTGCTAGATTCTTCGTCTTCGGCGTAGATCGGATTGTTGTAAGCTTTTGAACTTTCGTAATCCAGGGCTGTGAGCCAGAAAGGATCAATGATATGGGATGCAAATGTATGCATGTCTGCACAAACAATCAACAAAGAAAGATAATTAGGACGCTCCTTCCAACCTTATATCATCCATACACGAATGGCGAGTCTCTTTACCTAGGTAAATGGTTAACAAAATACCAGTATAGGGTATCTTGTTTTTGAATATTTCCCTCAGACATTTCAAACAATAGTTATATTTTCAAAAACGGAAATCAACTCATAATAATTCCCATTAATTGGCCTTTAATCCATTTAACCAACTATAGTAGCTTTTATGCTATATTGGATTAAAATTAAATTAAGAGGTTTATTATAAATAGATTTCTCACTTGAAAAAAGTTACTAATGATTCATGCCAAAAACAAGCTCATGGTTAATTTATTCTTAGTATAAACTAGGCTCACAATTGATTTTTGGTATTTCATAATTGACCTAAATAATTTGCAAGCTCTTTGTAAGAAAGAGTTGGATGAAAATAATTCTATTTCTAAGCCCATTGTAAAAAGATTTTAGGAAAAATGGATTTTGGGCTTAGTATTTGGGTTATGAGCAAAAGAATTTTTGATTTATTTTTAGAAAAGTTTTATCTTGAAAGGTTTTGAAAAATTACTTTGGTCTTTTGGACTTTAAAGAAAAATTTTATTTGAGCTTGCAAATGTACTTGGGTCATATTAGAAAAACTAAATAAGCCATGATTTAAGCCAAGGTAAATTAACCATAGTCAAACAACATGCATTTAGGGTAAAACCTAAGGAAAGTAACTAGGCAAATTACATGAGCTTTAGTATTTAGGTTAAAAGGCTTAGGTTCCCATAGCAAGTATATACCAAATGGTATGAGGCTATGAGTGGTTATGCCATGCTCGATCTCCATACCTTGAGTTAAAGTATGGTATCCCTTACATAACACAACACCGATAACATGGGCGTCCTAACTCACGCACATGATGCAATCTAATATGATGCAATAGATAATATCATTATAAGAAAGAATAGAATAATATAAAGACCAACGAAATCACTTCTCTTATCCCCAGTGGAGTTGCCTGTTGTGCTCTAATAAACACTACTAAAGCTACACTCGCAAGTATACGAGGCTACTGTAGTATTTTGGTGAACACCTCAAGGTCGTCTCACAAGGAAGCTAGATAAGCTAATTATTTATCAAATCGTAATAAACAAATTATTAATTAATAGTTTTTGATTTATAAAATTAAATTGTTGAACAACTAATGAAAACAGAGAGGAATTGAACTTAATGCAATGAAAGAAAACTGAACAAATATATTGATTCACTTAATAGAAAAGTCTGGGGTTTGCACTTCTCTACTAATTTATATGTATGGACGGCTATTCCTCTCAACTGACTTTATTTCAAAGATCAGATTTCAAGCAACTTAATTAATCAAATTAAGGAAATAAGCTCTCGCATTCAAACCTTTTTCAATTAATCTTATTGCAATCAAAATGATCTTTTCCTTAGATTTATATTTCTAATTCACCTAAGTCCCTAATTAAATTATTTCAGTATTAGATTTCATTTCTCAATCCTTCACTAAATACCTAAAACACATAATTGGTGGCCAATCGATTATATATTAACCTTGGTCCATTAAGTTAAGGATAAAAGAAATAAATCAGTTAAGAGCAATAACCATTTCATACAATCATAGTAGATCCATACAAACCCTAGACTAGATCAAAATTAGTTCATAGTAATGCTATGAAAAAAATTCATCTCATTAAAATTCAAAGAAATTAATTTAGACATTAGAGAATTCATAAATACAATTTCAATGAAACTTAAGAGATAGAGTTAAAGAACAAAACCCAATTAGAATCTTCCTTTGGCTTCTGAAGAATTTCTTGCTCAGATATTTGCTAAAAGAATAATGCAATGGCTAGAAATAATTTGATCTAGAGTGTTTGAATGAAAGTGAAATCAATCTTCTATGGTTTTATTATTTCAGAGAAAAACTCTCAGAGAAAAGTAAAGAACGGCTCAAAGAATGTGTGTAGAACGGCTGAAGAAGTCCCTCCTTTGACCTAATCTTATCTATTTATACAATTCCCTTCGCTAAAAATTTTGCACATCCTGTAAATTTGAGCACTGGGTGTGACACGGCCACAAGCTTGGCCGTGTCATGTGACACGGCCAGTAGCTTGGTCGTGTCACTTGAGTGTGTCCTCTTCTGCTTCTCTTTTGTTCCTTGGCATGAGATGGGACACAGCCAAGCTCCTGGCCGTGTCATGTGACATGGCCAATGGCTTGGCCATGTCTCCTGGGTGTGTCAGCTTCTATTTCTTTTCTTTGGTTCTTCCTTGTTCTTTGGCTCAAGATGTGACACGTCTAGTGGCTTGGCCGTGTCATGTGGGTGTGTTACCTTCTGCCATTTCTTTCCTTCTTTTCTTTTCTTTCTTTGGTTTCTTTGGTTTTGGTCTTCAGGTGAGGCACAGCTAGTGGCTTGGCCGTGTCTCCTGCCTATGTCAGCTTCTACCAAAATTTCCTTTGAGATGACACGGCCAATCTTGATTTGGCTTGGCCATGTCTTGCTTGATTCATGCTCTTCTTTCTTTGTTTTGATCATCCAAGGGAGTTTTTGCACTTTAACCTAAAACAAACACTTAAAACAGACTTTAA
Source organism: Garcia nutans (assembly GCA_947685225.1). Taxonomy (NCBI): domain Eukaryota; kingdom Viridiplantae; phylum Streptophyta; class Magnoliopsida; order Malpighiales; family Euphorbiaceae; genus Garcia; species Garcia nutans. The sequence goes on from CANTUV010000017.1 coordinate 21,732,746, forward strand.
ATAAAAATTAAAATGAAACATTAACTATAAACACATAAACATCATACTAAAAACTAGTGCAAAAATGATCTAAACACTGGAATAAATTAAAACTACCAAAATTCTGAAATCACTAAATTAACATATTAAAACTACCAAAATGCATGAAGAAAACAATAATTATCATAATAAATAAATAGCAAATTGAGAACAAAAACTAATAAAACAACTACCCCACACGTAGAACTTTGCTTGTCCTCAAGCAAATTTACATGGCATAAATTAAAAACACAATTAGCCTTAACTATAATTCAAGTATACAAGATGAAATCCTTTAATACTCAGCAATAAATGAATGCAATTTACTTCAATCAAGATTTTCTTAACTCATTCATTAGTTCAGACATAACAAATCTCATCTCTCATCTAAGTATTTCTCTCAATTTCAAAGGTTAATTCACTCAAACCAATCATGACTGCATATTGCCATAAACTTGCTTAATTATCCAATCTCTCTCACTGATTTTTCTCAAAAAATAATCTGAAGGTCTTTTCGTTTGGATGTAATGGCGCTTAGGTGAAGGTGTGAGAAAAGACATTTAAGTTGGAACATCAAAAAATGGAGCATCTAAATTAGACAATAATCTTGCGTAGAAACTCGTAACTCCCTCAAATGACATATTCACCAACCCTTGATAGTCTCAAATATTTGCATACTTAAAGAAAAGTAAATGAGTCGAAATTCCTCTTTGATGACTAATGCTAGAAAATATATGACTTTTGTATATATATATCTTCTCTTTTATTTTTATTTATTTTCTTTATATATATATATATATACAAAATATAAAAATGCATTGAACATCTAGCTCAAATGTAGAAGAAAAGAATAATTGACTCTTAGTAAAATAAAATCCGCAAAGTATGCATTTCAGCCCCAAATCTTACTAAAACTTTGCTCTTTTTTTTATTTTATGTTTACCCCATACTTATCAATTAAACCACTCCTGTTGTCATATCATAAGAAACTCCATTCCTTAATGAAGGTATGATAATAATAGAAAAAATGTTGAGTTGTGAATTGTGTTTATCAATCAAGAAAAGGTCAAAGGCTCAACTTGGCTCACTAAGGAATTCATAATTAAGGGAGGTCTTTTTAAGCTAAAGGGGTAATCCTAATTTGCCTTCATCATTTTAGAACTTGAGATGAAATCATAATGTGAGTTCAACTAGTAAGCAAAAGCGAGCTCTAGAGATACAAAATCATGAAGGTGCACACTTAAGAAAAGAAAATTGATTGACAATAATATTCAATCTATGAGGCTCAAAACTCACAAAGGGTGGGTTCTTAGAGATTTATATGTAATGAATTGCAGAATGTGAAAATCGATCCTGAATTAATTCAAATGCTAATCTCTATGCTGATACTAAAGGCTCAAATGTAATCCTAGAATTACAGAAAAGTTAATAAGTTTTCAACAATTACCCCACACTTATGAGTTACATTGTCCTCAATGTAAACAAAATGAAAGATAGAAAGAACCTCCTTTGCGTCACGCATAGTGGAGCAGCGACTTCAGCATAAAAGATAGAAAGAACCTCTTTTGCAATCAAGGAAAGTTGGAATTAGATGGCCCTCCTTGTACTACCCCACACTTAAAACTCAATGCTCCTGGCCTATTCTCTGCAATAATAAAAACACTTCCAATCTCCAAACAATTAAGCCTTAAAGAAAAATAGAAGGGAAAATAAATAAATAAACTGAAGATACTAAACTTAAAATGATAAAAATGATAACAATGGGTTGCCTCCCATCGAGCGCTTCTTTAATGTCATCTTAGCTGGACGTTGCTGCAAGAATTAAGGATCGTAGATCAAAGTACTATAGACAATCCTTACTTCTTGGAACCCCTCGTTATATGGTTTAACTCTCTGTCCATTTACTTTAAAAGTTTTATTCGTTCGAGAGTTAAGTAATTCTATAGCACCGAAAGGGTATACCTGAGTTATCTTGAAAGGACCGCTCCATCAAGACTTCAGTTTTCCTAGAAATAGTTGAAGATGAGAATTGATAAGCAAGACCTTCATACCTGGGCTCAATGTCTTTTGTACTAAAATTTGGTCATGAAGTGCTTTAGTACGGTCCTTATAAATCCTCGAACTCTCATATGCCTCGTTCCTTAGTTCATCTAACTTTGAAATTTGCAAAAAATGTTCTCTCTTTGCCTTGTCCAAATCTAAATTCAGAGTCTTAATTGCCCAATATGCCTTGTGCTCTAACTCCACTGGTAAATGACAAGCCTTACTGAAAACCAATCGGTATGGACTCATACCCAAGGGAGTCTTGAAAGCAGTTCGATATGCCCACAATGCATCATTCAATCTACTTGCCCAATCCTTCCTCGATGAGTTGACTGTTTTTTCCAAAATTCCTTTGATTTGCTTGTTGGATGTCTCAACTTATCCTGAAGTCTATGGATGGTATGGGGTTGCCACTTTGTGTTTCACACTCGACTTGTGCATTAACGTCTCAAAAACTTTGTTGCAGAAATGACTTCCCCCATCACTGACTATCACTCTTGGCATGCCAAATTTGCTAAGAATGTACTCCTTCACAAATTTAAAAACCACATTAGCATCATTAGTTCGGGTGGGGATTGCCTCCACCCTTTTTGAAACATAATCAACATCAACCAATATGTATTCATAACCAAAGGATTTGGGAAAAGGACCCATGAAGTCTATTCCCTAAACATCAAACAGTTCAACTACAATATAAGATTGAAGGGGCATTTCATTCCTCCTACCAATATTACCTACTCTTTAACAGCGATCACAATGCTTATAATATTCTTGAGCATCTTTGAATAGGGTAGGCCAATAAAATCTACTTTGAAGCACTTTTCCAGTAGTCTTTCTCCATCCAAAATGACCACCGTAGTGAAGGTCATGACAAAATTGAAGAACACTCAGTTGTTCTTCCTCAGATACACACCTGCGAACTATCTCATCTTTGCATATCCAAAATAGGTAAGGTTCATCCCAGAAATAGAATTTACTCATGTGCAAAAACCTTTTCTTTTCCTGAAATGACATGTCAAAACGCAAAATACCACAAGCAAGATAGTTAGCAATATCTGCAAACCATTGTGAATTCATTACCGCAAACAACTGTTCATCAGGAAATGCTTCTAGATTTCTATGAACACTATCAGATGCAAGATTTTCATCAAAGAAAGGTAAATGATCAGCTAGAACATTTTCACTTCCCTTAGTATATTTGATTTGAAAATCAAATTCTTGCAATAATAGCACCCATCTAATTAAACGAGGTTTAGCATGTTGTTTGGCCAAAACATATTTTAAAGCAGCGTGATCTGAATGCACAATAATTTTAGACCCAATCAAATATGCTCTAAACTTATCTATGGCAAAAACAACAGCTAGCATTTCTTTTTCAGTTGTTATGTAATTAACTTGTGTGCTACATAGGGTCAAGCTAGCATAATAAATCACTCTCAAAAATTTCTCAACCCTTTGCCCAAGGACAGCTCCTACTGCATGGTTGGATGCATCACACATAATTTCAAAAGGTAAGGACCAAATAGGAGCTACAATTACCGGTGCGTTGGTCAATTTTTCCTTAAGGGAATTAAAAGCTTGCATGCATTGTGCAGTAAATACAAATGGAACATCTTTTCCAAGCAAATGACATAATGGTTGGCTTATTTTAGAAAAATCTTTAATAAACCTCCTGTAAAAACCTGCATGCCCTAGAAAGCTTCTTATTCCCTTAACAGAGGTAGGTGGGGGTAACTTAGCAATCAACTCTACCTTAGCTTTATCCACCTCAATCCCTTTACTTGACACAATATGGCCTAACACAATGCCATGAGCGACCATGAAACGACTTTTTTCCCAACTCAAAGTGAGATTACATTCAATGCATCTTTCAAGCACAAGAACAAGTTTTCTGAGGCAATTATCTAAAGAGTCACCAAAAATAGAAAAATCATCCATAAATACCTCAATAAAGTCATCTATCATGTCCGTGAAAACAGACATCATGCATCTCTGAAAAGTTGCAGGCGCATTGTACAAGCCAAAGGGCATACGCTGTTTGAGCGGGGATTTTTGCCCCCACTCTCGGTGGAATGGTTCTTGCAACTTTGGCACTGTTTAGGCTCAGGGCCTTAGAGAACAAGGGCCTAAGTATGGAGAAAATGGATTCGCCACCCGGACTGGCTGGGAAAAAAGAAAGGGGTGGATGACTCAATTCCTAAGGAATCCCCAACCCCTTAATGGGTTCAGAAAGTTGGGTACGTGTGGGGAAGGTGAGAAATAGCCCAGCACTCCCACAATGCCCGGTTCATTGGAACCGACCTCCATTACAGGTCTTAATATTATAAAATTCTTAAATATAACAACATTATCCATATTACACACAATAATTAAAAGAAAGCATCAATATATTAAAATCAAAGCAAGGTCCAAGCAAAACAAATAAATGGACACCCATCCGAATATGGAAACATGTCCTTACATCATATGCCTAAATAGGACACCCACAGAAAGGTAGAAACATGCCCTTTACATAGGTTCTAAAATAGAAAAGCAAATCAAATTACATGACATTTAACTAATGATGTACCTAACAAGTGGAAACATACCTCTCACAACATTTGGAATAATTGATAAAAGTAAATAATCATTCATCATAAATAAATCATTCATCAAAGATATTAAATATCAATAAAAAGTAAACATTCATCCATGATAAATTAAATGAACCAAGCATTGAACTTAAATAAATTAAAGCATATAAAATAAATCAAAGCATAATCAAATATAGAATTGAATAAGACAAATAAAAATCTAAATTATAGCTACTGTTTCCATTTAGGATCCTTATTTCATGTGTTTAGGGCTTTGGGATTTATAGAATTAGGCTACTGTTACTTTTTTAAGGAATTAAAATAGATTGAAGTTTTATGTTTTAAAAGGTTGGTAAAGTTCTTTGATTAACCAAATTAGGGTTTGTGATGTAAAATCATGAAATTAAGGTTTTGGACACTTTAAAATACTTTTGATTTGTGGTTTTAAATTATGATTTCAAACTTACTGTATAAAATTAAAATATTTGTGTTCATATGATTTTTAAGGTTTTAAAGGATTAGGGTTTATAAAAAATTAGGGTATAAGGCTTTAAAGGGGTTAGGGTTACTATTTTAGGTTTGGAGTTGAGTTAGGGTTTAGTGTTCTAAAATTAGGGTTTCGGTGGATGCATGAAGCTTTTAGGGTATGAAAATTAATTTGATACTTTTATGAGGTTTTATGAAAATAAACAAACGATTTAAAGTTTTTTAAAAGTAAAAAAGAAGTTTTTAAAGCTTTTGGAAAGAAATAGAATATAATTAAGGGTTTTGATGATTTGGAAAGTAAATTAGGGTTTTGGGGTTTAGAAGAAACTAAATTAATAACTTTAAATTCTTTGAAAAATAAAGCAACGAATTAGTGATTTTATCTTTAGAAAAGCTAAATTAAAGTGCTAGGGTGTTTGATTTTGAAAGCCACAATTAAATAGTTTATGCTACTGTTAAAAATATAACAAAAAAAGAATTTAATACATACCTCCTTTTGATGGTTCCTCCAAAAATAATTCTTCTTGGATGAACTAAAACAAAGGCAAACTTTGCTGCCTTTGAATTGCCTTGAATTGTTTTTCGGCTCCCTAAAAAGAAATTGAATTGAATTACTACCTTTCCTACTCAGTTTTGGATCAAAATTTGTTCCTCTTTCCTCTCGGATTTCTTTCCCTCTTTTTGCCTCCCCTTTTCTGTTGTAATTATACATTATTTATTAAGAAAAGGAAATCGAAACCTAATTGCATTACGTTTCGGAAAATTTGCGTCGCAAAAATTTCGCTGGCAAAAAAAAAACTGCTGCGGCAAAATCGCCCTAGCGAAAAAAATTGCCTCAGGAAAAATTGCATTGGAGAAAAAGCTGCCGCAGCTGCGGGAGAAATAGGCCTGTGAGCCATTTCGCCCACAGGAAACTCCTGTGGGAGAAATGCCTACGGGCCCGCTAATAAATGCCCACAGGAAACTCGTCGATTTTTATTTTTATTTTTTTGATTTTTGTTTGTTTATTTTTATTTTTTATTAATAAAAATTAGATACTAAAGCAAAAATTATTTAATTAAGATAAAAAAATTATTTTGGACCAATTAAAATATATTAAACAACACAAATTATTTTGGACCAGACAGGGTCAAAAATTAAGGGTCTACAGTTTGCCCCCTGCTTAAATGATCTGGAACTTTAGTGAAAGAGAGTGAAAAGCAACAAGACTTAATTTTTGAGATGGTGGAGGTTTTGGGTTCTGGACCCGGTTCGAGTTCTGGACTCAATGATAATTCTAAGTTCTGGACCTAAGGAAAATTTGGGTTCTGGACCTAAGGGTAATTTGGGTTCTGCACCCGAGCCAAGTTCTGGACTTAGAAGAGATTCTAAGTTCTGGACCTAAGGAAAATTTGGGTTCTGGACCTAAGGAAAATTTGGGTTCTGGACCCGAGCTAAGTTCTGGACTTAGAAAAGATTCTAGTTTCTGGACCTAAGGAAAATTTGGGTTCTGGATCCAAGCTAAGTTTTGGACTTAGAAATAATTCTAGGTTCTGGACCTAAGGAAAATTTGGGTTTTGGACCCGAGCTAAGTTCTGGACTTAGGAATAATTCTAGGTTCTGGACCTAAGAAAAATTTGGGTTTTGGACCCGAGCTAAGTGCTTGGACATAGAAATAAATTCTAGGTTCTGGACCTAAGAAAAATTTGGGTTCTAGACCCGAGCTAATAATTTTTTTAAAAAAATTTAGTTAATTTTTATGCATGTCTTCTTATTGCCCCTGGGTGTAAGAATATTTATATACCCGCAATTATTTGAATGATTAAAGTGAATAATTGAATTTACTGTTTATTTACTGTGTAGTCACTGTTCATGCACTATTTACTATTTATAAATAGTAAATTTACTATTTGCAAATAGTATCAAATAGTATTTACTATTGGCAATAGTACTTTCACTATTGATCAATAGTAATACTATTCATAAATAGTAAATTTATGGTTCATCAATAGTAATACTATTCATAAATAGTAAAATTTACAATTCAGTAAAGTTTACTATTCATGAATAGTAAAATTTACTATTCATGAACAGTTTTGAATTTTATTTTTTTTGCTTGCCATTTCTCTATAAAAAGCCACCATTCCTTCATTTCATTTTACAACATGATTTCAATTTTATAATTCTCTCAAATTTCTTTTCAATTTTAGCATATATTTTTCCAAAATAATGCATGCTTTGAGGTCAGAGACTCATTCTAATGCCGAGTTATTGTAGTTTATTCGGCATCATGAAGATGAAAATTTAGATATACTAGCCGGGATGCCGCTCCATCGCAGTTCCAATCAAAAGAGCAAGGTAATTATTTTTTCCTTTGTTATTTCTCTTGATTTTTTTGTTTTGTGCTTTTTTTTATTATTTTGTTATATATATTTTTTGTTATTTTTTATTATTTTTGTTTTTTTATTTTCTATATTTATATTTTATATTATGCTCTTTTATTATTATTGCGTTTGCCTTTATTATTATTTCGTATGTTTATTTTGTATTATTATTATTTTAGAAAAATAAATTAAATTAAGAAGATAGAATAATATGTACTTACCTTGTATTAACTTACCTAGGTCTGTGTTAGCATGATCGTTGCGTTGTTCGGGCTGAAGGGTGTATTTACAAAGCCCGACAATGGTATGATGTAGTGCCTTCTCGGGTAAGGCAGATTATTCGAGATTGCGGCTTTGAACAGTTCATCTTACAATTGCCGTATGAGGAATATTAGATAGACTGTAGCGTAGTCCAGGAGCTTGCAGAGAGATGGTTGGATACAACCTACAGTTTTCACTTGCCCATTGGAGAGATGACAATTGGCCCGGTCGATTTTACTTCCATAACCGGCCTTTGATATGATGGTTTTTCGATTCCTTTGACCAATGATATTTTAACATTTGAAGAAATTCAGGAATTAATTGGTATGAAACCATAATATAAAGGGCCTTTTAAGATAAAAATCGAGCCAATTTGTAGTTATTGGATGAACTACGAAGGATGGGTTGGCAGAGACACAACCGAACAGTTTGCTCGAGGATTTTTGTTATATTTGCTCGGGTCAACCATCTTAGGAAGAATTGAATCCTCCATCCACTTGTTAGTGTTGAGTGCCTTTCTTGTCTCAGAATGGTACCATCTTCTGGCTGGGGTGAAGCTGGTCTCGCGTGTCTTTACCATGGTCTTGATAAGCTTTGCCGAAACAAGAGGCCTTTTGTCAGCTTGATGGCGGTTGTCGAGGTATTCTTTTCCTTCAACAATGTTATTTCCACTCTTTTCTTGCATGAATTTTATCGTTACTATCATTGTTGTAGGTATGGGCATATGAACATGACATCGTGAGGGTGCCCGGTATTTCCAGAGAGAGAGTCGGGTATCCGAGATTAAATTTCTGGTTGTACGATCATGTGGATGTTCCCGGCTCTCATCATGTGCATACTCACCGCTATGTGTTCAACCCCTTAACCTGGGACCAGGTAAAATAACATTAGTATGCTTTAAATTTTATGTGAAAGTTTACTTACCTTATGTTATTTTGCAGGTGAATTTGGCCTAGTGGAACCAAAAAGAGCGAGCAAACTAGTCTCCTTTGATGAGGGCTGCACTGTCTTTCCAACATTCTCGCCGAATTATTGATGGCCCAGTGTCTAGTGGCTGGTTTCTTGGGGAGAGAGTTTATGAATGGTTTCTCGGTCCAGAGTAGCGGAGGTTTCCAATGCAAATCCTAGAATATACTTTAACTATTATAACAATGCCGGAGGATGCATGGTGGTCAGCCCGGTATGGTTATGATGCCGAGTCATTTCTCCATTTACCGAGTCCATTTTATGCCCATTTCATTCAAAGAAGACTCTTGAACTTTGATGTATCTCCTGTTGGTGTGCGGGAGATTTTTGACGAAAATGAGGGTAGAGATGAAGAGGAACATCACGTAAATACAGGAGAGTCTATTCCACATCTCGGGGCCAGTACTTCTCAGGTAAAACTTTTTCCACTTTTCCCTTGCAATTGCTGCAGACTGTTGGCTCATTTGATCATGAGGCTGGACCTTCTTTTACTGCCCCTTCGTTTGCTCACTCTAGCCCGCCGGATATGTCATCTCATCTGTAGGGCATTGATATGAACTACTTGGTACATTCCTTATTTCATGGTAATTTATGCTACATGTATGCATGAGTATGCTCTTACCTTTTCCTTCTTGGCTCACAGCACATGCTCGAAGAACAAAATAGGAAACTTCAAGAAGAGTTGGCTGCAAGTCGTCAGCAGGCTTCTCATTTTTGAAAGTTTATATCATCAATCCGAACAACATTTATGAGACTTTCAATTTCGGGGGATGAGGGATCCAGGTACTTCTTCATCAAGAGGCCCCCATACTGATGACCATGAGAGCCTTTCGTCTGCTTCTGATGAAGATCATGATGGATCGAAACCTCAAGGTAATAGAGATTTTGGTGTTCCAGATTCAGGTGATCTCGGGATGAGTAATTTGCTGGGTTTTGGTGCTCCCACTTTGGGCAAACTCGGGACGAGTGATTTGCCCCCTCCTCCAACAGGCGATGACTTTTTGAAGGCTTTATTTGATAACCTACTACCACCCTCTTAGTGATATGTAAATATTGTAGCAATTGTAAAATCTTGTACAATAATGAAAAAAAATACAATTTTCCTCTTTACTGTAACTCCTTTTTTTTGTTTCTACATTACTGCGCCACTTTTTTTTTGTTACAGTACACCATAATTTATATCCACTTCATTTGCTAAACCAAATCCAATGTGGTAAAGGAAATCCATTGCTAATTCCTTTCCTTATGCCATATGGTCTTATTCCTTCCCATCATCTTTTCCTTTTCACTTTTGGAAAAGGTATTTTTCTTCTATATAAATCACCCCCTCATGCCATATTTTAATACATAAACCAAAATTCTTTCTCTTTCAACGTGAAGACCCCCTTTAATAATTTTAATTTTTTCTTCATTCATTCACCATGACCGAGCATCATTTAAAGAGAATAAAAATTCTATTTAAGAATATGGATGCCATTCATTGGAAGCAAATTTCATGGTCAAAACTTGATGTTTTAAAATGTTTTCAAAATGTTAAATTGGACCACTCCTTCTTACATGCCGTGGCTTCCTTTTGGGATACGGATTCTAGGGTATTTAGAATTAATTGCTTTGAAATATGTCCCTTGATTGAAGAATTTGAGGCCATCCTTGCATATCCTAATAATCAACAAATGGCGTTACCCACATTGATTTCCAAGACTCAACAGAAGATACAGATGTTATTTCATATTCCAAAACCTGAAGTTCTTCGGTTGATGAGAGGTGAAACAATTCTACTTGCCCCTTTGATTGACTTTTGTTTCTCTCATTCGGCCCCTACTAAGGCATGGGGACGCATGCTTTGTCTTTGCTTGCTCGGCCAATTCTTGCTTGTTTCTTCTGACGGCGATATTGATCCATGAGTATTGGATATTATGGACCAAATGGAAGGAGGCTTGTATTCGGTACCTGTGATCTTAGCCGAGACCTTAGTTGGATTAGACCGATTTAAATAAGGATTATCAAAGAGACTAACTGGGAGTCCATTGCTGGTTCAGTTAATTACCTAAACTGCCCTTTTTGGTTTTCAATTTAGGTTTTCTTTTTTTCTTTTTATTGCTCTAACTTTTGCCTAGTCCGCCCATGCAGGTTTTCGAAACTAGCGAGCTGTCCTAATTTTTGCCTAAGCTGCCCTTGCTGGTTTTCAACTTAGTGGACTCTTTTTTTTTAATTTAATTCTTTCTTCACAGATTTGGCTTCAGGAGCGTCTTTGTTTGCTTGATACTCCATCCATGGATTTTGCCAGATACCTACCACGTCATCATTCTGCTAGGAAGCTACTCCATCCTGCTTCTTCATATGTTGACTGGGTTGAGTGGATCCACTCACGCTCCGAAGTCAATATCCGTTGGTTAGTACCTTGGTGGAAGATTTCTCATATCACCATGCGGACATACTTGATGTATGTTCCCCTTGCTGCTCTTCGTCAAGGTACATGCTATGATCCTCGCCGACTTGGCCGTCAGTATGGAGCTGAGCCTCGTGATTCTAACTTTGCTCCCGACTTAGACATGCCTTGCTTGACTAAAGCCTGCTTGGATCGGCTGAGGCAAAGTTGGCCTACAGGTTACACTTATCGACTACCATAGATTTTATATTTGTCAATTCAGAAAGTGTATTGTTAGGATGAAAAAATAATTAAAGTAATAAAAGATGCTTCTTTTCCATTCATAATTTGTCATCACCTTTTGCTATTGTGTTTATTTATTTCATCCATATCTGGTCAAATACTTATAACAGTGCACATAGAACAATTTTAATATTAATTCTATTTTATTAAATTGGGGAATAACCAAACATAAAGCCAGCATACATAAGATTACTCCTGTTGCCAATTAGCCTTTTCGGGTTTTCTAATTGATGATTTTCTCTCATTTAGCCCTAATTGTTGCCTAGCCCGCCCTTTTGGGTTTTCGGGACTAGCGGACTGCTCTAACTTTTGCCTAGGCCGCCCTTTTTAGGTTTTCAACCTAGCGAGCTCTTTCTCTTTTATTTTTCATACTTAAAACTTCTTCAACCTGTCAATGTTTACTGGCTCACTAAATTCATTCCCGTCCATGTCTGACAACTTCACCGCACCTTTGTTCATGACTTGTTTCATGACATATGGCCCTTCCCAGCTAGGCCTGAACTTCCCTCTCAGATCAGATACATTAGGCTTACATTGCTTCAACACCAAATCCCCAACTCTGAATTGTCTGACCTTAACCCTTCTATTATAGGCCCGAGCTATCTTCTTTTGATACAGTTGGTGATGATATAGTGCCTTTAACCTTCTCTCTTCTAGTTGAGCTAACTGTGTGTATCTGCTTGCTACCCATTATGTTTCAGGTAGTTCAGCTTCCAAGACTACTCTTAACAACTTGATCTCAATTTCAATTGGCAATACTGCTTCCATCCCATAAACCAAAGAGAACGGTGTCATTCCAGTAGGTGTTCGCACACTTGTCCTATATCCCCATCAAGCAAAAGGAAGCATTTATGACCAATCCCTATAAGTCTTGGTCATCTTGGACAAAATTTGCTTAATTGTCTTGTTTGTTGCTTCCACGACACCATTAGCCTTTGGTCTATAAGGAGAGGATCTATGATGATGAATTTTGTACTTCGAGAATAAATCCTTAACTGCTCCTTGAAACTGTACCCCATTGTCTGATATCACACTATGCGGGACCCCGTATCTACAGATGAGGTTCTTTTCAATAAACCTAGCCATTTGGCTTGTACCCAGTTTATTGAAGGATTCAGCTTGGACCCATTTTGAAAAATAATCTACTCCTATAATGTCGATACCCCAGGTGGCAAATGGCCAGGGTGAAGACATTGAATGCAGTTCTTCAGGAGGCATGTGATTTAGGTTACCATACATCTGACATTGTTGGCACTTCTTGACAAACTCAATACAATCTCTCTCCATGGTCAATCAATAGTAACCTTGTCGAATAATCTTCTTAACTAGGGCCAAACCACTCATGTGCGACTTCCCGCATGTATTTCTGACATGGTACGCACCACTTCAGGTTTTCTTAAACATCTCAAATGCACCCTATCAGGTCATCTTTGATATAACTCCCCATGGAAGGTGATGTATTGCAATGACCACCGCCTTATGGCTCTTCTCACTTTCTTTGTTGCCCCCGATGGGTATTCTTTTTTTTCTAGAAATCGCCTTATAGTATCATACCACGCATCATGGTCCGTATCAATTTCCATGATTGTCTCATATTCATTGCAAGGAGTTGATGAACTGGTCAAGATCAAAGGCTTAAGAAATAAACTGACAGGATTTTCCCATACCGAAGCCAATGTGGCCAGGGCATCAGCCATCTGATTTTCTTCTCTTCACAGGTGTATAAACCTACACTCCTAAAAGTTCTTCTTCATCCTGGTCAGGTAGTGGTGGTATGGCTTTATTTTTTTCTTCTTTCAACTCCCATTCTCCATTTACTTGGGATACTACTAGCAATGAATCGCCATAAACTTCCACCTTATCCACCTTCATTATCATTAGGGTCTCCAAACCAAAAATACAAGCTTCGTATTCCACCATATTATTGGTTACCCTAAATTTCAACTTTTTGGCTAAAGGGATAAGTTCCCCTTTGGGTGATTCTAGTACAACTCCCAAACCTGCTCCTTTCCTATTCACTGCTCCATCAAAATACATTTTCCACCCTTGTACTTCAATTGCTTCTAAATGTTCATCTGGAAATTTCAAGATTACCTCTTCACTTTCTGGTAATGGTTGTTGAGCCAAGAATTCTGCCACCGCTCTACTTTTGATTGTTTTCTTGGTTACATACTCAATCTCAAATTATTCTAATATTATCAACCATCGACCATATTTCCCAATTAAAGAGGGTGTCTCCCTTAAGTACTTCATTGGATCCAACCTGGAAATTGCTTACACACTATACGATTGAAAGTAATGCCGCAACTTCTTAGAAGACCAAACCACGGCTATACAAGTCTTTTCGATGATACTATACTTAATTTCATAAGGTAGGAGCTTTCTACTCAAATAATAAACTGCATGCTCAATCCCTGACTCATCTGCTTGGGCTAGCATGGCTCCTATCGACTCTTCTTCTACTGCTAAGTACAGTAATAAAGGTTTGTCGGGTTTAGGTGGTCTTAAAATAGGTGGATTCAACAAATACTCTTTTATTCGCTCAGAGGCTTTTTGACATTCTTCATTCCATACAACCGGCTGATTCTTTCTAAGCAATTTGAAGATAGGCTCACAAATTGTTGTGAGTTTTGCTATGAATCTGCTAATGTATTGTAATTTACCAATGAATCCCTGAACTTCTCTCTCCGTCTTAGGGGCTGGCATATCGCTGATTGCTTTGACTTTGTTAGGATCAATCTCAATGCCATTCAGACCAATTACATGTCCTAACAATTTACCTGAGGTAACACCAAATACACAATTCTTCGGGTTTAATCTTAGCTTATATTTCAAAGCTCTATCGAAGAATAACTCTAAGTTTTGGAAGTGTTGCTCCCTTGTGTCCAATTTAACCATCATATCATCAATATATACTTCAACTTCTTTGTGCATCATGTCATGAAATAGTGTGGTGGCCATCCTTTGGTAGGTTTCTCCAACATTCTTTAAGCCAAACGGCATCACCCTATAACAAAATATACCTCATGTAGTAATGAAAGCAGTTTTGGTTTTATCCTCTTGGGCCATTAACACTTGGTTGTATCTGGAAAATCCATCTACAAACGAGTGTAGCACGATAGAGGCTGCACTATCAATGAGAACATCTATATGAGGTAAAGGGAAATCATCCTTAGGGGAAGCCTTGTTCAAATCTCTATAGTCCACATAGACCCTTATTCTTCCATCTTTCTTTGGCACGAGTACTATGTTGGCTAACCAATCTGGATATTCTATCACTTCAAGGAACTTCACTTGTATTTGCTTAGTGACCTCTTCTTTAACCAATTTAGCCCACTCAGGTCTTAATCGCCTAAGCTTTTGTTTGACAGGTTTCATGTCTCAATCTATCCCCGACATATCTTCATAAGACCAAGCAAATACTTCTTCATATTTTTTGAATATTTTTTCAAATCTCTCTCTCTCATCAGGAGTAAGGTTGGATGCTATGCTAATGTTTTTAGGATTTTCAGTTGTTCCCAAATTTAATGATTGTGTGCTAACAGAATTAATATTAAAGATGCTCATGTAACTGCTATTTGAGTGTATGCAACCATTGGGAGAAACATCACACAAGTAAGCAAAATCAGACTTTATTGCATTCATTTTGGAAAAGAAAACATCATCATCCTCATACAAAGCAGACAAATTAAAATCAAAATAAAAATCATTATTCTCAGAATCATAAAGCAGGATTTCTTCAAACTTTTCTTCGACCAGGGCAGCAATCTCTTCCGGAGTCTTCTCGGCTTTGATGACAGCTTCATTCTTCTCTTTTGGATTGGATTCTATGCTGGTTGGCAGAGTGAGTTCTTTCTTCACTTGCTCCACTAGCTCGGCAACATCTGTAAAAATTTCAAAACCTGGGATTAACTTACCTATGAACCTAATCGGCTTGGGCTTTCCTTGGAGTGGTCCAATATCTGGAGCCTTGACAAAGACCTCTTCAAGTTGTGGGAAGCTCATCTTCTCACTCTTCTTTGGCTGGACATTGTTGTCTTCATCATATCCCAACCCTTTCTTGGAAGTTTAAGTTCTAAAATCTGGCAACTTTGTCAAACCGGCCTTACCTTTTCCAAGACCAGCTCCAAGAAGGTAGTTCATGTTCTTCATCATATTCAAGACTTTAGAGTCCACTACTTCATCGTCAGAAATTGCAGCTACTTGAAAACCATTGAGAGGCCTCTCAATCATTAGAACATTAACAATCTCATTTTCTTCAACATCAATGACCACTGTCTCATCTCTATTGGGGAACTTGATCTTTTGATGAATGGTGGAAGGAACTCCACCAAGAGGATGAAACCATGGTCTCCCCAAGAGTAAGGCGAAGGTAATCGGTATGTCTAAAACAACAAACTCAACAATTGATTCAATTGGACCAACCTTGACAGCGGCTTTGAAAGTTCCTTCGACATGCCTCTTAGTGTTGTCATAAGCACGAATTGTTACCTCGGTTGGGTTTAGATCTCTTGTTGACATGGCTAGCTTTGGCAATATCTTAAGTGGACAAACATTTATGGCGGACCCATCATCGACCATTACACATGCAGTCCTCTTCCCTTTGACTTCTATTTTGATGAAGAGAGAGCGGATGTGGTCTCTCCCCTCCTTCGGTAAATCCGCATCTGAAAAAGAAACTGCTCCCATATTAACTTCACTCTTCTCTTGAACCTCTTCACATTTCATTACCCCTCTAATTTTTATGAAGTTGATCAGCTCCTCCGGTGTCATGGAGGTAGAGATTGGCATGCTAGCCAAGGCTTTGGCCATAGTTTCTCGGTGCTTTTTAGAAGTAGCTAATAAGTCCCAAATGCTAATACTTGCTTGGGTTCTTTTTAATTGCTTGAGCACAGCGTCATCTTCTTCTACTTCAACTTCCTTTCTTTTATCAGTTCCTAGCTTGAACAGGGTCCAATGAGAGCATGAAGTACCTTAGAGTTTGAGCCTTAGTAGCTCGGGCAGACTGCATAGCAGTGATATACTGCTTCACATGGAGATGAGGATTTCAGTGCCATTGTACTTTGCAAAGGATGGCATCTTGAACTTATAAGGGACCTCTTCATCTTGTTCAAATAGTTTGTCGATCTCGGACATCTCTTCGGGTTTCATCTTCTTCTCAAAATTCTTTTCTAAATCAGCAATCATCTTTTCAACATCGGATGTCTCTGTCTTTTCAATAGTTGCTTTCTCAACAACCTTCGGTTCTTTCTTCTTCTCTTGAGCATCTTGGTAGTATTGATCCCAATCATCATCATCATCAATGATCACTTTTTCATCATCAAAAACCACTTCACCAACTTTAGTCTTCTCTTTGTCCTTTGGCTTCTTATTGCTAGCAGATGCCTCGGCATGATTCTCTAAGATTGCAATCAATTGGTTCTTCATGGTCTCAGCTAGGGCCTCTTTTATTTCTTCCATTTTGGCATTGAGGGCCTCATCCACCATCCTTTGAATTTGTTCGGGCTCCATTATTTTTGGTGAGCAAGTGATTGAGTCGTTGCTAGACACTTCATCTCCGGCGTAGGTCAGATTGTTATAAGCTTTTGAACTATCGTATTCCAGGGCTGTGAGCCAGAGAGGATCAATAATATGAGATGCAAATGTATGCATGTATGCACAAACAATCAACAAGCAAGGATAATTAGGACGTTTCCTTCCAACCTTATAACATCCAAACACGAATGGCGAGTCTCTTTTCCTAGGTATATGGTTAACAAAATACCAACATGGGGCATCTTGCTTTCGAATAATTCCCTTGGATGTTTCAACCAATGGTTATATTTTCAAAAATGGAAATCAGTTCATAATAATTCCCATTAATTAGGTTTTAATGCTATATTGGATTAAAACAAAATTAAGAGGTTTATTATAAATAGATTTCTTGCTTGAAAAAGGTAACTAATGATTCATGCCAAAAACAAGCCCATGGTTAATTTATTCTTAGTGTAAGCTAGGCCCACAATTGATTTTTGGTATTTCCATAATTGACCTAAATATTTTTGCAAGCTCTTTGTAGGAAAAGTTGGGTGAAAATAGTTATGTTTCTAAGCCCATTATAAAAAGATTTTAGAAAAATAGATTTTGGGCTTAGTATTTGGGCCATGAGCCAAAGAATTTTTGATATGTTTTTAGAAAAGTTTTATGTCCAAAGACCATCTTAAAAATTAAAAAAAAACTTTGGTCTTTTGGATTTTAAAGAAATTTTTTTTTGAGCTTACAATATACTTAGGTCATATTAGAAAAAGGAACAAACCAAATAAGCCATGATTTAGACTAAGATAAATTAACCATAGTCAAACAACATGCATTTGGGGTAAAACCTAAGGAACGTAACTAGGCCAATTACATGAGCTTTAGTCTTTGGGTTAAAAAGGCTTAGGTTCCCATAGCAAGTATGTAACATCCTGAATTCCAGATTGGTAAGAAACAGACATTGAGGATATGAATTAGGCTTAGAGCAAAGGAGTTTAGAACATGACCTATAAATTGAACTCGAATTGCATCCAAGTCAATGACAGAATTAGAGAGTCTCAAAGAAGACTTAATTGTTTATTTGTGTCTTAGCTAGACTTATAACTTAAAATTAATCAATTTGGAGTTGTACAGAATAAGATATGATGGATTTACTAGACAATGTGCAAGCTGCCTCAGGACAGCATAGTAGGCTTGAATTCAAAGGACCGTCAAAAATAAGATATAGCTTGGATCGACCTGAAATTTTGATAGAATATGTCCCCGGATGTCTAGTTTCAGTGGGAATAAGAATTACTTAATTTGGAGTTGTGAGTAAAAAGATATTAATAAAGAAAGACAGCAAGGTCAAGAAGGGATATCAAAAGGACCTAAGTGGAAATTTCTCAAAAGTTAGGGGCAACTATGTAAACTTAAAAATTAAGTGTCGGAAGTTCTTAATAGTGCCCATATCCGACCCCGGAAGAATATTCTCGAGATTAATCGGGTCATAACCATGAGTTTCAATTTTTCCTGAAAACGCACGGTTTGTAAGTTACGGGCGATTTTCCGATAAGGACATTTTGGACATTTCCACTGGAGGGGCGATTTTGTAATTAAATATAACTTTGGGGGCAAAATATTAAAAGAACAAAAAAAAAACCACTTTCGAGTGGCCAAATCCTAGCCATTAAATCCAAATGTGTTGGACAAATCATGGCCATTGAAAATAAACCAAATCCTAGCCATTAAATCCAAATGTGTTGGACAAATCATGGCCATTGAAAATAAACCAAATCCTAGCCATTAAATCCAAATGTGTTGGACAAATCATGGCCATTGAATAACCAAATCCTAGCCATTAAATCCAAATATGTTGGACAAATCATGGCCATTGAAAATAAATAAATAAATTAAATGGAAATTAAATTATAAATAACTAATTATGGTCTTTCAAACACAAGTAAGGATCAAAAAGACACCACCATCACCACTTTTCTTCTTCTTTAAGTCGTGCTCCCCCTCCCTTCCATTTTCAAGGAGACAAGTTTCAAGTCCAAGCCATTTCTCAAGTGAAATTCAATAGGAAATAAGGTAAGATACCATCCTAAGTCTTATTCTTTCATTAGAATTAGGTATTAGGCTATGTTTAGGAAGATTTGATATTATGTTCATGTTGGGAAAGAATTAGTAAGTTGATGATTATGGTGAAAAATGATAAACTACTTAAAGGAAATGATGAAAATGGTGATTATTAGTAAGAATAAGTAAAGGATTGTTAGAAAATCATAAGGTAGCATCATGTTCATATCTAGGGTTTGTTCTTACATATGTGACATATTAAATTCATAGAAAATCAAGGAGATTAGAGAGGAAAGGAAGTGAAATAGATAAGAAGAGCAAGGAAAAGCAAGGTTTGGTACTTTACCTTGGAAGTTTGGTACTTTACTTTAAATAGTTACCTTTGATTTGGTGCTTTACCATAAAAGAAATTCTATTTTCTTACAAACTTTGGTTTATGGAAGTTTTGAAATTGATGTTTAAATATATTGATTGAGTTTAAATTAAATATTTGAGTTATGTTCTTGTTTTCTTATGGCAATTGGGTTGTTAAATTTAATTGAAACCAAATGTTTTGAGAAAATTTGGCAAGTTGATTTAGTAAGTTGTTTGGACTTTAATTAGTTTGATTTGAGTTAAACTTGCAAAAATTTTTAAAAGGAAGTGTTTGATTCTTCACTTTACTATTAAAGAAGCCTTAATATTGATTTGAAAAAGAAAAATAAACTATCCTCTGCATTTCAAATGTTTGGGCCGAAATGGTCCCAAAGTGACAGCTTCTGGACTATTTTTGTGGCAATTTTTTGGGGCAGCAAACGAATGAATTTTTCAACGAAATTTTACATGAAATTAGTCAACATATGAAATAAGTATTCTGTAAAATTTCAGCCTAAAATAAGATCATTTACTTGGTCAAATGCATAACTGAAGTGGAGTGAAATTTTGACGAAAACCCAGATTTTACTATTCATTTGGTCATGCCATTTTGCGTTGCCGATTTTTCTCGCCGCAACACTATTCATTTGGTCAATTTGTGATCTTTTGAGGAATACTTTGAAATGTTTGATGTGTTTCTTGTGGATATTAAATATGTGAAAAAGGGGAATGGTTTGACTAAAGAATGTGTTGCGCGGCATAAATGGCAAAGTGCGATGGGAATTAAATTGATTTCTTGAATCATTCTAAAATGAAGTTGAGACTTAAATTGAATCATTTTAACCTTTTTGCTCTAATGGATAATGGGAGTGGTAGATAAGGGTATGGTGCACTATACTAACGCATGCAGTACTGCTCATCATTGTGATATGATATTTTATTCAGTGGTGAGGCCACTGAAGCCAATGGGGAGGCCCATTGGTTAACCAGGATGGGGAGGCCCATTCCTGTGATCTGATATCGGTGGGGAGGCCCACCTATGTTACAGTGGGGAGGCCCACTGCCTTATCACTATGGTTCCCTATATACCAGTAGAGCCTGAATCAAAGACATTATTTTTCGTTAAACTACGTATTGCAAAATGAGTTGATATATGGTTTTTTTTACATTTGTTGGAAGCATATTTACACTGAATGTACAGAAACTTCCATTGGTTTAAGGTTGGTTGAATTATGATTTAATTATTTCCTTTTATTGCGAATACTTTCATATACTACTTTTATTTTTATTGGTAAAGTACCCACTGAGCGACAACGCTCAGCAAGTTAAGTTTTCCTTGACTCGTAGGTTCGGAGCAGTAGATAAATCTTGGGGAAGCAACGACCAGACCACAGCAAATCTCAGGGGTAGATCTTTTAGATCCATTATGAGTTAGCTAGTTGTGGCATGTATATGAATAAATATAAAAGAGAATTTCTATGTTACAATGGTATGTTAGTAGTGTGTAATAATCATAAACCTTTACTTTATGTTATATTAGAAGTGTGAACTCTTCATGCAGGTTTGTAGTTGAGGGTATAAGGTGAATTCATTGGGAGTGCATTAAATTTGATGGTATTCATATTGGTCTGTGTAAAATGTTTTCAAAAATAAGAAAAATCAGTTTTGTCGACACTTGGGACCACCAATTATAGGGGAAATTCTGGCAAAAGTTTTTTTAAATATGCACGTAAAATTGGCTAAGTAAAATATTAAGACACAACTACCTGGAGATAACAGTCCATCTTGGTCTATAAACGTAGGCTAAGATGGGGTGTTACAAAGTATATACCAAAAGGTACGAGGCTATGAGTGGTTATGCCATGCTCAATCTCCATACCTTGAGTGAAAGTATGGTATCCCTTACATAACATAACACGGGCAACACGGGCGTCTTAAGTCATGCACACGATGCAATCTAATATGATGCAATGGATAATATCATTATAAGAAAGAATAGAATGATATAAAGACCAACGGTATCAACTTCTATTATCCCAGTGGAGTCGCCACTATGAGCGGGAATTTTTGCCCCCACTACCAGTGGGATGGTTCTTGCGACTTCGGCACTGTTTAGGCTCGGGGCCTTAGAGAACACGGACCTAAGTCCGGAGAAAATGGAGTTGCCACTTGGACGGGCTGGGAAAAAAGAAAGGGGTGGATGACTCAATTTCTAAGGAATCCCCAACCCCTTAATGGGTTCGGAAAGTTGGGTACGTGTGGAGAAGGTGAGAAATGGCCAAGCAGCCCCACAATGCCCGGTTCATTGGAACCGGTCTCCTTTACAGGTCTTAATATTATAAAATTCTTAAATATAACAACATTATCCATATTACACACAATAATTAAAAGAAAGCATCAATATATTAAAATCAAAGCAAGGTCCAAGCAAAACAAATAAATGGACACCCATCCGAAGATGGAAACATTGTAACACCCCTTCCCGACCTACGTGTGCAAGCTGAGTAGAGGCGCCACACTAACCTAATGTTGCTACTAATTTTACTTAATTCGAATTTTAGTTTCGATTTTACAGAAATTTTGCCAGAGGTTCGCCTAGAAATTGGGTCCCAAGTGTCGACAAAACTGCTTTTTCTGAGTTTTGAAAACATTTTTTTACACAAACCAAAGTAAACACAATCAATTTCAATACACTCCCAATGAATCAACCTTATAACCTCAACTGTAACACCCCGATACTCCATATAAGTACTACACATATACCTGATATACGTACAGTAAATATATAAAGTATAAAGATGTCACATTTCGTTACAATTTAAAAACCTTTAACATAGCTCAAACCACAATACATTAATTTAAAGAACATTTACAAAATCGATATACTTTTAATGATCTTATAAATATACAATAATCTTATCTTACTCGAAACATCGTTTATACAAATGATTACATTCTTGATAAAAGTACATCATAATTAAATTATACATGTATGCATCACCCTCTAGTTGGTCTCGACAAACTCTTACTCTTCTCGTGGCATGACGCAAGACTTTATATCTTTCATCTGGTCACCTGCGCGATCAAACAACCGTGCTAAGCCCGAGAGCTTAGTAGTACAAATATATAATATACACATACATTATAATAATATTAGCATATAATGATATATCAATTCCATGTAACTTTGGCTTATCATATCTTTTCTTTAAGATTGTACCTTTCATATATCTCAACTAAATCATATTTCAATACCCACATTCCACAACATACTTCATAACATTATTTTATTCACCATTTACCAATCATGAATAACATTTCTAACAAGGTAATCATTAACACCAACCACAATCCATCACCAATACTCACAATCAACATATCAATACATACACATTACATATCATACCTCATAACATTGTTTAAATCACAATTCACCAATCATAAGTCACATTGTCAACAAAGTCAATCATAGATCTCATTATTCATCTAATTCAACATTTGTATATCACATAGACATCAAAGACAGACTCGGGCCCAACAGACACTAATATGCAATTCAATTTTCAGAGTTAATGCTTTGGTTTGTTATCACATTTATCAATATCATATACCCAACTAGGCTTCAAGGATCATGTTCAACCAAGCTTCAAGGGGAGCAAAGCATGCTAAGCTTCTACCCAACTTGGCTTCAAGAACTAATCCAACCTAGCTTCAAGGGTGGTAACATCTCAATTAGGCTTCAAGGATCCAATCCAACCTAACTTCAAGAGATTGTTACACTTATTAGGCATGCCACCAACAACAAACTCTGAAAATGGAATAACACATTAGCCACACAATTCATTTAGATTTCATTCTCCATTCTCATTATCTTTTAGGCAAACATGCCTCATTTATCTCCATTGAATCACATTAGCCAATAACAATGGCTTCACATTTTATTTCACAATATAACACTTCATTATTCAAGTGTATATTTATCTCATCCATGATCACATTATATCTCATATAGCATCATTCATCATAGCCAAACACAATGGCATTGTCTCATATCATGTCTTATTTGAATTATCATTTCATCTTTTACATACATAATCATTTACTTCATCATAACCTTTACATGTCATATTCCATCATTGATATATATATATACAACATCAATTACATGAACTAGGTAAACATATCATTCACATCATTATAAATTGCATTGTACATACCTTTTTGGATGATCCTCATCTCTTTCACCCTCAAGAGTTACTCCCACCAAGCTATCCATAATCAATAACTTCATCCTCTTTTTCACATTTTACATATAGCCTCATTGATATATATATATACAACATCAATTACATTAACTAGGCAAACATATCATTCAAAGTGCATAACATAACATTGCTAAATCTCAACAATGCAATTAGGGCAAAACACAATTGATATAATTCATAGCTTTATGATCTTCCACATTCCTTTGATTAGATCATTCTTGTTTTTAAAACATATTTATAATGTTCATGTTTAAGTTTAGAAACAATGGAACCTTTGAAGAATCAAAACAATGTAAAAAGAAACAAAGTATAAAGCCATATGTAATTCATTTGTAGGACACGCCCAACCCATTTGATGGACACGCCCAGCCACTTGATGGAACACGCCCGTGTCACTAACAACAAAAGAGGCAGTAGCCAATTCAAACAATTGACACGCCCAGCACCTTTGATGGACACGTCCGTGTCACTAACAACAAAAGAGGCAGTAGCCAATTCAAACAATTGACACGCCCAACTCAATTGATGAACACGCCCGTGTCTCTTCAATGCCTATGGCCGTGTCACCCATAACCAAAACCAATTCTCTTCTAATTGCACTCAAACACAATATTCATCATATAACATGCTTCAAATGAATATAATCAATGTTTTAAACACATATTCATCACAATAATTACTTCACAACACATTAATATAACAATTAAACACATCTCAACTCAAAACCCCAAAATCAACATCTCCACCATTTCCAACAACAACCACTAATTAAACTCATAACTTAAAATCAATTTAACACTTGAACACACAACACAACACATCTCAAATCCACCAAATCACAAAATCATCAAACCTTACTTCACTTCCAACACCACTTCCAATTAAGTAAAGAAAACAAGAGAATACTTACCATCTTTCCAACAAAACCAACACCAATCCAATCCTTTAGCTTGTAATCAATTTCAATACTTGTAAACACATATATAACACACTAAATCATGAAATCAATCCATCACAACCTATCTCAAACATTAACAAGGGAAAACAAGTAAGTACTTACCTCAATTGATGAATTCCACCAAATTTCCACTTAATCCTTTGATTCTTCCTTCAATTCTCTTAAAACCCTAAGGTTTTGGTGAAGATCAACTCATCTCTCTACCTCTCTCTCTCTCTCTCTCGTGCAAGAACCAAAAGGAGAAGAAGAAGAAGAAGAAGAGAATATCTTCATTTCTTTTTCCTCTTCCACGATAGCCACATATATGTATATAATAATAATAATAATAATAATAATAATAATAATATAATTACTAATTACCAAAAATCCTCCACCAAGCATTTCATTTCAAGCAATTACTCATATACCCCTTATCACTTAACTAAGCTTTTGTCTCTTATGAACCCAATTAAGTAATTCCACATGCCATATAAAAATATCTCCTCTTGCATTGACTCTTTCTCTTTGACCATTTTATATGTTATATATATCACCATATACACAACATATAAACTTGTCTCTAAACCCTAAATTTCCCCAAAACACATATACATATATGTTCTTTTCTCAATTTAAACCAACAACAATAACAACAACAACAACAACAACATACAAAACTTCTGGGGCATGCATCGGGATATTACATCAACTACAAACCTGCAAGAAGAGTTCACACTTCTAATACAAAATAAAGTAGAAATTCTCAATCTTATATATATACATATACATGCCACAACTAGCTAACTCATAATGGAAACTAAGAGATTTACCCTGAGATGCTGTGGGTCTGGTCGTCGCTTCCCAAGAGTTAGCTACTGCTCCGAACCTACGAGTCAAGGAAAACTTAACTCGCTGAGCAATGTCGCTCAGTGGATACTTTACCAATGGAAATAAAAGTAAAACATGAAAGCATTTGAAATAAAAGGAAATAATTAAATTAATAATCAACCAATACTAAACCAATGGAAGTTATTGTACATGTAGTGTAAATATGCTTTCAACAAATGTAAAAACCATAATTCAAACTCATTTTGCATTACCTAGTTTAAAAAAAATGACTTTGGCTCTACTGGTATATGGGGAACCATAGCGATAAGGCAGCGGCCCTCACCACTGTAACATAGGTGGCCCTCACCACCATTATCATATCACAAGAATGGCCCTCACAATCCTGGTTATAACCAATGGCCCATACCATTGGCCCCCAATGGCCCTCACCATTGAGTTCAAATCATAACAATTCAATCACAATATCAAGCAGTACTGCATAAGTTAGTATAGTGCACCATACCCTTATCTACCACCCCCAACTACCCAGTAGAGCATAAAGGTTAAAATGATTCAATTTAAGTCTCAAACTTCATTTTAGAATGATTTGAGAAATCATTTTAATTCCCGTCGCGCTTTGCCATTTACGCCACGCACCACATTCTTTTGTAAAACCATTACCCTTTTTCACATATTTAATCAAACATTTCAAAGCATTCTTCAAAAGGTCACAAATTGACCAAATGAATAGTATCGCGGCACATAAAATCGGCAACGCAAAAGGCAAACGCCAAAAGAATAGTAAAATCTAGGTTTTCGTCAAAATTTCTGTCCACTTCAGTCATGCATTTAACCAGGTAAATGATCTTATTTTTGGCTGAAATTTTACAGGAAACTTGTTTCATATGTTGACTAAAGCATGTAAAATTTCGACGAAAAATTCCATCCTTTGCTGCCTCAACTGGTTGCCCAAAATTAGGTCCAGAATTGGATCCCAAAGGACACCAATTCGGCCCACATTTGCATTTGGTGCAAAATTGTTTATTTTTTCTGTTTTAAACCCATTTCAAAGCTTCCCTAATAATATAATGAAGATTTATACACTTCCCTTTTAAAATAAATTGATTGTTTAAATCAATTTGGACTAAATGGAGTTTATAAACTCTTTTACCAAAATTATTGGAAACATTAGATTTCATTTGAATTTAAACAACCAAATCACCACATAGATTTGAAAAATACCACTCAACAATTGAATTCAAACTCAAACAACACATTTATGCATCCATAGAAAAAGTTCCATAGATAAAGTTTTGGTAAGAAAATGAAAGGAAAATTAATTCTTCCTAGGTAAAGTACCAAACCTTGTTCTTTTAATTCCCCTTTGCCTTTTCTTCTTCTCCTTCCTTAATCTTTGTTTTTCCTTCAAGAATTTCAAGAACACAACCTTAAACATAAACCTTAGAAATTTAGAACATGCACTACCCTTCCATTTCTTTTCAAACTAAATCATAATCTAACTTATTAAACCTTAGAAACCTTGATTCTTTCATTTAATTAATCAATATCATCACTACTTAAAATTTTCCCAAATCCACCATAAGAACCCTAATTTCCAATCTTCCAATAGTTATATAAATACTTAAAATTGATACTAGAATTGAAATCTACATGCTTTAAAACCTTAAAACTCACCTTGAACTTGAATCAAACTTGACAAAATTTAGAAATCCTTTGGTGTTCTTCCTATGGAGGCCGACGGTTTGGAGGGTTGTGAGAGAGAGTTTTTGTTCCTCTTGCTTTGATATATATAGTGGAAATGATGTCCACTTTTGGGTTGGATGAATGCCTTAGGGCCATTTGTCCATACTCTTTTTCTTTTCTTCTTTTTATAAATTCTAAATGGCTAATTTTGATTGGCCATCAAAAGATTTTTATATTTTACTTTCCAATTAAGTCCTCCAACTTGTCCCTCTTCCCATTTGGTACCCCAAATTGGTTCCATATCACCCATATGGTCCCTACATGGAACCGGGCCCACTTTATGCTCCGGCGATTAATCGATCATAACTTTTAAACCGTACAGTTCCACGAGGCAAACTACATATGGTTTTGATCCTCTCAACCTCTACTTTCTATTTTTAAGGTCTATTTTATGTTTCCAAGTCATTTTGAAAAATTACCAATAAGCCCCGGACTTTTTATAAAATTCCCTTTAAGTCCTTTCTTTACTCGGGTTTGCCCGGGTTCCGTTTCTTCTGACGATCACTTTATATTCAACCCCTCGACGTCCTCTATGTACTCGTGTGTTTATTTTCTACTTTGGATTCATGTATAAATTTTAATTAAAATGACCAAAATGCACCTAGTCTACATGTCTTTGTTTTTCTCTACCGGGGCATTTCCTGGAAAAACCGTTACACGTCGTTGCGACCCGATTTTTCTCTACTCTCCACTTTTGGAATCTAGTATGTGCACTATTAAGAACCTCCAGTACAACTTTTGAAAATTACAGTTACCTCCCCAAAACTTTGCATTTTTGCAATTAAGTCCCTTTGGTCCTGCGACCTTCTCTAGGAACCACCATCAGAGATGACCTCTCCAGATCCTTTCTCTTGTTGTGCACATGACTGCTAGACATAAATACAGTGGGTGGATGTGACAAACATGTCCTTACATCATATGCCTAAATAGGACACCCACCGAAAGGTAGAAACATGCCCTTTACATAGGTTCTAAAATAGAAAAGCAAATCAAATTACATGACATTTAACTAATGAGGTACCCAACAAGTGGAAACATACCTCTCGCAACATTTGGAAAAATTGATAAAAGTAAATAATCATTCATCAAAAATTGATTAAAGGGATTAGGGTTTTACTATTTTAGGTTTGGAGTTGAGTTAGGGTTTAATGTTCTAGAATTAGGGTTTCGGTGGATGCATGAAGCTTTTAGGGTTTGAAAATTAATTTGATACTTTTATGAGGTTTTATGAAAATAAACAAATGATTTAAAGTTTTTTAAAAGCAAAAAAGTAGTTTTTAAAGCTTTTGGAAAGAAACAGAATATAATTTAAGGGTTTTGATGATTTGGAAAATAAATTAGGGTTTTGGGGTTTAGAAGAAACTAAATTAATAACTTTAAATTCTTTGGAAAATAAAGCAGCGAATTAGTGTTTTTAACTTTAGAAAAGCTAAATTAAAGTGCTAGGGTTTTTTATTTTGAAAGCCACAATTAAATAGTTTATGCTACTGTGAAAAATATAACAAAAAAAGAATTTAATAAATACCTCCTTTTGATGGTTCCTCCAAAAATAATTCTTCTTGGATGAACTAAAACAAAGGTAAGCTATGCTGCCTTTGAATTGCCTTGAATTGTTTTTCGGCTCCCTAAAAAAATTTGAATTGAATTACTGCCTTTCCTACTCAGTTTTGGATCAAAATTTGTTCCTCTTTCCTCTCAGATTTCTTTCCCTCTTTCTGTCTCCCCTTTTTGTGTTGTAATTATACTTATTTATAGAAGTTTTTGTGCTTTTCTCCTAGTTACTCATGGCATGCATTATTTATTAAGAAAAGGAAATGAAACCTAATTGAATTAGGTTTCGAAAAATTTGCGTCGGAAAAATTTCGTTGGCGAAAAAAAACTGCTGCGGAAAAATTGCGCTGGCAAAAATAATTGTCGCAGGAAAAATTGCACTGGTCAAAAAGCTGCCGTAGCCAGCTACTACAGTTGAGGGTGAAACAGGCCTACGGGCCATTTCGCCCGCAGGAAAATTCTGTGGGCGAAATTCCCACGGGCCCGCTGACTTTCGGCGATGATTTTTTCGTCGCCGATTTTTATTTTTATTATTTTTGTTTTTTTATTTTTATTTTTTATTAATAAAAAATAAATACTAAAGCAAAAATTATTTAATTAAGATAAAAAATTATTTTGGACCAATTAAAATATATGAAACAACACAAAAATTATTTTGGACCAGATTGGGTCAAAAATTAAGGGTCTACACGTCAAAATGCATAAGTCCCAAAAGGGCAAGTAAAAGTGGTCTTGGATTGATCCTCTGGTGCTATCGGCACCTAATAATAACTTGAAAGTTCATCCAAAAAGTAATAGTGTGAGTGTCCAGAAAGTTTATTCAGCATTTGATCAATAAAAGGAAGAGGAAACTTATTTTTCTTTGTGGCATTATTTAACTTTCTATAGTCTATACACATTCTCCACCCAGTGGTAGTCCTAGTAGGAACCAATTCATTCTTTTCATTTTTTACCACTGTGATTCTTTATTTCTTAGGCACTACATGTACTGAGCTAACCCACTCACTATTGACTATCGGGTATATCACTCCTTCATCAAGCAATTTAAGCACTTCCTTCTTAACCACTTCACTCATGTTTGGGTTAAGACGCCTTTGGGTCTCTCTCACAGGTTTAGCTCCCTCTTCTAAGATAATTCTATGCATGCACATTGAATGGCTAATACCTTTGATATCACTCAACCCCCATCCTATAGCTCTTTTCAATCTTTTTAATTCACTCACCAACCTCATCTCTTCCCTTTCGCTAAGTTCGCTAGAAATTATCACAGGTAAAGTGTCGTGATCTCCTAAAAACACATATTTCAGGCTTTTAGGCAACTCTTTTAGCTCTAACTCAAGTGAAGGATTTTTCTCTTCTTTTTGGATGGAGGGGAGCTTAAATGATGGTTCCTCTTTAAGTTCCTCTATTTCAACACTTTCTAAAATATCAATGCAACTGGCTACTTCTGAGTCAAAAATATCCAATTCACGATCTAAGGTCAGTGCCAGCTCTAATTTATCTGATGAACCTATTTGCAAGAAAACATCTGAAACAACTGCATCAATATAATCAATTAAATAGCAATTCTCATATAATGCAGTTGTAGGAATAGGAGAAGTGTTAAAAATAGAAAATTCAACTTTTTGTCCCAAGACAGTCATTGACTATTTACCATTTTTAACATCAATCAAGGTGTTGGTCGTAGCCATAAAAGCCCTACCTAGTAGAATAGTGTGTGCGGATGGTGTAGGGTTATCTTCTTCCATGTCCAGAACTACAAAATCCACGGGCACTATCAACCCAGTAACCTTAACTAACACATCTTCTATAACTCCTTTCGGGCCATTTTAGTAGGTTTAAGTTCCCCAAGTTCTAATTCAAGATACACAAAGTAAGGCATCAAATTAACACTGGCTCCTAAATCACACATGCCATCAGTCCCCTTTCCATTAACCATAGTAATTTTAATTATGAAACTGCCAGGATCCTTTAGCTTCGGAGGTAGTTTATGTTGTAAAACAGCACTAGCTACCTCTGATACTATCACCTTTTCATTTGGCTCATACCTTTTTTCTTGGTGTTCAATTCTTTGAAGAATTTGGCATAAGCCGACATATTCTTTATTGCTTCAAGTAACGGTAAGTTAATACTTACCTTAGACAGCATGTTGAAGATATCTGAAAATTGCTTATCTTGTTTATCATTCTTCAATCTGCTGGGGAATGGTATAGGTGGCCGATAAGGATTACTTGCCTTGTGTAAATCTGCTGAAGGAGATTGCTCCATTGATTTTTTTCCATCACCCTTGTCCTCTGGTTCTCTTTCCTTTTTGTTTTCTTTATCTTCTACATTCACAAAATTATTTTCAACACCATTATTTATTACCTTGCCACTTCTAAGAATAGTCACTACTTATTCTTGCTCAGGTTGACTCAAAAATTTTCCTTTTTGTTGAATCTGCATCTATTGTGCAAGTTGTCCCACTTGGATCTCCACTTTCTTGAAAGACGCTTCCAATGAATCCAACCTTTTGTTATTCATCTCTTGATTCTTGGAACTGACTTGGATAAAAGCATGTAAACTATTCTCCAAACTGTCTCTCTTAGGCTACCTTGATTTGAAGATTGCCTTGGCGGTTGATTTTGTCTTTGGAGCAAATGGAAAGGTTGTTGGGAATTGTTTGCTGCCCATGAAAAGTTTGGATGATTCTGCCAACCAGGATTGTAAGTGTTTGAGTAAGGATCATTCCGGGCCCATGGTTGATATCCCTCCATAGCGTTAACTTGCTCAGCCTCATTTCTATAAGACTCGTATGCAGAGGGGCATATATTTTCTCCATGCCCAAAAGTTATCTGATTGAGTGGATGAAAAAGCATTGTTCTTCATGTTCAGCATCTGCACTTGTCTTGTCAATTCAGCTATCTGATTGACCATCTCACTGTTGGCTTCCACTTGATTTACCCCTTTACTTCTTCCTCTTACACTTTTTTGTTGGGAATTAGCTCCCAACATTTCAAAGATTTCATAAGTCTCTTCTGTCTTTTCTCCCATAGCTCCCCCAGTAGCATTATCAACAGTATTCTGAAATTGCTGGGTTAGTCCATCGTAGAAAAACTGATTCAGTAGTTGAAGTGGGTAGTGATGGTATGGACACTAGATTAATAACATCTTAAACCTGTCCCAAGTCTCAAGAAATGGCTCTCCATCCAATTGAGCAAATGTGGCTATTTTTCCTCTTAATTTAGCTGTCTTCTGATGTGAGTAAAATTTGCCCATAAACTTGTTATATACTTGCTTCCAAGTTGTCAAAGAATTTTTAGGCAACATCATAAGCCAGCTTTTTGCCCTATCCTTTAATGTGTATGGAAAACACCTCATCCTCAACTGGTCTTATGCTAGTCCTCCCAATGGAAATGTGTTGAGGGTGGAGTAGAAATCCCGGATAAAATTCAAAGGATCCTCATTCGGAACTCCATAGAATGATGGCAGCATGTTGTAATGGATATTCTTCAACTCGTAATTTCTTTCTGCATCAATCAATCTTATACTCGTAATTTTTTCTTTCGCCAATTTTTCGTCACCAATTTTTATTTTTATTTTTATTTATTTGTTTATTATTATTATTATTTATTTTTTATTAATAAAAATTAAATACTAAAGCAAATATTATTTAATTAAGATAACACAAAAATTATTTTGGACTAATTAAAATATATTGGACAACACAAAAATAATTTTGGACTAATTAAAATATATTGGACTGGACTGGGTCAAAAATTAAGGGTCTACATTATGGTTTAGGATTGTGAAATCAAGGTTAAAACATTCAAAATTAGGGTTTAATCCTAAAACTAGGGCTAAAAAGTACAAAACGAGGGTTTAATCCTAAAACTAGGGTTAAAACATTCAACACTAGGGTTTGAGAATATAATTGATATTAAAACATGCAAAATTAGGATTCGACAATATAAATTAGGGTTTTTTCCTTAAAAGTAGGGTTGATCATACCAATTAGAGTTTCAAATTAAAAAACTAACATGCAATTAGGATACAAGAAAAATGATGGATTTATATAATATTAAAGAATAAAGATGATCAATAGAAATAAAGTATAATTAGTTAGTAAACCATACCTACGTTGTTGGTACCACCAAGGTGATTCTGTTGAACCAAGCTTATTGTTTTTAATTTCACAATTGTTTGAGAAAGCCTAGAGCAATTAAAGTCCTTGGTCAGTGCTTCAATGATCTGAAGATCAATTGATGTTTTAGCTATTGTCCCTCTTTGTATTTTTTTAAATTCCTCTCTGTTTCTTACTTTTTGTCTCTTTTATAATCTATAATTGTGGTTGTTGTCCCAAGATAGCAACCAAGAGGGGGGTGAATTGATTTGGCTAAAGAACCGATAGCTAATTCAAAAATCAAAGAAAAAAAATATAGAAGATGTAGAAGAAGATTGAGTAGAAAATGGAACACAAATATTTATAGTGGTTCAGATTTACCTTGATCCTACATCCACTTCCTTAACAACTTGTTAAGGTTCCACTAGCTTTGAGTTTTTACAAGCTTAACTCTAACTTGGTGTTTTCTCTAGCTCACACCAAACTACTAAAATGGTTTGAGATCACTTCCTCACAACCCTTGCAAGAGTTTCATAGGCTCACTCTCACCACCTAAGTGTTTCCAAGCTCATAATTAAACTTAAGATGGTGTTTAATGCTCACACCCAGCACTCAATTAATATAAAAAGTGATTTGATGGAAAAGAAAGAAAGATGTTCAAGATTGCTATTACAATTACAAACTTTTTTTATAAAATGAAGTTACTTAAGGTATTTATAGCCTTCAAGTCAAGAATTAGCCGTTTGAGGTTGGGGCCAACATGTTTGATTATTGTCTTCCACTATGTGAGCGGGAATTTTTGCCCCCACTCCCGGTGGAATGGTTCTTGTGATTTCGGCATTATTTAGTCTCAGGGCCTTAGAGAACACGAACCTAAGTCCAAAGAAAATGGAGTCGCCACCCAGATAAGCTGGGAAAAAGAAAGGGGTGGATGACTCAATTCCTAAGAAATCTCCAACCCCCTAATAGGTTCGAAAAGTTGGGTACGTCTGGGGAAGGTGAGAAATGACACAGCACCCCCACAATGCCCGGTTCATTAGAACCGACCTCCTTTGCAGGTCTTAATATTATAAAATTCTTAAGTATAACGATATTATCCATATTACATGCAACAATTAAAATAAAGCATCATTATATTAAAATCAAAGCAATGCCAAAAAAACAAATAAATGGACACCCATCCAAGGATAGAAACATGTCCTTGGATCGCCCATGTCTAAAACTAAATGGGACACCCACCAAAAGTGGAAAATGTGTCCTTTACATTGGTCCAAAAACTTTAGAATAATTTAAATTACATGATATTTAACTAAAGAGGTATCCACAAAGTGGAAACATACCACTTACAATTTTAGAACTAAGGCAAATAAAAGAATATTCGATTATCTCATTATTAATAAAAGCAAACATTCATAAAATAAAATAAACCATTCATCATTAACATATAACAAATCACATAATAAAATAAATAAATAAAATTATAATTCAATCCATTAAATAAACAAAGTTAAGGTTTAAGATTTAGGATTTAAGAAATTAGGGTTCTAGAATTTAAAGTTTTAGAGTTTTTGGTTCTATTTATGGCTTTAGGCTACTGGGGGTACTAGATGTTGTTTTTATGATTTTTAAATTTTAATTTTGAAGAATTAAGGTTTTGGTATTTAGAATTAGTGTTTTAAAGAATTATTGTTCGAGAAAAAGGATTTAGGGCTTTTGTCAAAACATGATTATTATAAAACTCTAAGACTATTTTAACATGGATTTTTGATAAATACTTATATGTAATATTACTGGACATTTAAAACATTATGTGAATAATCTAATACTATAGTGATTTAATGGAATAGGCTACTGCGATGATAATAAATAATAATTGATTATGGTTTTAACTAAATAAGTTAGGGTTTAATTTAAATTAGAATTAGGGTTTCTAAGAAAACTATCACTATCATATTCAATTTTGAAGGGGGAGGCTACTGTGAAGATTTTGGAAAATTGATTTGATTAGGGTTTTTGAGAAAACAGATTATTATAGTTGTTAGAAAAGTTTAATTAGGGTTTGTGATTTCAAAAATATGTGTTACGGGCATTAAGGCATTAGGGTTTTGGAAAAACTCTTTCTAGGGTTTAAATAAAGTTTGAATAATAAGCATAACCATTGATCAAGTAACAAAAATATTCATGCTTGAATAATTTAATGAAGTTACTGTGAATATAAGCAAAAAAAATAAAGATTTAAACCTCCGTTGTTGGTTTCACCACAAAATTTGAATTCTGGTTGAACAATAATAAAGACAGTGTAGGCTGCCTTTAATGGATTGGTGTTGCTACCTCACTACCTCTTACTTCTTCAAGGTTTTCTTTTGGCTGAAAGAATTCAAGAGTCCCAAGTCCAGTTAAAAATTTTAGTTCTAGAATTTCCTCCTCCTTTTTCTGTGTTTTAATGTGGTATTTATAGAAAAAATAAAAAAACCTACTCCTAATTGTCTAAGGAAATAAAAACAATTTAGGAAAAGAAATAAAAACCAAATAGAATTGGGTTTCGAAAAAAGCTGCGCTGGAAAAAATTATTGCGGGCTACGGGTGGGCCAGCTACAAGAATCTGAGAGAATTGCATGCGAGCTATGGGCGCAGGCCAGCCAATTCTCTGCAGGAATTTCCTACGGCGAATTGGCCCAAGCCAATTCATCTTCGACGACGAAAATTTTTTGTCGCAGATTCTTCCGTCGTCAATTTTTATTTATTTATTTATTATCATTTTTTACTGTTACTTTATTTTTATTAAAAATAAATATTGTAAGTAATGAATATTAAAATAAATATTATTTATTTAAAATGCCACAAAAATTATTTTGGACTGTTTTAAAAAATATTGGACTGGACTGGGTCAAAAATTAAGGGTCTACACACTAATTTTTCTGGCAGAGCAATTTCCTTATCAGACTCCTAAGCGTTCTGTCAAAAATAGTGTAGTCCGGTCAGAATTATGAATGGTTTAGTCAGAGTAATTGAATTTTGCTTAATGCTCTTCCTAAGGTTGGTCCATGTGGCTTCCACTTGTTGAGTGGAGATGCAACGGCTTCTGACTTGAGTAATTTTTAAATAGTACGGTTGGGCTAGCATCTGATCTGGTTGGACTAACTTTGGTCCATCCAATTTTTGGGTGTACCTTTAATTGAAAAACCTACTGGATATTTTTGAGAAAATTAGCTTTTATGATCTGGTCAAAATATCTTGGAGTTCGGTCAGACTTATCTGGTATTCTGAGAAAATGGAAGTACTTCTAACAATGAATCCTTCTGTGTGTTTTTGCTCTTTTCTCATTCAAAGGTCCAGTCGGCATGCCGTATAGTTCGGTTGGACTTGATGTGGATGGGAGTATCTTCTGGCTCATTTGGTTATCCATGGTCCGGTTGGGCTTTGAGGTAGTCCGATCAGACTTTTCCTTTTTTCTTCAAAAGAAATAATTTCTTGCAAAATGTAACTTAGTGCATGTGTTAGTTATATTCATTTTGATTGCCTAAGATAAAAAATAGGAGGGTTTGGTTAACAATCTCCCTCTTTTTTACTTTGGCAATTAAACTGAATTTAAAACTTTAAAAGTGTAAAAAATGTTCAATATGGTCACCCTTAATGAATGCTTCATTTGAATTGATTATTTTACAATGTCTTTATTTATTTTCTAATTCAAATGTAATTAGTTATTCAAGTTTTTATTCAATTTTTTTTAGTTTTTCTCCCCCTTTGACAAAAGTAAAAATAAAACATGCAAATGAGCAAAACAAAGCAATTTTCATTAAAAGGAAATCAACAATAAGAATTGTTCTTGCAATTTTCATTAAAACATGTAAATTTAAATACAAAGTGATAACAAACAAGAATTCTAAGGACTAATCATCATTTTCACTCTCTTCATCGTATTTTTCTTCTTCATCTCCCTCTTTTTCTTCATGTTCCTCTTTTCCATGATCTCCTTCATCTACTTCCCTTTGTTGAGAGGCAGCAGCTTCTCCTTATTCTTCTTCAAGATAGGAGCTATGAATGGAGGGTGATAGACTTGGTTCATCTTCAAAGCATTTTTGCAATCTTAATACTTCTTGGATGGTTTGAATGTCAAGGCAAAGATGAGAGATGTCACTTGTAATATTGTCTATCCTTGAGCCTTGTGAGCATATTTTTCCTTGAATATCTTGAAGAAGTTGAAGGATGGAGGATTAAGGTTTTGAAGTTAGGGTTCTTAGGAATTCCATTTGGAAAGTCTCTTCACCTTCCTCTACAATCCTTGGTCTTTTTCTTTGTTGAGCCCTAGCACCTAGTGCTCCTAGTATGTAGACATAGTTCCCATCATCATCCCTAATACATTTGGCATGTTTGAGATAGCCTATGTTTATGGATGTTTGTGAGCGGGGATTTTTGCCCCCACTCCCGGTGGAATGGTTCTTGCAACATCGGCACTGTTTAGGCTCAGGGCCTTAAAGAACACATACATAAGTCCAGAGAAAATGGAGTCGCCACCCAGACGGGCCGAGAAAAAGAAAGGGGTGGTTGACTCGATTCCTAAGGAATCCCCAACCCCCTAATGGGTTCGGAAAGTTGGGTACGTGTGGGGAAGGTGAGAAATGGCCAAGCACCCCCACAACGCCCGGTTCATTGAAACTGGCCTCCTTTACAGGTCTTAATATTATAAAATTCTTAAGTATAATAGCATTATCCATATTACACACAATAATTAAAAGAAAGCATCAATATATTAAAATCAAAGCAAAGTCCAAGCAAAACAAATAAATGGACACTCATCTGAAGATGGAAACATGTCCTTACATCTCATGCCTAAATAGGACACCCAACGAAAGTTAGAAACATGCCCTTTGCATTGGTTCTAAAAATAGAAAAGCAATTTAAATTACATGATATTTAACTAATGAGGTACCCACCAAGTGGAAACATCCTCTTACAACATTTGGAAGTCTAAATAAATTGATAAAAGTAAATAACCATTCATCATTAATAAATCATTCATCAAAGGTATTAAATATCAATAGAAAGTAAACATCCATCCATGAAAAATAAACAAAGCATTGCATTTAAATAAATTAAAGCATGTAAAATAAATCAAAGCATAATCAAATATGGAATTGAATAAGGAAAATAAAAATCCAAATTATAGCTACTGTTTCCATTTTTGATCCTTTATTTCATGTGTTTAGGGTTTTGGATTTTGTGGAATTAGGCTACTGTGACTTTTTTTAAGAATTAAGATAGATTAAGGTTTTATGTTTTAAAAGGTTGGTAAGACATTTTGATTAAACAAATTAAGGTTTGAATGGTGAAATCATGAAACTAGGGTTTTGGACACTTTAAAATACTTTTGATTTGTGGTTTTAAATGATGGTTTCAAGCTTACAGTGTAAAATTAAAATATTTGTGTTTATATGATTTTTAAGGTTTTAAAGGATTAGGGTTCATAAAAAATTAAGGTTTAAGGTTTTAAAGGGGTTAGTGTTCACTATTTTAGGTTTGGAGTTGAGTTAGGGTTTAGTTATTTTGAATTTAGGGTTTCGGGTGATGAATTGGCTTTTAGATTTTGGAAGTCAATTTGATAATTTATGAAGTTTTATGAATTTAAACAAATGACTTAAAGTTTATAAAAATAGAAAAGATATTTGTTAAGTTTTGTTGAAAGAAACAGAACCAAGTTTAAATTTTTGAAAGAAACATAATCAAAATTTGGTTTTGTTGAAAAATATGTTCAATTAGAGTTTTAAGATTTTAAAGAAGTAAAAATAACAATTTTATGTTTTTTGGAAAATAAACCAACGAAATAAGGTTTCTAACTTTAGAAAAACTAAATTAAAGTGCTAAGGTTTTAATTTTGAAAAAACACAATTTCCTAATTTTAGCTACTGTGAAAAAATAACCAAAGAATTTAATACATACCTCCTTTTGATAATTCCTCCAACAAATAATTCTTCTTAGATGAACAAGAACAAAGGCAAGCTTTGTTGCCTTTGATGATTTGTTAATGCTTTGCTTCTTTGTCTCTCAAAAAATTAGATTTGATTTCACTACTTTCCTTCACAGATTCGGATCCAACTTTGTTCCTCTTCCTTCTCGGTTTTCTTTCCCTCCTTCTGCCTCCCTTCTTTGTGTTGTTATTATACTTATTTATAGAAGAATTTATGGTATAATTCTAGTTATTCACGGTATTTAATCCTAATTAGGAAAAGAAAACCGAAACCTAATTGTATTAAATTTCGTAAAATTTGAGTCGAAAAATTTCGCTGGCGAAAAAAACCTATGATATCGGGTCTGACTGCTCCGGCTATTCTATGTATGGTGGTTCCTCACCCTCAGAATGGATCTTCATCCTTTGATATCGGGTCTTCACCAAAATGAATCTTCATCCTTTCGACTTTGGGTCTTCACCCTCTGAAATTAGCTTCAGCTCTCTTAGCTAAACTGATCTTTTGTCTTTTGCATCTTCATTCTTTTGAGAGTTCCATTCTTTAGTCCTTCCTTTTTGCAAAAATTCAGTTATCTTTAATTGGACCTTGTATCCTCTCCTTGCCCCCAAGGATTTTTCGTTCACGCCAGCTTTGATTGATGTTTTTCTAGCCTAGTTCTTTGCATAAGCACACATTTCTTCTCTTTACAACATTACTAAAGCTTTCTCAAGCAATGGGCTTTCCATGCCCCCCTGATTTGACATCTTCTTTTGATTCTTTACTTCACAGAGTGTTTGCTGTTTACTTTGATGAAGAATAGACAATACAAGACAAGAAAATGTGATATGATATGCTCATGTATGCATGATATGCATGATAATACTCACAACGGTTTCATTGACTCACAGACCGAGGTGATCGGCAGAAGTATTCTTATTGGTCCCGTTTTGATGCTTGTTTAAGTCTTGCATTGGAATGATAGAAAGCTTTGCATTTGTGGCTTCTATCTTCAAGATGTTGAAAACATGAGTTGTAACACCCTGATACTCCATATAAGTACCATACATATACCTAGTATACATACAATACATATATGTAGTATCAGAATGTCACGTAAATTTTCAGTTTATTTACCTTTAACCGAATTCATAAAACTTTTCATTACTTTGAAACACATTTATAAAATCATTGCTCTTATTAAAAATGCAACATAATTAAAATCATATATGTATGCATCACCTTCTAGTTGGTCTCGAGACACCCTTACTCTTCTCGTGGCACCACAGCTAAACTTCCAAATTAACCTCATAAATACCTGCGCGATTAAACATCCGCGCTAAGCCCGAGAGCTTAGTAGTACTAAATAAAACAATAATAAAATAAACTTTGCCAAAAGAATCATACCTTAAATTTTTAGCATTTAGTTTTATTGTTTTCTTACCACGTATTCCTTTCTCAATGCATTCTTCAGAAGTTCTCACTATCTTTGCAAATTTGATATATAATTACATGGAACATTCATAACACAATTCTTGCCCTTTCTATTTCATATATATATATATATAACATACATCATTTTAACAAAACACCATTCAATGATCTATCCTAATTTTCATAATAGCAATTCTCACAAATTCCACCTTCATATACATTTTACACATCATACAACATGTTCATAAGCCCATATCTCAACAAAGTCCCTCAAAACACATTCCTCTTCAATACATCAATGCACATATTACAAAATCATACTTCATAACATCATTTTATTCACAATTCATCAAGCATGAATCACATTGACAACAAAGACAGACTTGGGCCCAAACAACATACTAATATGCCATTCAATTTTCAGAGTAATGCTTTGGTTTAATTATCACATTTATCATTATCATAGACCCAACTAGGCTTCAAGGATTAGGTTCAACCAAGCTTCAAGGGGAGCAAAGCATGCTAAGCTTCAACCCAACTTGGCTTCAAGAACCAATCCAACCTAGCTTCAAGGGTGGTAACATCTCAATTAGGCTTCAAGGATTTAATTCAACCTAACTTCAAGAGATTGTTACACTTCTTAGGCATGCCACCAACAACAAACTCTGAAAATGGAATAACACATTAGTCACACAACTCATTTATCAATTTTATTCTCAATTGAATTATCATAACCAATAACAATGGTTCACATTTTATTTGAATCATCATAGCCAATCACAATGGCTTCATCACATCACATTAAAATCACCATAGCCAATAACAATGGCTCACATCTCATTTGAATCATCATAGCCAATAACAATGGCTTCATATTTCATTTGATTTCAACTCACATTTCATCTGTCATCACAATATCACATATTTTATATTTCATGCTTCATCACAACATCACATCATTCATATAACACATTACAATTTACAAAGCATAGAACATAACATTATTCATATAGTATCATCAAATCATATTGATCAATTCATCACTCAAGTATACATGATCATTATATCTTCCACATTTCCTATACCATCATTGTTAGATACATCACACTTTACATTATTCATGGATTTATAATCTTCTATATACTTTTGGTTGGATCATTATTGTTTTAAGTGTGTTTAGGTACCAAAAGACCCTTTTAAAGATCCAACAATATAAGAAGAATATATAACAATGTAAGAAGGACAAAGAATAAAACATTACTTAACACATTTGAGGGACACGGGCAGCACAC
Source organism: Garcia nutans (assembly GCA_947685225.1). Classification (NCBI taxonomy): domain Eukaryota; kingdom Viridiplantae; phylum Streptophyta; class Magnoliopsida; order Malpighiales; family Euphorbiaceae; genus Garcia; species Garcia nutans. The sequence goes on from CANTUV010000017.1 coordinate 21,774,171, forward strand.
TTGAGGGACACGGCCAAGCTTGTGGCCGTGTCTCTCAACACAATTTTGGCAGTAGCGAACACGGGCATGGGACACGGCCAAGCTTGTGGCCGTGTCTCTCATCACAATTTCAAACAGACTCAGACACGGGCAGAGGACACGGCCGTGTCTCTCAACAAAAGTCAGGCAGTAGCAAACACATTCAAGGGACACGGCCAAGCTTGTGGCCGTGTCTCTCCAAAATCCATCCAACACGGCCAAGTTGCCCTAACTTGGCCGTGTCTCTCATAATTTGGCCGTGTCCTTCAAGAACTCAAAGACCAAACCATTTCCAAAATTCATACCACAACCCTTTTAATCATCATCTTTATTCATATTTATCAATTCCATATCACTTTAACATTTATATAACTTCATTATATCACCATAACAATCAATATATATACATCACTATAATCAATTACTCAAAATACCATTTCATTCATATCAAATCCTAACTCAACAATTCATCATCATCATCACAAATACCCCAAATTATCAACACTTAAATACCAATTCAACACAATTACATACTTCAATCTTTCATTTCCATCATCTTAAACACCAACCATACCTCAATCCAAAGAAACCCAAAACAAGAAGATAAAAACATATATATACATAATCAATAAAATCAACTCAAGAGAGAAGTACTTACTTGAATAGCTTGCCAAATCTTCAATATCCATTTGCAAGCCTCTTGATAACCTTAGTCTTTGGTGTAATTAGAAGTAAAATCCCCTTTCTCTCTCTAGCTTCTCTCTCTCTCTCTCTCTCTCTCGTTTACTAAGAAGAAGGAGACGAAGGAGAAGAAGAAAGAACGTTCTCGTTCTTTCCTTCATCCTTATCATATATATATATATATATATAATAATAATAATAATAATAATAATGCAATTAAATCTCCTCCACACAAACTTCTTTTTGCTTTCCTCTTTATTTTCCTTTTTGTCCTTATTATCATTATTATTATTATTAACTAATCATACAAATATATATATATACAACTCACTTTTCCTACACCATTTTATACCTCATATATATGTTACATTTTATAATTCCCATATCTTCTCTTCACTTCTTTTCTCTTACCCTTCAATACACACATTGAATCCAAATACAACAATAATCCCAACACTTTTAGGGTATATTTTAGGATATTACAATTCTCTCCCCCTTAAATAATTTCGTCCTCGAAATTATCCAGCATACTAACAACCCATTTAGAACAAATCACCATCTTAACTTCCATATGAAGATAATCGTATCGTACATTATAATTTTATCAACTCACATAACTTCTACTCTCCCCCTTAGAAATAATCATCTTCTCTGAATTTTCACAATTCATCAATGTATAGATATATATACCTTTATATCTTATTACTTTCTCAACAAAGCAATTAAGATAACTCATTACATTACCAATGAATTTTATCTTTGTATTAAAGTCAAATTATCACATTATCTCTTTATAGATATTCTTAACTTTAACTTCAAATATCAATATCTTAACATTGATTATTCCATTCTTACTATCACTTTCAAAATAACATTTACCAAATCTCAATGGATAACAATATTTTTAATTCCTTTAACTTACTTTTCACTTAATATAAATATTAATACCAAACTTTTAAACTTACTTAACAGATAAACAACATTTCTCTTTTCCTCATCAAACACAATTGATATAATTCAATTTATTTATATTCATTCATATGCCAGAATATTATATCATACACATTACCATTTAGATTCTACACTCCCAATACAACTGTACGTATTAAATCTCAATATTGACTTGCAACTTTAGCGAAATCTAGATCAATCGATCTATTACACACAATATACTAATATCTCAACCTTATTTGATTCAATCCAACAATTATCTTATCCACATTTATCATTGGATTTTACAATATATACATATATATAACCTAATCTCATTAGATCAAACTTATATTCAAATTCTTGTCTTTTCAGATTCATATACTCAATCAATAGAAATCATACTTATAAATATACTTTTCATTATTACTATAAGTATATCATCATCTCTCATACTCATGCAAAGTATATCAATATAATCAACAACTATAGCTTCATAAACAAACTTTCCTTCGACCAGGTCGGTAGTCCAAGTTCGGTTGCCCAACACAATGGGTCCGCTTGGTTCCACAGGAGGTAGACAAATCCGTTCCTTATCTTTTCACCATTTATTTCTCATAATCAATTAAGCATTTTACCTCATTTATAATTCATTTCCAACATCCTTGTCAATAATCATAGTTTTTCATCATATCAAAGTAGTATACACATATATCATTAACTATATTGAACATCTCATTATTCAATCATATTATCTAGACAAGCTTAAATCATATCTTTTAACCATGTTTATAGGAACATATTTATCCATCTCACCAAAACTGTACTACAATTATATTATCTCAGCTCTAACTCTGAAGATAATAAAACCAACCAATTAATCACACTAACCAACTCATATGACCATGATATATTAACAATCACACCTAGGATTTGTAAATCAATATTGTTCTTCTATTATTCGATTTCCAGCCATCACAATTATAAAGCTAGATTGTATCACAACAATTTATATATATACTTTAAACTTTTATTACACCAAGAGTTAACACCTTTTTAGTTTCATCTCAACCAGTTTACTTTTAATTATTTGATCATCATAACCTAACTCATGTTCCATAATATAATCTTTAACATTTTCTACACTCAACCTTCAATCAAATACAAATCTTGCACATATATCATTCATTACTCCATTTTCAATCCATCTCCTTTAAAAAAAAAAATTTTTTTTTTTAAAATACATTATTCTTTCCTTACAATTTCCTATTACACTTATACATAAAATATTTCCACACACAAATACTTTAAGTTCCCAAAACATCTTATGATAACCTGTTTTAGTTATTATCATAACAATTTCATAGCCCCATATTACCCAAATTCATTCTCATTTTCTATTTCATCACATAATCTATTCTACGAAAATTTAATCTTTATTAAATCCACTACTATATGCAATCTCATTTCTAATACCATTAAACATACAATGGTATAAAATAATAAACATATCATATATGCATTCATAAGTCACATTCATAATGTGACTCACTTCCCACCTTTCTTATATATATATTCATGTCGAAAATTCCTCTTACATATCCTTTATATATATACACATAATTATGCAATTTATTAAATTTCTCTTTTGCATATAGTTTAGACAAATTTAATATTTATCACTTTCCTTGGACTATTATCATTCTCATACTTTTAACATAACTTAAATTATTCCTTAACTTCAATAAATATATACGGTCTACTTATAATATTATTTTACAAAGATCTTAATCACATGTCCAATGTGATATCTTTCTCACATTTGTTTTTAAATACCTTTAACATATCTTTCCTACCCATTTTCTTCCTTTCCAATCAAATTACTTAAAGTAACTCATTTCCATTTACTCAATCTTTTTTCTTTTTTTTTTCTAATCAAATTTTCCTATTATCAATCTCATTCCCCAATTCATAATACTTTCATGTGCACTACTATTCATTTCATATATCTCATGTATTGAATACATTAAACTATCAATATCTAAATAATCTTTATCTACATTCCATTATAACCATAAGTTCTCAACTTATTACTTTACTTAAACTTCCATTTATTCATCTCATTCTCTTAATATCAATCTTAAAACATCTTGTATATATATACTACTAAGCAACATCAAACATATATGTTTCACCATTACCAAGCTCATTCCAAAAATTTAAGTATCATATATTATCACCATTTACAAGAGCTTTTACAATATTCAAACATATCACATTTCTAACATTGAAATCACCATGTTTGCACTAAATTAACAATACAATCAACACCAATATCTCTTTATATTTAACCAACATCATCTCTTTTTCCTCTTAAGCAAACCATAGTTTTTCATGTCCATACCTTAAATTATCATACTTAATCTATACCAATCAACTCATTCAATAATCCACTGTAATCTTTTCATTTAAACCATATATCTTTCCATATTACTCATCCAGCAATATTTCCTCTTTCTAGAAATCTAAACATAAGTTTATTAGAAAGAGGTTCAAATAATAGAGGAAAGATTACATACTTTAATCTAAATTCTATTTTTAACTCATTTCCAACTTTATTCTTTTAGCCATTTCCTTATATGTCATACACATGTCAATAATTACACTTTTACTTATAAATTCCATATCATTTCTTTACATCACAATCACTTTTCAATTATCAACATTTTAAAATTTTACTTTCATATGAAACCTCATTTACATACTATCATTTATCTCATGTAATCCAAATACATCACAATTCACATAATGCCACGTTTGAGACCAACCTAGATGTGAATGCATATGCATATATTACCAATTGCATTTCAAAACTCTTCTTTTTGATTCTCATTTAAATTTTTCAAAAATTTTCTTTTTAATTTCACTTAGGCCGAGAATTTCAAACCTAAGCTCTGATACCAAAATAATTGTAACGCCCTGATACTCCATATAAGTACCATACATATACCTAGTATACATACAATACATATATGTAGTATCAGAATGTCACGTAAATTTTCAGTTTATTTACCTTTAACCGAATTCATAAAATTTTTCATTACTTTGAAACACATTTATAAAATCATTGCTCTTATTAAAAATGCAACATAATTAAAATCATATATGTATGCATCACCTTCTAGTTGGTCTCGAGACACCCTTACTCTTCTCGTGGCACCACAGCTAAACTTCCAAATTAACCTCATAAATACCTGCGCGATTAAACATCCGCGCTAAGCCCGAGAGCTTAGTAGTACTAAATAAAACAATAATAAAATAAACTTTGCCAAAAGAATCATACCTTAAATTTTTAGCATTTAGTTTTATTGTTTTCTTACCACGTATTCCTTTCTCAATGCATTCTTCAGAAGTTCTCACTATCTTTGCAAATTTGATATATAATTACATGGAACATTCATAACACAATTCTTGCCCTTTCTATTTCATATATATATATATAACATACATCATTTTAACAAAACACCATTCAATGATCTATCCTAATTTTCATAATAGCAATTCTCACAAATTCCACCTTCATATACATTTTACACATCATACAACATGTTCATAAGCCCATATCTCAACAAAGTCCCTCAAAACACATTCCGCTTCAATACATCAATGCACATATTACAAAATCATACTTCATAACATCATTTTATTCACAATTCATCAAGCATGAATCACATTGACAACAAAGACAGACTTGGGCCCAAACAACATACTAATATGCCATTCAATTTTCAGAGTAATGCTTTGGTTTAATTATCACATTTATCATTATCATAGACCCAACTAGGCTTCAAGGATTAGGTTCAACCAAGCTTCAAGGGGAGCAAAGCATGCTAAGCTTCAACCCAACTTGGCTTCAAGAACCAATCCAACCTAGCTTCAAGGGTGGTAACATCTCAATTAGGCTTCAAGGATTTAATCCAACCTAACTTCAAGAGATTGTTACACTTCTTAGGCATGCCACCAACAACAAACTCTGAAAATGGAATAACACATTAGTCACACAACTCATTTATCAATTTTATTCTCAATTGAATTATCATAACCAATAACAATGGTTCACATTTTATTTGAATCATCATAGCCAATCACAATGGCTTCATCACATCACATTAAAATCACCATAGCCAATAACAATGGCTCACATCTCATTTGAATCATCATAGCCAATAACAATGGCTTCATATTTCATTTGATTTCAACTCACATTTCATCTGTCATCACAATATCACATATTTTATATTTCATGCTTCATCACAACATCACATCATTCATATAACACATTACAATTTACAAAGCATAGAACATAACATTATTCATATAGTATCATCAAATCATATTGATCAATTCATCACTCAAGTATACATGATCATTATATCTTCCACATTTCCTATACCATCATTGTTAGATACATCACACTTTACATTATTCATGGATTTATAATCTTCTATATACTTTTGGTTGGATCATTATTGTTTTAAGTGTGTTTAGGTACCAAAAGACCCTTTTAAAGATCCAACAATATAAGAAGAATATATAACAATGTAAGAAGGACAAAGAATAAAACATTACTTAACACATTTGAGGGACACGGGCAGCACACTTGAGGGACACGGCCAAGCTTGTGGCCGTGTCTCTCATCACAATTTCAAACAGACTCAGACACGGGCAGAGGACACGGCCGTGTCTCTCAACAAAAGTCAGGCAGTAGCAAACACATTCAAGGGACACGGCCAAGCTTGTGGCCGTGTCTCTCCAAAATCCATCCAACACGGCCAAGTTGCCCTAACTTGGCCGTGTCTCTCATAATTTGGCCGTGTCCTTCAAGAACTCAAAGACCAAACCATTTCCAAAATTCATACCACAACCCTTTTAATCATCATCTTTATTCATATTTATCAATTCCATATCACTTTAACATTTATATAACTTCATTATATCACCATAACAATCAATATATATACATCACTATAATCAATTACTCAAAATACCATTTCATTCATATCAAATCCTAACTCAACAATTCATCATCATCATCACAAATACCCCAAATTATCAACACTTAAATACCAATTCAACACAATTACATACTTCAATCTTTCATTTCCATCATCTTAAACACCAACCATACCTCAATCCAAAGAAACCCAAAACAAGAAGATAAAAACATATATATACATAATCAATAAAATCAACTCAAGAGAGAAGTACTTACTTGAATAGCTTGCCAAATCTTCAATATCCATTTGCAAGCCTCTTGATAACCTTAGTCTTTGGTGTAATTAGAAGTAAAATCCCCTTTCTCTCTCTAGCTTCTCTCTCTCTCTCTCTCTCTCTCTCTCGTTTACTAAGAAGAAGGAGACGAAGGAGAAGAAGAAAGAACGTTCTCGTTCTTTCCTTCATCCTTATCATATATATATATATAATAATAATAATAATAATAATAATAATAATGCAATTAAATCTCCTCCACACAAACTTCTTTTTGCTTTCCTCTTTATTTTCCTTTTTGTCCTTATTATCATTATTATTATTATTAACTAATCATACAAATATATATATATACAACTCACTTTTCCTACACCATTTTATACCTCATATATATGTTACATTTTATAATTCCCATATCTTCTCTTCACTTCTTTTCTCTTACCCTTCAATACACACATTGAATCCAAATACAACAATAATCCCAACACTTTTAGGGTATATTTTAGGATGTTACATGAGTGGTGGAGACCCTAAGTAGCAGAGTCAAGGATTCATCTATTTCAAACTATACTTCAGCATGTCGGTTGATAGCTTCTTCATGACCTTGCCAATAATCATTTCCTTTGCCCAATATGTCCTTTGGAGGTTCAACATACCTCCCTTGTAATATCCCAATATATGCCTAGGAGTTTTAATACAATTGTTGTGTGATTTGAATTAAAGGTATATATATGTTGTGCAAAGGAAATGATTGTGTAATTGGAATGTATATATTGTATATATGTTAGTATATAAAACATATAAGTTGGTCAAATGGAGAGTCAAGGGGAAAAGATATTTATCTTATTGAGTGTGAAAGTACTTAAATGGGCATTTGAGTAATAAGAGAGTTAGAATAAATGGTTAAAGGGCATTGAGGTAATTTTCTTTTGGAAATAATAATAATAATAATAATAATAATAATTATTATTATTATTATATTTGTGTGGCTATCGTGAGAAGACAAAAGAGATTTGTCTTTCTTCTTCTTCTTCTCCTTTTGGTTCTTGCACGAGAGAGAGAGAGAGAGAGTTAAAGAGAGGTGATGATCTTCATCAAAATCTTGGGGTTTTAAGAGAATTGAAGGTAGAGATTGAAGAATTGACAAGATATTCAAGTAAGTATTCAATTCTTTGTCTTGATTTCTATTGTTTGAGTTGGATTTGATATGGTTGGTGTGATGGAATGTTAATGGAAGATTAAGAGTATTGATATGTTGAATTGATAGTTAGATGATATTAATAAGGTTAACTGTGAGGTTGATGATGGATTATTGAAATTGGTTAGTAAGGTTTAATATATATGAGATGGAGAGTTGATTGAATGATGTATGTTTATGTTTATTGAAGTTGAAATACATTGAATATATGATTTTGGCCTCGTTGGAAATCTTCATTCTTTGTGAGACAAGGCCAGGATTAGGGTAGACACGGCTGTGTTGGATTGATTTGGAGAGACACGGCCACTGTCTCGGCCGTGTCACTTGCCCGTGTCTGCTACTGGAATTTTGGTGTTGAGAGACACGGCCACTGGCTTGGCCGTGTCCCTTGACCGTGTCTGTCACTGCCTCTTTTGGTTGAGAGACACGGCCAAGCTAAGGGAGTCTTGGCCGTGTTGGAGCATGTGTTGGGTGACACGGCCACAAGCTTGGCCGTGTCCCTTGAGTGTGTTAGCTACTGTGTGAAAGGTATTGATGGACACGGCCGTGTTGGTGCCCGTGTTGGTGGGCGTGTCTTGTGTTGAGGTTGCTCTAATTGATTATCATTCTTATGTTCTTATGGAAATAACTATCTTTGGATTAGGTTTTGAAGAAATTGTGTTACATTAACCTAATGTGAAGAATTCTTGGGAAAGGAAAGGTATAGGTGATGGGAGTAGTTCTTGAGGTAAGTACAAACTTACATAGATGTAATCTTTTATATGATTTTGAGACTTAACACCCTTAGTATAAATGTGTTAAGTAGATTATTATATTGATTAATTCAATGTTACTAATGTTGTCATTGGTATAGTGTGAAAGCTATAATGATCATCCAAAAAGAAAGGTACGTGCAATGCAATTTGTTATGATAAATGTTTGAATAATGAATGGTGTTAATGTGTTTGAGAAATGATGAAATGTGATGTTATCATGATTGATAATGATGGTCAAAATGAAATAAATAGACACATGGATTATATGACAATGAATTTAAGATACATGTGTAATGAAATGGATTATGTGTGATTGAGTGACATGATTGAAGTATGCCTATATGGTATGATTGATTAATGACATGTTTGTTTAGCAATGTAATTAATGTTGCATATATCAATGATGAAACATGAAATGTGATTTGAAATATATTGTGATATGAAGCCATTGTTATTGGCAATGATAACTTAAATGGAATATAAAGCCATTGTGATTGGCTATGATGATACAATTGTGATAAATGAGGCATGTTTGCCTAGAGGATGAATCAATTGTGATAAATGAGGCATGTTTGCCTAAATAATGATGAGAACTGAAAATGATATTGATGATGAAATAATCAATGAATTGTGTATCTAATGTGTTATTCATTTTCAGAGTTTTGTTGTTGGTGGCATGCCTAATGGTAACAATCTCTTGAAGTTAGGTTGGGCTTGATCCTTGAAGCCAAGTTGGGTTGAAGTTTAACATGTTTTACTCCCCTTGAAGCTTGGTTGGGTCTAGTCCTTGAAGCCTAATTGAGATGTTACAACCCTTGAAGCTAGGTTGGATTAGTTCTTGAAGCCAAGTTGGGTTGATACTTAGCATGCTTTGTTCCCCTTGAAGCTTGGTTGAACTTAATCCTTGAAGCCTAGTTGGGATATTGATGAATGTGATAATTAAACCAAAGCATTAACTCTGAAAGTCGAATAGCATATTAGTGTCTTTTGGGCCCGAGTCTGTCATTTGTTGTAAATGAGATATATGAATTGTGGATATTAGTGATGGATGATGGATGATGGTTGATGGTAATAATTGCCTTTGTGGGAAATATGATTTATGATTAGTGAATTGTGAACAAACTAATGTTTTGAAGTATGATATGTGGTGTGTGTATTGATTGTGAGTGGTAATGATGAATTGTGTTTGGTGATAAGAATTGTCTTCTTTGGAAATGTGACTCTTGATTGGTATGATATATAATGTATGTATATTGATATATTGAATATGAGTATTAGTAATGGATTGTGGTTGGTGGTAATGTTTTGTTTAAATGTATATAATATATGAAATTTGTCAATATGTATGAAAGGTGCAATCAAGAAGGAAAAAAATGATAAGAACTAATTGTACATTGAATTGATATATTATTATCTATTAGCATATCTATAATGTATGTTTATATTTTATATTTGTACTACTAAGCTTTCGGGCTTAGCGCGGACGTATATTCGCGTAGGTAGCTTGGTGGAAGATACAAGTGTTTCGTTATGCCACGAGAAGAGTAAAGGTTTGTCGAGACCAACTAGAGGGTAATGCATACATGTATAACTTTTAATTTTGATGTATTTTTGACAAGAGGATATGTATATGTATAAATGAAGTTTTGATAAAGACAATGATTTTGTAGATATTATGTAAATTAATGTATTATGGTTTGAACTTTGTTACAGGTTTTTAAAAGGTAACAAAAAGTGATATCCTTATACTTTATATACTTACTGTATGTATACAAGGTATATGTACAGTACTTATATAGGGTATCGGGGTGTTACATCCCTTAACTTGAAGGCTTTGTATGACAAAACACTTTTTTTTTATTTCTTGATTTTGAAATCAAATGTTGGTTTTGCCAAATTGATGTCAATGTACCTCAGGACTTGATTTTCCAAATTAACATATCCATAACATGACAACCCTAGTTACCGTACTAAACTCGGGAATCATTTCTATTTAATCAAGAATTGTTGCACTTCAGATAGGCACATACACATTACTTGGCCAAAGGTCTCATTTAAGTTTAAATATTGTCTATCTCGTATGCATGCTTATCCAAACTATCTCCACTAATAGACTCTACCTACCAAGAGAGATCAACAGGTCTTTGATAGGCTTGAAATGGGGTCTATGAGGGACACAGGTTAAAATGAAGGCCATTTTGAGATTGGAGCTGGTGTGACACAATGGACAAACCTTCACATGACAGACTTCTTATTTGAACTTTAGGCAGTTGGGAGTAATCTTGCTAGACTTCCAAATTCCTTCTATCTTCTTGGCATTAATCCGGATCTTGATTAGGACAATCTTTGTTTCTTGCAAAGAGTTTTTCTTCTTTTCCCTTTTCTTTCCTCTTTATTTTTCTTACTCTTCCTTTTCTTTCTCTTCCTTACTCTTCCCTTTCTTTTATCATTTTCTCCTTCTTTCTTGTAGGACTATTAGGTATAGAACTTTTAAGAACTAGATGGTCTTTCTCCTTTTCCTTTTATTTTGATCGAATCTTTGGTTGGGTTGGACCAATTCAAGTCAATCTATCCTTATAAACCAAATGGAAGCCTTTTGTTGTCTTGGGTAAAAGAGAACTCAGTTGGCTTTTTGAACCGCCTTTTTAGGTTTTCTTTTCGTTTTTCTTTTCTTTTTTTTTTCTTTTCTTTCCTTTTCTTTTTCTTTTCTTTTGTCTTTTTTTCTTTTCTTCTCTCTTTTTTTTTAGTTCTAGCTCTAAAAGAGTTGTCTTGTTTGTACTAACTTGAGCTTCCAATAATGGATGAGTGGAGTGACATAAATCTTCTTTAACAGGGATAAATAATTTGTTACTCCGATGTTGATGTTCTCTTGATATATTGGAGATATTAAGGGAACATCAACTACCCTTATGGTATTGAGAATTTCACCCACCCTTATGGTTTTGAGAACTTCAACTATCTTCATGGTCTTGAGAACTTCACCTATCCTCATGATCTGGACTAATCATTGTTTTCTTTGATCTTCTTGCCTCTTCATCTTAGTGATTATAATACTTGCAAAAGTATCACAATAGCTCAGGGCAGATTTGTTGGGGTTATATGCCAATGAAAAGAAAGCTAAAATTTTATGAAGGCTCAAAGGGACAACTAGGGATTGATATTTAATTGGGTGGATACTAGTTGTTGGCTAACCAAACAATCCTAGATCATTTCTCTCATAAATAAGCAGAGTTCAATTTCGCCTCAAAAGTTTGTCAAAGCATGTTCTAAGACTGACTAGGACCTAGACAAAGGTAATTATACAGGAGCCCTCTCTAAGTAAGCATACACAACTCAATGCTATAGAGCAATTTCCTCATCTAGTAAAGTCATTCAAGTCATGATGCATAAATATATTATTTCATGAATTATCAAGCTAGATTCCTCATTGGTTGAATACCAAAATCAACAAAGACCAATAAAAATTTTGATGAAAGTAATTTATTGAAACAAATTTAAATTTGAAAAACACGATTGTTCCAATTAAATATTAAAGAAAGTAAAATTGAAAAGCAACATTCAAGCTAAGGAAAGTTCATTGAGTTTAAGCTTCCTTTCCCTTCACGTCTTCAATATTTCCATCTTGAAAGGATGATAAAATAAAATCTTCTTCCAATCCTTTTCCCACCATGAAGGTTGTCGGTGGTGGCACTCTTCTAAATTTAGGCAAAGGGTTGTTCTTGGTATTGGGCTTATCCGGCTCGGGTAGCTTGCCACTATCAATCAAATCTTAGATCTCATGCCTTAAACGAGCACATTTATCTCTTTCATGCCCTCGCATTTGATGAAATTGACAGAAGGCCTCGGCATTGAAGTTTGGTGGCAGTGGATTATGTAGTGGTCAAGGAGCTAACGGTTGCAACAACCCTTTCTTTTGCAGCTTGCTAAAACCCAAGATAGAGGTTTCCCCAATTCAGAGAATTGTCTTTTATTTCCTTGATCGGTTACATTAACATCAACCTATTTTTGTGTGCTTTGATTTCCGGACTGGTAATTTCCTTTCTCATTCCTTTTTATTGAAAAGCGATTCTTCTCCCTTTCCCACTCTTCAATTTACAGACCAGCTTGGAGAAGATCTTTGAAATCCCTTATAAGGGTATGAGACATCCTTTCACAGAGATTGGGTAGAATGCCTCTCACGATAATCCTAATTTGATCGGATTCGTCAGGCCTTTTATTGAGCAAAGCGGCCTTATTTCTCCATCTTTTCACATAGTCCACAAAATTCTCATTTGGCCTTTGTCTAATGGACTCCACTTCCATTAAAGTAACTTCCAACTCGACATTATACCCATATTACTGGATGAAGGCTTTGTAAAGCAGATCCTAACTCTTTTGCGTTCCATCATCTAAGGTATTGAACCAATTTTTGACAACAGGGTCCAATGAGAGCATAAAGTACCTTAGCGTTTGAGCCTTAGTAGCTCGGAAAGACTGCATGGCAGTAATATACTGCTTTACATGCAGATGAGGATTTTCGGTGCCATTGTACTTAGCAAAGGAAGGCATCTTGAACTTATAAGGGACCTCTTCATCTTGTTCAAATAGTTTGTCGATCTCAGACATCTCTTCGGTTTTCAACTTCTTCTCAAATTTCTTTTCTAAATTTGCGATCATCTTTTCAACATCAGAATTTTCAGTCTTTTAAAAAGTTGCCTTCTCAACAACCTTCGGATCCTTTTTGTCTTGAAGATCTTGGTAGTATTGAGCCCAATTATCATCATCAATGATCACCTTATCATCATCAAAAGCTACTTCATCAATTTTAGCCTTCCCCTTGACTTTCTTAGTGCTAGCAAATGCTTCGGCATTGTTTCCTAAAATTGCAGCTAGTTGATTCTTTATGGTCTCGGCCATGGCCTCTTTTATTTCTTCCATTTTGGCATTGAGGGCATCATCCACCATTCTTTGAATTTGTTCGGGCTCCATTGTTTTTGGTGAGCAAGTGATTGAGTCATTGCTAGACACTTCGTCTCTGGTGTAGGTCCAATTTTTGTAAGCTTTTGAACTATCTTAATCCAGGGCTGTGAGCCAGAGAGGATCAATGATATGAGATGCAAATATATGCATGTATGCATGTATGCACAAACAATAGACAAACAAGGATGAATAGGATGTTCTTTCCAACCTTATAACATCCACACACGAATGGCGAGTCTCTTTTCCTAGGTATATGGTTAACAAAATACCAACATGGGGTATCTTATTTTTGAATAATTCCCTCAAACGTTTTAACCAATAGTTATATTTTAAAAAATGGAAATCAACTCATAATAATTCCCATTAATTGGGTTTTAATCCATTTAACCACCTATAGTAGCTTTTATGCTACATTGGATTAAAACTAAATTAAGAGGTTTATTATAGATAGATTTCTCACTTGAAAAAGAAACTAATGATCCATGCTAAAAACAAGCCCATGGTTAATTATTCTTAGTATAAACTAGGCTCACAATTGATTTTTGGTATTTCATAATTGACCTAAATAATTTGCAAGCTCTTTGTAAGAAAAGGTTGGATAAAAATAATTTTGTTTCTAAGCCCATTGTAAAAAGATTTTAGAAAAAACATATTTTGGGCTTAGTATTTGGGCCATGAGCAAAAGAATTTTTGATTTATTTTTAGAAAAGTTTTATGTCCAAAGACCACCTTGAAAAGTTTTGAAGATAGCTTTGGTCTTTTGGACTTTAAAGAAAATTTTATTTTGAACTTACAATATACTTAGGTCATATTAGAAAAAGAACAAACCAAATAAGCCATGATTTAAGCCAAGACAAATTAACCATAGTAAAACAACACACATTTGGGGAAAACATAAGGAAAGTAACTAGGCCAATTACATGAGTTTAGTCTTTGGGTTAAAAGGCTTAGGTTCCCATAGCAAGTATATACCAAATGGTACGAGGCTATGAGTGGTTATGCCATGCTCGATCTCCATACCTTGAGTGAAAGTATGGTATCCCTTACATAACATAACACGAGTAACACGGGCGTCCAAACTCACGCACACGATGCAATCTAATATGATGCAATGGATAATATCATTATAAGAAAGAATAGAATAATATAAATACCAACGGAATCAACTTCTCTTATCCCCAGTGGAGTCGCCACAGTGAGAGGGGATTTTTGCCCCCACTCCCTATGGAATGGTTCTTGCAACTTGGGCACTGTTTAGGCTCGGGGTCTTAGAGAACACGGACCTAAGTCTGAAGAAAATGGAGTGGCCACCTAGACGGGCCGGGAAAAAGAAAGGGGTGGATGACTCGATTCCTAAGGAATCCCCAACCCCCTAATGGGTTCGGAAAGTTGGGTACGTGTGGGGAAGGTGAGAAATGGCCAAGCACCCCCACAACGCCCGGTTCATTGGAACCGGCCTCCTTTACAGGTCTTAATATTATAAAATTCTTAAGTATAACAACGTTATCCATATTACACATAATAATTAAAAGAAAGCATCAATATATTAAAATCAAAGCAAAGTCCAAGCAAAACAAATAAATGGACACTCATCCGAAGATGGAAACATGTCCTTACATCTCATGCCTAAATAGGACACCCACCGAAAGGTAGAAACATGCCCTTTACATTGGTTCTAAAAATAGAAAAGCAATTTAAATTACATGATATTTAACTAATAAGGTACCCACCAAGTGGAAACATACCTCTTACAACATTTGGAAGTCTAAATAAATTGATAAAAGTAAATAACCATTCATCATAAATAAATCATTCATCAAAGGTATTAAATATTAATAGATAGTAAACATTCATCCATGAAAAATAAACAAAGCATTGCATTTAAATAAATTAAAGCATGTAAAATAAATCAAAGCATAATCAAATATGGAATTGAATAAGGAAAATAAAAATCCAAATTATAGCTACTGTTTCCATTTTGGATCCTTTATTTCATGTGTTTAGGATTTTGGATTTTGTGGAATTAGGCTACTGTGACTTTTTTAAGAATTAAGATAGATTAAGGTTTTATGTTTTAAAAGGTTGGTAAGACACTTTGATTAAACAAATTAAGGTTTGAATGGTGAAATCATGAAACTAGGGTTTTGCACACTTTAAAATACTTTTGATTTGTAGTTTTAAATGATGGTTTCAAGCTTACTGTGTAAAATTAAAATATTTGTGTTTATATGATTTTTAAGGTTTTAAAGGATTAGGGTTCATAAAAAAATTAAGGTTTAAGGTTTTAAAGGGGTTAGTGTTCACTATTTTAGGTTTGGAGTTGCGTTAGGGTTTAGTGATTTTTGAATTTAGGGTTTCGGGTGACGAATTGGCTTTTAGAATTTGGAAGTCAATTTGATAATTTTATGAAGTTTTATGAATTTAAACAAATGACTTAAAGTTTATAAAAATAGAAAAGATATTTGTTAAGTTTTGTTGAAAGAAACAGAACCAAGTTTAAAATTTCGAAAGAAACAAAATCAAAATTTGGTTTTGTTGAAAAATATGTTCAATTAGGGTTTTAAGATTTTAAAGAAGTAAAAATAACAATTTTATGTCTTTTTTAAAATAAACCAACGAAATAAGGTTTTTAACTTTATAAAAACTAAATTAAAGTGCTAAGGTTTTTAATTTTGAAAAAACACAATTTCCTAATTTTAGCTACAGTGAAAAAATAACCAAAAAATTTAATACATACCTCCTTTTGATAGTTCCTCCAACAAATAATTCTTCTTGGATGAACACGAACAAAGGCAAGCTTTGTTTCCTTTGATGATTTGTTAATGCTTTGCTTCTTCATCTGTAAAAAAATTAGATTTGATTTCACTGCTTTCCTTCATAGATTCGGATCCAACTTTGTTCCTCTTCCTTCTCGGTTTTCTTTCCCTCCTTCTGCCTCCATTCTTTGTGTTGTTATTATACTTATTTATAGAAGAATTTATGGTATAATTCTATTTATTCACGATATTTAATCCTAATTAGGAAAGGAAACCGAAACCTAATTGTATTAGGTTTCGAAAAATTTGCGTCAAAAAATTTCGCTGGTGAAAAAAAAACTGTTGCAGAAAAATTGCGCTGGCGAAAAAATCTACCGTAGGAAAAATTGCGCTGGCAAAAAAATCTGCCACAGCTGACTGCGGCAGCTGCGGGCGAGGTGTGCCTGCGGGCAGGCGAAGGCCTTTTCTCGCAGTCTGACTTTTTTTTTGTTATTTTTTATTTTTTATTATTTTTGAATTTTTATTTATTTTACCATTTTTTTACTAAAATAAATATTAAAATTATTTAAGATACCATAAAAAATATTTTGGACTAACTAAAATATATTGAACAACAAAAAAATTATTTTGGACTAATTAAAATATAGTGGATCGGACCGGGTCAAAAATTAAGGGTTTACAATGTTTTGGTGGGATATAGAGGATTGGAAATGGTTGCTTTTTTTGTTGGTGTAAGGGCACCAACATATTTTGCTATGTGTGATTTGTAAAGAGAGAAGGATAAGTCCCGACTTAGTTTTCCTAATGTGTAGGAAAGTGTCAATAAGGAATTTTCCCGTTTGGATTGATTGACCTCTAATCAAGCAAAAAAGAAAAAGTAAGTCCTTTTGAGTGACTTTCTCATTACTTTCACCCCTAGCACTAATGGTATATGTGATAATCCTTTGCAACATTGTTGCGCTTAAATTAACACTATCAAAAAGCGGCACTCGCAAGTATACGAGGCTATTGTAGTGTCGGTGATCACCCCAAGGTCGTTTCCCGAGGAAGGACTTGCATGTAATAGTTCGATTAACATGAAATAATAAACTGAATTGTGTGATTGGATTGGTGAATTGTAATTAACCTTAGAAATGAAAATGAGTGATTTTATGCAAGAGAAATTCAATTATGGAAATGATGCCTAGGGTTGTAGGTCCATTTAATCAAATGTTTAATTATCCAATTATCCATTAATATAACCTTGTGCCTTAATTTGTTCCTTAAGATTAATTAGCCAATTATTAATTCACTAGTTTTCACATTTATGAATTAATAACAACCTATTATTTTACATTAGCAAATTAATAAACCCTAGAACTTATATTTCTAATTCATTCTTAGGGTAGTCAATTGCATAGTTCCGATATTAAACTTCTCCTCTCAGTCCGTCATTCAATATTAAGTAATCAATAGGTGGCCAATCTATCAATTTACCTTTAATTTCAATGCAATCAACATATAACAAGGTATATCAATGGAATCATCAAATCAAATCATTTAATCAAATATACTACAACCCAAAGCATGAGTAAATTAGCCCATCATATTCTTTAAACAAATACCCATTTCAATATAAACCAAATCAAAGTTATACATTGCAATATTAATGTTCTTGATACAACAACAATAAATAAGAAATGGATTAAAAGAAAGAGATAGAAAAACCCCTTTTGAAGATGCTAAAAATCGGACTCCTTGTCTCTTTCGTAGCTCCCTCTTGATGTGTGATGATAAACTTCCAGCTCTCTTGAACAAATGGCTCTCTTCTAAGGATGGATGATAGATCTCTCAAGTTCTCAACTCTCCAATCAAGCCTCTTAAAACCCTAATCTTCAAGAACTAGCACTCACTTCAAATCCAACAATTGTTTTTGCTCTTGCTGTGTGAAAGGAAATGGTGAATGAAGATGAGAGAATGGTGTCTTCCTCTCTCAAGAAAAAACCAAGGAAGAAGATGAAGAAGATGAAGAACCCAATGTGTGTAGAGAATGTCCACTAAATTTATTCAATCCATTTTCTAATCCCCATTCTCTTCCACTTTGAATTGTTTAAGACACCCATCATTGTTTGTCTCCCACTTTCCAATTTCTTTATATATTTCTTCCATAAAATCCTCCCACTTTTTTCTCCTTTTTGTTCTTTTTGTCACCCACTAAAACACAATAGCTTACACCTCGTGCAAGCCAGCTAAGTGATCCAAGGTGACACGGCCAAGCCTTATGGAGCTTGGCCGTGTCTAGTGTCTTTCTTTTCTTGGGACACGGCCAAGCTTCTGGCCATGTCCCTTGCTGAGTGTTTTCTCTTTGTGAGACACGGTCGTGTCATGTGACACGGCCAGTGTCTTGGCAGTGTCCCTTGATGGTGTCTGTCTCTACTTCTTTCTTTTCTTTCTTTGCTCTTTTGTTCCTTTGGTGAGACACGGCCAGTGACTTGGCCGTGTCTTATAACCGTGTTCGCTTCTGGACTTGATTTATTGAGGGACATGACCAAGACATGTGGAGCTTTGCCGTGTCCCTTGTTTTTCTTCAATTTCTTCACTTTTGATGGGAGACACGGCCAGGGCATGTCTAGCTTGGCTGTGTCACTTAATTTTCTTTGGTTTCTTCTTCTTTGGATGAGGGACATGGCCAGGACATGTATAGCTTGGCCGTGTCACTTGATTTTCTCCACAAATTCCACCAATTTTGATCAAATGGCTCCATTGAATGTTCTTGAACCTAAATCAACAACTTCAAACAAACTTAAGTACAAATTAACATGAAAATTTACTTAAAATCAACAAAAACATCATAGAAAATATATACAAAATTGATCTAAACAAACATCCAATAAGTAAGGGTCCTAGCATTGGATTGTTTGTGAAGAGATGTTTCAATGGAAATCTCTTTCCAAACGTCCAACTAAACTTCAGGAGTTAGGGGAGAGGTGGAGATTTTAGAGATGCCTTCTATTTGAAAGCCCCAAATGGATGAGAAATCTTTTAGGGTAAGGTCATATTCTTAGTTGAATAATCTAAAGGAGATACAAAAATAGCCTAAGGGATTTGTGCTCTTTTTGCTAACAACCAAGGTTGTGAAGAATTCCTTTGTCAAGGATTCCCAACAAAGATCATCACGCTCCAAAGACATAAATTTTTCCCATCCCAAGGTTCTAATTCAACCTCTAATGTCATTCTCAATGCCTAATGATTATAGAGTGAGGGAGGAGAAGAGACGGTTTGGTTCTACAAGTTTATCTTTTAGGATTGCATACCTTTGCATTTCTTTTTCATTTTTAAACCTTATCTTGTGGCTTCTTCTAGGAGCTTCTTCTTGTTGAGAAGGGGCATCAATTTCTTTCCCTTTCTCAGCACTTGAAGCCTTATTCTTGTGTTCTTTAGGTGCCATTGTTTATTTTAAGAAAAAATAGATGAAGAAGAGAGTTTAATTAAAGGGAGTTTGATTGTTTTTAGTATTTAAGTATTTAAAGTTCAATAAAAGAATGTAAAAACTAATATTGGGGGGGTATTTATAGTGTTTAGGATGAAAAATAGCAATTTATAGCTGTTGTAGACGAAAGATGCACGTTTTGATTGAGTTCCAACGGCTAGAAATTTTTAAATTCAGAGGGACAGTTCGGCCAAACTTCAACAAGTCCGGTGGTGAAATTTGAAAATTTTTAAAAGTATGGTCAGACTATGTAAAGACCAAATGGAATTTAATTTTTAAGCATAACGGTCATAAAAATGGCACCCCTCTTTTTATTTGCCACACTATCAAACACATCGGCTAACCAATAGCCGGTACAAATGGGTATGGCATTGATAGCACAGTCTAAAAAATATAGTTCGCTTAGTTCTACAACCCCTGTGCTCTCTTTTCTTGCAAAGAATCCACATGACATAAACCGGTGTAAGTACCTTAGGGCGGGATTTGCCAATTTCGTAGCTTTGGCCGATTTGGCCACATAGGTTCCCGAGCCCAAAGCTCCCCATGCGAATTGTTGTCTAAAACTCTTAGGCACACATTGTTCCCCTTGTTGATGGAAACCAAATATATCGCTCAATTGCTCAATTTTAAGGACAAATGGTCTCCCAAGCAGTTTAAAATGTAACCTAATGCAAATCTTTTTGTCATTTCTTTCAACCTTAAGCGAGGTTAAAAATTCTAATGTAAGCTCTTCAAATTGCAAAGGTTTAAGGGAAACAAATCTTTCCCACCCAAGGTTTTGAACAAATATATAAAAATCTTTCGCTAACATACCTCATCGGAAAGAAACCTCGAGCGAGAAGAGTTGCTCTCCTTGGTGATGACGATGATGAAGATGGAGCTGAAGGTGGAGGTCGCTTCCTTTTGTGGTGAGACACCATCTTTGTTCTTGTCATGTTGATGATTTGGTGAAAATGAAGTTTTCACAATTTTAATTACCTTTTAATGAGAAAAGAAGAGAAGTGGATGAGTTTAAATCAGTTTTGGTGAAGAAAAATGAAAGATTTGCTATGATTTTGGAGCTTTAAGAAAGTGGCTATGGAGTTTTGAGAAGAGAGAGATCGAGAGAGAGAGAGAGGAAAGAAAGGGATTTAGGGATTTAAAATGAGGAAATGGGCTGAAATCGTAATTTAAACCTTGAAAATTTAGGTGACACGGCCAAGCTTGGTGAAGCTTGGCCGTGTCTGATGGTTTTTTGAGGGACACAACCAGTGGCTTGGCCGTGTCCCTTGAACGTGTCTGTTACTGGACAAAAGAAGATTGTAGGACAAATGAAGAGACACTGGGAGAGGCTTGGCCGTGTCTGGGTGACACGGCCAAGGACATGGCCAAGACCTTTGGCCGTGTCTGCCTCTGAGTTATTTGGAGTCCACTTGACACGGCCAGTGGCCTGGCCATGTCAAGTGGCCGTGTCTCTCACTGCCAATTTGATTTTGAATTTTTTTTTATTTTTTATTTTTTTTAGTCACCAAATCACAAAAATGCACTCTTCTTCTTTGTTTGACCCTGAAATACATTCAAGAAAAATGAAAACCAATCAAAGTACCCATTCCATTTTATTTAACTCAACATGAAATTAAAATTGCAAAATATAAAGTTGTAATTGTGAAAAGAAATGCAAACCTATGGGTTGCCTCCCATTTTGCACTTCTTTAAAGTCGTATAGTTGGACGTTGTTGCATCATTCGTCAATGAACACCATGCTTTCCACTATTTTTGCAACGTCGATTTCTTCAAAGTAGGGTTTCACCCTTTGTCCATTGACCTTGAACATCTCGTTGGTTTTTAAATTAAGCAACTCAACAACCCCATAGGGGAATGTGTGAGCGGGGATTTTCGCCCCCACTCCCGGTGGAATGGTTCTTGCGACTTCGGCACTATTTAGGCTCGAGGCCTTAGAGAACACGGACCTAAGTCCAGAGAAAATGGAGTCGCCACCCGGACGGTCCGGGAAAAAGAAAGGGGTGGATGACTCGATTCCTAAGGAATCCCCAACCCCTTAATGGGTTCGGAAAGTTGGGTACGTATGGGGAAGGTGAGAAATGGCCCAGCACCCCCACAACGCCCGATTCATTGGAACCGGCCTCCTTTACAGGTCTTAATATTATAAAATTCTTAAGTATAATAACATTATCCATACTACACACAATAAAAAAGAAAGCATCATTATATTAACATCAAAGCAATGTCCAAATAAAATAAAACAAATAAATGGACATCCATCCAAGGATGGAAACATGTCCTTACATCACATGCCTAGGTAGGACACCAACAAAAAGGTAGAAACATGCCCTTTACATAAGTTCTAAAATAGAAAAGAAAATTAAATTACATGATGTTTAACTAATGAGGTACCCACCAAGTGGAAACATACCTCTTACATCTTTTGGAAGTCTAAATTAATTGAAAAAGTAAACAATCATTCATCATAAGTATTTAAAAATCAATAAAATAAACATCCATCCATGATAAAATTAGATAAATCAAGTATTGAAATTAAATAAATTAAAATATAAGAAATAAATCAAAGCATATCAAGTATGGAATTGAATAAAGCAAATAAAAGTCTAATTTATGACTACTATGACTTTTTATGGAATTAAAATAGATTAGGGTTTTATGTTTTAAAGGGTTGGTAAGATTCTTTGATTAACAAAATTAAGGTTTGAATGGTGAAATCTTTAAATTAGGGTTTTGGACACTTTGAAATACTTTTTAATTCATGATTTTTAAATACTGAATTAAGCTACTGTGACTTTTTTGAGTTTTTATGTTTTTATATTTTTTAATGTTTTAAAAGGATTAGAGTTCATAAAAATTAGGGTTTAAGATTTTAAAAGGATTAGGGTTCATTGTTTTAGGTTTAAAAGTTGAATTTTGGATTTAGGATTTGAAATTGGAGTTCTCGGGTAAGGAATTATTTTTAGGGTTTTAACAAAGCACTTTGATGATTTATGAAATTTTATGAATTTAAACACATGGATTGAAGTTTTTATAAGTAGAAAAGATGTTTTTAAGGTTTTTTGAATGAAAAAGAACCTACTTTAAAATCTTAAAAGAAACAGAATTTTATTTTGGTTTTGTTGAAAAATATGTTCAATTAAATTTTAAAGATTTTTAAGAAGAAAAAATAATAATTTTGAGTCCTTTTAGAAAAGAAAATCACGTTTTTAATGTTCTAATCTTGGAAAAATTAAATTAAAGCTCTAAGATTTTTTATTTAAAAAACTAAAATTTTATAACCTAGCTACTGTAAAACATAAATCAAAAAGATTTTTACATACCTTCTTTTGTTGATTCTCCAAAAAATAACTCTTCTTGGATGAACTAGCTCCAAAAACAAGCCTTGGTTGCCGTTGAATTCTTTAATACGTGCCACTGCTGCTTTAAATATCAATTGAATTGAGTTTTTCCTTTTCCTTCCTTCATTTGGTTTCAAAAATCAAGCCACTGCCAATTTTTTTCCTCCCTTGATTTGGTTTAATTAGTCCTTATTTATAGTGCTTTTTAGGTTATTTATTCCTAATTAACTAAGGTAAGTAATATTAATAAAAAAAAATTAAAACCTAATTGGATTAGGATTCAAAAAAACTGCGTTGAAAAATTTTGCGCTGGCAAAAACTGAGCTGCCGGGCCCATGGGCGTGCCAGCCCGCAGGAAATTCCTACGGGCGAGTTGCTGCTAGCCCGACGGGCCCGCGCGACCACTTTTTGTTGCCGATTTTTTTTCCAACTCTGATTTTTATTTTTATTTTTATATTTTAATTTATATTTTCATTTTTTATTAATAAAAATTAAATACTAAGGTATAAATTATTTAATAAAAATTATTTTGGACCAATTAAACAAAAAAAATCATTTCAAACTAAATAAAACACAATGGACCGGATTGGGTAAAAAATTAAGGGTCTACAGTTTGCCCCCTGCTTGAATGATCTGAAACCTTAGTGAAAGAGAGTGAAAAGCAACAAAACTTAATTTTTGATATGGCGACTTGTTTTGGATTCTGGACCCGAGGATGATTCTAGGTTCTGGACCTATGAAAAATTTGGGTTCTAGACCCGGTTCGAGTTTTGGACTCAAGGATGATTCTAGGTTCTGGACCTAAGTAAAATTTGGGTTCTGGACCCAAGCTAAGTTCTGTACTTAGGGATGATTCTAGGTTCTAGACCTAAAAATAATTTGGGTTCTAGACCCAGTTCGAGTTCTGGACTCAAGGATGATTCTAGGTTCTGGACCTAAGTAAAATTTGGGTTCTGGACCCGAGCTAAGTTCTGGACTTAGGGATGATTCTAGGTTCTGGACCTAAGAGTAATTTTGGTTCTGGACCCGAGCTAAGTTCTGGACTTAGGGATGATTCTAGGTTCTGCACCTAAGAGTAATTTGGCTTCTGGACCCGGTTCAAGTTCTGAACTCAAGGATGATTCTGGGTTCTGACCCTAAGTAAAACTTGGGTTCTGGACCCGAGCTAAGTTCTGGACTTAGAAAAGATTATAGGTATTTGTATTCCTATTGCCCCTCGGTTTAAAAATACTTGTATACTCGTAATTATTTGAATGATTAAAGTGAATAATTGAATTTTCTGTTTATTTACTGTGTAGTTACTGTTCATACACTGTTCACTATTCATAAATGGTAAATTTACTATTTGCAAATAGTATTTACTATTTGGAAAAGATGATTTTACTATTTACTATTTGTAAAATGTACTATTCATCAATAGTAATACTATTCATAAAATAGTGATATTTACTATTCATCAATAGTAATACTATTCATAAATAATGATATTTACTATTTATCAATAGTAATACTATTTATGAATAGTAAAATTCACTATTCATGCATAGTTATGAATTTGTTTTCATCTGCTTGCCGTTCCTCTATAAAAGGCCATCAATTTCTCATAGAATTTCAAAATTTCAATTTCAATTTTGTAATCCTTTCAAATTTCTTTCAATTTCAACACAAATTTTTAAGAACAATGCATGCTTCGAGGTCGCAGACTCATTCTAATGTTGAATTAATGGAGTTTATTCGGCATTATGAAGACGGAAATCTAGATATACTGGCTAGGATACCGCTTCATCGCAGTTCCAATCAAAAGAGTGGGGTAATGATTTTGATTTTTTTATACATATATATATGTTTCTTATTATTATTTTTTATTATTTTTTTCATTTATTTATTATTTTTCTATATTTATTATTATTATTTTTATTATTATCATTATCATTTTTAATTATTATGAAAAATAAATTAATTTAAATAGATTGAATAAGGTGTACTTACCTGGTATTAACTTACCTGGATCTGTGTTAGCATGATCGTTGTGTCGTTCGAGCCGGAGGGTGTATTTATAAAGCTCAACAATGGTATGATGTAGTGCCTTCTCGGGTAAGGCGGATTATCCGAGATTGCGGCTTTGAGCAGTTTGTCTTACAATTGCCGTCCGAAGAATACCAAATAGACCGAACCGTGGTCCAGGCATTGGCAGAGCGGTGGTTGGATACAACTCATACTTTTCACTTGCCCAATAGGGAGATGACAATTGGTCCGGTCGATTTCACTGCCATAACCGCCCTTCGATATGATGGTGCTTCGGTTCCTCTAAACAATGAAATTTTAACATTTGAAGAAATTCAGGAATTAATTGGTGTGGAACCATCATATAAAGGACCTTGTAAGATAAAAATCGAGCTGATTCGCAATTATTGGATGAACTATGAAGGTCGGATTGGTAGTAATAGGGCTGAACAGTATGCCCGAGGATTCTTGTTATATTTGCTCGGATCGACCATCTTTGGCAGCACTGAGTCATCCATTCACTTATCAGTGTTGAGTGCCCTTTCTTATCTCAGAATGGTACCATCTTCTGGCTGGGGTGAAGCTGGTCTTGCATGTCTTTATCATGGCCTTGATAAGCTTTGTCGAAACAAGAATTCTTTTGTCGGCTTGATGGCGGTTGTCGAGGTATTCTTTCTTCCACCAATGTCTTTTCCCTTTTTCTCTTGTGATCTTTGTTGTTATTGTAGATATGGGCCTATGAACACAACCTCGTGAGAGTACCCGGCATTTCCTGAGAGAGAATCGGGTATCCGAGATTAAATTTCTGGTTGTCTGATCATGTGAACGTTCCCGGCTCTCATCATGTGCACACTCATCGCTTCGTGTTGAGCCGATTAACCTGGGATCAGGTAAAATAACATTAGTTAGCTTTAAATATTTTGCAAAGGTTTTACTTACCTTATGTTATCTTGCAGGTGAATTTGGCCTGGTGGAATCTAGAAGAGCGAGCAAATTGGTCTCCTTTGATGAGGGCTGCACTATTTTTTCAACATTCTCGGCGAATTATTGCTGGCCCCGTGTCTAGTGGCTGGTTTCTCGGGGAAAGGGTTTATGAATGGTTTCTCGGCGCAGAACAGCGAAGGTTTTTGATGCAAATCCCAAAATACACTTTAAATATTATGTCGATGTCGAAGGAAGCTTGGTGGTCGGCCCGGTATGGTCATAATGCCGAGTCATTTCTCCATTTACCTGGTCCATTTTATGCCCGTTTTATTCAAATAAGACTCTTGCACTTCGATGTGTCTCCTGTCGGTGTGCGGGAGATTTCCGATGGAAATGAGGGTAGAGATGAGGAGGAACTTGTAGGAGAGTCTATTCCATATCTCGGGACCAATACTTCTCAAGTAAAACTCTTACCACTTTTCCATTGCAACTGCTCTTTCTTTCTTTGATTCTTTAATGAACATTGCAGGTTGTTGGCTCGTTTGATCATGAGGCTGGACCATCTCATCCGTAAGGCATTGACATGAATTACTTGGTATGTTTCTTATTTCGCAATAGTTTATGCTATATGTATGCATGATCATGTATGCTCTTACCTTTTTCCTTCTTAGCTCACAGCGGATGCTCGAAGAACAAAACAAGAAGTTTCAAGAAGAGTTGGCTGCAAGTCGTCAGCAGGCTTCTCGTTTTGAAAGTTTATATCATCAATCTGAGCAAAATTTTCGGGACTTCCGATTTCCAGGAATAAGGGATCCCGGTGCTTCTTCATCGAGAGGCCCCCAGGCTGATGACCATGAGATCCTTTCGTCTGCTTCTGATGAAGACCAGGACAAATCAGAACTCCAAGGCAATAGGGATTTTGGTGCTTCTGCTTTGGATGATCCCGGGACGAGTAATTTGCCCCCTTCTCCAACAGGCGACGACTTTTTCAAGTCTTTATTTGATGACCTACCACCACTCTCTTAGTGATATGTAAATATTGAAATAATTGTAAAACATTGTACAATAATGAAAAATATACAATTTTCTTCTTTACTATAATTTTTTTTCTTCTTTTTTTTTTAGTTTCGGCCAAAAATATTTTTTTTTATTTTTTATTTATAATACACCATAATTAATATCCACTTCTTTTGTTAAACCAAATCCAAAATGGAAAAAGAAATTGTGACCACTTCCTTTCCTTGTGCCATATGGTCTTATCCCTTTTTCATCATCTTTTCCATTTTACTTTTAGAAAATGTTTATTTTCTTCTATATAAATCACATTGGATGCCATATTTCAATTCATAAGCCAAGAATCTCTCTTTCAAAGTGAATACTCTCTCTTTAGCAATTTTGGTTCCCCTTTATTCATCAACCATGACCGAGCACCATTTAAAGAAAATAAAAATTCTATTTAAGAATATGGATGCCAACCA
Organism: Garcia nutans; assembly: GCA_947685225.1. Taxonomy (NCBI): domain Eukaryota; kingdom Viridiplantae; phylum Streptophyta; class Magnoliopsida; order Malpighiales; family Euphorbiaceae; genus Garcia; species Garcia nutans. The sequence continues at coordinate 21,801,952 of CANTUV010000017.1, forward strand.
TTGGAAAAAAATTTCATGGTCAAAGCTTGATGTTTTAAAATGCTTTCAAAATGTCAAATTAGACCACTCCTTTTTACATGCCGCGGCTTCCTTGTGGAATACGGATTCTAGGGTATTTAGAATTAATGGCTTTGAAATGTGTCCCTTGATTGAAGAATTTGAGGCCATCCTTGGATACCCCAATAATCAGCAAATGGCGTTACCCACATTGATCTCCAAAACTCAACAGAAGATGCAGATGTTATTTCAAATTCCGCAACCCGAGATTCTTCGGTTGATGAGAGGTGAAAAAATTCTACTTGCTCCTTTGATTGACTTTTGTTCTTCTCATTTGGCTCCTACTAAGGCTTGGGGATGCATGCTTTGTCTTTGCTTACTCGGCCAATTCTTACTTGTTTCTTCTGATGGCGAATTGACCCACGAGTATTGGATATCATGGATCAAATGGAAGGAGGCTTGTCGCCGGTACCTGTGATCTTAGCCGAAACCTTAGTTGGATTAGACCGATTTAAATCAGGAATGTCAAAGAGACTGACTGGGAGCCCGTTGCTGCTTCAGGTAATTGCCTAAACTGCCCTTCTGGGTTTTCAATTTAGGTTTTTTTTTATTATTAATTTTTATTGCACTAATTTTTGCCTAGTCCGCCCATGTGGGTTTTCGAAACTAGCGAGCTTTCCTAATTTTTGCCCAAGCTGCCCTTGCGGGTTTTCAACTTAGCGGACCTCCTTTTTTTTATATATGTATTCTTTCTTCGCAGGTTTGGCTTTAGGAGCGTCTTTGTTTGCTTGATACTCCCTCCATGGATTTTGCTAGATACCTGCCACGTCATCATTCTGCTAGGAAACTACTCCATCCTGCTTCTTCATATGCTGACTGGGTTGATTGGATCCACTCACGCTCTGAAGTCAATATCCGTTGGTTGGTACCTTGGTGGAGGATTTCTCATATTACCATGCAGACATACTTGATATACGTTCCCCTTGCTGCTCTTCGTCAAGGTACATGCTATGATCCTCACCGACTTAGGCGTCAGTATGGAGCTGAGCCTCATGATTCTGACTTTGTTCCTAACCTAGACAGGCCTTGTTTGACTGAAGCCTACTTGGACCGGCTGAGGCAAAGCTGGCCTGCATGCTACACTTACAGACTGCCATAGATTTTACATTTGTTAATTCAGAAAGTATTTTGTTAGGATGAAAAATAACTAAAGTAATAAAAGATGCTTCTTTTCCATTGATAACTTGTCATCACCTTTTGCAATTATGATTATTTATTTCATCCGTATCTGGTCAAATACTTATAATAGTGCACATAGAACAAATTTAATCATTAATTTTGTTTTATTAAATTGGGGAACAACCAAACATAAAGCCAGCATACACAAGATCACTCTTGTTGCCAATTAACCCTTTCGGGTTTTCTAATTGATGATTTTCTCTCATTAGTCCTAATTGTTGCTTAGCCTACCCTTTTGGGTTTTCGGAACTAGCGGACTGTTCTAACTTTTGCCTAGGCTGCCCTTTTTGAGTTTTCAACCTAGCAACCTCTTTATATATATATATATAACCTCTTCAACCTGTCAATGTTTACTGGCCCACTAAATTCGTTCCCATCCATGTCTGACAACTTCACTGCACCTTTGCTCATGACTTGCTTCATGACATATGGCCCTTCCCAGCTAGGTCTGAACTTCCCTCTTGGATCAGATACATTAGGCTTACATTGCTTCAATACCAAATCCCCAACTCTGAATTTTCTAATTTTAACCCTTCTATTGTTGGCCCGAGCTATCTTCTTTTGATACAGTTGGTGATGATACAGTGCCTTTAGCCTTTTCTCTTCTAATAGAGCTAACCGAGTGTATCTGTTTGCTACCCATTCTGTTTCAGGTAGCTTCGCTTCCAAGACTACTCTCAATGACTTGATTTCAATCTCAATTGGCAATACTGCTTCCATCCCATAAACCAAAGAGAATGGTGTCATTCCGGTAGGTGTTCGTACACTTGTCCTATATCCCCATAAAGCAAAGGGAAGCATTTCTGACCAGCCCCTGTAAGTTTTGGTCATCTTGGACAGAATTTGCTTAATTGTCTTGTTCGTTGCTTCCACTGCCCCATATGCCTTTGGTCTATAAGGAGAGGATCTATGATGATGGATGTGGTATTTGGAAAATAAATCCTTAACTGCCCCTTAAAATTGTACCCCGTTGTCTGATATCACACTGTGCGGGACCCCATATCTGCAGATGCGGTTTTTTTCGATAAACCTAGCCATTTGACTTGCAACCAACTTGTTGAAGGATTCGACTTCGACCCATTTCAAAAAATAATCGACTGCTACCACAATAAAACGGTGCCCGTTTGAAGCTGTCGGATGTATTTCTCCTATAATGTCAATACCCCAGGTGGCGAAGGGCCAGGGTGAAGACATTGAATGTAGTTCTTTAGGAGGCATATGATTCAAGTTATCGTACATTTGACATTGTTGGCACTTCTTGACGAACTCGATACAGTCTTTCTCCATGGTCAACCAATAGTAACCTTGTCGAATAATCTTCTTAACTAGGGCCAGACCACTCATGTGCGGACCGCAATTTCCCGCATGTATTTCTGACATGATGCGCTCCACTTCGGGCTTTCTTAAACATCTCAAATGCAAGCCATCGGGCCATCTTCAATACAACTCCCCATGGAAGGTAATGTATTGCAGTGACCACCTCCTTATGGCCCTTCTCTCTTTCTTTGTTGCCCCCGGCGGGTATTCTCTTTCTTCCAAAAATCTCCTTATGGTATCATACCATGCATCATGGTCTGTATCAATTTCCATGATTGTTTAATATTCATAACAAGGAGTTGATGAACTGGTCAAGACCAGAGGCTTAAGGAATAAGCTAACAGGATTTTCCCATACCGAAGCCAATGTGGCTAGGGCATCAGCCATCTGATTTTCTTCTCTTGACAGGTGTATAAACCTACACTCCTTAAAATTCTTCTTTATCATGGTCAGGTAATGATGGTATGGTTTCAATTTTTTTTCTTTCAACTCCCACTCTCCATTTACTTGGGATACTACTAACAACGAATCACTATAAACTTCCACCTTATCTACCTTCATAATCATTAGGGTTTCCAAACCAAAAATACAAGCTTCGTACTCCATCATATTTTTGGTTGCCCTAAATTTCAACTTTTTGGCCAAAGGAATGAGTTCCCCTTCGGGCGATTCAAGTATAACTCCCAAACCTGCTCCTTTCCTATTTGCTGCTCCATCAAAATACATTTTCCACCCTTGTACTTCAATTGCTTCTAAATGTTCATCTGGAAATTCCAAGATTACCTCTTCACTTTCTGGTAATGGTTGTTGAGCCAGAATTCCTGCCACCGCTCTACCTTTAATTGTTTTTCTGGTTACATACTCGATCTCAAATTCTTCTAATATTATCAACCATCGACCATATTTCCCAATTAAAGAGGGTGTCTCCCTTAAGTATTTTATTGGATCCAACCTGGAAATTGCTTGCACACTATATGATTGAAAGTAATGCCGCAACTTCTTAGAAGACAAAACCACGGCTATGCATGTCTTTTCAATAATACTATACTTAACTTCATAAGGTAGGAGCTTTCTACTCAAGTAGTAAACGGCATGCTCAATCCCCAACTCATCTACTTGGGCTAGCATGGCTCCTATCGACTCTTCTTCTACTGCTAAGTATAGTAATAGAGGTTTACCAAGTTTAGGTGGTTTCAAAATAGGTGGATTCAACAAATACTCTTTTATTTGATCAAAGCCCTTTTGACATTCTTCATTCCATACGACCGGCTGATTCTTCCTTAGCAACTTGAAGATAGGCTCACAGATTGTTGTGAGCTTTGCTATAAATCTACTAATATACTGTAGTTTACCAATGAATCCCCGAACTTCTTTCTCCGTCTTAGGGGCCGGCATATCCTGATTGCTTTGACTTTTTCAGGATCTATCTCGATGCCATCTGGGCCAATTACATGTCCCAACAACTTACCTGAGGTAACACCGAATACACACTTCTTCGGGTTTAATCTTAGCTTATACTTCAAAGCTCTATCAAAGAATAATTCTAAATTTTGGAAGTTTTGGTCCCTTGTATCCGATTTAACCATCATATCATCAACGTATACTTCAACTTCTTTGTGCATCATGTCATGAAATAATGTGGTGGCCATCCTTTGGTAGGTTGCTCCAGCATTCTTTAAGCCGAAAGGCATTACCCTATAACAAAATATACCCCATGTAGTAGTGAAGGCAGTTTTGGCTTTATCCTCTTAGGCCATTAACACTTGATTGTATCCAGAAAATCCATCCACAAACGAGTGTAGCACACTAGAGGCTGCACTATCAATAAGTACATCTATATGAGGTAAAGGAAAATCATCCTTAAGGGAAGCTTTGTTTAAATCTCTATAGTCCACGCAGACCCTTATCCTCCCATCTTTCTTTGGCATAGGTACTATGTTGGCTAGCCACTCTGGGTATTCTATCACTTCAAGGAACTTCACTTTTATTTGCTTAGTGACCTCTTCTTCAACCAATTCAGCCCACTCAGGTCTTAGTCACCTAAGCTTTTGTTTGACAGGTTTAATGTGAGGGTAAGTAAGGATATGATGCTCGGCTATGTCTCAATCTATCCACGACATATCTTCATAAGACCAAGCAAACACTTCTTCATATTTTTTGAATATTTTTTCAAATCTCTCTCTCTCTCATCAGGAGTAAGGTCGGATGCTATGCTAATGTTTTTAGGATCTTCGGTTGTTCCCAATTTTAATAATTATGTGTTAACAGAATTAATATTAAAGATGCTCATGTAACTGTTATTTAAATGTATGCAACCGTCAGGAGAAACATCACACAAGTAAGCAAAATCAGACTTTATTGCATTCATTTTAGAAAAGAAAACATCATCATCCTCATACAAAGTAGACAAATTAAAATCGAAATCAAAATCATTGTTCTCAGAATCATAAAGCAGAATGTCTTCAAACTTTTCTTCAACTAGGGCAGCAATCTCTTTTGGAGTCTTCTCGGCTCTCAGGGCAACTTTATTCTTCTCTTTGTTGATTGACAGGGTGAGCTTTTTCTTCACTTGCTCCACTAACTCAGCAACATCTGCAAAAATTTCAAAATCGGGAATTAACTTACCCATGAACATGATCGGCTCGGGCTTTCCTTGGAGTGGTCTGATAGTTGGAGCTTTGATAAAGATCTCTTCAAGTGGTGGGAAGCTCATCTTCTCATTCTTCTTTGGTTAAACATCACTGGCTTCATCATATCCCAACCCCTTCTTGGAAGTTTGAGTTCTAAAATCTGGTAACTTTGTTAAACTGGCTTTACCCTTTCCAAGACCAGCTCCAGGAAGGTAATTCATGTTCTTCATCATATTTAAGACTTTGGAGTCCACTGCTTCATCATCAGAAATTACAGCTACTTGAAAACCATTGAGAGGCCTTTCAACCATTAGAGCATTAACAATCTCATTATCTTCAGCTTCAATGACCACGGTTTCACTTCCATTGGGGAATTTGATCTTTTGATGAAGGGTGGAAGGAACTCCACCAAGAGGGTGAAACCATGGTTATCCCAAGAGTAAGGCAAAGGTAACTGGTATGTCTAAAACAATAAACTCCACAATAGATTCAATTGGACCAACCTTGACGGCTACTTTGAAAGTCCCTTCGGCATGTCTCTTAGTGTTGTCATAAGCACGAATTGTCACCTCGATTGGGTTTAAATCTCTTGTTGACATGGCTAGCTTTGGTAGTATCTTAAGTGGACAAACATTTATGGCGGACCCATCATCGACCATTACACAAGGGGTCCTCTTCCCCTTGACTTCTATTTTGATAAAGAGAGGGCGGATGTGGTCTCTCCCTTCCTCTGGTAAGTCCGCATCAGAAAAAGAAACTGCTCCCATACTAACTTCGCTCTTCTCTTGAACCTCTTCACATTTCATTACTTCCCCAACTTTTATGAAGTTAATTAACTCCTCCGGTGTTGTAGAGATAGAAATCGGCATGCTAGCCAAGACTTTAGCCATAGTCTCTCGGTGTTTTTTAGAAGTAGCTAATAGGTCCCAAATGCTAACACTTGCTTGGGTTCTTTTCAATTGCTTGAGTACAGCATCATCTTCTTCCACTTCAACTTCCTTCCACTTATTAGTTTCTCCTTCCTTAGGTGGTGGCCTTGCATAGGGCTTACCGGATCTAGTATTCCTCACCTCATCTTCTTCAGGCTTAGACCAAGTCCACTCCTCCTTCTTGGGTATGATATCATCATCACTATCACTTGAATCCCAAAACCTGTTGACCACACAAATTGCTACTTCCCCATCAATCATAGCTTGTTTAGCTTCATTAAATTCCTCTTATTCTTTGATTGCTTCCCCTCCCATATCTTGAAAAGAAGACATGACAAAATCCTCATGCAAACCTCCTCCAATCATGAAGGTTGCTGGTGGTGGTACTCTATTGAACTTTGGCAATGGGTTATCTTTGGTGTTTGGCTTGTTGGGCTCGAGTAGCTTCCCATTATCAATTAAGTTTTGGATCTCATGTCTCAATCTCACACATCTATCCGTGTCATGTCCTTGCATTTTCTGAAATTGACAAAATGCTTTGGTGTCAAAATTAGGTGGGAGAGGATTAGGCAAAGGACGAGGATTTAAGGGTTGTAGCAGTCCCTTTCTTTGAAGCTTGTTGAGAACCCAGGACATCGATTTTCCCAATTTCAAAAATTTTCTCCTTGTTCCTTGGTTAGTAGTATTAACACCGACGGCCTTTTGCTTGCTTTGGCTACCAGGTTGATAGCTCCCTTTCTCATTCCTTTTCGTTGCAAATCGGCTCTTCTCCCGGTCCCATTCTTCAATTTGCAAACTAGCTTGAAGAAGGTCTTTGAAATCACGGATGAGTGTATGAGACATCCTCTCACGAAGATTAGGTAACACCCCTCTCACAATCATCCTTATTTGATCGGATTCATCGGGCCTCTTCTTGAGTAAAGCAGCCTTGTTTCTCCATCTCTTGACATAGTCTACAAAATTTTCATTTGGTCATTGCCTAATGGACTCAACTTCCATCAAGGTAACTTCCAACTCAACATTATATCCATATTGTTGGATGAAGGCTTTGTAAAGTAGATCCCAACTCTTTTGTGTTTCATTATCTAAGGTATTGAACCAATTTTGGACAACAGGGTCCAATGAGAGCATAAAGTACCTTAGGGTTTGAGCCTTAGTAGCTCGGGCAGATTGCATGGCAGTGATATATTGCTTCACGTGGAGATGAGGATTTTCGGTGCCATTATACTTAGCAAAGGAAGGCATCTTGAACTTATAAGGGACCTCATCATCTTGTTCAAATAACTTGTCAACTTCGGAAATCTCTTTGATTTTCAGCTTCTTTTCAAATTTCTTTTCTAAATCAGCAATCATCTTTTCAACACCAGATGTCTCAATCTTTTCAATAGTTGCTTTCTCAACAGCCTTCGGTTCTTTCTTCTTTTCTTGAGCCTCTTGGTAGTATTGAGCCCAATCATCATCATCATCAATGACCACCTTTTCATCATCAAAAGCCACTTCATTAACTTTAGTCTTCCCTTTGTCCTTTGGTTTCTTAGTGCTAGCAGATGCCTCGGCATGATTCTCTAAGATTGCAGTCAATTGGTTCTTCATGGTCTCAGCTAGGGCCTCTTTGATTTCTTCCATCTTGGCATTGAGGGCTTCATCCACCATTCTTTGAATTTGTTTGGGCTCCATTGTTTTTGGTGAGCAAGTGATTGAGTCGTTGCTAGATACTTCGTCTCCGGTGTAGGTCGGATTGTCGTAAGCTTTTGAACTTTCGTAATCCAGGGCTATGAGCCAGAGAGGACTAATGATATGAGATGCAAATGTATGCATGTATGCATGTATGCACAAACAATTAACAAATAAGAACAAATTAGGACGTTCCTTCCAACCTTATAACATCCACACGCGAATGGTGAGTCTCTTTTCCTAGGTATATGGTTAATAAAATACCAACATGGGGTACCTTGTTTTCGAATAATTCCCTCGGACGTTTCAACCAATAGTCATATTTTTGAAAATGGAAATCAATCCATGATAATTCCCATTAATTAGGTTTTAATCCATTCAACCAACTAAAGTAGCTTTTATGCTATGTTGGATTAAAACGAAATTAAGAGGTTTATTATAAATAGATTTCTCACATGAAAAAGGTAACTAATGGTTCATGCCAAAAACAAGCCCATGGTTAATTTATTCTTAGTGTAAACTAGGTCCACAATTGATTTTTGGTATTTCATAATTGACCTAAGTATTTTTTTTTTTTGCAAGCTCTTTGTAGAAAATGGTTGGGTGAAAATAGTTTTGTTTCTAAGCCCATTGTAAAAGATTTTTAGAAAAATGGATTTTGGGCTTAGTATTTGGGCCATGAGCCAAAGGATTTTTGATTTGTTTTTAGAAAAAGTCTTATGTCCAAAGACCATTTTGAAAAGATTTGGTCTTTTGGATTTTAAAGAAAAAATTTATTTTAAGCTTGCAATATACTTAGGTCAGAAAAAGAACAAACCAAATAAGCCATGATTTAGACTAAGATAAACTAACCATAGTCAAACAACATGCATTTGGAGTAAATGTAATATCCCAAAGTGTGCCCTAGAAGTTTGGATACAATTGTTGTTTGTTTGAATTATGTGTATATATTATGTTGATAAGAAAAGAAATTGAAAAGAGAATGTTTAGGTATTGTTTTAAAAAGGAAAATAATGTGTAGAGAGAAAGTGTATATGTTGGGTATATGGTAATATATATAACATATATGTTGGTCAAAATGAGGAGTCAAGCGAAGAAGATATTTTATTTGATATATGTGAAATTACTTAAATGGGCATATAAGTGAAAAGAAGTTAAGTTAAATGGATGAAGGGCATTTAGGTAATTGCTTTGTTAGAATTGCTTGGTGGAGATTTAAAGAAGAAGAAAAGTTTGACTTGTCTTCATTTTCTTTTCTTTGCTTGGTGTGGCCGGCTACCAAAGGAAGAAGAGAGCAAGAGAGGTGCTTTGATTTCTAAAATCAAATTGAAGGAAGAATCAAAGGATTATATAATATCCCAAAATGTGCCCTAGAAGTTTTAGTATAATTGTTGTTTTATTTGAATTAAAATGTATATGTTAATTTGGAAGAGAAAAGAAATTTAAAAGAAAGTGTATATGTTGTGTATATGGAAGTATATACAACATATATACAAGTCAAATGTGATGGTCAAGGGATGAAGATAATTATTTTGTTCTTTGTGAAATTACTAAATAGGGTAATAAGTGAAAGAGAAGTAAAATAAATAGGTGAGGGTATTTAAGTAATTTCTTATTTTGGAATACTTGGTGGAGGTTTAAAGAGATGAGATATTTGACTTTTCTTCATTTCTTCTTCTTTCCTTCTCCATTGTTGGCCGGCCATCCTAGACAAGAGAGAGAGCAAGAGTGAGTTGGTGTTTAAAGATCAAATTGAAGGAGATTTCAAATAAACAAGTAGGAATCTCAAGAAAATTTCATTATTTTGGTAAGTTCTCTCTTGATTGCTCTTGTTGTTTTCGAAGTTATTTTTGGAGTTTGATGAAGTGTTGTTGATAATATGGTTAGGATTGCTTGTGGTGTGTTTGTAAGTGTTGAAATGGAATTAAAGATAAGAAGTTAGGTTGGTGTTGGTGATGGAAGAGGAAGAGTGGTGTTTAGTGAAAATTTTTCTGTTTTACAATTAGTAAAGGCTGTGATTTGTATGATTTTTAATTAAATATAGAAAAATGTTCTTGAAGTAAATTTTTGATATGTTGTGCCTCTATGAGTCTAGAATGACTGAAAAATATGTTGATTTGATTTTGGAATGGTTATGATTTTGGAAAGATTATTTTTACTAGACCTGTTCCAGCAGGTACCTTAACTGAGACAGCTATATTTTGGGATTTTTAATAAAATGTAGAAAAATCATATTCAATTGAATTTGGATATGTTGTTGCTTAGTGAGTCTAGTATTTGATAAAAATAAGTTGGAACCATTTTGATTGAATTTAGTTTATGGAATTCACAAAGTTCAGAACTGCTGCCAGGATGCAGGGCAATTGGGGCAGTCTGGTTGGGTGAACTATTTGACCAAGATTTTGTGTTCAGTTTGATCTGAAATTTTAAAGGAATGATTTTAAGATGTAAAATTTAGTTATGTAAAAATTTTAGAATTTTTATTCAAGTAGATTATTTTATACAATTTTTCAAAATAAGGATAGAGTGGAGTCTAAAACCAGAATGTACTATTCATATGGTCATTTTGCTAATACTCCTTTTGGATTAGGTTGTGAAGAGGTTGAATTGCCCTAGCCTAAGTGTTGAGGATTCTTGGAAGAGTAAGTGTATAGATTGGTGTGAGTTGGTTTTAAGGTAAGTACAAATTACATTATTTCATACATTCATATGATGTTGAGATTTAACATACATTTGATTGTAAATGTATTAAGAAATCTAATGCATTATTAATGCATATTAATAATGTATGTTTGGTATGATGTGAATGTTGTGATGAGTATGTAAAATATGTGTTAATGCCATTGATTATATCCATTTGAATGATGAAATGAAATATGGAATATGAAATGTAAAAGATGTGATGATGAAATGAAATATGAAAGATATGATATTATGAAGAATTGCCCTATTGTGATTTGAGATCATATGAGATATGAGGCCATGGTTGTTGGCTATGATAATGCAAATGAAATATATAATGGAGGCATGGTTGCCTAATTAATTTATGAGAAATGAAATGAAAAGAAATTGATAATGAGATAAATGAAATGATTGTGTGCCTAATATGTTTATTCAATTTTCAGAGTTCTGGTTTTGGCGGCATGCCTATGAATCACTGGATAGGTGAAATGACCTGGTCGTAAGCCGATTCCAGTTGAAAAATGTGAAATGTGATGTTTTTGGGGTGAAATGACCGGGTCGTAAGCATCAAAAATAAATTATTGAAACTAGATTGGGTGAAATGACTGGGTCGTAAACTCAAATCTAGTTGATTATCCATGGATAAATGTATTGATGATTATGATTATAGACCAAAACAGTAACTCTGAACTTTGAATAGCATATTAGATTATTTTTGGGCCCATGCTTGTGTTTGTTTAAATGTGACTATTGAATGGTTAAACAAATGAATAATGAGATGACTACTATACATACGTTATTGAAACCGGTAAAATTTGAAATATAATATTCTCTTGATTGTGTGACATTAGCATGGCATTAAAGCATCATAGCACTGTAATTTGTACCACTAAGTCGTTGGCTTAGCGCGAATGTGATTCTTCGCGCAGGTGACAGGGAAGAACCAGAGAGTTCCTCTAGGCCGAGTCGAGTCTAGATTTTGAGGTGTTGATAGTGGGCTTAAAGATCAAAGACTGACTGCCAAAGAAATGTATAAATTTTATGGGTTGTAAAACTTGAGTTTGGATATATATGAATTTGTAAATATTGTTATTTTCCGCTGCATAGTGAACAAATATTTTATCTACTGTATTTCATAATAAACCTTTACTTTATGTTGTACTAGAAGTGTAAATCTTTTTTGCAGGTTGTAGTTGAGGTTATAAGGGGGATTTATTGGGAGTGTACTGAGAATGATTTTGTTTGCATTGATTTGTGTAAAATGTTTTTAAAAATCAGAAAAAAAACCAGTTTTGTCGACACTTGGGACTCAATTTTTAGGCAAAACTATGGCAAAATTTCTGTACAAATCGAAACTAAAAATTTGACTAAGTAAAATTGGTATCAACATTAGGATAGTGTGGCGCCTCTACTCGGCTTACATATGTAGGTCGGGAAGGGGTGTTACAATTTTTGGTATCAGAGCCTAGGTTTGAGATTCTCAACCTAGGTCAATTGTAAGAAAAAGAATATTTTGATTTTTAAAGTGGGTTTTTGAGTAAAATACATGTTTTGGTATGGCAGTCTTTGATCTTTAATGAGGAATATTCTGCTGTGTTTGCTGATATAGGTAGAGATGGCATCTCATTCACGACAGTCTGTTGAGGGTAGTACGGAAAGTGTAGCTCCTGAAGAGAGTAGAGATGGAGCTAGATTTGAGAGGGTTAGTGAGGCACCTGTTTCTGTGCCAGAGAGATCAGCTGCTGAGGAGGCTTCGCCGGGTTGGTTAAGGCATATGGTAGAACTGTTGAGGGGAGCTCCAGTGCAGCCACCACCACCACCACAGCCTCAGATGCCGGTAAGACATTATGACAAGTTAAGAAAATTTGGGGTTGAAGATTTCTTGGGCACTACCGATCCTGCAGTGGCTGAGCAGTGGTTGGATAAGGTACAGAGAATATTCATACAGTTGCAAGCCACTTCGGATGAGAAATTTGACTATGCCAGATCCCTCCTGCAGAAAGATGCCTATGATTGGTGGAAGACAGTTCCTCATGCTATGGATGATCCACCTACATTGTCCTACAGTGATTTTCTACGGGAGTTTGAGCTGAAATATACTCCGAGGGAGTATAAAGATGTGAAAAAGATGGAATTTCTGAATTTGAAGCAGAACAGCCGGACTGTGACAGAATATGAGGTCGAATTCATCCGATTGAGTCACTATGCTGGAGGTATTATTTCAGACGAGATAGACCGGTGCAGAAGATTTGAGGAGGGATTGAGGCCCTCTATTATGTGTCTTGTGGCTGGTTTTAGATACCAGGATTTTTCCCAGCTTGTTGCAGCAGCTAGGAGTGTGGAGAGAGCCCAAGATATTGTAGCAACTGCTACCGAGGAGGAGACCAGGGTTAGGAGACCCCAATTTGAGGCAGGGTCTTCATCTGTAAAGAGAGGTAGAGGCAGTTTTGTTCCTAGGATCATTAGGAGTCAGAGGCAGGCTAGTAGGTCAGTTCAGTTTCAGAGACAGAGGCCGAGACCGACAGTTTCTGTAGGTAGTGCCCCGACTCCAGTGATTCAGAGGTCTACTCCACCTGTATGTGAGCATTATGGTAAAACCCATAGGGGTGTGTGTTGGAAGATTGGTGGACCAGCTGGATGTTTTAGATGTGGGTCACCAGCACATTTTGTTAGAGATTGTCCTGAGATGCAGGAATATAGGCAGGCTGATACTGCGGCTTCTCGACCTAGTGTCAGCAGAGGTGGTCGAGGAGGCAGAGGTTTCAGTAGGGGTGGTAGATCCGGGTTTAGTCAGAGAGGAGGATCTTCATCCAGAGACAGTAGACCAGACAAGGCCGGATCTTCTCAGAGAGTATATGTGATGCAGAGGCAGCCAGATGCTTCAGCAGTTATAGCTGGTACATTCTCTTTATTTGGCATTTCAGTTCTTGCTTTGATTGATCCAGGATCTACTCATTCATACATAAGTGCATCTATCTTGCCTGTGTCTAAATTGCATTCAGAGTCCTTAGGATTTGATGTCTTAGTGACCAATCCTTTAGGACATAGTGTTGTGGTGAGTAGGGTGCATCGTGAGAGTGCTGTTGTGGTTCAAGGTGAGGAGTTTCTTGGTGATTTAATTGAAATGCCTTTTAAAGAATATGATTTGATCTTAGGCATGGATTGGTTGTCTAAGCATGGAGCTATAGTGGATTGTCAAAAGAAATGTGTTACTTTGAGAACTGGTGATGTTAGAAGTATATTAGTATCTAGTGAGTAGAGACAATTTGCATCCTTGTTTGTATCAGCTGTAACATCCAGAAAGTTGATTAGAAAAGGGTGTGTTGCTTATCTTGCTCATGTTATGGATACCAGAGTAATGGGTTCTCAACTTGATAGTATACCCACAGTTGCTGAGTTTTCAGATGTATTTCCAGAGGAGTTGCCAGGGTTACCCCCTGAGAGAGAGGTTGAGTTTGGTATCGATTTGTTGCCTGGTACCACTCCCATCTCTATCACTCCTTATCGAATGGCACCTGCTGAATTGAGAGAGTTGAATGTGCAGTTGCAGGAGTTGTTGGATAAAGGGTTTATTCGCCCTAGTGTTTCTCCGTGGGGAGCTCCTGTGTTGTTTGTAAAGAAAAAGGATGGTACTTTGAGGTTATACATCGATTATAGGCAATTGAACAAAGTAACTATCAAGAATAAGTATCCTTTGCCTCGAATTGATGATCTCTTTGATCAGTTGAAGGGAGCAGCGGTGTTTTCCAAAATTGATTTGAGATCAGGGTACCATCAATTGAGGGTTAGAGCTGAAGATGTTTCTAAGACAGCTTTCCGCACAAGATATGGGCATTATGAGTTCTTGGTAATGCCTTTTGGATTGACGAATGCACCTGCAGCTTTCATGGATTTGATGAATAGGGTGTTTAGGCCCTATCTGGATCAGTTTGTGGTGGTTTTCATCGATGATATTTTGGTGTATTCACGTAATGAGGAAGAACATGTCAAGCATCTGCGAATTGTGTTACAGATCTTGAGAGAGAAACAGTTGTATGCTAAGATGTCAAAGTGTGAGTTTTGGCTTGACCAAGTAACTTTTCTCGGTCATATAGTTTCAGCAGATGGTATAAGAGTTGATTCGAGTAAAGCTGAGGCCATTTTGAATTGGAGTCCACCAAAGTCAGTGACTGAAGTTAGAAGTTTTCTGGGTTTGGCAGGCTATTATCGAAGGTTTATGAAAGGTTTTTCTTTGATAGCTACTCCACTCACCAGATTGCTTCGAAAGGGAGTTAGATTTGTGTGGACAGATCAGTGTTAAGCTAGTTTTGATCAGTTGAAAGAAATGTTGACTCAAGCACTTGTTCTTACTTTACCCGTGGAAGATAAACCATATGTGATTTACAGTGATGCTTCACATAATGGTTTAGGATGTGTCTTGATGCAAGAGGGTAAAGTTGTAGCTTATGCTTCTCGGCAGTTGAAGCCGCATGAGCTTAATTATCCGACACATGATCTGGAATTGGCAGCTATAGTATTTGCTTTGAAGATTTGGCGACACTACTTGTATGGGGAGAAATGTTTTATCTATACGGATCATAAAAGTTTGAAATATTTGGGTGTTCAGAGAGAGCTGAATCTTTGGCAAAGGCGATGGTTAGAGCTGATCAAAGACTACGACTATTTGATTGATTATCATCCTGGTAAGGCAAATGTAGTTGCTGACGCCTTGAGTCGGAAGTCTCTGGTAGGTTTGGCTGTTTATTGCCTCTCGTTGCTTGTTGAGTTGAGAGCGTTACATGCTAGTTTTGAAGCATGTGATGATGGTGCATTGTTGGCTCAGTTGCAATTGAGACCAGTATTGTTACATCAGATTAAGGAGGCTCAATTGACAGATGAGAAAATTCAGAAGATTATTTCAGATTGCCAAAATGGGGAGAGCCAAGATTTCTTTGTGAGAAGTGATGGTAGCCTTTGGTTTAAGGATAGATTGTGTGTTCCTAATAATGATAGTTTGAAAAAGGTTATTTTGGAGGAAGCACACCAATCGGTTTTTGCTATGCATCCGGGAAGTACAAAGATGTACCATGAATTGAAACAGCATTATTGGTGGTCTGGTATGAAGAGAGACATAGCAGAATTTGTGTCCAAATGTCTCACTTGTCAGAGGGTGAAAGCTGAACATCAAGTTCCAACAGGGTTGCTTCAACCTTTAACGGTGCCTGAATGGAAATGGGAGAGAATCACAATGGATTTTGTGTCTGGTTTGCCTATGACACAGAGGAAGCATGATGCCATTTGGGTGATTGTTGATAGGTTGACAAAGACTGCTCATTTTCTTCCGGTTCGGATGGACTTTTCACTTGAGAAGTTAGCTGAATTGTACATCAATGAGATAGTAAAGTTGCATGGAGTCCCAATTTCTTTAGTGTCTGATCGAGATTCTAGATTTACTTCAAGATTTTGGAAGAGTTTACATGGTGCTTTGGGTTCTCGATTGCATTTTAGCACTGCTTTTCATCTGCAGACAGATGGACAGTCAGAGAGAGTGATACAGATTATTGAGGATATGTTGAGAAGCTGTGTCATTGATTTCTCTGGAAGTTGGGACAGATTTTTGCCACTTGTAGAATTTGCTTACAACAACAGTCATCAATCCAGTATTAGAATGGCACCATTTGAGGCATTGTATGGAAGAAGATGTAGAACGCCTTTATGTTGGAATGAAATTGGGGAAGGCAAATTGGTTGGTCCTGATCTGATTAAAGAGACTAAAGAAAAAGTGAAGATGATTCGGGATAGGTTAAAAACAGCTTCAGACCGACAGAAGTCTTATTCAGATTTGAAGAGGAGAGACATAGAGTTTGATGTTGGAGATAAAGTATTTTTGAAAGTGTCTCCTTGGAAAAAGATATTGAGATTTGGTCGAAAAGGGAAGCTAAGTCCTCGATTCATTGGACCGTATGAGATATTAGAAAGAGTTGGACCAGTTGCTTATCGTCTTGCTTTGCCGCCTGAGTTGGATAGAATTCATAATGTCTTCCATGTTTCTATGTTGCGAAGGTATAGATCTGACCCATCTCATGTTTTACCAGTTGAATCTATTGAGGTGAGTCCGGATCTAACTTTTGAAGAAGAACCAATTGCTATTTTAGCACATAAAGTGAAAGAATTGCGAAATAAGAAAGTGCCACTTGTAAAGGTTCTTTGGAAGAATCATGGGAGAGAAGAGGCAACTTGGGAGAACGAGCAAGATCAGTATCCTCAACTGTTTCAGACATAAATATCAGGTAATTTTGAGGACGAAATTTCTTTTTAGAGGGGGAGAATTATAATATTCCAAAATGTGCCCTAGAAGTTTTAGTATAATTGTTGTTTTATTTGAATTAAAATGTATGTGTTAATTTGGGAGAGAAAAGAAATTTAAAAGAAAGTGTATATGGAAGTATATACAACATATATACAAGTCAAATGTGATGGTCAAGGGATGAAGATAATTATTTTGTTCTTTGGGAAATTACTAAATAGGGTAATAAGTGAAAGAGAAGTAAAATAAATAGGTGAGGGTATTTAAGTAATTTCTTATTTTGGAATACTTGGTGGAGGTTTAAAGAGATGAGATATTTGACTTTTCTTCATTTCTTCTTCTTTCCTTCTCCATTGTTGGCCGGCCATCCTAGACAAGAGAGAGAGCAAGAGTGAGTTGGTGTTTAAAGATCAAATTGAAGGAGATTTCAAATAAACAAGTTGGAATTTCAAGAAAATTTCATTATTTTGGTAAGTTCTCTCTTGATTGCTCTTGTTGTTTTTGAAGTTATTTTTGGAGTTTGATGAAGTGTTGTTGATAATATGGTTAGGATTGCTTGTGGTGTGTTTGTAAGTGTTGAAATGGAATTAAAGATAAGAAGTTAGGTTGGTGTTGGTGATGGAAGAGGAAGAGTGGTGTTTAGTGAAAATTTTTCTGTTTTACAATTAGTAAAGGCTGTGACTTGTATGATTTTTAATTAAATATAGAAAAATGTTCTTGAAGTAAATTTTTGATATGTTGTGTCTCTATGAGTCTAGAATGACTGAAAAATATGTTGATTTGATTTTGGAATGGTTATGATTTTGGAAAGATTATTTTTACTAGACCTGTTCCAGCAGGTACCTTAACTGAGACAGCTATATTTCGGGATTTTTAATAAAATGTAGAAAAATCATATTCAATTGAATTTTGGATATATTGTTTCTTAGTGAGTCTAGTATTTGAGAAAATTAATTTGGAACCATTTTGATTGAATTTAGTTTATGGAATTCACAAAGTTCAGAACTGCTGCCAGGATGCAGGGCAATTGGGGCAGTCTGGTTGGGTGAACTATTTGACCAAGATTTTGTGTTCAGTTTGATCTGAAATTTTAAAGGAATGATTTTAAGATGTAAAATTTAGTTCTGGAAAAATTTTAGAATTTTTATTCAAGTAGATTATTTTATACAATGTTTCAAAATAAGGATAGAGTGGAGTCTAAAACCAGAATGTACTATTCATATGGTCATTTTGCTAATACTCCTTTTGATTAGGTTGTGAAGAGGTTGAATTGCCCTAGCCTAAGTGTTGAGGATTCTTGGAAGAGTAAGTGTATAAATTGGTGTGAGTTGGCTTTAAGGTAAGTACAAATTACATTATTTAATACATTCATATGATGTTGAGATTTAACATACATTTGATTGTAAATGTATTAAGAAATCTAATGCATTATTAATGCATATTAATAATGTATGTTTGGTATGATGTGAATGTTGTGATGAGTATGTAAAATATGTGTTAATGCCATTGATTATATCCATTTGAATGATGAAATGAAATATGGAATATGAAATGTAAAAGATGTGATGATGAAATGAAATGTGAAAGATATGATATTATGAAGAATTGCCCTATTGTGATTTGAGATCATATGAGATATGAGGCCATGGTTGTTGGCTATGATAATGCAAATGAAATATATAATGGAGGCATGGTTGCCTAATTAATTTATGAGAAATGAAATGAAAAGAAATTGATAATGAGATAAATGAAATGATTGTGTGCCTAATATGTTTATTCAATTTTCAGAGTTCTGGTTTTGGTGGCATGCCTATGAATCACTGGATAGGTGAAATGACCTGGTCGTAAGCCGATTCCAGTTGAAAAATGTGAAATGTGATGTTTTTGGGGTGAAATGACCGGGTCGTAAGCATCAAAAATAAATTATTGAAACTAGATTGGGTGAAATGACTGGGTCGTAAACTCAAATCTAGTTGATTATCCATGGATAAATGTATTGATGATTATGATTATAGACCAAAACAGTAACTCTGAACTTTGAATAGCATATTAGATTATTTTTGGGCCCATGCTTGTGTTTGTTTAAATGTGACTATTGAATGGTTAAACAAATGAATAATGAGATGACTACTATACATACGTTATTGAAACCGGTAAAATTTGAAATATAATATTCTCTTGATTGTGTGACATTAGCATGGCATTAAAGCATCATAGCACTGTAATTTGTACCACTAAGTCGTTGGCTTAGCGCGAATGTGATTCTTCGCGCAGGTGACAGGGAAGAACCAGAGAGTTCCTCTAGGCCGAGTCGAGTCTAGATTTTGAGGTGTTGATAGTGGGCTTAAAGATCAAAGACTGACTGCCAAAGAAATGTATAAATTTTATGGGTTGTAAAACTTGAGTTTGGATATATATGAATTTGTAAATATTGTTATTTTCCGCTGCATAGTGAACAAATATTTTATCTACTGTATTTCATAATAAACCTTTACTTTATGTTGTACTAGAAGTGTAAATCTTTTTTGCAGGTTGTAGTTGAGGTTATAAGGGGGATTTATTGGGAGTGTACTGAGAATGATTTTGTTTGCATTGATTTGTGTAAAATGTTTTTAAAAATCAGAAAAAAAACCAGTTTTGTCGACACTTGGGACTCAATTTTTAGGCAAAACTATGGCAAAATTTCTGTACAAATCGAAACTAAAAATTTGACTAAGTAAAATTGGTATCAACATTAGGATAGTGTGGCGCCTCTACTCGGCTTACATATGTAGGTCGGGAAGGGGTGTTACAGATTAAGTTGGAGATTTGTGGAATTTCCTCAATTTTAGTAAGTACTCTATTGTTTTCCTTTGTTATTTTTAAGTTGTGTTTGAGGTGAGTTATAATTTGTTGATATTATGATTTGGTGTGTTTGAGATGTGTTTATAAGTGTTGAAATTGAGTGTGAGTTAAAAAGACTAAATTGGTGTTGGTTTTGGTTTGAAGATGGTAAGTTAAGAGTGATGTTGATTTTAGGGTTTTGAAATGGTAAGTGATTAAATGTATTATTGATGTATTGTTAAGGTGAATATTGTGATGAACTTGTAAAATAAATGTTAATAACATTGATTATATCCATTTGAATAAGGTTAAGTTGTGTATAATGTGATTTAATGCAATCAAGGAGGCTTGGCCGTGTTTGGTTTTGAATTTGTTGGGAGACACGGCCAAATCTAAAGGAGAGACACGGCCAATCTATGGGAGACACGGCCAAGTTAGAGGAGACACGGCCGTGTTGGGTCATTTTTGGAGAGACATGGCCACTGGCTCAGCCGTGTCCCTTGCCCGTGTCTGCTACTGGATTTTTGGTGTTGAGAGACACGGCCACAAGCTTGGCCGTGTCCCTTGAAGGTGTTGGCTACTGTGATTGTTCTTTGCCTTTCTCACATTGTATTGATTCTTCAAAGGTCTTCTTGCACCTAAACATAAAAATAAACACTCTAAACACATTTAATACAAAGAATGAACTAAACAAATATATGTGGAAGACTCTAAATCTATGAATAATGTTATATTGTGTATAATGTGGGACACAATGTGAGTAATGATGATGCATATGATACTATATGAACAATGTTATGTTTTATACATTGTGAATCTTGTGAAAGGTAATGTGTTATATGAATAATGTTATATTGTGTATAATGTGGGACACAATGTGAGTAATGATGATGCATATGATACTATATGAACAATGTTATATTTTATACATTGTGAATCTTGTGAAAGGTAATGTGTTATATGAATAATGTTATATTGTGTATAATGTGGGACACAATGTGAGTAATGATGATGCATATGATACTATATGAACAATGTTATGTTTTATACATTGTGAATCTTATGAATGGTAATGTGTTATATGAATAATGTACTTTGTAATGTTATATCAATGATGCTATATGTAAAATGTGAAAGATATGATGGGGTAATTGATTAGGTATGCTATGAAATATTATAATATGAATTGAGACATGACATGATGTGAAGCCATTGTGATTGGCTATGATAACTCAAATGTGATGTGAAGCCATTGTGATTGGCTATGATAACTCAAATGTGATGTGAAGCCATTGTGATTGGCTATGATAACTCAAATGTGATGTGAAGCCATTATGATTGGCTATGATGATTCAATTGAGAATGAAATTGTTAAATGAATTGTGTGGCTAATGTGTTATTCCATTTTCAGAGTTTGTTGTTGGTGGCATGCCTAATATTGGTAACAATCTCTTGAAGTTAGGTTGGATTTGATCCTTGAAGCCTAATTGAGATGTTACAACCCTTGAAGCTAGGTTGGGTTGGTTCTTGAAGCCAAGTTGGGTTGATACTTAGCATGCTTTATTCCCCTTGAAGCTTGGTTGAACCTAATCCTTGAAGCCTAGTTGGGTTTATGATAATGATAAATGTGATAACAAAACCAAAGCATTAACTCTGAAAATTGAATGGCATATTAGTGTGTTTTGGGCCCATGCTTGTCTTTGTTAAATGTGATTCATGATTGGTGAATTGTGAATGGTATAATGTTTGCCTTTGTTGGAAATGTTATTCATGATTGGTGAACTGTGAATGGTATAATGTTTGCCTTTGTTGGAAATGTGATTCATGATTGGTGAATTGTGAATAAAATAATGATATGAAGTATGATATGTAATATGTATATTGATATAATGATTGTGAGTATTAGTGATGGATTGTGGTTGGTGTTAATGACATGTATATATGTATATATAATATATGAGATTAGTAGAGATATATGAAAGGTGTAACTAAAAAGGGAAACCATGATAAGAAACTAATGGTACATGGAATTTGATATATCATTATATGTTAGAACTTCTCTAATGTATGTTTATATTATTTATTTGTACTACTAAGCTCTCGGGCTTAGCGCGGATGTGTAATCGCGCAGGTGACTAGGTGGAAGATATGAAGTCTTTCGTTATGCCACGAGAAGAGTAAGAGTTTATTGAGACCAACTAGAGGGTGATGCATACATGTATAATTTTTAATTATGATGTATTTCTGACAAGAGTGTATTTATATGTATAAATGAAGTTTTGATAAAGATAAGATTCTTATATATAGGTAGGATCATTCAAAGTATAATGATTTTGTAAATGCTCTTTAAATTAATGTATTGTGGTTTAAACTCTGTTAAAGGTTTTTAAATTGTAACGAAAAGTGACATCCTTATACTTTATATACTTACTGTATGTATACCCGGTATATGTATAGTACTTATATGGGGTATCAGGGTGTTACAGTAAAACCCTAAGGAAAGTAACTAGGCCAATTACATGAGCTTTAGTCTTTGGGTTAAAAGGCTTAGGTTCCCATAGCAAGTATATACCAAATAGTACGAGGCTATGAGTGGTTATGCCATGCTCGATCTCCATACCTTGAGTGAAAATATGGTATCCCTTACATAACATAACACGGGTAACACGGGCGTCCTAACTCACGCACACAATGTAATCTAATATGATGCAATGGATAATATCATTATAAAAAAGAATAGAATAATATAAAGACCAACGGAATCAACTTCTCTTATCCCCAGTGGAGTCGCCACTGTGAGCGGGGATTTTTGCCTCCACTCCCGGTGGAATGGTTGTTGCAACTTCGGCACTGTTTAGGCTCGGGGCCTTAGAGAACACGGACCTAAGTCCGGAGAAAATGGAGTTGCCACCCGGACGAGCCGGGGAAAAGAAAGGTGTGGATGACTCGATTCCTAAGGAATCCCCAACCCCTTAATGGGTTCGAAAAGTTGGGTACGTGTGGGGAAGGTGAGAAATGGCCCAGCACCCCCACAATGCCCAGTTCATTGGAACCGGCCTCCTTTACAGGTCTTAATATTATAAAATTCTTAAGTATAATAACATTATCCATACTACACACAATAAAAAGAAAGCATCATTATATTAAAATCAAAGCAATGTCCAAACAAAACAAAACAAATAAATGGACATCCATCCAAGGATGGAAACATGTCCTTACATCACATGCCTAGGTAGGACACCCACCAAAAGGTAGAAACATGCCCTTTACATAAGTTCTAAAATAGAAAAGAAAATTAAATTACATGATGTTTAACTAATGAGGTACCCACCAAGTGGAAACATACCTCTTACATCTTTTGGAAGTCTAAATTAATTGAAAAAGTATATAATCATTCATCATAAATAAATCATTCATCAAAAGTATTTAAAAATCAATAAAATAAACATCCATCCATGATAAATTAGATAAATCAAGTATTGAAATTAAATAAATTAAAATATAAGAAATAAATCAAAGCATATCAAGTATGGAATTGAATAAAGCAAATAAAAGTCTAATTTATGACTACTGTGACTTTTTATCGAATTAAAATAGATTAGGGTTTTATGTTTTAAAGGGTTGGTAAGATTCTTTGATTAACAAAATTAAGGTTTGAATGGTGAAATCTTGAAATTAGGGTTTTGGACACTTTGAAATACATTTTAATTCATGATTTTTAAATAGTGAATTAAGCTACTGTGACTTTCTTGAGTTTTTATGTTTTTATATTTTTTTTAATGTTTTAAAAGGATTAGAGTTCATAAAAATTAGGGTTTAAGGTTTTAAAAGGATTAGGGTTCATTGTTTTAGGTTTAAAAGTTGAATTTTGGATTTAGGCTTTGAAATTGGAGTTCTCGGGTAAGGAATTATTTTTAGGGTTTTAACAAAGCACTTTGATGATTTATGAAATTTTATGAATTTAAACACATGGATTGAAGCTTTTTTAAGTAGAAAAGATGTTTTTTAAGGTTTTTTGAATGAAAAAGAACCTACTTTAAAATCTTAAAAAGAAATAGAATTTTATTTTGGTTTTGTTGAAAAATATGTTCAATTAAAGTTTAAAGATTTTTAAGAAGAAAAAATAATAATTTGAGTCCTTTTAGAAAAGAAAATCACCTTTTTAATGTTCTAATCATGGAAAAATTAAGTTAAAGCTCTAAGATTTTTGATTTAAAAAACTAAAATTTTATAACCTAGCTACTGTAAAACATAAATCAAAAAGATTTTTACATGCCTTCTTTTGTTGATTCTCCAAAAAATAACTCTTCTTGGATGAACTAGCTCCAAAAACAAGCCTGGGTTGCCTTTGAATTCTTTAATACGTGCTACTGATGCTTTAAATATCAATTGAATTGAGTTTTTCCTTTTCCTTCCTTGATTTGGATTCAAAAATCAAGCCACTGCCATTTTTTTCCTCCCTTGATTTGGTTTAATTAGTCCTTATTTATAATGGTTTTTAGGTTATTTATTCCTAATTAACTAAGGTAAATAATATTAATAAAAAAAGAAATTTAAACCTAATTGGATTAGGATTCAAAAAACTGCGTTAAAAAATTTTAAGCTGACAAAAACTGAGCTGCCGGGCCCATGGGCGTGCCAGCCCGCAGGAATTTCCTACGGGAGGTTATTTCGCCCGCAGGAAATTCCTGTGGGCGAAATAACTTTCGCCCGCAGGAGCCTGCGGGGGAGTTGCTGCTAGCTCGACGGGCCCGCGCGACCACTTTTTGCTGCCGATTTTTTTTTCCGACTCCGATTTTTATTTTTATATTTTTATATTTTATTTTCATTTTTTATTAATAAAAATTAAATACTAAGGTAAAAATTATTTAATAAAAATTATTTTGGATCAATTAAACAAAAAAAATCATTTCAAACTAAATAAAACACAATGGACCGGATTGGGTCAAAAATTAAGGGTCTACAGAATGTTTGAGTGATTTGAAAGGGTCCACTCCAACGTGACTTCAATTTTCCGGGAAACAACCGCATTCTTGAATTGAAGAGAAGGACTTTCATTCCTGGTTCAAAAGTCCTTCGAAGAATCATCTTGTCATGAATAGCTTTTGTTTTTTCTTTGAAGATCCTCGAACTCTCATAGGCTTCATTCCGAAGCTCATCAAGCTCGAAAATTTGAAGCATTTTTTGCTCGCTTGCTTCACCTAAGTCCATATTCGTGGTCTTTATTGCCCAATAAGCCTTGTGCTTCAATTCCATCGGGAGGTGGCATGCCTTGCCAAAGAACAACCTATAAGGACTCATTCCCAATGGGGTTTTATAAGCAGTCCTATAAGCCCACAATGCTTCCGAGAGTCGGATTGACCAGTCCTTCCGAGTTGTGCTCACTGTCTTTTCTAAAATCCCTTTGATCTGCTGGTTTGAAATCTCAGTTTGCCCAGATGTTTGGGGATGATATGGAGTTGCCACTTTGTGTCGGATGCCCATCTTGGTCATCAACTTTTCAAACCATTTGTTGCAAAAATGGCTTCCTCCATCACTCACTATCGCCTTGGGGGTTCCAAACCTGCTCAAAATATTCTCCTTCACAAATTTTAACACAATGTTAGCATCATTGGTCCTAGTGGGGATTGCCTCAACCCACTTGGACACATAATCTACTACTAGAAGAATATATTCAAAACCAAAGGATTTGGAAAATGGCCCCATGAAATCAATTCCCCATACATCAAAAATATCAACCACAATAAAATATTAAGGGGCATTTCATTCCGTTTGCTAATGTTTCCTACTTTTTGGCATTGATCACATCTTATGCAAAAATGATAAGCATCCTTAAAAAGAGTAGGCCAATACAAACCGCTTTGAAGAATTTTCTCGGCGGTCTTTTTTCCTCCAAAATGTCCCCCGCAATACAAATTGTGGCAAAATTGTAGCACTTGCTTTTGTTCCTCTTCCGGCACACATCTTCTTATCACTTCATCCCTGTAAATTCTAAACAAGTAAGGCTCATCCCAAAAATAATACTTACATGTATGCAGGAATCTCTTCTTTGCCTGGAAGCTCAAATCCTTTCTCACTACACCACAAGAAAGATAATTAGCAATATCAGCATACCATGGTGCTTGAGTTAAGGAAAACAAGTGTTCATCCGAAAATTTTTCGAAATCATTTTCACAAGCAATTTCAGCATCATTTTCACAAGAGTTAAGTCTAGAAAGATGGTCGGCCACTACATTCTCTCTTCCTTTCCTATCTTTGATTTCAACATCGAATTCTTGTAACATCAACACCCATCTAATGAGCCTAGGTTTAGCTTGTGGTTTGGTCAACAGGTATTTCAAAGCTGTATGATCAGAAAATACTATGACCTTAGAACCTATCAAGTAAGATCTAAATTTGTCTAGCGCAAACACCACAACTAACATTTCTCTCTCAGTGGTCGTGTAATTTACTTGTGCATCATTTAAAGATAAACTTGCATAATAAATTACACACGTCAACTTATTCACTCTTTGGCCCAAAACAGCTCCAATGGCAAAATTCGATGCATCGCACATAATTTCAAATGGCAAATCCCAATTTGGGGCAACAATTATAGGGGCAGAAGTTAGTTTCTCTTTCAAAATTTTAAAAGCTTCTAAGCACTTTTCATCAAAAACAAATGGGACATCTTTTCCTAACAAATGACACAAAGGACATGAAATTTTGATAAAAATCTTTTATAAACCTTCTATAAAATCCTGCATGTCCCAAAAAACTTCTAATTCCCTTAACTAATGTTGGTGGAGGTAGGTTCACAATTAATTCAACCTTAGCCTTCTCTACCTCAATCCCTTCATGGGAAATAACATGCCCTAAAACAATTCCATGATCAACCATAAAGTGACTCTTTTCCCAACTCAATGTAAGATTACATTCAATACACCTTTCAAGTACTAGAGTCAACTTTTCCAAACAATCATCAAAGGAATTACCAAAAATAGAAAAGTCATCCATGAATACCTCAATGCACTTGTCTATCATATCAGAAAATATGGAAAGCATACACCTTTGAAATGTTCCCGGTGCATTGCAAAGTTCGAATGGCATCCTTCGAAATGCAAATGTCCCAAAGGGACAAGTAAATGTAGTCTTTGGTTGATCTTCCGGTGCTATCGGAACTTGGTAGTAACCTGAAAGACCATCAAGAAAACAGTAAAAAGCATGTCCAGATAATCTATCAAGCATTTGATCAATAAATGGCAAAGGAAAGTGATCTTTCTTGGTGACTTTATTTAATTTCCTATAATCTATGCACATCCGCCACCCAGTTTGTGTTCGTGTTGGTACCAACTCTCCTTTATCATTCTTGACCATTGTCAGCCCTATTTTCTTAGGCAAAACATGAACAGGACTAACTCATTCACTATCAGCAATAGGGTAAATTACCCCTTCATCCAGTAATTTAAGGGCCTCCTTCTTAACAACCTCGCTCATGTTAGGGTTTAGTCTCCTTTGAGACTCTCTTACCGGTTTAGCCCCTTCCTCTAATATGATTTTATGCATGCACATAGAGGGACTAATACCCTTAATGTCACTCAATCCCCAACCTATAACTTTCTTGAATTTTTTCAACATTGTTACAAGCTTATCTTCTTCTTCACTGGTAAGGGTAGCAGAAATTATCACTGGTTGAGAGTTATTCTCCCCAAGAAAAAATATATTTCAAATGCTTGGGGAGTTCCTTAAGTTCAACCCCTTGTAGTTGAATTTTTTCTTCTTCAACTTCAAATTCCTCCTCAACACTCTCATCATCCAAAATGGTTTGTCTTCTTTATTCTCCTCATTGGAAATCTCTGCTTCTTCTTGCAATTTTAGAGCCCTTTCTAGCTTGTGTCCCCCATTTTCCTGCAAGAAAACTTCTTGGACAGCACTATCAGTAAGATCAATGAAAGAGCAATCTTCATATAAAGCACTAGTGGGAATGGGGGAAGTGTTAAAAATTGAAAATTCTACAGTTTGTCCCAAAATGGTCATAGTCAGTTTTCCATTTTTAACATCAATTAAAGTGTTAGTTGTGGCCATAAAAGGCCTCCCTAACAAAATTGCATGCTCGGCATCCCGTGGGATTTCTCCCCCCGTGTCTAAGACAATGAAATCAACGGGTACAATCAAACCTCCTACCTTAACTAGAACATCTTCTACGATTCCCTTAGGGTATCTAAGAGTTCTATCTGCTAGTTGCAAAACCATTTTGGTCGGTTTGAGTTCCCCAAGATCTAGTTTTAAATAAATTGAGTATGGCATCAAATTAATACTAGCTCCAAGATCACACATGCTAATAGTCTCCTTCCCATTCCCCATAGAGATTTTAACTATAAAGCTTCCGGGATCTTTTAGTTTAGAAGGTAACTTATATTGTAAAATAGCACTTGTTACTTCCGAAACTATCACCTTCTCATCCAACTCATACCTTATCTTCTTAGTGTTAGTTCTTTTAAGAATTTGGCATAAGATGGCATATTCTTTATTACCTCTAGTATGGGTAAGTTGATACTTACCTTCAAAAGCATGTTATAAATTTCAGAAAATTGCTTATCATGCTTTTCATTTTTTAACCTACTGGGAAACGGAATTGGTGGTCTGTATGGATTTGGAGATTTATGCAGCTTTGGTGCAGCGGATGCCTCCTCTTTATCCTCCTAAAGCTCATTTGGTTCAGTTTTTTCTTCTTGCATTTCCTTGCCATTATCCTGCATTGTACCTGCATCAAAGAAATTATCAATGTTATTATCACCGATTTTATTATCAAGTACCTTACCACTTCTCAAAATGGTGATTGCTTTGGCCTGCTCCGGTTGGCTTGGGAATTTCCCTTTTTGATTGGCTTGAAGTTGATTAGCCAATTGACCCACTTAAGTTTCAACCTTCTTAAGCGATGCTTCTAAAGAGTCAAACTGCTTATTGTTCAATTCTTGATTTTGAGTGCTTACTTGAATGAAAGCATTCAAATTGTCTTTAAACGAAGGTTTCTTGACTTGCTCTTGATTTGAGGGTTGCCCTTGAAATTGGGGACCTCTTTGATATGGTTGGAAAGGCTGTTGAGGTGGAGCATGTTGTTGATTCTTCCATGAAAAATTGGGGTGATTCCTCCAACCGGGGTTATAAGAATTTGAATATGGGTCATTCCTACCCCTTTGTTGGAACCCTTCAAAAGCAAAAGCTTGTTCTTGCTCCTCTTGAAATGTATCAAAATTTGAGGGGCACACGTTTGCTTGATGGCCTACAATACCGCACGATGCGCATGACTCTTGGCTTGGTCCCGACAAGTTCCCTTTGGCATTCAACAATTTTACTTGTTTTGTCAGTTCTGCAATTTGCCTAGCCATTTCCGAGTTCGCACTTATCTCATGTGCTCCTCTTTTCCTTGAATTTGCCCCCAACATTTCAAATAATGCAACTGTTTCTGCAGCTATTCTTTCACCCATTGCTCCCCCTGCTGCATTATCCACTGTGTTTTGACATTGTTGAGTTAGCCCATCATTGAAGAATTGATTGAGCAACTGTTGTGGATAGTAATGGTGAGGGCACTGAAATAATAATGATTTGAAGCGATCCCACGCCTCATGAAACGGTTCTCCGTCAAATTGGGTGAAAGTTGCACTACTCCCCCTAAGCTCCTTGGTCTTTTGGTGTGAATAAAACTTTCCCATAAATTTTTTGTAAACTTCTGTCCATTTCGTTAAAGAATTCTCCGGTAGGGTCATTAACCACGCTTTAGCTCTGTCTTTCAAACTATATGGGAAACATCTCAATTTGAGTTCATCTTCTGTTAGTGTTTGCAAAGGGAATGTATGCAATGTTGAGTAAAAATCACTAATGAAGTTGAGAGGATCTTCATTCGGTAGTCCATGGAAGGATGGCAACATACTATAGTGAGTATTTCTGAGTTCATAGTTTCTCGCTGCGTTGCTCAATCGGATACAAGATGTGGTCACTCCGATGATCGGTCGAGCAAATTCTTTCATAGGTGGCTCTTGTGCATCACCCATTTCTGTTTCTATGTTCTGCTCAAACTGTTCGTTGGTATTTTCCCTTTCTTGCTCAAACGGATTTGGTCCCTCGGGTCTTGGAAGTCTATGGATGTTATCTATAAATGGAATAAGTTCGTTTCCTTGAGACCTTCGTCCATGCATAAAGTACCTAAGCAATTCAAAAAGAACACTTTAAATGATTTAACAAATAAATTAAAACAATCAAACTATCACAAAAATTGCCTTCCCCAGCAACGGCGCCAAAAACTTGTTGCGCTTAAATTAACACTATCACAAAGCGGCACTCTCAAGTATACGAGGCCATTGTAGTGACGGTGATCGCCCCAAGGTCATTTCCCAAGGAAGGACTTGCATGTAATAGTTCGATTAACATGAAATAATAAACTCGATTGTGTGATTGGATTGGTGAATTATAATTAACCTTAGAAATGAAAATGAGTGATTTTATGCAAGAGAAATTCAATTATGGAAATGATGCCTAGGGTTGAAGGTCCATTTAATCAAATGTTCAATTATCCAATTATCCATTAATATAACCTTGTGCCTTAATTTGTTCCTTAAGATTAATTAGCCAATTATCAATTCACTAGTTTTCACATTTATGAATTAACAACAACCAATTATTTTACATTAGCAAATTAATAAACCCTAGAACTTATATTTCTAATTCATTCTTAGGGTAGTCAATTGCATAGTTCCGTTATTAAACTTCTCCTCTCGGTCCGTCATTCAATATTAAGTAATCAATAGGTGGCCAATCTATCAATTTACCTTTAATTTCAATGCAATCAACATATAGCAAGGTATATCAATGGAATCATCAAATCAAATCATTTAATCAAATATACTACAACCCAAAGCATGAGTAAATTAGCTCATCATATTCTTTAAACAAATACTCATTTCAATATAAACCAAATCAAAGTTATTCATTGCAATATTAATGTTCTTGATATAACAACAATAAATAAGAAATGGATTAAAAGAAAGAGTTAGAAAAATCCCTTTTGAAGATGCTAAAAATCGGACTCCTTGTCTCTTTCGTGGCTCCCTCTTGATGTAGGATGATGAACTTCCAGCTCTCTTGAACAAATAGCTCTCTTCTTAAAGGATGGATGATAGCTCTCTCAAGTTCTCAACTCTCCAATCAAGCCTCTTAAAACCCTAATCTTCAAGAACTAGCACTCACTTCAAATCCAACAATTGTTTTTGCTCTTGATGTGTGAAAGGAAATGGTGAATGAAGATGAGAGAATGGTGTCTTCCTCTCTCAAGCAAAAACCAAGGAAGAAGATGAAGAACCCAATGAGTGTAGAGAATGTCCACTAAATTTATTCAATCCATTTTCTAATCCACATGCTCTTCCACTTTGAATTGTTTAAGACACCCATCATTGTTTGTCTCCCACTTTCCAATTTCTTTATATATTTCTTCCATAAAATCCTCCCACTTTTTTCTCCTTTTTGTTCTTTTTGTCACCCACTAAAACACAACAGCTTCCACCTCATGCAAGCCAGCTAAGTGATCCAAGGTGACACGGCCAAGCCTTATGGAGCTTGGCCGTGTCTAGTGTCTTTCTTTTCTTGGGACACGGCCAAGCTTCTGGCCGTGTCCCTTGCTGAGTGTTTTCTCTTTGTGAGACACGGCCAAGGACACAGCCGTGTCATGGGACATGGACAGTGTCTTGGCCTTGTCCCTTGATGGTGTCCGTCTCTGCTTCTTTCTTTTCTTTCTTTGCTCTTTTGTTCCTTTGGTGAGACACGGCCAGTGACTTGGCCGTGTCTCATAACCTTGTTTGCTTCTAGACTTGATTTCTTGAGGGACACGGCCAAGACATGTGGAGCTTGGCCGTGTCCCTTGTTTTTCTTCAATTTCTTCACTTTTGATAGGAGACACGGCCAGGACATGTCTAGCTTGGCCGTGTCACTTAATTTTCTTTGGTTTCTTCTTCTTTGGATGAGGGACACGGCCAGGACATGTCTAGCTTGGCCGTGTCACTTGATTTTCTCCACAAATTCCACCAATTTTGATCAAATGGCTCCATTGAATGTTCTTCAACCTAATTCAACAACTTCAAACAAACTTAAGTACAAATTAACATGAAAATTTACTTAAAATCGACAAAAACATCGTAGAAAATATATACAAAATTGATCTAAACAAACATCCAATAAGTAAGGGTCCTAAGGTTCTTAGCATTGGATTGTTTGTGAAGAGATGTTTCAAAGGAAATCTCTTTCCAAACGTCCAACTAAACTTCAGGAGTTAGGGGAGAGGTAGAGATTTTAGAGATGCCTTCTATTTGAAAGCCCCAAATGGATGAGAAATCTTTTAGGGTAAGGTCATATTCTTAGTTGAATAATCTAAAGGAGATACAAAAATAGCCTAAGGGATTTGTGCTCTTTTTGCTAACAACCAAGATTGTGAAGAATTCCTTTGTCAAGGATTCCCAACAAAGATCATCACGCTCCAAGGACATAAATTTTTCCCATCCCAAGGTTCTAATTCAACCTCTAAAGTCATTCTCAATGCCTAATGATTATAGAGTGAGGGAGGAGAAGAGACGGTTTGGTTCTACAAGTTTATCTATTAGGATTGCATACCTTTGTATTTCTTTTTCATTTTTAAACCTTATCTTGTGGCTTCTTCTAGGAGCTTCTTCTTGTTGAGAAGGGGCAGCAATTTCTTTCCCTTTCTCAGCACTTGAAGCCTTATTCTTGTGTTCTTTAGGTGCCATTGTTTATTTTAAGAAAAAATAGATGAAGAAGAGAGTTTAATTAAAGGGAGTTTGATTGTTTTTAGTATTTAAGTATTTAAAGTTCAATAAAAGAATGTAAAAACTAATATTGGGGGGTATTTATAGTGTTTAGGATGAAAAATAGCAATTTATAGCTGTTGTAGACAAAATATGCACGTTTTGATTGAGTTCCAACGGCTAGAAATTTTTAAATTCAGAGGGACAGTCCGGTAGAACTTCAACAAGTCCGGTGGTGAAATTTGAAAATTTTTAAAAGTATGGTCGGAGTATGTAAAGACCAAATGGAATTTAATTTTTAAGCATAACGGTCATAAAATTTTAAAAAATTTCAGTCATACCATAGAGGGTATGGTCATACTTTTGCAGAAAAAATTGAAATCAAGAATTTTCTATTAAGTGTTGTCGGACTTAAGGTTGGTTCCAATCGGGAAACTCTCAAAAATCAAAATTTTTAAAGAAAATGATATTTTTAAAATGAAGATACAAATATTTTATCAAAAATAGATATTGATTTGAAATTAGGATCAAGTAAAGTAGGTTTTCAAGTAGTTTTAAGCTTATGAAATTATGCTTCCATCTAACATTACCAAGTATTGTTTTATGAAGTTCATTCTTTCTTCATTTAGGAGTTTGGTAAATATGTCAGCAAGTTGGTTTTGTGTATCAATGAACTATAAGACAACATTTTGGTTTGGGACATTGTCTCTTAAGAAATGATGTCTAGCATCTATATGTTTTGCCATAAAATGTTGAATTGGATTTTTGGATAAATTTATGGCACTAGTGTTATCACACTTAATGGGAATGTGTTCAAAAGTTTTTCCATAGTCAAATAATTGTTGTTTCATCTAAAGGACTTGAGCACAACAAAAAACATGTAGAAACATATTCAGCTTTTGCGGTAGATAGGGTAACCGACACTTGTTTCTTACTAAACGAAGAAACTAGGCATTCACTAAGAAAATAACATGCCCCGGTCATGATTTTTCTATCCAAAACACTACCGGTATAATCAGCATCCAAAAAACCTAATATGTTAAATGATGTATTCCTAGGATACCAAAATCCTAAATGCAATGTGCCATTCAAGTATTTAAATATTTGTTTAGTAGCATTAAAATGAGATTTCTTAGGGCATGATTGAAATCCACCACACAAACAAACACTATACATTATATCAGGTCTAAATGTGGCTAAGCAAAGTAAAGATCTGATAATAGCTTGATATTTCTTCTAATCTACTACCTTACCACTTTCATCCTTGTCAAGCTTTAGAGATTTTCTCTTGGGGGTTTTGCTAGACTTGCAGCCATCCATTTCAAATTTCTTGAGGAGTTCCCTTGTGTACTTGGATTGGTTAATGAAGATCCCATCTTTGCATTGCTTGATTTGTAGTCTAAGGAAGAATTTGAGTTCACCTATCATGCTCATTTCAATTTCCCTAGTAATATAAGAAGCAAATTATTTGCACAAGGATTCATTAGTAGCACCAAATATAATGTCATCAACATAAATTTGCATAATCAATATGTTATGCCTATTATTTTTAACCAAAAGAGTTGTGTGAACTTTACCTTTTGAAGAATCATTTTCAAGCAAATATGCAATGAGTCTATCATACCAATCTCTTAGAGCTTGTTTCAATCCATATAGTGCTTTTGTAAGTTTAAAAATATGATTTGGAAATTTATAATCTACAAAACCGAGAGGTTGTTCAATAAAAATTTCTTCATTGATAAATCCATTTAGAAATGCACTTTCAACATCCATTTGAAAAAGTTTAAAATTCTTGTGACATGGGAATGCAAGTAGTATCCTAATAGCTTTTAATTTAGCAACAGGGATAAATGTCTCATTATAGTCTATGCCTTCCTCTTACTTATACCCTTTGGCTACCAATCTAGCTTTATTTCTACCGACGAGACCATTTTCATTTAACTTGATCCTATATAACGATTTACATCCAATAATTAGATGATCATTAGGTCTAGAAAAAGTTCCCACACATTATTACATCTTGCATAGCAATCACCCAACATTCATCCCTAAGAGCCTTATCATTTATCCTAGGCTCAACTTAAGAAACAAAAGCAAAATTAACATCTAAGTGTTTAAGTTTGGATCTAATAGTTACCCCTCTTGATGTTTCATCAGTGATGAGTTCTTTTGGATGATCCTTCTTAAATTCCTAATCCTTAGGTAACTCTTGAGTCTCCTCTTCTTGTTCATCATGATTGTTCTCTGGTGCATTAATTGTTTCTTGTTATTCAAGTGTACCTATAAATTCATCAAGAATACTACCTTTCCTTTGATCAAGTTTAGAAGATTCATCAAAAACACTATGTATTGATTCTTGAACTACTAGAGTTCTTTTGTTAAATACACTATATGCCTTGCTTGATGATGAATATCCTAAAAATATGCCTTCATCCGATTTGGTTGAGAATTTTCCAAGATTATCCTTGGTGTTTAATATGAAGCATTTGCATTCAAATACTCTAAGGTGTGACATTCTTGGTATTTTTCCATTCCCTAGCTCATAAGAAGTTTTGTTTATTAAAGGTCTTTTATAAACACGATTTGAAATGTAATAAGCAGTATTAATGGCTTTCGCCTAAAAGTAAGATGGTAATTCATACTTATTGAGCATTGTCCTAGCCATTTGGACTAAAGTTCTATTTTTCCTTTCAACCACACCATTTTGTTATGGTGTTCTAGGAGCCGAAAAGTTATATGAAATATAAAGTTCATTGCAAAAGTTTTCAAAATTTACATTTTCAAATTCTTTGCCATGATCACTTCTAATTGATGTGATCACATAGCCTTTTTCATTTTGATCTCTTTTTGCAATTACTTTAAGATGGTTAAAAGCTTCATTCTTTTGAGCTAAGAAATTTACCCATGTAAACCTTGAGTAGTCATCAACAAGTACAAATGCATATAATTTTCCACCAAGGCTAGCAACTCTATTTTGTCCAAACAAATCTAAATGAATAAGTTCCAAAGGTCTAGATGTACTTACAACTTTTATAGATTTAAATGAACGTTTATGATTCTTACCAAATTGATGAGGTTCACATGTTCTATCTTTGTTAAATTTAACTTTGGGAAGACCATCAAGTAGCTCTTCTTTACTAATGTATTGCAAATTATCCATACTAGTATGTCCTAGTCTTCTATGCCACAACCAAGCATCATTATTAATAGAAATCAAACATTCAAATGCATTGCTGGAATTTATGTCAATTTTATATGTGTTACTAATTCTAGCTCCTTTGAATGCAACTTCACAATTTGAATTTGTAACTTTGCATCCTTTAGAGTCAAAACTTACATCATATCATCTATCACACAATTGACTTACACTAAGCAAATTGTGTTTCAATCCATCAACAAGCCAAACATTTTCAATCAAATTTTTACCAAGCATGCCAATGGAGCCAATGCCAATTATTTTACATTAATCATTATTTCCAAAAGTAACATTACCTCAATGCTTATAAGTGAGAGTTAAAATGCTTTGCATTCCCGGTCATATGCCTTGAGCATCCACTATCCACAAACCAAGAACACTCATTGATAGTAGATTTTAGACATACCTACAAAAGCAATAATGTTTATCTTCTTTTTGGTACCCAAATGAAGTTGGGTCCTTGGGGGTTAGTAGTAGAAGGATCCTCTAACTTGAGATAAGTCTTCCCAATATGGCAAAATTTGCTTTTATGCCCAAATTTCATACAATATGTGTATTGATACAATGTTCTATACTTATGCACTTTTATATTGAAGTTTAATGAACTATGCACATAATTAATTACAAGTATGTGTTGAATGAGTTTGTTTTTGTGCATTTTTGTGTTTGTGTTCATGCATAGTGTACATGAATGCATGATTTGCTCTTGGAATATTAGTTCTAGAGTTTTGTGTACCCAATGTAATCCTTTTAGGATTTTTAAGCTTAGTTTGTATATTGATGTTCTTTACAACTTCAACACTAGAGGTTTAAGTTGTAGATGCTTTTACAAATATGGGTGTTCTAGATGTGATATTGGATGATCCATTGAATCCTAAACCATGTTTCAAGGAAGGTGACCTTAGATTATCAATTAATGTATCGAATATTTCTTTTCCTTTATGAAATTTTGAAATTGATTCCTTAAGTTCCTTTAGTTCATGCTTAAAATTTTCATTTTCCTAGATCACATTTTCTAAGCTATGTGAATTCTTATTCATTACATCAAGTGATTTCAACAATTGTTCATTTGAGGTCTTTAATTCTAAGGTAGATGTAGACCCTTGATTTTGGCCCTAAGCTAGTTTGGTCTTAATTAAAGATGGCCTAAGTACTTATCAATCCATTCTTAATGGCTTAAATCTATTTTAAGTTTTTATCTTGATTGGTCCAATTTTTATAAAGGCCCAAATGAGTATGGTATAGTTTTTAAAACATTAAAACGGTCACAAATGCTAGTTTTAAAACCTAAAAATGGTATAGAAGTCATTTTGGTTTTATAATGGATCATGCATGCTGAATTGGGACCCAAACTAGGCATTGACCAGTTTGATATGGACCTTGTCCATATAAAACTAGGACAAACCTAGTTCGATATGGTCATCCATGTGGAACTGGGAAGACCTAGTTCGATATGGACACGGTCCATATTGAACTGGGCAAGTCCTAGATCGATATGGTCATGCCCATATTTAACTTCATGATGCCAGTTCGATTTGGACATCCATATCAAATTGGGACATCCCCACTTCGATATGGACCCTAGTCCATGTCGGCTTAAGATGTTTTCATTCGATATGGTCAAGTTTAGCGTTGAATTTTGTTGGTTTTAGTTTGACATGGTCATGGTTTATCTCAAATTCAAATTATTTTAATTCGTTATGCCTCCTAAAATAATACTTAATCAGGAAAATAATACTAGTTTATGAAGTTTAATTTAATCTTTTCTTATAAATATAGGTTGGAGCAACAGGCAGTGGGAAGGAAAAATGGCAAACATTAAACCCTAGCAGTTGAGTGAGCAAAAAGATATAACATCAAACCATCAAACCAAGAAGGCAGTGAATAGCAATTCAGTGACCAGAAAGACAGAACTTTAAACCATCAAACCAAGAAGGCAGTGAACGACTATCTTCATTCCATTCAACCAAGATTTAACCGTGGTACAAACATAAAGATTTTATCAACAAAACAATATCGGTGAAACCAACAACAAAGGTTTGCAATCCTTTATTCAATTTTTTTTTAAATTTACAGTAATTCCTTTGTCCTTTTTTCTTTATTTGTTTCATTCTTGCACTTTTAAAAATATCCAGTAATTATGCTTTTCTTTTATATTGAATATTGATAGCCTTGTTCTTTCTTTAAATACTGAATGTTGATTATTGATTATTCCAGTAGTTAGGTTTGGTATTCCTTTTGATGTATGTTCTGGTGTTTTCAAAATTATTCCAGTAAGTAATCTAAACACCTAGTCTGTGAAATAAAATCCTAGCTTTAAAATCCAAAGCCTTTATCATTATTTTCCCAAACCCTCATCCAGTAAACCCAAAAATCTTAATATCCCATAATACCTAAGGCCTAACCCAAGTGTCCGGTAGCCCATAAATCAAAACCTCATTTTGTAAACCCTAAAACCTTGATTGTTTTTCCAAAACCCTAGTTTGTATGTTTCAAACCTAAATTGCATGTAAGAAACCCGAATTGCATGTGTAACACCCTTATACCTATATACGTATAAAACATACACCCAACATATGTAATATACAAATATACAATACAAAAATGCCACAACTCATTTTAATAAAAATCCTTACTTTTTGAATCTTTATAAACTTAAATCATTTAACTGATATAATGTAAATAATAGATAAAATATTACTTGCTAAAACACACACATACCTTCATTAAAAAAATTTTATCCAAAACATTCTTGATAGTTTGTGATATATATGTTTATATATACATCAAAATACAATATAATATATATGAAGTTAAAATGTACAAAAATATAAAATATGTACATGCTGGTAGTTTGTCTCTGATCTTGATGTCCAATAATCAACTCTACATTCAAGATCTCAATCCTAGACCCGACTTGGTCTAGACGAACTCTCTGGCTCAATTGGATCTACTCTATCACCTGCGCGATGAATCACAATCATGCTAAGCCAAAAGCCTAGTAATACTAACTTTGATAATAATAAAGTTCAAATGCAATGCCAATGAACAATGCATATGGATATTATATCTCATAATACTTTATCTTAACATATTTCTCAATTGTTTCACAATTCATAATTCACATAAAAACAAACACAAGCATAGGCCCAAAGGATCTAATATGCCATTCAAATCCCAGAGTTACTATTTTGGTCCATGTTGACACCATGTGTCTAGGCCCGAAGGCAA
Source organism: Garcia nutans (assembly GCA_947685225.1). Taxonomy (NCBI): domain Eukaryota; kingdom Viridiplantae; phylum Streptophyta; class Magnoliopsida; order Malpighiales; family Euphorbiaceae; genus Garcia; species Garcia nutans. Next base: position 21,840,744 of record CANTUV010000017.1, read on the forward strand.
ATCAATAATTGCTTAAAAGCTAACCCCGAAGATAAATCAAGTAATTTCTTAATAGCCCCAAAGGCAAATCATATCACAATGAGGATAACCTCCTATGTAACATCCCAACTAGGCTTCAAGGGCTAGGCCTAACCCGGCTTCAAGGGACTGCTACATCACAGGCATACTGCCAAACATAGAACTCTAAAAATTGAATAACATACTAGGCACATAATTATTTTATATTTCCATTATCAATCTCTTTCTTATTTTCTCATGATCAAGCTAGGCACATTACCTCATTTATATTAACATCATCATATAATCATAATGTATCTCATTTTATACAATATAGCCATCACCAATGACTTTACATAATATCTTTAATGTGTACACAACAACCCACATTACCCAAACATTTTGGGTCATTATCATATGTTGCACATAGTTCATATTTCATTTAATTTAGCCATTAACAATGGCTTCTCACATTACATATAATGCATTTATGACATTACACAAGTCATAGCATATTACTCATGCATAAACAATGTAGTAAGTAACTTAACACATTTTCCAACCAAAATGTGTTAAGTCCAAATGACATGCAAATATAATCAATTATTCAAAGTTTGTACTTACCTCTAAAAGCAACAAAACAAGCTCAAACACCACTTTCAACCATCTCTTCCATGATATCCCTTAACACTTGTTTGAGTGAAGATTTTTGCCCCCACTCCCGATGGAATGGTTCTTGCGGCTTCAGCACTGTTTAGGCTCAGGGCCTTAGAGAACATGGGCCTAAGCTTGGAGAAAAATAGAGTCGCCAACCAGTCGGGCAGGGAAAAAAAAGGGGTGGATGACTCAATTCCTAAGGAATCCCCAACCCTCTAATGGGTTTGAAAAGTTGGGTACATGTGGGGAAGGTGAGAAACAGCCCAGCACCCCCACAACGCCCAGTTCATTGGAACTGGCCTCCTTTGCAGGTCTTAATATTATAAAATTCTTAAGTATAACAATATTATCCATTCACATGCAACAATTAAAATAAAGCATCATTATATTAAAATCAAAGTAATGTCCAAACAAAGCAAAACATGTCCGAGGATGGAAACATGTCCTTACATCATCCATGTCTAAAACTAAATAGGACACCAACCGAAAGGTGGAAACGTGTCCTTTACATTGGTCCAAAATTTTTTTTAAAATAAAATAACTTACATGATGCTCACAACATGAGGTACCCAAAACATGGAAACATACCTCTTACAATGTTTAATAAACAAATAATAATTGGAAAAAATATTCATTTATGATAAATTAAATAAATTGACCATCAAAACATACAATAAACTACATAATTAAATTTAAAATTAAATAAAGCAATAAATATATAAATTTAGGTTTACATCTTAAATTAGGGTTTTTAATCAAAATTAAGGTTTGAAATTCTTATGAAAAAGGATTAGGGTTTAGATGAAAAACTGTGATTTTATGGATACGTGGAATCAAACTAGGGTTTTGACTTGCAAAATAAATATTATTATTATGAATCAAAGTAGGGTTTTGACTTGCAAAATAAATATTATTATTATTTTAAAAATATTAAACTATTGTGAAGGTATGGAATATAGAACTAATTATTATTTTAGGTTTTAAGAAAACAAAATTTAGGGTTGGAAGTTTTAAGAAGTGATTAGGGTTTGAGAAAATAGATTATGGTTTTGGAAAAAAAAGGTTAGGGTTTTTAGTTTTAGAAATTAGGGTTTAGGACATGGTTTTGGTTTTGGGATTTAGGTTTGGAAGAGATTAGGTTACTGTAAAGGCTTTGGAAAAATATAATTAATTAGGGTTTTATAGTTTGAAGAGAATAATAGGGTTTGGGTTAATTAAATTAGGGTTTTGGATTATTGGATGATGAGTCTATAAGAAATTATAAAAATTATTGCAAAATCCTATCCATGAATTATTAACACAATAAGTTGAATGAATTAGTGAATTAATGAAGATGTACTTGCGTCGTAGGCTCCCCTAAATTGATGTGTTAATTCAAACTCAATATTTATCAACTGCCTAAGTCAGCTTGTAATTAGTGGAGGGAAATAATTGCCTGGGACAATTGTTATGTTGTTGTTTCTCAATTACTTTTTTAGGATCTTATAAAACTGCTCTCGTCTCTGCCAATTTATTAATCAAAGTTGCTGTCGATCTCTTTTTCTTAGTTTGCCTAGGAAAGATTAAGTCCAAAGTTTCTTCCAAAAAATTTCCACCCTAATCCGTGTGTTTAATGATAGTATTTATAGGAAAACAAAAAGTCCTAATCCTATTTTAATAAGGAAATACCCACTGTTTAGGAAAAATTACAAAACTGTATAAAACAAGGTTTGGTCAAAAAATCAGCAGTGCGCCCGGGCTATTGGGCCTGCGGGCTGCGCTGGCAAAAATTACTGTAATGATCACCTGGGCAAACTGGGCTGCTTACTGGACCTACGGCGAAATGATTTTTGGACCTGTGGCAAATTGACTGCTTGCCAATTCACCGCAGGTCCAAGCCTGCAATGAAATTCCTTGCCGCGTTGCCGCGCGTCGCTCATCAATCAGTTTGATTTTTTATTTTTTTTATTGAAAATAACTATTAAATATCATAAATATACCACAAAAATTATTTTAGACTATCGGATTGGACTGGGTCAAAAAATAAGGGTCTACAGTTTGCCCCCTACTTCAATGATCTGAGACTTTCAGTAGAAGTGAGTGAAAAGCAACATGACTTTAAATAGATTTTGGATGAGGATGGGTACTTGGATTTGATTTGGGTACTTGAACCCGAGATTGGGTACTTGGACCCGTGACTGGATTGGGTACTTGAATCCGAGACAGGAGTTTGGTGCTAGACCCAAAATTGGATTTGAATGCTCGATCCTAAACTGGATTTGGATGCTCGATCCTAAACTGGATTTGGATGCTCGATCCTAAACTAGATTTGGATACTCGATCCTAAACTGAATTTGGATACTCGATCCTAAACTAGATTTGGATACTCGATCCTAAACTTGACTTGGATGCTCGATCCTAAACTCGATTTGAATACTCGATCCTAAACTCGATTTGAATGCTCGATCCTAAATTGGATTTTGTTGCTCAATCCTAAACTGGATTTGGATGCTCGATCTTAAACTGGATTTGGGTTTGAGTTCTTGACCAGAAACTAGATTTTGGGTGCTCGACCAGAAATTAGATTTTGGGTTTGGATTCTTGACCCGAAACTGGATTTTGGGTGCTCAACCCTAAATTGGATTTTGGGTTTGGATTCTCAACCTGAAACTCGATTTTGGGTGCTCGACCCCAGATGAGTTCGGGACTCAAAAGTGATTTGGGCTCTGAACCCGGTGGTGAATTGTGGACTCAAAAGTGATTAGGGTTCTGGACCCGATGGTGAGTTCTGGACTCAAAAAGTGATTTGGGTCCTAGACCAAAATATTTGAAAGTGAGTTTCAAAATATTTTGTATACGCATAAACTCAAAAATTAAAATGGAGAAACTTTGCCCCCTGTGTAGGCTCAAACCAATAATTTTTCTTATGCAGGCTTTGATTGATGTTTGTATTTTGTCTTGTTCTTTGCATAAGCATGCATCTATTATTTCTTTTGCAAAATGACTAGAGCTTCCTCAAGCAATGGGTCTTTCATGCCCCCCTAATTCAATATCTTCTTTTAATTCTGTACTTCACAGGGTGTTTATTGTTCACTTTGGCAAAGAATAGACAATACAGTACAAGAAAATGCAATGGGATATGCTCATGTATGCATGATATGCATGAATAGCACTTACAATGGTTCTATTGACTCATAGACCAAGATGATCAACTGAAGTGTTCTCATTGACTCCTTTCAGATGCCTGTTCAGATCTTTCATTGGAATGATAGAAGGCTTTGTATTTATGGCTTTTATCTTCAAGATGTCAAGGATATGAGTAGTGAGACCCAAGCAGGGGAGTCAGGGACACATCCATTTCAAACTATGTTTTAGCATGTCAGTTGGTAGCTTCTTCATGATCTTGCCAATAATCATTTCCTTTACCCAATGTATCCTTCGAGGTTCGATAGTTCAACATACTCCCCTTAACTTGAAGGTTTTGTAATTTTTTTCCTTTTTTCAATTTTTAATTTTGAATTTTGATTTTGAAATCAAATGTTGGCTTTGCTAAATTAATGTCAATTTACCTTAGGACTTGATTTTCCAAATTAACATATCTATAACATGAAAATCCTAGTTACCATACTAAACTTGGAGTCATTTCTATTTAAGCAAGAATTGTTGCACTTCAGATAGGCACATATACATTACTTGGTTAAAGATCTCATTTGAGTTTGAATATTATCTATCTCATATGCATGCTTATCCAAACTATCTCCACTAATAGACTCTAACTACCAAGAGAGATCAATAAGTCTTTAATAGACTTGAAATGGGGTCTATAAGGGACACGGCTTAAACGAAGGCCTTTTGTTAGTTGGAGCTATTGTGACACTATGGCCAAACCCTCACGCCACAAATTTCTTGTTTGAATTTTTAAGCAGTTGGAAACATAAAAAGATAGAGCTTTGAACGTTCTCCCATCTTCATGGCATTAACCTGGATCTTAATTGGGATAGTCTTTGCCCTTGCAAAACGTTTGGTACCCAAATTCATTTCTTTTCTTCTTTTTCCTTTTTTTTCCTTTTATTTTTCTTACTCTTCCCTTTTCTTTCTCTTTATTTTATCATTTTTTCCTTCTTCATTGTAGGATTGATAAGTACAAGACTTTCAAAAACTAGATGGTCTTTCCCCTTTTTCTCTGATTTTGATTAAATCTTTGGTTGGGTTGGACCAATTCAAGTTAATCTGTCCTTATAAACCAAATGGAAGCCTTTCGCTGCTTTAGGTAAAAGAGAACTCGGTTGGCTTTCTGAACAGCCTTTTTGGGTTCTTTTTTTTTCTTTTTTTTTCTTTTTTTCCTTTTTGTTTCTTTTTTTTTCTCTCCTTTTTTTTTGGTTCTAGCTCTAAAAGAGTTGTCTTGTTTGTACCAACTTAGGCTTCTAATAATGGATGAGTGGAGTGGTATTAGTCTGCTTCAATCTTGACTTTATCTCAGATATTTGGTCTAATTCAAGTGAACTTCAACTACCCTTATGGTCTTGAGAACTTCAACTATCCTCATGGTCTTGACTAAGCATTCATTTCTTTAATCTTCTTGCCTCTTCACCTTAGTGGTCATAAGACTTGTCAAAAGTGTAACAACAGCTCAGGGTAAGTTGTTGGGGTTTGTAAGTCAATGAAAAGAAAGCTAAAATTTCATGAAGGCTCAAAGGGACAACTAGGGATTAATATTTAATTGGGTGGATACTAATTGTTGGCTAACCAAACAATACCTAGATCATTTCTCTCTTAAAATAAGCAGAGTTCAATTTCACCTCAAAAGTCCATCAAAGCATGTTCTAAGACTGACTAGGACCTAGACAAAGGTAATTATGCAGGAGCCCTCTCTAAGTAAGCATACACAACTCAATGCTATAAAGTAATTCCCTCAACTAGTAAAGTCATTCAAATCATGATGCCTAAATACATTAACATATGAACATCAATCTAGATTTGTCATCGGTTGAGCATCAAAATGAACAAAGACCAATACAAATTTTAATGAAAGTAATTTATTCAAACAACTTTAAATTTGAAAAAAAATGGTTGTTCCATAAAACACCAAATAAAGAAAATAAAACAAGAAAAACAAACAAGCCAAGGGAAGTTTGTTGAGTTAAGCTTCTTCTCCTTTCTAATCTTCAATATTCCCATCTTGGAAAGAGGATAAGACAAAATCTTCCTCCAATCCTCCTCCTACCATGAACGTTGTTGTTGGTGGCACTCTGTTAAACTTAGGCAGAGGATTGCTTTTGGCATTGGGATTATCCGGCTCGGGTAGCTTACCACTGTCAATCAAATCTTAGATCTCATTCCTTGGATGAGCACATTTATCTATTTCATGCCCTTGCATTTGATGAAATTGACAAAAGGCCTCGGCATTAAAGTTTGGTGGCAAAGGATTATGTAGTGGTCGAGGAGCCAACAATTGTAACAACCCTTTCTTCTATAGCTTGTTGAAAACCCAACATAGTGGTTTCCCAAATTCTGAGAATTGTCTTTTATTTCCTTGACCAGTCACATTAACATCAACTTCTTTTTGCATTTTTGATTGCTCGACTTGCAGTTCCCTTTCTCATTCCTTCTTACTGAAAAGCGATTCTTCTACCTTTACCACTCTTTAATTTGTAGACCAACTTGGAGAAGATCTTTGAAATCCTGGATGAGTGTATGAGACATCCTTTCACAAAGACTAGGCAACACCCCTCTCATAATCATCCTTATTTGATAAGATTCATCGGTCCTCTTCTAGAGCAATGCAACTTTATTCCTCTATCTCTTTATGTAATCAACAAAGTTCTTGTTTGGTCTTTGCCTAATGGTCTCCACCTCCATCAAGGTAAATTCCAGCTCGACATTGTACCCATACTGCTAAATGAAGTCTTATACAACATGTCCCAATCTTTTTGAGTACTTTCTTCTAAGGTGTTAAACTAGTTTTGGACAATAGAGTCCAATGAGAGCATGAAATATCTTAGAGTTTGAGCCTTAGTAGCTCTGGCAGACTGCATGGCAGTGATGTACTATTTAACATGCAAGTGAGGATTTCCTGTACCATTGTATCTAGTGAAGGAAGGCATTTTAAACTTATAAGGGAACTTTTCATCTAGTTCAAAAAACTTGTCAATCTCAGACATCTCTTCGATTTTTAGCTTCTTTTCAAACTTCTTTTCTAGGTTAGCAATCATCTTTTCAACATCTGAAGTTTCAATTTTCTCCACAGCTAATCTTTCAAAAACCTTCGACTCTTTCCTCTTGTCTTGAGGATCTTGGAAGTATTGAGACCAATCGTCATCATCATCAATGATCACCTTATCATCATCAAAAGCCACTTCACCAACTTTAGCCTTCCCCTTATCTTTCTTGGTGCTTAGGGATGCTTCGGCATTATTCCCAAACATTATAGTCATTTGATTCTTCATGATCTCAGCTAGGGCCCCCTTTGGTTCTTCCATTTTAGGATTGAGGGCGTCGTCCACCATTCTTTGAATTTGTTCAGGCTCTGTTGCTTTTGGTGAAAAAGTGATTGAGTCGCTGCTAGATTCTTCATCTCCGACGTAGGTCAAATTGTCATAAGCTTTTGAACTATCGTAATCCAGGGCTGTGAGCCAGCGGGGATCAATGATTTGAGATGCAAATGTATGTATGCATGTATGCACAAACAATAGACAAAGATAAGTAGAACCTTCCCTTCCAACCTTATAACTTCCACACACGAATGACGAGTCTCTTTTCCTAGGTAATATGGTTAACAAAATGGAGTATCTTATTTTTGAATAATTCCCTCAGACGTTTCAACCAATAGTTATATTTTCAAACATGGAAATCAGTTCATGATAATTCCCATTAATTAGGTGTTAATCCATCCAACCAACTAAAGTAGCTTTTATGCTATATTAGATTAAAACTAAATTAAGATGTTTATTATAAATAGATTTCTCACTTGAACAAGTAAATAATGATTCATACTAGAAACAAGCCATGATCAATAACTCTTAGTGCAAACTAGGCTCACAATTGATTTTTTGTATTTTCATAATTGACCTAAATAATTTGTAAGCTCTTTTAAAGGTTGGATGAAAATAATTTTGTTTCTATGCCCATTGTAAAAAGATTTTAGAAAAAATTGATTTTGGGCTTTGTATTTGAGTCATGAGAAAAGAATTTTTGATTTTTTTTGAAAAGTTTTATGTTCAAATACCATCTTGAAAAGTTTTGAAAATAGCTTTGGTCTTTTGGATATTTAAAAAAAATTTATTTTGAGCTTACAATGTACTTGGGTCATATTAGAAAAAGAACAAACCAAATAAGCCATGGTTTAAATCAAGATAAATCAATCATAGTCAAACAACAAGCATTTAAGGTAAAACTTAAGGAAAGTAACTAGGCCAATTACATGAGCTTTAGTCTTTAGGTTAAAAGGCTTAGGTTCCCATAGCAAGTACATACCAAATGGTACGAGGCTATGAGTGGTTATGCCATGCTCAATCTCCATACCTTGAGTGAAAGTATGGTATCCCTTACATAACACAATACGGGTAACACGGGCGTCTTAACTCACGCACACGATGCAATCTATTATGATGCAATGGATAATATCATGATAAGAACAAATATAATAATATAAAGACCAACGGAATCAACTTCTCTTATCCCCAGTGGAGTCATCACTGTGAACGAGGATTTTCGCCCCCACTCCCAATGGAATGGTTCTTACAACTTTGGCACTGTTTAGGCTCAGGGCCTTAGAGAACACGAGCCTAATCCTAGAGAAAAATGGAGTCGCCACCCTATCAGGCCGGGAAAAGAAAGGGGTGGATGACTCGATTCCTAAGGAATTCCCATGTAACACCCTTATACCCAATATACATACACTACTTATACCTAACATATGTAATATACGTATAGAGGATACAAGAATGTCATAATCATTATTTATAAAATCTGTATAATCTTAAAACATTTAACCAATATCATATAAGTAGTAAGTGAAATATTATATGCTTTGACACATATAAACTTTCAATACTAAAGGTTTATCCAAAACATTTCTGATAGTTTACGGAAGCGAAATATACATATTTATATACATCAAAATCAAATTGTACAAAAATATAAAATATATACATGCTAGTGGTTCATCTCTAATCTTGATGTACTCTGCCCTCAAAGTCTCAAGCCTAGACTCGACTTGGTCTAGACGAACTCTCCGGGTCAACCGGATCTACCCTGTCACCTGCACGATGAACCACAATCACGCTAAGCCAAAAGCTTAGTGGTACAACTTTGATAACAAAATAGTTCAAATGCAATGCCAATGCATAACACATTAAGGATATTGTATCACATAACATAAAATATCATTATATTGCTCAATTGTTCCACAATTCATAATTCACATTAAAGCAAAGACAAGCATGGGCCCAAGAAGGATCTAATATGCCATTCAAATTTCAGAGTTACTGCTTTGGTCTATAATGACACCTTATGTCTAGCCCCGTAGGCCATATATATCCATGGATTAATCCAACTAGTGTAACACCCCATCTTAGCCTACGTTTATAGACCAAGATGGACTATTAACTCATGGTGGTTGTGTCTTAATATTTTACTTAGCCAATTTTAAATGCTGATTTATAAAAAAAATTTTGCCATAACCTCCCCTAAAAATGGAGGTCCCAAGTGTCGCCAAAACTGATTTTTAAAAATTTTTGAAAAACATTTTGTTTCACAATTCAATTCAAGCACACTCCCAATAATCCACCCTTATAACCTCAACTACAATCCTGCAAGAAGAATTCACACTTCTATACTTGCATACATAAGTGCTAAACCCAAATAAGATTTATTAGATTACTAGTAGTGTACATGTTCTGGCTTTTCAGTATAATACATTTATTTGCTAGATCATACAAGCTTATGTACATGCCATATTGCTACAATCAATCATATCCAAACTCCTACCCAAAGTAGTAGTCAAGGCCAGCTGCACAGGACATGCTGCAATCTCGTCTCCTCTTTTAACCTACGAGTTTAGAAGGAAACTAAACTCGCTAAGCAATTGCTTAGTGTGTACTTAAATCATTGCAATAAATAAATAAAATGAAAGAATGATTTGAACATACATTTATATACTTTAAATAATTGAAAGGAATAAATACAAAACACAGAAGGTAAAAAGGCTTGACTGAATAATTTGAATTTAAATCATTTTTCTTGCTTTTATCATTTTGGTTGCTTTACTGGTTTAACAGAACGTCAGCGGATAAGGAAGGGTCATGATAAACATATCTCGTCATGATCATATTTCATTATCTTTCATCATATTTCTTGCACATGTGCCAATGGCCATTATCATTGCATCATTGATCATGTCATTGCAATCATCGGCCTTCAGCCGGAATATCATATCATGTCATAAGCAGTACTGCAGTAATAGTATGATGCATCATACCCTTATCTCAAGGGTTCTGATATACCAAGTAGAGCATAAATAATTTATTAAATTACTTTGGTCATGATATTCAATAGGTCATGATTTTTCCATAAGGCATATATTACTAGGATAACTTCTCATGATGCCTTTCTGATTATTCCAAACCCCTTTCGTGTCATTTTAAATGATATAACATCAATCTATATCATAATATTCAACTTTTACACATTTAGAAAAATGACCAAATGAATAGTAGCGCGGTGCGTAAAATCGGCAATGCAATGGCGCGCGACAATGAAATAGTAAAATCTGTTTTTACTGCTGAAAATCAGTCAACTTTGGCAACCGTTTTGACCAAGTAAACAACCTTATTTTTGGATGAATATTTGCAGGAAAACACTTTCATAAGTTAACTAAATGCATGTAAAATTTCGTCGAAAAATTCTTTCGTTTGCCCCTTCAACGGACTGCCCAAAATGAAAGCTGCAGAATGGTGCCCAAAAGGGACCATTCAGCCCAATTTTCAAAACTTGAGGGAAATTCATTTTTTTCTTGCAAAATTGATTTTTAGACTCCTTTTGTGATACCATTGAAGGACTAAGGGTCCCTCTTTCAAAAATCAAACCAAAGGGGTGATTAAAAGTTCATCAAAGTTTATGGATAGTTGAGCAAATTTAGCTAGTTTGTTTTGTTTTCATTCTTTTCACAATCAATTGATTACAAATGGTTCAAAAGCACTTTCCCACATATTTACCACACATAATAACATTATTTCAAAACCATTTCAAAAATCCCATAATGCAATATATGTGAATTAATTGAAAAGGCAATGATTTAAGTACCAAACCTTGTTTATTTGCTTTGTTCCTTGCTTGTCTTATTCTTTCTTCCCTTCTTCTTCTTTATCCCTTTGATTTCCTATAATTTTCATAACTTCCATAATAAGAACGTGATAAAAACTATATGTTCAAGCCTTGATTCTTACTATCTAAAGCTACTAATTACCATTTACTCATCACTTCTACATGTATGGATCATTTAATCTAATTTCTCTTCACTTTCTTAACTTTCCCATAATCTTCCCAACTTTTCTTTCATTGATAACTTGAAAACTATCAATCAAATTAATAAACTAAAGCTAGAATTGGAATCCTTACCTTAAAATTAAGCTTTTCCTTTCCAAAAATCCATTTGAACACTTGAAAAATTCCTTCCCTTTTTTGGTGGAGAGAATTCGGCCATGCCTCTCAAAAATGGAGAGAAAAATGTGTCCTTAGTTCTTTAATCATCCTTCTCTCTCTTTTTATATTTTTTCCATTTTCCATTTATTTAATTAATTTCATTTTGGAGGGTTAAGATGTAACCACCACAAAAGTATCTTTAACTAGGATGGTGCCATATGGAGGGTTAAGATTAATCCAACCCAAAAGTGTCTTTAAACAAGATTTTGCCATGTGTCCTTTTCTAGAAAATTACTATGCCATGTGTCCCTTTTCTAGAAAATGAGTGGAAGTGAAAAGACCAAAATACCCTTCAATGGAAGGTTTTGCCTTTTCTTCGTAACCGGGTGGTTTTACGACGCGTAAAATGTACCATTCTCCTCCTTTCAACCTCTCGTTTCCATTTCCGACATTCATTCTTGATTTTGAACTAATTTATAAAAATTACGCTCATGCCCTTGACTTTTGTAAAAATTCCCTTTAGGTCCTTACGTGATTCGGGTCTCCACTTAGGTTCGTTCTTCAACATCGATCACTGCGGAGTCCTTCCGTTTACTTCGGATACCTTTACGTGTCTTGTTTTCCAGTGTATACATTATTATCACAAGAATGACAAAAATACCCTTGGTCAAGAATCCACTGTATCTCTCAAACTATGCGTTTTTGGGAAAAACCGTGGTGTTCCATTTCGACCCAATTTTTCTCTACTTTCCATTTCTGGAGTCTGTTATATGCACTATTAAGAACCTCCAGTACAACTTTTGGAAATTACAGTTACCTCCTCAAAACTTTTTAAAATTACAGTCACCTCCCCAAAACTTTTACAATCTTTTCAGTTAGGTCCTTTTTGTCCTATAGAGCTTCCTTTCACTTCGTGTTCTTTGGTGATTACTCAGGATAGCTCCTGTTACTGTACGCGGATGTACTGTACATGGATGTACTATACATATGTACAAATTGGGTCTTGACAACTAGGACTGAGTTTATGATCCGGTCATTTCACCCAGCGTAGCTTCAAGGATTTGTTTAAGAGGCTTACAACCCGGTCATTTCACCTCAAAAACATTTCAATCATGACGCCAATGCCTAGCCCGTAGGCAATTCATAGGTATGCCGCCAAACCCAGAACTCTGAAAATTGAATAACATACTAGGCACACAATATATTTATATTTCTCATTATCAATGCTTTATCATTGTCACATAATTAAGCTAGGCACATTGCCTTATTTTCTCATCTTTTTCTCACTGTTCTCATTTATACCAATATCAATTCATTACAATATGTTTCCACATATCTCATTACATTATACCACATTTCTTTTCATTTACAACACATTACACAATTACACATTACTCATTTACCTTGAGAATTTCAACATAATTCCCAATGTACAAATCATAGCATATTAACCATGCATCAACAATGTAGTAAGTAACTTAACACATTTTCAACCAGATGTGTTAAGTGCCAATGTCATGTAAAAGTAAGCAATGTAATCAAAGTTTGTACTTAACTCTAAAAGCAACAACACCACTTTCAATCTCCTCTTCCAAAATATCCCTCATCACTAGGATTGGGGTAACTCAAGTCTCTTCAAAGCCTAAACCAAATGTGATTATAACTAATTACCAAGTGATCCACAAAGAAAAATAAGGAAAGGAACTATCTAGGGAAAACTATACACATGACAAGCTCAACAAACACGGGGGTGTCCATGACCATGCCCTAAACCCACAACACAGAAGCTTTGACACACTCAGTGACATGGGCATGTCACTACACGTGTCAATTCTCCAAAAACACAGTAGCTATGACACTCTCAGTGACATGGGCGTGTCACTTCATGTGTCAAAACTCCTCCAACACAGTAGTTATGAAACGCTCAGTGACATGGGTGTGTCATTGCTCATGTCATCAATAATAAAAATAGAACCATCCACATGCCCAAAGACATGGCCGTGCCACCGAGCGTGTCAGGCCAAAAACCTGATATCGACACAAAAATGGCACATCCCACTATTATCTTTCATTAACCTTTTCAACTCCATACAAACTCAACCAAATCCACCATAATACCATATAATACTTGTATAAACATCAAACAACTCAATTAGAATCAAAATACACAAATTCAACCATGACTTCATAACTCAAAAGTTACACAATCCATAACTCTTATTCTTTTCACCAAACTTAACCTTTTTTCTTCAATCCAACCCCAAACTCATTGTTAACAAGACAAAAGAACTTCAGACATAACAAAATCAAATATAAACACATGCCACAAAAAATACCCAATAAACTCATACAACTTCCAAAGTAAATCAAAAAAATAAGTTGGAGACTTACCAAATATGGAGAAAATCTTAAAATTCCAACTTGAACACATGAAATTCTTCAATTATTTGAGTTAGCAAGAAGCAAAATCTCTTTCCCTTTTGTTGAAGATGATGGCTGGCTACCAAGGAGGAAGAAGAAGATGATGAAGATAGAAATGGTCAACCACTCCACTAAACTCAAAATTCTCTTTAAAACCACACAATCCCCTTATTTAATCTCCACCAAGCAATATATTATTATAATAATTAATTCCAAATATGTCATCTTCCACTATCATTAATTAAAATATAAATAATTAAAATATCTTTTGACCTTATCAAGATATTGACTTGCAAATAACAAGTATATCTTCATATATATAACATATACACCTCTTCCTTTCTCTTTTCTTTTCACTTAGTTATATATATACTTTTAATCATTTAATTAATTTTCAACAATTAATATTTTTAAGATTTTTGGGATATTACACCCCAACCCCCTAATGGGTTTGGAAAGTTGGGCACGTGTGGGGAAGTTGAAAAGGCCTAGCACCCCCACAACACCCGGTTTATTGGAACAGGCCTCCTTTGCAGATCTTAATATTTTAAAATTTTTAAGTATAACAATATTATCCATATTACATGCAACAATTAAAATAAAGCATCATTATATTAAAATCAAAGCAATGTCCAATCAAAGCAAATAAATGGACACCCATCCGAGGATGGAAACATATCCTTACATCGTCCATGTCTAAAACTAAATAGGACACCCACCGAAAGGTGAAAACGTGTCCTTTACATTGGTCTAAAAAATTTTTAAAATAAAATAACTTATATGATGCTCACGACATGAGGTACCCAAAACATGGAAACATAACTCTTATAAAGTTTAATAAACAAATAATAATTGGAAAAAATATTCATCCATGATAAATTAATCAAGCATTAAAATTAAATAAATCAACCATCAAAACATATAATAAACTACATAACTAGATTTAAAATTAAATAAAGCAATAAATATATAAATTTAGGTTTACATCTTAAATTATTTTTTTTAATCAAAATTAGGGTTTGAAATTCTTATGAAAAAGGATTAGGGTTTAGATGAAAAACTATGATTTTATGGATACTTGGAATCAAACTAGGGTTTTGACTTGCAAAACAAATATTATTATTATTATTTTAAAAATATTAAACTACTGTGAAGGTATGGAAAATAGAATTAATTATTATTTTAGGTTTTAAGAAAATAAAATTTAGGGTTGGAAGTTTTAAGAAGTGATTAGGGTTTGAGAAAATAGATTATGGTTTTGGAAAACAAGGTTAGGATTTTTTGTTTTAGAAATTAGGTTTTAGGACATGGTTTTTATTTTGGGATTTAGGGTTGAAAGAGATTAGGTTACTGTAAAGGTTTTGGAAAAATATAATTAATTAGGGTTTTATAGTTTGAAGAGAATAATAGTGTTTCGATTAATTAAATTAGGGTTTCGGATGATTGGATGATAAGTCTGTAAGTAATTATAAAAATTATTGCGAAATCCTATCCATGAATTATTAACATAGTAAGTTAAATGAATTAGTGAATTAATGAAGATGTACCTACGTCGTAGGCTCCCCCAAATTGATGTATTGATTCAAACTCAATATTTATCAACTACCTGAATCATCTTGTAATTGGTGGAGGGAAACAATTGCCTAGAACTATTGTTATGTTCTTGTTGTTTCTCAATTGTTTTTTCAAGATCTTATAAAACTGCTCTCGTCTCTGCCAATTTATTAATCAAAGTTGTTGTCGATCTCTTTTTCTTAGTTTGCCTCGGAAAGATTAAGTCCAAAGTTTCTTCCAAAAAATTGCCACCATAATTCGTGTGTTTAATGCCAGTATTTATAGGAAAACAAAAGTCCTAATTCTATTTTAATAAGAAAATACCCACTATTTAGGAAAAATTACAAAACCATGTAAAATAAGGTTTGGTCAAAAAATCAACAGCGCGTGCGGGCTACTGGTCCTGCGGGCTGCGCTGATAAAAATTGTTGCAAGGATCGACTAGGCGAACTAGGGCTGCTTGCTGGACCTGCGGTGAAATGATTTTTGGACCTGCGGCGAATTGGCTACTTGCCAATTTGCCACAGGTCCAAGCCTACATATCATAAATATACCACAAAAATTATTTTGGACTATCAGATTGGACTGGGTCAAAAATTAAGGGTCTACAACTTGGATTAGGTAACTCAAGTCTCCTCATAGCCTAAACCAAATGTGATTATAATTAATCACTTAGTAACACACTTATAGGCATATACAAAACCTCATAACACAAGGATAAGAAACACAAAGGAAAATAAGGAAAAGAACTATCTAGAAAAAAATCTACAAATGACACGCTCAACAACATGGGCGTGTCAATGACCGTGCCCTAAACCCACAACATAGAAGCTTTGACATGCTTAGTGATATGGGTGTGTCAATGACCATGTCCTTAGCTCTGTATTATAGTAGATAAGACACATCCAGAGACATGAGCGTGTCCCTACCCGTGCCAAAATGCCTACAACACAATAGTTGTGACACGCTTAGTGACATGGGCGTGTTACTGCACTTATCAATACTATAACATTACAGAAGCTATGACATGCTTAGTGACATGGGCGTGTCACTTCATGTGTCACCAACACTAAAGATAGAACCATCGACATGCCCAAAGACATGGCCATGTCACCGAGCTTGTAAGGCCAAAATCCTGATATCACACATAATTGTCATATCCAAAGTTATCTTTCTTTTTCATTTTTCAACTCTATTCAAACTCAGCCATATCCATCATTTTATCATAAACTACTTATATATATATCAAAACAACTCAATGAAAAGTAAAATACACAATTTAAAACCATGACTTCACAACTCAAAAGTTACATAACCCTACAATTTTATTCTCTTCACCAAACTTAACTATTTCTTCAATCCAACCCTAAAATCAATGTTAACTTCTCAAAACAACTTCATACATAACAATACCAACCGTTGACACATACTACATCAAACATCCAATTCACACATATACAAACTTTCATAGAAAATCAAGGAAATAAGTTGGAAACTTATCAAATATGGAGAAAATCCCCAAAACTCCAACTTGAACACTTGAAATCCTTCAATTACTTGAGCTTGGAAGAAGCAAATCCCTCCTTTCCTCTAATGGAGATAACTAGCCTTCAGTGGAGAAAGAAGAAGAAGAAGATGATCCCAAACTCATCTCTATCCAACCACTACCCTTATAGCCACATAATTTCCACTTTAAATTTCCACAAAGTAAAATATATATTACTTAATTAATATAAAAAAATAATCTTCCACTAACTACACAAATAATTTTTAATAATTTAAAATAACCTTTAACCAATTTAAAATATTGACTTGTATATGTTATGTATATCTATATATATATATATCATATACACATTTTACTTTTTCACTTAAATATATATATATTCAATCATTTATTTAATTTCCAAAAATTATAATTTTCAAAATTTTAGAATATTACAGCATGATATAAACCCTAAACCCTAATTCAGCAATCTAAACTTTAAGAAACCGTAATTCACATGTTAAAACCCTAGTTTGTACATTTATTATTTAAAATGATATTTAAATATAGACTTGATTATTAATATATTTTCACGTATTGCATGTTTTGATGTATGACTTATTTTTATTTTGATTTGTGATGAATGGTTGGATTTCTTTTGTTTGTTTATTTTAGCTCCAATGATGTAAGGGGTATGTTTTTACTATGTAGGTAGTTTGATCGAAGTTTTTATTTTTTCTTCAAAAGAAATAACTTCATGCAAAATGTAACTTGGTGTAAGTGTTAGTTAAATTAAATTTGATTGCCTATGACAAAAAATAGGAGGGTTCGATTAGCAGTGGCCATTTTTAATTGCTTGTTGCTCTTGTATTTGTAGACAACATTAGGGTTTAATCAGGTTATCAATCTTTTTTGAGAATTCCTAATTTCCCTATAAAACCTTTTGCTTATTCGAGTCCTTTTTGCATTTAAACCCAATTAGGTCACTTGAATTTGCATGGAAGCCAAATTTAGTTGAGATTAGGGCCTCATGGAAAATTGGCCTCGACCAATTTACCTTTTAAAACTAGATCAGTTTCAAGCATTTAAAATTGGATAAGACTTATTTTAGGCCTTTAAAATTAGATCGGGCTAGGTTTAATCTTCTAAAATTGGACTATAATAGGTTTAAGCATTTTGGATTTGACCTAGACTTTTTAATTGATTTTGAACTCTTTCAGGGCAAAAATTAAAGGTCTACAGTCTTGCCCCTTGCTTGAACAATCTTAAATTCATTCAGAGAGTGAAAAACAATCTACCTTAATAGATTTTGGCTGATCTTGGATACTTTAATAAATCTGGATTAGTTTGCATGCTTCAAATAAACTTGAGCTAGTTTAGATACTTTAACAAATCTAAGTTGGCTTAGGTACTTTAAACAAACCCAAGGTCCTTATCAAAATTTTGAAGCTAATAAATTAGAGTTGGTTTGGGTGCTTTAATTAAACTCGAGCTGCTTTAAAAGACTTAACTGGTTTGGGTGTTAGACCCATAATATTTTTTTTTGTTTCAGATGCTTTAAATAAATCCAAGTTGCTTTGATAGACTTGAACTGGTTTGGGTGCTAGACTCAAAATATTCTGCTGATTCAGATGCTTTAAATAAATCTGAGTTGCTTCGATGGACTTGAACTAGTTTGGGTGTTGGACCCGCAATATCTGTAAAAATTAATTTCAAAAGTCGACAAAAAATCTGGCTATTTTTTAGTTGTTTACTATATTGGGTACCTCCTTATATACACTTGCCCCCTGTGTAGAAAAATATTTTTACTTGGTAAAAAAAATATTTTTAGACACGTATAAATTAAGACCAACAATAAACTAATGTATCCTCGTGACTCTTGCCAATAATGATCTGAAATAATTCTGATGAATTATTAAATCCTTATTCATCTAGCTTTAAAAAAAGCCTTCTGAGCATATGTCCTTTCGCATGTTGCATTCCTTTCTTTTCTTGTTTGTTTGTGTTTTCCTTCTGAGCTTTTTGGTTTTTTGAACTTGGATCATTTTTCCTATTTAAATGAAAACAGTTCAACCATTTCCTTGTCACACTTTCATTTTCATCCAAAACTCCCTTTCCTCATTCTTTAGTTTCTACATTTAAGCTTTTAGCTTTATTTAAACAATCAAGTCCTTATATCTTGCAAAATGGAGGGAAGTCAACACACTTCTAGAACTGGATCCTATTCCAAAGCCGAGCTGTTAGAATATTTCATGGCTTATGAACACGCGAGGGTTTCTCTTTTAGTTGGGATGTAGCTGCATCGTAGTGAGAGTGAAAAGACTCAAGTAAGTGCTACCTTATGTAGAACCTTAATTTTTTACCAAGTCCAAACTAATATTTTAAAATAAGTCTAAAATAATTTTTATGGTATTTATTATTTATTTTAATATATATTTTTATTTTTTTATTTTTTTAAATATATATATATAATAAAAAATAAAAAAATAGACGGACCAATCGATGGGCGACATGCAGCAAGGCAATTCACCGCAGTCCAAAAGGACCCAGGCCAATTCACTGTAGGCATAATCTGCAACGAATTGGCCTAGGCCAATTCGTCGCAAGCATAATCTGCAAAGAATTGGCTTGGGCCAATTCACCATAGCTACTTGCTGTGATGAATTGGCCTGCCCCAATTCACCGCAACTGCATGCTACGATGAATTAGGGTAGTGCCTCCTAGGCCTCACCCAAATGTTTGCGTCCCAACCCATTGCTCCCCCGTTGCTCATGTCTTAGCAGCCTGTGCCAGTGCATTGGCCAATTTTTGTTAAAATTCAATTATCACTCGGAAAGGTCATTTAATTTCCTAAGTAGCTTGAACTTCCTTAAGCTATTAGATTTTACTTTAAAAATTCCATAAATACTAGCATTAAAACACATAATGGAGGGCGAAAAAAATTAATCAAGAATTACAATTGGACTTTCAAATTTTAAAGCAATCCAATGCAGTCAAGAGTAAAAGGAAACCTTCCAACCACAAGGCAACAAGGCAGTGTTATCTTGATCAAGGTTTCCCCATAATTCCAATGGTGCAATTGTGATGGAACAAAAATGAAGGTTTGATCTTAATCAATAATTTCTTGTATTCACAGTAGCCATAACATGCTTTCTTTTAAATGTTTTATTGATATGTTTTGATATTAATTTTTTTTAGTAGCATAAAGTTGTTAAATATGAATTATATGCTTTATAAATCAAAACCCTAATTCATTAAATCCTTAAACCCTCATCTAATTTCTAAAAACTCTTAAACCCTAATGTTCCAGTAGCTAAATAATCCCAAAAACCCCAAATTATTTTATTAAAACTCAAAGCCCTAAACTATTTTTGTTCAAAACCTTACACTATTTCATCAAATCCCAAAACTCTAATCGTTTTCTAAAACCTTAATTTATTTCCCCAAATCACTATTTTTCTAAAATAATAAATTAAAACCCTAATCTCTTTTAAAACATGTCATCCAATAACCCTACCTTCAAATTATTCTATCCAAAACACCAAAAATGTAACCTAGTAGAAAAATCTGAGAAAACCCTAATTTGTTCCCAAAGTATCAAAACCCAATTCTCCCAAACCCTAATCAAGGAGTCTTAAAATTTTTAAACTATAATTCCTAAAACCAAGACCCCAAAACTTAAAACCCTAATTCCAATGGCTCAATTCCTGAATTTAGGTCCAAATCCTAATTCCAATAATTTAAAACCATAAACCCTAGTTTCCTAAACCATGATTCATAAAACCCTAGTTTTTATATTTAGTCTTTAATTGTTATTTGAATCCTGCTTTACATACTTAGTTTACATCTTCATATCTTGATCTTTATTTGGCTTATAATGAATGGTTTACTTTCATGATGAATGTCTCTTATTGGTTTACATTATTTTTATTATGTAAGAGGTATGTTTCCACCTTGTGGGTACCTCATTAATTAAGTTTCATGTAATTTAAATTATTTTCATTTTTTTGGATAAATGTAAAGGATACATTTCCACCTTTTGGTGGTTGACCTATTTAGGTTTAGACATTGGACGATGTAAGGACATGTTTCCATCCTTGGATGGGTGTCCATTTATTTGTTTTGTTTGGACATTGCTATGACTTTTAATAAAGAATTTATTTATTCTTATGATCACATGTAGTATGGGTAATGTCATTATATTTAAGAATTTTATAATATTAAGACCTAAAAAGGAGGCTGGTTACAATGAACCAGGCATTGTGGGAGTGTTGGGTCATTCTCTCCTTCATCATACGTACCCAACTTTCTAAACCCAACAGGGGGGTTGACGATTCCTTAGGAATTGAGTCATCCACCCCTTTCTTTTTCCCGGCCCGTCCGGGTGGCGACTCCATTTTCTCTGGGTTTAGACCCGTGTTCTCTAAAGCCCTGAGCCTAACAGTGCCAAAGTCGCAAGAACCATTCCACGTGGGAGTGGGGGTGAAAATCCCTACTCACACCTTGCTAAAATTTAATTACTTAATAGCATAAAATTCATTAGTACAATTTATTGATTAATTTTAAATATAGCAAATATTTATCCATGAAAGTTAATGTGCCATAAAATAAATTTTTAGGACCTATTTAGCAAAAAGTCATGAGAAAATAGACATAACTAATATTAAAACAGAAAAATTTATGTAGGAAAAGGAACTAATGAGCACAATTATTTATTGGCAGAAAATGAAATATTATTTAAAATCCAAAAGACCAAAGCTATCTTTAAAATATTTCAAGATGGTCTTTGGATATAAAACAAATCAAAAATTCTTTTTTCTCATGGCCCAAATACTAAGTCCAAAATCCATTTTTTCTAAAATCTTTTTACAATGGGCTTAGAAATAAAATTATTTTTACCTTTTCTTACAAAGAGCTTGCAAAATTATTTAGGTCAATTATGAAATACTAAAAATCAATTGTGAGCCTAGTTTATACTAAGTGTAATTAATCATGGGCTTGTTTTTGGCATGAATCATTAGTTGGTTTTTCAAGTGAAAAATCTATTTATAATAAACCTCTTAATTTAGTTTTAATCCAATATAGCATAAAAGCTACTATAGTTGGTTGAATGGATTAAAACCTAATTAATGGGAATTATTGATTTCCATTTTTGAAAATATAACTATTGGTTAAAAAGTCCGAGGGAATTATTCAAAAACAAGGTACCCCATGTTGGTATTTTGTTAACCATATTACCTAGAAAAAGAGACTCGCCATTCGTGTGTGGATGTCATAAGGTTGGAAGGAATGTCCTATTTGTCTTTATTTGTTAATTGTTTGTACATACATGCATACATGCATACATTTGCATCTCATATCATTAATCCTTTCTAGCTCATAGCCCTGGATTACGACAGTTCAGAAGCTTACGATAATCCGACCTACGCCGAAAGCGAAGAATCTAGCAACGACTCAATCACTTGCTCACCAAAAATAATGGATCCCGAAAAAATTCAAAGAATGGTGGATGATGCCCTCAATGCCAATATGGAAGAAATAAAAGAGGCCATGGCTGAGACCATAAAGAATCAACTAGCTACAATTTTAGGAAACAATGCCAAAGCATCTGCTAGCACCAAGAAAGTCAAGGGGAAAGCTAAAGTTGATGAAGTAGCTTTTGATGATGATAAGGTGATCATTGATGATGATGATTGGGCTCAATACTACCAAGATCTTCAAGACAGAAAGGTGCCAAAGGTTATTGAGAAGGCAACTATTGAAAAGACCGAGACATCCGATGTTGAAAAGATGATTGCTGATTTAGAAAAGAAATTTGAGAAGAAACTAAAAATCGAAGAGATGTCCGAGATTAACAAATTATTTGAGCTAGATGAAGAAGTTCTGTACAAGTTCAAGTTGCCATCTTTTGTGAATTTTGATGGAACCGGAAATCTTCATCTCCATGTAAAGCAGTATATCACTGCTATGCAGTCTGCCCAAGCTATTAAGGCTCAAACTCTAAGGTACTTCATGCTCTCATTAGACCCTGCTGTCCAAAATTGGTTCAATACCTTAGATGATGGAACACAAAAGTGTTGGGATTTGCTATACAAGGCCTTCATTTAGCAATATGGGTACAATGTCAAGTTGGAAGTTACCTTAATGGAAGTTGAGTCCATTAGGCAAAGGCCAAATGAGAATTTTGTGGACTATGTGAAAAGATGGAGAAATAAGGCTACTTTGCTCAAGAAAAGACCTGATGAATCTGATCAAATAAGGATGATCATGAGAGGCATCCTACCCAATCTCCATGAAACGATGTCTCATACACTCATCCGTGATTTCAAAGATCTTCTCCAAGCTGGTCTACAAATTGAAGAGTGGGAAAGAGAGAAAAATTGCTTTTCAATAAGAAGGAATAAGAAAGGGAATTATCAGCCTAGCCATCAAAGCACGCAAAAAGAAGTTGATATTAATGCGACTGGTCAAGGAAATAAAAGGCAATTCTCAGAATTGGGGAAACCTCTATCTTGGGTTTTTAGCAAGCTACAAAAGAAAAGGTTGTTACAACCATTAGCCCCTCGACCTTTGCCAAATCCTTTACCCCCAAAATTTGATGCTAAGGCTTTTTGTCAATTTCATCAGACTCAAGGACATGAGACTGATAGGTGTACCCGATTGAAGCATGAGATCCAAGATCTAATTGATAGTGGTAAGCTACCAGAGCCGGACAATCCCAATACCAAGAACAATCCTTTGCCTAAGTTTGGAAGAGTACCTCCACCGGCAACCTTCATGGTGGGAAAAGTATTGGAAGAAGATTTTGTTTTATCCTCTTTTCAAGATGGGAATGATGAAGATGTGAAAGGAGAAGAAACTTAATTCAATAAACTTTCCTTAGCTTGAATGTTGCTTTTCAATTTTACTTTCATTAATATTTAAAGTGGAACAATCTTGTTTTTCAAATTTAAAGTTGCTTGAATAAATTACTTTCATCAAAATTTTTGTTGGTCTTTGTTCATTTTGGCGCTCAACCAATGAGGAATCTAGCTTGATAATTTATGAATTAATATATCTATGCATCATGATTCGAATGACTTTACTAGATAAGGGAATTGCTCTATAGCATTGAGTTGTGTATGCTTACTTAGAGAGGGCTCCTGCATAATTACCTTTGTTTAGGTTCTAGTCAGTCTTAGAACATACTTTGACAAACTTTCGAGGCGAAATTGAACTCTGCTTATTTAAGAGAGAAATGATCTAGGCATTGTTTGACGAGCCAACAACTAGTATCCACCCAATTAAATATCAATCCCTAGTTGTCCCTTTGAGCCTTCACAAAATGTTAGCTTTCTTTTCATTGGCATATAACCCCAACAACCTACCCTGAGCTATTGTGATACTTTTGAAAAGTCTTATCATCACTAAGGTGAAGAGGCAAGAAGATCAAAAAAAGGAATGCATAGCCAAGACCATAAGGGTAGTTGAAGTTCTTAAGACCATGAAGATAGTTGAAGTTCTCAAGACCATAAGGGTAGTTGATGCTCTCAAGACCATGAGGGTAGTTGATGCTTTCAAGACCATAAGGGTAGTTGAAGTTTTCCTAATATCTCCAATATATCAAGACAACATCAGAGTAACAAATGATTCATCCCTGTTAAAGGAGATTTATGTTGCTCCACTCATCCATTATTGGAAGCCAAAGTCAGTACAAATAAGACAACTATGTTTGAGCTAGAACCAAAAAAGGAAAGAAAGAAAGAAAATAAAAGAAAGAAAATAAAAGAAAAGAAAAAAGAAGAAAACAAAAGAAGAAAGAAAAAGAAGAAAGAAAAAAAATAAAACCTAAAAAGGTGATTCAAAAAGCCAATGGAGGTCTCTTTTACCTAAAGTAGCAAAAGGCTTCCATTTGGGTTATAAGGAAATTTTGACTTGAATTGGTCCAACCCAACCAAAGATTCAAACAAAATTGGAGAAAAAAAGGAGGAAGATCATCCAGTTCTTGAAAGTTCTGTATTTGACAGTCCTATAAGGAAGAAGGACGAAATGATAAAATGCTCAAAGAAAGGGAAGAGTAAGAAAAATAAAAAGGAAAGAAAAGGTAGAAGAAGAAAAGAAGCAAATTTGGGTACCAAACTTTATGCAAGGGCAAAGATTGTTCCAATCAAGATCCAAATTAATGCCAAGAAGATAGAAGGAATTTGGAGTCTAGCAAGATTGCTTCCAATTGTCTAAAGTTCAAACAAGAAATTTGTAGTGTGAAGGTTTGTCCATTGTGTCACATCAGCCCCAACTTACAAATTGCTTTCATTTAACCAGTGTCCCTTATAGACCCCATTTCAAGCCTATCAAAGACCTGTTGATCTCTCTTGGTAGGTAGAGTCTATTAGTGGAGATAGTTTGGATAAGCATGCATATGAGTTAGACAGTATTTAAACTCAATGATACCTTTGGCCAAGTAATGTTTATGTGCCTATCTAAAGTGCAACAGTTCTTGCTTAAATAGAAATGATTCCCGAGTTTAGTATGGTAACTAGGGTTGTCATGTTATAGATATGTTAATTGGAAAATCAAGTCCTGAGGTACATTGACATTAATTTGGTAAAGCCAACATTTGATTTCAAAATCAAAATTCAAAAAAAAATTTTTGTCATACAAAGCCTTCAAGTTTAGGGAAGTATGTTGAACCTCCAAAGGACACATTGGGCAAAGGAAATGATTATTGGCAAGGTCATGAAGAAGCTATCAACTGACAAGCTGAAACATA
This sequence comes from Garcia nutans, assembly GCA_947685225.1. Lineage (NCBI taxonomy): Eukaryota > Viridiplantae > Streptophyta > Magnoliopsida > Malpighiales > Euphorbiaceae > Garcia > Garcia nutans. Next base: position 21,866,228 of record CANTUV010000017.1, read on the forward strand.
GTTTAAAAAGGATGTATCCCTGACTCTGCAACTTGGGATCTCCACCACTCGTGTTTTCAACATCTTGAAGATAAAAGCCACAAATGCAAAGCTTTCGATCATTCCAATGCAATACCTGAACGAGTATATGAAAGGAACCAATGAGAACACTTATGCTGAACACCTCAGTCTGTGAGTCGATGGATCGACTATAAGTATCATTCATGCATATCATACATACATGAGCATATCACATCGCAATTTCTTGTATTGTATTGTCTATTCTTTATCAAAGTGAACAGCAAATACCCTGCGAAGTAAAGAATCAAAAGAAGATATCAAATCAGGGGGGCATGGATAGCCTATTGCTTGAGAAGGTTCCAGTAATTTTGCAAAGAGAAGAAATACGTGCTTATGCGAAGAAATAGACGGCAAAAACATCAATCAAAGCTTGCATGGAAAAAAAATCTTTGGTTTGAGCCTACACATGGGGCAAAGTTTCTCCTTTTCAATTTTTTGAGTTTATATACCGAATATTTTCAAACTCACTTGTATTTTGCCACTCTGGGGGCAAGGAGAAGATATGAGGGCCAGCTAAAAAAAGCTGAATTTTTGCGAAAGGAAGAACAAAAGAATGGAACAACAAGTTAAGCCAGAATCCTCAACTGATAAAAGGTCAATCAAATCGAATTCAATCTCGAGTCAAAGTATCCCAATCCAAATCCAATTTAGGATCGAGTATTCAAATCCAGTTTAGGATCAAGTATCCAAACCCAATTTAGGATCGAATATCCAAATCCAGTTAGGATCAAGTATCCAAATCTAGTTAGAATCGAGTATTCCAATCCAGTTTAGGATCGAGTATCCGAATCCAGTTTAGAATAGAGTATCAAAATCTAGTTACGATCGAGTATCCAAATCCAGTTTAAGATCGAGTATCCAAACCCAATTTAGGATCCAATATCCAAATCTAGTTAGGATCGAGTATCCAAATCCAGTTAGGATCGAGTATCCCAATCCAATTTAGGATCGAGTATTCAAATCCAATTAGGATCGAGTATCCAAATCCAGTTAGGATCGAGTATCCGAATCCAGTTTAGAATCGAGTATCCAAATCTAGTTAGGATCGAGTATCCAAATCTAGTTAGGATCGAGTATCCCAATCCAAATTAGGATCAAGTATCAAAATCCAATTAGGATCGAGTATCCAAATCCAGTTTAGGATCGAGAATCCAAATCCAGTTTAGGATCGAGTATCCAAGTCTAGTTTAGGATCGAGCATCCAAATCTCTCGGGTCCAGAACCCAAAACCTCAACCATCTCAAAATTTAAGTCTTATTGCTTTTCACTCTCCTTTGCTAAAGTCTCAGATCGTTCAAGCAAGGGGCAAACTGTAGACCCTTAATTTTTGACCCAGTCCGGTCCAATATATTTTAATAGTCCAAAATAATTTTTGTGTTATCTTAATTGAATAACATTTGTCTTAGTATTTAGTTTTTATAATTAATAAAAAATAAAAAATAATAATAATAAATAAATAAATAAAAATAAAAATCGGCGACGGAAAAATCGAAGATGAAAAAATTCATCGCAGAAAAGCATGTTGAAGAAATGGCCCGCAGCCAGTTTCGCTCCTGCATCCCGCAAGTTCCCACGGCAGTTTTTTTTGCCAGTGAAATTTTTCTGACTCAATTTTTTTTGAAACCAAATTTAATTTTGTTTCAGTTTCCTTTTCTTAATTAATGTTAGATTTCGTAAACAATTAAGATTAATCATCGAAATTTTCTATAAATAAGACTAAAAACAACACAGAATAGGGGGACAATCGATCGGAGGAAAAACTTTGAAAGGAAATCGGATTTTAAAAAATTCTTTCTAGCAGTGAAATCAATCAAACTTTTTAAGAGAAGAATAAGCAACCAAACAATCAATCCATCAAAGGCAGCCATCTTGCCTTTGTTCTTGTTCATCCAAGAAGTAATTTTTGGTGGAACCAACAAACGAATGTATGAATATCTAATCTCTTTTCCTTACAGTAGCATCAATCATCCAATTGTTTCTTTTGATACTAAAATCCTTAATTCGTTTCTTTGTTTTCCAAAAGTCTTAAAATTGTTATTTCTGTTTCTTCAAAATCTTAAAACCCTAATCTACTTTCCAACTTTTCAAAACCTTAAATCGTTTCATTAATTTACCAAAACCCTAATCTGCTTTCCAATTTTCCAAACTCTAAATTGAATCCTTTTCTTTCCAAAAACCCTAAAAAATATATTTTCTGTTTCTATAAACCTTAAATCATTTTTCTTATTTTCAAAAGAGTTTAAAAACCCTAAACTATTTTCTTCAACTTCAAAACCAAAGACAGTAACCCTAGTAAACCCCAAACTAAGTTTCCAAAACCCTAATCCTTAAAACCTTAAAACCTTATAAACCTAAATATTAAAATTCAACACAGTAAGCCTAAAAATAACAATTCAGTAGCTAATAATCATAAACTTAATGTTCTAAAGTATCTAAACCCTAATTCCATGATTTTACCCCTCAAACCCTAATTTGATCAATCAAAGAACCTTACTAATTTCTTAAATTATAAAACCCTAATCCATTTCAATTCTCTTAAAACATCCAGTAGCATTATTCTTTTAAAAATAACATTAGTTTTTTCCAATTTCAAAACCCTATTTTCTAAATTCTAAACCCTAAAATCTTAATTTTTAACACAAAAACCTATAATTCTAGAAGCCAATTTCCAAAATTATCTACAGCTAACCGGCTAGCGGGACCGCAGTATGGGCTCGTTGAAGGGGTCAATATTCATTTGTGTATTATGAGTCTGCGTATTTAACTTTCCTTTTTTCAAAGCCCTAATTTTGTAACTAAAATTCTAAAATCCTATTTTAAGATGCGAACCCTAAATTATATATTTATTGCTTTATTTAATTTTAGATTTGATTATATAGTTTGTTATATGCTTTGATGGATGATTTATTTAATTTCAATGCTTAATTTATTTAATTTATCATGGATGAATGTTTATTATATATTTTGATTGATGTTTAATATCTTTGATGAATGATGAATGGTTATTTACTTTTATCGATGTATTTTTTATTTCCCAATATTGTAAGAGGTATGTTTCCACTTTGTGGGTACCTCATTAGTTAAATATCATGTAATTTAAATAAGCTTTTATATTTTAAACCAATGTAAAGGGCATGTTTGTACCTTTTGGTGGGTGTCCTATTAGTTTAAACATGGATGATGTAAGGGCATGTTTCCATCCTCGGATGGGTGTCCATTTATTTGTTTTGCTTGGACATTGCTTTGGTTTTATTATAACCATGCTTTATTTCAATTGTTGCATGTAATATAGATAATATTTGTAACACCCCCATACCCTATATAAGTACTGTACATATATCTAGTATATATACAATACGTATATAAAGTATAAGAATGTCACTTTTTGTTTCAATTTAAAAAAAAACCTGTAACCAATTTCAAGAAATATTATATTAATTTAAAGAACATTTACAAAAGTCATTATTCTTATCAAAAATCCAACATAATAATATTACATATGTATGCATCACCTTCTAGTTGGTCTCGAGACACCCATAATCTTCTCGTGGCATAACCAATGGACTTCCAAATCATCTGCATGATTTCCTGCGCGATTACACAACCGCGCTAAGCCCGAGAGCTTAGTAGTACAAATAAATAAATAATAAAATATACTTTACGAAAGAATCATACCTCATTCTTTAAGCATTATTTTATTTTATTGTTCTCTTACCACATTTTCCTTTCTCAATGTATTCTTCATATATTCACATTAATCTCATAATTTAGATACATAATAACATAGAACTTTCACAATACAATACTTACCCTTTTTATCTCATATACATATACATATACATCATTTCAACAAAACACCATTCAATGACCTATCCAAACCTTCATGAAAACAATTTTCACAAATTCCACATGCATATACATTTTATACATCATACAACATTTTCATAAATTCATATCTCAACAAAGCTCCTCAAGCCATATTCACTTTCAATACAACAATACACACATTATAAAAACCATACTTCATAACATTATTTAATTCACAATTCATCAATCATGAATCACACCTTCAACAAAGGTAATCATAGATTTCATTACTCATTTATTTCAACATTTGAATATCACATTGGCAACAAAGACAGACTCGGGCCCAAACAACACACTAATATGCCATTCAATTTTCAGAGTTAATGCTTTGGTTTTGTTATCACATTTATCAATATCATATACCCAACTAGGCTTCAAGGATTAGGTTCAACCAAGCTTCAAGGGGAGCAAAGCATGCTAAGCTTCAACCCAACTTGGCTTCAAGAATCAATCCAACCTAGCTTCAAGGGTGGTAACATCTCAATTAGGCTTCAAGGATTCAATCCAACCTAACTTCAAGAGATTGTTACACTTATTAGGCATGCCACCAACAACAAACTCTGAAAATGGAATAACACATTAGCTATACAATTCATTTATCAATTTCATTCTCAATTGAATTATCACAACCAATAACAATGGCTTCACATTTCCTTTGAATCCTCATAGTCAATAACAATGACTTCACATTTCATTTGAATCATCATAGCCAATCACTTCATCATATCCTTCATATTATATATATATAGCATCATTGATATAACATCACCAATTACATTATTCACATACCACATTACAAGTCACAAGGTTCACAATACATAAGACGTAGCATGGTTCATATAGTATCAACATTATCCTCAAATCATATTGATCAATTCATCACTCAAGTATACATAATCAATGACATTGCACATACTTTTTCATTGATCATTATATCTTCTACATTTCTTATATCATCATTGATATATAAATAACAATTTACATTATTCATGTATTTAGAATCTTTCATATTCATTTGGTTGGATCATTATTGTTTTAAGTGTTTTTAGGTACACAAGACATTTGAAGATCCAACAATGTATGAATAACAAATAACAAACACAAAAGTTAACACCCTCAAGGGACACGGCCAGGCTTGTGGCCGTGTCTCCCAACACAAACATCAAGTAGCCAACACACTCAAGGGACACGGCCAAGCTTGTGGCCGTGTCTCTCAACACAAATCAAACCAAGGCAGACACGGGCAAGGGAACATGGCCGTGTCTATCAACAAAATTCAGGCAGTAGCAAACTCAGGCAAGGAACACGGCCAAGCCAGTGGCCGTGTCTCTCCAAAACTCATCCAACACGGCCAAGTTTGCCCTAACTTGGCCGTGTCTCATACAACTTGGCCGTGTTCTTCAATGATTCAAAAACCAAATACTTCAAAACTCATCCAAGCCCTTCAAAATTCACATCACAACACTTTTAATCATCATCTTTGTTATATTTATCAATTTTCTATCACCTTAACATTTATATAACTTCATTATAGCATCATACTAAACAAAATATATATACATCACTATAATCAATTACTCAAAGTACCAATTCATTTATTCAAAACCCTAATTCAACCATTCATCATCACCCTCACAATTTCCCCAACTTATCATCACTTAAATACCAAGTTAACACCTTTACACACTTCAATCTTTCATTATCATCATCTCACAAACCACTTATATCAAACATAACCTCAATCAAGAGAAATCAAAACAAGAAGATGAAAACTTATATATATATATAATCACAAAAATTAACTTCAAGAAATGAGTACTTACATGAATAGCTTGCCAAATCTTCAACTCCACTTGCAAATCTCTTGATCTCCTTTAGTCTTTGGTGTAAATTGAAGCAAAATCATCTTTCTCTCTCTAGCTTCTCTCTCTCTCTCTCTCGTGCACTAAGAAGAAAACGAAGAAGAAGAAGAAGAATGAATCTTCTTTCTTCGTTCTCATCCAATATATATATATATATATAATAATAATAATAATAATAATAATAATAACAATAACAATAATAATAATAATAATAATAATAATAATAATAATAATAATAACATTAGGACACTTAAATCTCCACCACACACACAATTCCTATTGACTTTCTTCATCTTTTTCTCTTTTTGTCCTTATCATCATTATTATTATTCATTAATTATACAAATATATATATATATACAACACACTTTTCCTACACCATTCTACACATCATGTATATGTGATGTATATGTGGTTATATGTATATGTCATATATTTTGCATTTATTTTTCCTACATCTTCTCTTCACTTCTCTTCTCTTTCCCTTCAATACACACATTGAATCCAAATACAACAATAACCCCAACACTTTTAGGGTATAATATGGGATATTACAATTCTCTCCCCCTTAAATAATTTCGTCCTCGAAATTATCCAACATAAGAACAACCCATGTAGCACAAATCACCATCTTAACTTCCATACAAAGATAATCGTATCTTACATTATAATTTTATCAAATCACATAACTTCTACTCTCCCCCTTAGGAATAATCATCTTCTCTGAATTTCACAATTCATCATTGTATAGATATATATATATATATATCTTTATATCTTATTACTATCTCAACAAAGTAATCAATATAACTCATTTCATTTCCTATAAATTTTATCTTTGTACTTGAGTCAGATTATCACTGTACCTCTTTATAGATATTTTCTTAACTTTAACCTCTAAAGTCATTATTCAATTCTTACAATCACTTTCAAAATAACATTTACCATACCTCAATGGATAACAATATCCTTACTTCCTTTAACTTGCTTCTCACTTACTATAAATATTAATACAATACTCTTAAACTTACTTAACAGATGAACAATATTTCCTTTTTCTCACCATGTACAATTGATATAATTCAATTTATTATGTTCATTTATAAGCCAAAACATTACATCATACACATTACCATTTAAATTTAGTACTCCCAATACAATTGTACATATTAAATCTCAATATAGACTTGCAACTTTAGCGAAACCTAGATCAATCGATCTATCTATCACAATATACTAACATTTCAAACTTATTCGATTTAAATCAACAATCAACTTATCAAAATTTTTCATTGAATTTCACCATATATACATAATAATATAACCTAATTCCATTAGGTCAAACTTATATTCAAATTCTGATCTTTTCAGATTCATATATTCAATCAATAAGAATCATGCTTATACATATACATTTCATTATTTTAATAATGATATCATCATTTCTCATACTCATTCAAAGTTTATCAATATAGCCAACAACTGTAATTTTATAAATGAATTTTTCCCCAACTAGGTCGGTAGTCTAAGTTCAATTGACCAACACACTGGGTCCGCATGGTTCCGCAGGAGGCAGATAGGTCTGTTCATTTATCTTTTCACAATTCATTACTCATAATCAATTAGGCACTATATCTCACTTATTATTCATTTCTAACATCATTGCCAACAATCATGGTTTTTTTCATCAAATTAAAATAGTATACACATATATCATTAACTATATTGAACATCTCATTATTCCATCATATCATCTAGACATGCTTCAATCATATCTTTTAACCATGATCTTAGAAACATAGTTATCAATCTCACCAAAATTTTACTATAGTTATATCATCTCAGCTCTAAATCTGAAGATATTAAAACTAACCAACAAATCACACTAACTAAATCATATGACCATGATATATTAACAATCACACTTGGGATTTGTAAATCAATATCGTTCTTCTATCATTCGATTTCCAGTCTTTACGACTATAATGCTAGATTGTATCACAAACAATTATATATATTCTTCAAATTTTTATTACACCAAGAATTAACACATTTTAATTCCATCCCAAAACAGTTTGCTTTTGATTATTTAATCATCATTAACCTAACTTATGTTCAATGATATTACCTTTAACATTTCCTATGCCCAACCTTCAATCAGATACAAATCTTACACAAGTTTCATTCATTACTCCATTTCCAATCCATCTCTTCTAAAAATTTCAAATACATAATTCTTTCCTTACAATTTCTTATTATACACTTATATATAAAATTCTTCCACACACAAATACTTTGAGTTCCAAACATCTTACGATAGCCTCATTTAGTTATTGCTATAACAATTTCACTGTTAAATATTACCCAGGTCCATTCTCACTTCTAATACCATTAAACATGTAATGGTATAAAATAATAAACATATTATATACACCTTCATAGGTCACACTTATAGTGTGATTCACCTCCCACCTTTCTTACATATAACTATTACATTCATGTCGAAAAGTTCATTTCACAAATCCTTTTTATATAAACACATAATTATGCAATTTATTAAATTTCCCTTTTTCATATAGTTTATACAAATTTAATATTTATCACTTTCCTTTGACTATTATCATTCTCATTTGTTTATCATAACTTAAGTTATTCATTAACTTCGATAAATATATACACTCTACTTATAATATTATTTCACAAGGAGCTTAATCACATTTCCAATGTGATATTTCTCTCACATTTATTTATAAATATCTTTAACACATCTTTCATATTCATTTCCATTCTTTCCAATCAAATTACTTTAAGTAACTTATTTTCTTTTGCTCAATTCCTTTTCTTTCATTCCAAACCAAATTTTCTTACTATCAATCACATCTCCCAATTCATAATACTTTCATGAGCACCAATATTCATTTCACATATATCTCATGTATTAAATACATTAAACTATTAATATTTAATTGATCTTTATCCACATTCCATTAAAACTATAAATGTCCTACTTACTAATTTACTTAAACTTCAATTTATTCATCTCATTCTCTTAATATCAATTTTAAAACATCTTATATGTATATACCACAAAGCAACATCATAACATATATGTTTCACAATTATTAAGCTCATTCCAAAAATCTAAATATCACATATCTCCACCATTAACATGAGCTTTCACCATATTCAAGCATATCACATTTCTAATATTGAAACCACCATATTTGCATTAAAATAACAATACAAACAACACCCATATCACTTCGTACTTAACCAACATCATCTCCTTTTCTTTTAAACAACACCTTAACTTTACATATCCACACCTTAAATTATCACACCTAATCTATACCAATCAACTCATTCAATATTTCATTGTACTCTTTGCATTTACATAATATATCTTTCCATATTACCCCATCCATCAATATTTCCTCTTTCTATAAATCCAAACATAAAGTTTATTAGAAAGAGATTCAAATAATAAAGGAAAGATTACATACTTTAATCTAAATTTTTTTTTTAAACTCAATTACAATAATAATAATAATAATAATAATAATAATAATAATAACAATAATAACAATAACAATAATAATAATAATAATAATAATAATAATAATAATAACATTAGGACACTTAAATCTCCACCACACACACAATTCCTTTTGACTTTCTTCATCTTTTTCTCTTTTTGTCCTTATCATCATTATTATTATTCATTAATTATACAAATATATATATATATACAACACACTTTTCCTACACCATTCTATACATCATGTATATGTGATGTATATGTGGTTATATGTATATGTCATATATTTTGCATTTATTTTTCCTACATCTTCTCTTCACTTCTCTTCTCTTTCCCTTCAATACACACATTGAATCCAAATACAACAATAACCCCAACACTTTTAGGGTATAATATGGGATATTATAATATTATTATATTTAAGAATTTTATAATATTAAGACCTGTAAAGGAGGCCGGTTCCAATGAACCGAGCGTTTTGGTGGTGTTGGGCCATTTCTCACCTTCCCCACACGTACCCAACTTTCCAAACCCATTGGGGGGTTGGGGATTCCTTAGGAATCGAGTCATCCACCCCTTTCTTTTTTCCCGACCCGTCCGGGTGGAGATTCCATTTTCTCCGAACTTAGGTCCGTGTTCTCTAAGGCCCCGAGCCTAAACAGTGCTGAAGTTGCAAGAACCATTCCACCGGGAGTGGGGTGAAAATCCCAGCTCATAGGTAGTGCTGAGAGTGTAGCTCCTGTTGAGGGTAGAGATGGAGCTAGGGTTGAGATAGCTTAAGAGGCACCTGCTTCTGTGCCTGAGAGACCAGCAGCTGATGAGATTCTGCCGGTTTGGTTATGGCATATGGTAGAATTGTTGAGGCAAGCTCCAGTGCAGTAGCTGCCACCACAACTGCAGCCGCAAGTACTGGTGAGGCAGTATGATAAATTGAGGAAGTTCAGAGCTGAGGACTTCTTTTATACTATAGATCCTGTAGTAGCTGAACAGTGGTTAGATAGAGTTCAGAGGGTATTCATCCAGCTACAAGCTACTCCTGAAGAGAAGTTTGATTATGCCAGATCTCTTCTATAGAGAGATGCATATGATTGGTGGAAGACGGTTCCACATGCGATGGATGATCCTCCTACCCTGACTTAAGGTGATTTTCTGCGGGAGTTTGAGCAGAAGTATACTGTTGTAGCCTTAGCCTCACTATCTGCAAGTGCACAGATCGTTAACAAGTAATATAATGATGAGTAGAGTATCGTTCCCATGAGGAGGTTAATTCTAAGTACCAAATAATTAAACTGATTAATATTTGGATAACCAAATTCAATTTTATGATTTAACTAACTAAAATGACAATAAATCAAGAATAAATTTCTAATAATTTAAGACTTAGGGTTTAGTCACCTTTATTGATTTATCATGGATTTTCTAAGGTATCAATTTAATTAAGTCTTCCTTTGATTAATGGTTGGATTCTCCTAAATTAAGTTCAAGTCTCTCTCAAGTACTAGAACCAATATCGACTTTAATCCTTATGTCTACTCTCGTGATCATAAGTAATTAAATCAATTCATTAAGTTTTATGAGAATATTGAATCAACCTCTTAAGGGTTTAACCTTATCTCCAAGTGAGAAACTTACTTAAGATTGTTATCTCCTTGGACTAATGTCATGCTTCCACTCTTGCTCCATCACACAACATCTCAAATCAATTAATCATTGGCCAGATAATCAAAGCATTAAGATTAAAGACAACAAAATAATCAAAGGATAACTAAATCAACCAAATAGACATTTATTTCTCCATGATAAATTCAATTAAAGGGACCAACCATAAAAAGGATTAGTTCTTCATTATTGAAATAAAAGCATTACAAATATTAAAAATGGTAAATGAAGACATAATTAAAAAGGAACAAGAAATATCAAACTCTATTTCTTTGAAGAAGATCTTGACATGGATCTTCCTTGAAGCAGAATTTCACACTTCTAAACTAAATTTATTTGGATGAATCTAATCTAATCTATTGCATCCCTCGTACCTTAGAGGAAGTGTGTTTAAATAGAGTGTTTGGAAGCTTCTTTTATGGGGAAAAACTGAAAAGGTTAGGCCACATCTGTTTGGTTCACCACCAACGCAATTGTTTGCTCAAAGTCATGATTTTCGAGCCCATGGTCATGGCTTTTGAGTGCCACGGTCGTGGCTTGAGTTGGTTTGGTCGGTTTGAGCACTTTAGAGCTGTAAAATGGTCGGTCTGGAAGGCCACGGTCATGGCTTTTCAATGCCATGGTCGTGGCATTGAAGTTGAAACTGCCAACTTGATTTTTCTTCTCTTTCTTGGCTCGGACAGTAGAGAAATCAATCCCATGGTTGTGTCTTTTGAGTGCCACAGTTGTGGCTTTCAATATGCTTCTAAATATGCAAAATCTCTTCAAAACAGAGCCAAAATCCATGCCACAGTCGTGGCCTTTTAGGCCCACGGTCATGTCTTTCCAAATGCTTCTGCCTTTGCAATTCTGTCATTGAAAAACATGGACAGCTTCAAATGAAATCCCATGGCCATGGCTTTTTGACAGCTTTGGCCCTGGGATTCAAAACGACTCTAGACCACTTGATTTCTCATCTTTAATTCCATTTTCAAGTTCAAAATCATGTATCATGATTTATAAGACCATGTAAATTCATTATTTTCCACTTTTGAGCTTCATTTGACCTCCTTTCCATTTTTCCATGATTTTAAACCAAAATAAGCTTTTTCCTCATACTTGCAACTCTATTCTTGAAATGATGAATATTCTAGCTTTCACAATAAAGATTGATCAAATTCAATTGATAACAATAAAAATATAACTAGAATAATTATTAAATTATGTGCAATATATAGTCCTATCATATACTTCGAGCGAGTATAAAGATGCAAAAAAGATAGAGTTTCTAAGTCTGAGACAGGATAACCGGACAGTGATAGAGTATGAAATTGAGTTTATCCAGTTGAGTCATTATGCCTCTGGAATTATTTCAAATGAGATAGACCGGTGTAGGATATTTGAGGAGGGGTTGAGACCCTTTATCATGTGTATTATCGTAGGCTCCCGGTATCAGAATTTTTCCCAGCTAGTTGCAGCTGCCAGGAGTGTTGAGAGAGCACAGGGTATTGTAGCAGCTGCTACTAAGGAGGAGATTAGAGTTAGGAGACCCCAGTTTGAGGCAGGGTCTTCATATGCAAAGAGAGGATGAGAAGGTCATTTTCAGAGGTTTAGTAGGGGCCAGAAGCAGCCTGGTAGGTTAGTACCACATCAGAGGCAAAGATCAAGACCTACTATTTCTATGGGTAGTACACTAACCCAGTGGCTTAAAGGTCTGCTCCACCTACTTGTGTTTAATATGGTAGAGCACATGGAGGTGATTGTTGGTGTAGAGGTACTTTGGGAGTGTGTTTCAGATATGGGTCACCAAATCATTTTGTCAGAGATTGTTCGGAGCCACCAGAGGATAGACAGGCATATTCTGCAGTTTCTTGACCTAGTGTTAGAGGAGGTCATAGTGGCAGAGGTTTTAGTAGAGGTGGTCGACCTGGGTTTAGTCAGAGAGGAGGCTTTACATCCATAGGCAGTAGGCCAGATGAGGCAGGGCCATCACAGTGAGTGTATGTGATGCAGAGGCAGCCGGATGCTTCAGCCGTCATTACGGGTACATTTTCTTTATTTGGTATTTCAGTTCTTGCTCTAATAGATCCTGGATCTACGCATTCATACATAAGTGCATCCATCTTGCCTATGTCTGAATTGCATTTTGAGTCCCTAGGATTTGATATTTTGGTGACAAATCCTTTAGGGTATAGTGTTGTGGTGAGTAAGGTGCACCGAGATAGCCCAGTTGTTGTTCAGGATGAGGAGTTTCTCGGTGATTTGATTGAGATGCCTTTAAAGGAGTATGATTTTATCTTAGGCATGGATTGGTTATCTAGGCATGGGGCTGTGGTGGATTTTCAGAATAAGTGTGTTACCCTTAGAACCGGTGATGGTAGGAGTGTGATGATATCTAGTAAGCAGAGACATCTTGTATCCATGTTTGTTTCAGCTGTTGCAGCTAGGAGGATAATTCAAAAAGGGTGTGATGCTTATCTTTCTCATGTTGTAGATACTAGAGTAGTGGGTTCTCAACTTGATAGTGTACCCACAGTTGTTGAATTCCCAGATTTTTTTCCTAAAGAGTTGCCAGGGATACCCCCTGAGAGAGAAGTGGAGTTTGGTATCGATTTGTTGCCTGGTACAACTCCTATCTCTATTACTCCCTATCGAATGGCACCTGCTAAGTTGAGAGAGTTGAAGGTGCAGTTGCAGGAGTTGTAGGATAAAGGGTTTATTGGGCCTAGTATGTCTCCATGGGGAGCACCCATTTTGTTTGTGAAGAAGAAGGATGGTACTTTAAGACTGTACATTGATTATCGGCAGTTGAATAAAGTGACCATCAAGAATAAGTATCCTTTGCCTAAGATAGATGATATCTTTGATCAGTTGAAAAGAGCAACGATTTTCTCTAAGATTGATCTAAGATCAGGGTACCATCAGTTGAGAATCAGAGAGGAAGATATACCCAAGATAGCTTTTTGTACAAGGTATGGACATTATTAATTTTGGTGATGCCTTTTGTGTTGAAGAATGCACCAGTAGCTTTTATGGATTTGATGAACGGGGTGTTTAGACCCTATCTATATCAGTTTGTAGTGGTTTTTATCGATGATATTTTAGTGTATTAGCATAATAGGGAGGATCATGACAAGCATTTGCGGATTGTATTGCAGACTTTAAGAGAGAAGCAGTTGTATGCTAAGCTGTCTAAATGTGAGTTTTGGCTTGATCAAGTGACTTTTCTTGCCATGTAGTTTCAGCAGATGGTATTAGAGTTGATCCAAGTAAAGTTGAAGCTATTTGGAATTGGAGTCCACCGAAGACAGTGACTGAGGTTAGAAGTTTTCTGAGTTTGGCAAGCTATTATCGACGGTTTGTGAAGGGTTTTTCTTTGATAGCTACTCCACTCACTAGATTGCTTTAGAAGGGAGTTAGGTTCGTGTGGACAGAGTAGTGTTAAGCAAGCTTTAAGTAGTTGAAGGAGATGTTGACTCAAGCTCCTGTTCTTACTTTGCCTGTGAAAGGTAAACCATATGTGATTTGCAATGACACTTAACATAGTGGTTTAGGTTGTGTTTTGATTCAGGATAGTAGAGTCATAGCTTATGCTTTGCGACAATTGAAGCTGCATGAGCTTAATTACCCGACGAATGATTTGGAGTTGGCAGCCATAGTTTTTGCTTTGAAGATTTGGCGACATTCCTTATATAGGGAGAAGTGTTTCATTTATACGGATCATAAGAGTTTAAAATACTTGGGTGTTCAGAGAGAGCTGAATCTTCTGCAAAGATGGTGGTTGGAGTTGATTAAAGACTATGAGTGATTGATTGATTATCACCCTAGTAAGGCAAATGTTGTTGCCGATGCCTTGAGTCGGAAGTCTTTGGCAGGTTTGACTGCTTATTCGCTCTCGTTGCTTGTTGAGTTGAAAGAGTTGCATGCTAGTTTTGAATCATGTAATGATGGTAATTTGTTGGCTCAGTTGCAGTTGAGGCCAATCTTTTTGGATCATATTAGAGAGTCTTAATTGGCAGATGAGAAAATTCAGAAAGTTGTTTTGGATTGTATTTTTCCTTTTTGGATTGCAGTTGAGGCCATTTTTCCTTTCTGGCTCACAGAGGATGCTCGATGAACAAAATAAAAAAAATTGTAAGAGGAATTGGCTACCAATTGTCAAGAGCTAGATGCTAGCTGCCAAAGTGCTGCATAAGGGTTTGATTTTTGAATACTAGAGCTTTATAATATTTAGGGTATAAGTAAACTAGGGTTTTAGAATTATTTTACTTACTATAAGGAGCTTTCAAATTATTTTAATAGTTGATTTTTAGCAAATATTTATATAGAATGGAGCTACTGGATATTTAAATTAAATGATCATGCATTAAAAATCAATTGAAGTTACTTTGTATGAAGAACAAGCAATATCATCAAATCATGCTAAGTTTAAATGGATTTAATTTAGAAGATGTACCTTTGTTGTTGATTCCACCAATAATTAAAGGTTGATTGAAGACTTTTGCTTGCACCGGTTGTTTGTTGGTTGAATAAAATCAAGATAGTATTGAGCCACTGCCTTGATAAGATTTGGTGTTTTTCCCTCTTTCTTTGGCTGCTAGGATTTTTATTTTTCTTGCCTTTTTGCTCTGCCATTCCAAAGTCAAAAAGTCCAAGTCCCACTTTCTAATCTTCAAATCCTTTATTTATAGGCAACTAATAAAACCTAGTCCTTAATTATTAAGGAAATATTTAAAACCATTAGAATTAAATAAGGTTTTTGCAAAATTGCCCGTGGGCATGGGCTACGAGTGCTGTGGGCTTGGATCATGTCTTCTGTGGCAAATTGGCTAAGCCAATTCACCCCAGGCAAGATCTGGGATGAATTGCATGGCCAATTTGCCCCAGGCAAGAGCCTATGGCGAATAATTTATTATCTAATCCAATTTTGGGTTAGACCGAATTGATTTGGGATTTTAAGACTGTATCATACCCATTTTAGGCTTTTAAAATGAAACTAACCTTGAATTGGGCTTTTAAAATCGGAACGGACTAGGTTTAATCTTTTTGAATCTATTTTGGCCTTTTAATTAGATATAAATTTAATCTGAGCCAAAATTAAGGGCGCCCCCTGCTTAAACGATTTGAAACTTTAGCAGAAGATAGTGGAAATCAACATGACTTTGTGCTGATCTTTGATGAGGATGGATTCTTGACCCGAGGTTGATTGGGTTCTGAACCCTAAATAACTTATGGACTCAAAAACGATTTGAGTTCTGGACCTGAAATGAGTTCTGGACTAAAAAAATATTTGGGTTTTGGAGCCAGAATGAGTTTTGGACTCGAAAAAGATTTAGGTTATGGACTCAAAAAAGATTTGGGTTCTTGACCTGGATTAGTTTTGGGATCTGGAACCAAGCTGGTTTGGGTGCTAAACCCAAATTGGTTTGGGGTTCTAGACCTGTAATGAGTTTTGGACTTGAAAAAATTGATTAGGGTTCTGGATCAAAAAAAGATATGGGTTTTGGACCCATAATGAGTCCTGGACTCGAAAAAGATTTGGGTTCTGGACCTGAGTAGGTTTCGGTGCTGGACCTGGATTTGTTTGATTAACTTTCTGTCAATTAGAGATTTTTGGCTTTCTTCTAGCAAATAAATTTTAGCTCTTCAAGCTAATTGATCTTCTATTATGGCTTTCTTCTAGCCATTTGCTCCATTCTTTAATGGATCGACTTTACCTCTTCTAGCTGGACTGGCCTTCTGTCACCTTGGAATTTTTCTTTCTTCTAGCCGGTTATTCCATTCTTCAATGGATTGTGGGTCTTTGCCCTAAAAATGGATCAACATCCTTAGAGATCGAATCTTCATCCTTAGACATTGAGTCTTCACCATTCAAAATGGATCTTCATCCTTTGGAGATCGGGTCTTTAGCCTTCAAAATGGATCTTAATCCTTGGACCTTGGATCTTCATCCTTGGTCATCGGTCTTCACCTTCAAAATGAATCTTCATCCTTTTGAGATTAGGTCTTCACCCTTTAAAATGGATCTTCATCCTTGGACATCGGGTCTTCACACTTCAACATGGATCTTCATCCTTTTGACACGGGTCTTAACCCTTCAAAATGGATTTTTGTCCTTTAGAGATCGAGTCTTAACCCTTTAAAATGGATCTTCATCCTTGGACATTGGATTGGGCCTTCACCCTTCAAATTGGATCTTCATCCTTTGGACATCGGGTCTTCACCATTCAAATTGGATCTTCATCCTTTGGACATAGGGTCTTCACCCTTCAAAATGGATCTTCATCCTTTGGAAATTGGGTCTTCACCCTTCAAAATGTATCTTCAACCTTTGGAGATTTGTCCTATACAGGCTTGAGCTCTTCTAGCTAGAGTAATCATTTATCTTTTGCATCTTCATTCTTTTGAGAGTTCTAATTTTCTTCTTTTTCCATTCTCTTTGTTCTTGCTTTTGCAAAAAATTCATCTATTTCTTAGCTAGCCCTTATATCCTCTCTTTGCTCCTTGCATGGCAAAATATTTAAAAGTGAGTCTGAAAATATTTTGTACATGCATAAACTCAAAAATTTAAAAGAGGAAGTTTTGCCTCATGTGTATGCTCAAACCAATTATTTCTTTTTCCCATGCAGGATCTAATTGATGTTTGTGTGCTGTCTGGTTCCTTGCATGAGTATGCACCTCTATTTTTATAAAGTGACTAGATCTTCCTCAAGGAATGTGCCTTCCATGTCCCCTGATTTCACATCTGCTTCTCATTATGTGCTTCATAGAGTATCTGTTGTTCACTTTGACAAAGAATAGATAATAGAAGAGAAAAATGCAGTGTGATATGCTTATGTATGCATGATATGCATGGATGATACTTACAGTGGTTCCATCGACTCATAGACCGAGGTCCTCACCTAAAGTGTTCTCATTCGTTCCTTCCAGGTGCTCATTTAGATCTTGTATTGGAACAACAAAAGGGTTCACATTTATGGATTTTTATCTTCAAGATACTGAAAACATGAGTAGAGGAGGCCCCAAACATGGTAGCCAAAGAGAGGGGAGATATCTTTTTGGTTGATAACTGCTTCATGATATGACCTTGCTAGTAATCATTTATTTTGCCCAGTGTGCCCTTCGAGGTTCGACGGTTCAACTTACTTCCCTTAACTTGAAGGCCCTGTATGACAAAAACACTTTTTTTAAATCTTAAAATCATATTTTTGCTTTATCAAATCAGTGTCATTATATCTCAAGACTCAATTTTACAAATTAACATATCTATAACATAACAATCCTAGTTACCATACTAAACTCGAGAGTCATTTCTATTTGGGTAAGAACTGTTGCACTTCAGATATGCACATATACATTACTTGGCCAAAGGTCTCATTGAGTTTGAATATTGGCTATCTCATATGCATGCTTATTCAAACTATCTCCACTAATAGACTCTACCTACCAAGAGAGATCAATAGGTCTTTAATGGGCTTAAAACGGGGTTAATAAGGGATATGGGTTAAAAGAAAGCCATCTTTGAGCTGAGTTGATGTAACACTGCTAACAAATCTTTATACTATAATCTTCTGTTGGAGCCATAGGTAGTTGGGAGCAATCTTGCTAGACTTCAATTTCCTTCGATCTCCTTGAAAAAAATATAGAACTGATTAAGACGATTTTCATCTTTTCCTTTTGCTTTTGCACAAACTCATGACCCATTTTTTCCTTTTTTCATTTTTTTTCATTTTTTCCTCTTTTTTTTCCTTTTCTTTTCTGCATTTTTTTTAGTGTTGGGTCCTAGATCCAAAAGAATTCTCTTTCTTGCATCATTCTATACTTTTGTTTATGGATCAGTGGAATAGAGTGAGTCTTATTGCAATAATGATAAAGCATTTGTTGTCATGATGTCATCTCAGTGAATTGGAGATATCAGGTCTAATATTAGGTGAACTTCAACTACCTGTATGGTCTTGACTATGCATTCCTTTCTTTGATCTTCTTGCATCTTCACCTTAATGATCATAAGACTTGTCAAAAGGGTAACAATAGCTCAGGGAAGGTCATTGGGCTTATAAGTCAATAAAGAGAAAGTTGAAATCTTATGAAGGCTCAATGGGATAACTAGGGATTGATATTTAATTAGGTGGATACTAGTTGTTTGCTTATCAAGCAATGACTAGATCATCTCTCCCTTAGATAAGCAGAGTTCAATTTTTCCTTGAAAGTTCATCAAACCATTTTCTAAGATGGATTAGGACCTAGACACTCATAATTATGCAGGAGCCCTCTCTAAGTAAACATTTACAACTCAATGATGTAGAACAATTCCCTTACCTAGTAAAGTCATTCAAATCATGATGCATAAATATGCTAATTTATGATTATCAAGCTAGACTCGTCATTAGTTGAGTACCAAAATTAACAAATACCAACAAAAATCTTGATGAAAGTAATTTATTCTAAAAATCTTAATTTGAAAAACATAATTTTTCCAATTAAATATTAAAGAAAGCAAAATAGAAGAGCAACATTCAAGCTAAGGGAAGTTTATTGAGTTGAGAGTCTTCTTTCTTCATATCTTGAATACTCTCATCTTGAAAAGAGGATAAGAGAAAATATTCCTCCAATCCTCTTCCTACTATGAAGGTTTCTGGTGGTGGCACTATGTTGAACCTAGCCAAAGGATTATCCTTTGTGTTGGGCATATCAAGTTCAGGTAGCTTACCATTGTGAATTGGATCTGATGCTTTAATTGGGTGCATCTACCTGTCTCATGTCCTTGATTCTGATGAAATTGACAAAAAGCCTTGGTATCAAAATTTGGTGGTAAAGGATTCGGCAAGGGTCGAGGAGCCAATGGTTGTAACAACCCCTTCTTTCCAGTTTATTGAAAACCCAAGACGGAGGTTTTCCCAATTTTGATAATTATCTTCTATTTCCTTGACCATTTGCATTAACATTGATTTCCTTATGTGTACTTTGATTATCAGACTAATAATTTTGTTTTGCAGAAAAAATGGTTCTTCTCTCTTTCCTACTCTTCTATTTGTAAGCTAGCTTGGAGAAGATATTTGAAATCCCTTGTAAGGGTTTGAGACAACCTTTCATGGAGATTAGGTAACACCCCTCTCACAATCATCCTAATCTAGTCGGACTCATTTGGCCTCTTTTTGAGAAGTGTGGCCTTATTTCTCCATCTCTTTACATAATCAACAAAACTTTCATTTTGTTTTTGCTTGATAGTCTCCACCTCCATCAAGGTAACTTTTAGCTGGACATTGTACCTATACTACTGAATGAAAGCTTTGTACAACATATCCTAATCTTTTTGGATACTTTCCTCCAAGGTATTGAACCAGTTCTGCACAATAGGATTAAATGAGAGCATGAAATACCATAGAGTTTGAGCCTTAGTAGCTCTGACAGGCTACAAGGTAGTGATGTATTACTTAACATGGAGATGAGGGTTCCCAGTTCCATCAAACTGTGCAAAGGAGGGTATCTTGAACTTGTACGGGACTTCATCATCTAGCTCAAAAAACTTGTCAACTTTCATCATTTCTTCAGTTTTTAGCTTCTTTTCAAATTTTCTTTTCCAGATCAACAATCATCTTCTAGATATCGACATATTCAACTTTCTTTTTTGTAGTCTTCTTTTATTTGTTGTCCTCTTATTGATCTTGGTAGTACTATTCCAATCATCATCGTCCATAGCTTCTTTGTCTTCATCAAAGGCCAATTCTACTATCTTAGCCTTTCCCATATCCTTTGCTTTCTTTGTGCTCATAGATGCCTTAGGCCCCCAAAAGTGCAGCCAGTTGACTCCTCATAGTCTCAGCTAGGGCCTCCTTCAATTCTTCCATCTTGGCATTGCTCTTTGTGAGAAGCTAATTGAGTTGCTATTGGATTCTACATCATTTGTTTAGGTTGGGTTGTTTGTACACTCTTGACCTACTGTATTCCAGGTCTGTGAGCCAGAAAGGATCAATAACATGTAATGCAATGTGTGCATGCATGCACGCATGTATGCACAAACAAACAAAGATAATTAGGACGTCCCTTCCAACCTTATAACTTCCACACACGAATGGCAAGTCTCGTTTCTTAGGCATATGGTCAACAAAATACCAACATGGGATATTCCATTTTTTTTATCAATTCCCTCAGATGATTTTAACCAATTGTTATATTTTCAAAAATGTAAGTCAGTTCATGATAAATTCCATTAATTAGGCATTAATCCATCCAATGAATTAAAATAGATTTTATGCTATATTGGATTAAAACTAAATTAAGAGGTTTTTTTTCAATAGATTTTTCACTTGAAAAAGTAACTAATGATTCATGCCAAAAATAAGCCCATGATTAATAGCTCTTAGTATAATCTAGGCTCACCTAAGGAAAATAACTAGGCGAATTATATGAGCTTTAGTCTTTGGGTAGAAAAGTTCAGGTTCCCATAGCAAGCATAAACCAAGAGGTACAAGGCTATGAGTGGTTATGCCAAGCTCGATCTTCATACCTTGAGTAAAAGTATGGTATCCCTTACATAATAATACATGGGTTACATGGGCATCCTAACTCATGCACACAATGTAATCTAAATGATGCAATGGACAATATTATAATAAGAAAGAATAAAATAATATTTTAGACCCTTAATTTTTGACCCAGTCCAATCTGATAGTCCAAAATAAGTTTTGTCGTATATTTATGATATTTAATAGTTATTTTTAATAATAAAAATATAAATATAAAAAATAAAAAATCGGACGGATCAGCGAGCGACGCGCGACAGCGCTGCCGTGCAGGAATTTCATTGCGGGCCTGGACCTACAGTGAATTGGCAAGCAGCCAATTCACCGCTGGTCCAGAAATCATTTTGACGGAGGTCCAGTAAGTAGCCCCAGTTCGTCCAGCCGATTCTAGCAGCAATTTTTGCCAGCGCAGCCCGCACGAGTTATCGATTTATTGACTAAACCTTGTTTTACCTAGTTTTGTAATTTTTCCTAAATAGTGGGTATTTGCTTATTAAAATAGGATTAGGACTTTTTATTTTCCTATAAATACTAGCATTAAACACATGGATGGGAGGAGGGAGGCAATTTTTTTTAAAGAAACTAGGGACTTTGAGAAAAGCGGCACAGAGGGACAGAAGTAAGAAAAAATCAACTTCCAACAATTGCGCAGACAATTATCCCACCCCACCAACACCTTAATTGATCCAAGCAAATTCAAAGTTTGGTTCAAAGATTCAACTTTAGTGGAGCCTTCAAATGCAGGTTTTGTTTTTCAATCTAAATTATTTATTCAGTATTTGCAAGTCATCTTTTAGAATATGATCATAGTAGTTTATTTATCAAAATATTATTTCATGCAGTAGCTTAATTATCAAAACCTCAATCACATATTTTTAAATACCTCAAAACAATAGTCTATTTTCTCAAACCCTAATCAATACAGTAAACCTTAATAGCCGTAAGCCATATTTCATATTTAAAACCCTATAAACTCTATTTCATGATGTTAGCCCTAAACCCTAATTTGATTAACCAAAAACCCTAGTACTTTGTTAAAATTATTAAACCCTAATTAAATCAATTTTCCAAAATCTTCACAGTAGCCTCTTCTTTCAAAAATAAATATAATAGTGTTAGTTTTCATGGAAATCCAAGCCCTAATTGAAATTAAACCCTAACTTATTTTGTTAAAACCTTAATCAAATTCGTTTATTTTATTATCATAGTAACTATTTATTTTTAATATATTTAAGTTTTAATTTATTTTCATAAGCTTGTACCTTATTCACTTAAATCCCAAATTATAATCTTAATCACACAGTAGCATAATTATTTTAAAATAATAAACCTAAAAATAATATTAGTTCTTTAAGATTTCGAAACCCTAGCTTTTAGATATAAATTTCAAAACCCTAAATGTTATCTAAGAAACCTAAGTTGAAACACTTAAATTTGCATCTTTATTTATTTCATTATTAAGTGAGCATTTATTATATAGTTTGATTAATGATTTATTTATATATTCAATTTATGTCTTTAATGAATGATTTATTTATGATGAATGGTTGGTTGGTTGTTTTTATTAATTTGCTTTGGTTTCAAAACATTGTAAGAGGTATGTTTCCATATTTTGGATACCTCATGTATTAAGCATCATGTAATTTAAATTGCTTTTATATTTTGGACCAATGCAAAGGACACGTTTCCACCTTTCGGTGGGTGTCCTATTTAGTTTTAGACATGGACGATGTAAGGACATGTTTCCATCTTCGGATGGGTGTCTATTTATTTGTTTTGTTTGAACATTGATTTGATTTTAATATAATGATGCTCTCTTTTAATTGTTTCATGTAGTATGGATAATATTATTATATTTAAGAATTTTATAATATTAAGAACTGCAAAGGAGGTCGGTTCCAATGAACTGGGCATTGTGGGGGTGTTGGGCCATTTCTTTCCTTCCCCATATGTACCCAACTTTCCGAACCCATTAAGGGGTTGGGGATTCCTTAGGAATCGAGTCATTTGATGATGAGAGCTTATGCTATTGCAATACCGCAAGTGCACGGGTCACTCAAGTAATAAAGTAGTGAGTAAGTTATCATTCCACTGGGGACAAGGTCAAGTACTATTGTAAATTTTAACTGTTGTTTAGCAAATCAATAGTTTTGTGAAGTTTTATAATTAAAGACAATTAACTTAATAACTTAAAGTAGAGAGAGATTGAGTGTTGTGCAAAAAGGATTGATGATGAAAATACTACCCAGATATTGAATCCCCTAGCCTTAAATATATTTATAAAAATCAATTAAATTGAATCAAATAATAGGGTTGAATTGGCATTTCTCTAAATTAGACTAAAACCTTTCTCTAGTGAATTAATCTCTAATCACTAAGTAGAATGCTGGAATCTCTTCTCAAACATAATTAAGTAGATCTTGCATTAAGAACAAGGAATCATAAACCAAAGGATCTTATAGGTCTATCTCTAGCACTCCAATCAATCCTCAATCCTTATGAGTATTCAATTCATATCAAGCTTTCTCAAGTCAATAATATGAAAATTGCAACCAATCAATAAGCATGCTATTATCAATTGGAAATAAATTATTAAGCATCATAAGAATAAAACAACTCAATCAAATGATTTAAGTAAATAAAATTATTCAAACCATACAATAAAGCTAGGGTTCATCAATATCTAGATAGAGAATGAGTTAGTTCATGGTCAAAACCAAAAAACCATAACAAGAGAAATAAGTAAAAGAATCCAAATAATCCATTGCGAATTATTTATATTTCTTCACTTGAATCCTTGAATCTTGGTTTAGATCTTGTATAGGATGTGTCTTCACCTTCAATCTTAGCTTCAAAACTCTCTTTTTCTCTCCAGAAGTCGGCTCTAGGTTGTAAAGAATGAAAATTGGATCCCTAATTCGCGCTTCAGCCCAACTTTTATAGTGCAAATATTTTAGCCTGACACGCCCAGTGACATGCCCATGTCACTGGGCGTGTCCCATGTCACTGGGCGTGTCATTGCTACTAGAATTTTTAATATAAGGCACGGCCAGTGACACACCCATGTCACTGGGTGTTACGCTCGAATTAACTCTACCACAAAGCGTCACTCGCAAGTATACGAGGTAGCTGTAGTAAAGGTGATCGCCCCAAGGTCGTCTCACAAGGAAGCTAAAGTGGCTAATTGATTATCAGATTAAAAGTAACAAGTAATGAATAAATTTAAATTGCTAACTAATGAAAAAGTTTAATTGAAGTTTAAAAACAATAAAAGTAAACAAGAGTTGATGTTTTGATTCACTTGATAAAAAGGTCTAGGGTTTACACTTCTCTACTACTTATATGTATGAATGGTTATTCCTCTTAACTAATTCAATTTCAAAGATTAAATCTCAAACAACTTAATTAATTGAGTCAAGGAAATAAGCTCTTGCATTCAAACCTCTTACAACTAATCTTGTTATAATTGAAACAATCTTTTCAATAGGTTATATCTCTAATCCACCTAAGTCCCTAATTGAATTGATCCAGCATTAGACTTCATCTCTCAATCCATCATCTAATACCTAAAACACATAATTGGTGGCCAATCAATTATATATTAAAATATTTCATTCAATCAAGGCTAAAGAAATTATTAGCTAAGAGAATAACCAATTCATACAATCATAGCAGATCCATACAAACCCTAGACTAGATCAAATTAGTTCATAATGCAATCAAACATATTCATCTCATTAATGTTCAAAGAAATCAAAATAGACATGATAATATCCATAAATACAATTTCAATGAAAATAAAGAGAATAAGTTCGAGAACAAAACCAAGTTACAAACTCCTTGAAGCTTCTGAAGAATCTCTTGTTCAAATCTTGCATGAAGGATGCATCAATGGCTAGAACAATCTAATCTCAGCTAAAGTAATCAAAAGTGTAATCAAAATTAAAGAAAACAATTGTCAAAACCCTAAGCTCACTCTCAGACGACTAAATCAGCTCTCCAAATCATCAACAGTCCCAAACCCTAGCTTTTCTTTTCTTTTTATATGAATTGTCCGCTTTAAAAACTCGCTACGGCTTTGGTTCATGAGAGACATGGCCAAGTTGCATGTGACTTGGCCGTGTGAGTGCTCTTTGGTGGGACACGGCTAGTGACTTGGCCGTGTCCCTTGCATGTGTCCGCTTCTGTCTCAGAATTCCTTCTTTTCTTCTTGGATTGAGTGACACGGCCAGTTGAAGCTTGACTTGGCCGTGTTGGACTATTTTGGAGGGACACGGCCACTGACTTGGCCGTGTCTCTTGCCTGTGTTTGCTTCTGTGAAGATGTAATTCTCTTTTGCTTTGGAACTAAGTGAGACACGGCCAAGTGAAGGTGACTTGGCCGTGTCTGGGCTTCATTGGAGGGACACGGCCACTGACTTGGCCGTGTCCCTTGCTTGTGTCTACTACCAGTGACTTGGCCGTGTCCTCTACCTGTGTCAGCCACTGCCCCTTTCTCCTTCAATTTGTTTCCTTGCCTTTTTTAACCTAACACAATACTTGCAACAAAACTTTAAACAAGAAATAAATAGACAATAACCAACAAAACATAAACACATACTAAAAACTAGATCAAAAATAACATAAACACTGAAATAAACTAAAATACCAAAATTAATAAAAACACAAAACAAACCGATAAAAACTAACAAAATACCTAAATAAAACAATAATTATCATAATAAACAAGACACAAATCTATAACAAAAACTAACAAAACAACTACCCCACACTTAAAACTTTGCTTGTCGTCAAGCAAATTCACATGGCATAAATTAAAAACTCAAACAACCTTAACCATAATTCCAACATATAAGATGAAATACTTTAAGAGTCAAACATAAATAATTGCAATTACTTTCAATCAAGATTTTCTTAACTCATTCATTAATCCAGACATACAAATCTTATCTCTCATCTAAGTGTTTCACTCAATTTCAAAGGTTAATCACTCAAACCACTCATGACTGCATACTACCATAAACTTGCTTAATTATCCAATCTCTCTCACTGATTGTCTCAAGAAATAATCCGAAGGTCTTTTAGTTGGATGCAATGAGGCTAAGGTGAAGGTGTCAGAAAAGACATTTAAGCTAGAGCATCAAGAAATGGAGTATCTAAATTAGACACTACTCTTGCTAAGGAAACTCATAACTCCTTCAAATAGCATACTCACCAACCCTTGCTACCTCACATACTTGCATAATCAAGAAGAAAAAAAAATGCATAAGTCGACATTCCTTTTTTGATAACCAATGCTAGAACATATTTGACTTTAGTATATATATATATCTCTCTTTTTTTATTTTCTCTTTTTCTTTTTCTTTTATTATATATAATAATTTTTTTTATTTCTATTTTTTTAATACATATATATACAAAGTATAACATTGCATATATCATCTAGCTTAACATGTAGAGGAAAAGAATAATCAACTCTTAATCCAACACAATGTGCAAAGTATGCATTTCAACCCCAAATAGCAATACCATTTTTTTTTACTTACTTACCCCACACTTTGAAATAAACTACCCAATTGTCATATAATAAGAACTCCATTCCTTAATGCAGGTATAATGATAATAAGAGAAAGTTGAGCTGTGAATTGTGTTGATCAAACAAGAAAAGGTCAAAGGCTCAACTTGGCTCACTAAGGAAATCAATATTAAGGGAGGTCTTTTTAAGCTAAAGGGCTAACCTAATTTGCCTTCATCATTTTAAAACTTGAGATTAAATCATAATGTGATTTCAATTAGTATGCAAAAGCAAACTCTAGAGATGCAAAATCATGAAGGTGCACACTTAAGAAAAGAAAATCAACTAATAATAATATCAAATTATGAGGCTCAAAACTCACACAGGTGGGTTCATAAAGATTTATATGTCATGAATTGCAAAATGTGAAAATTGATCCTGAATGAAATCAAATGCTCATTTCTATGCTGATACTAAAGTCTCAACTATAATGCTAGAATCACAGAAAAGATCAATAAATTTTCAACAATTATACCATGCACAACACAATAAAACACACCAAGACAACCAAAACAAAAGGAAAGCTAAAAGATTAGCCCACACTTTAGAATTTACATTGTCCTTAAAGGAAAACAAGAATAATAAAGAAAAAGAGTTAAAGGACAACTTGTCTTCCATCGTACCCTGGTGAGGCAAAACTCTACCTTTTTATCACAGACACAAATGTTCAAAAACAAGATGCAAGAGAGCTTTAGGGTTTCCATTTATTTAAACTAAACATAAAATCAAAATTGCAAAATATAAAATTATAACTATGAAAAAGAAATTCAAACTAATGGGTTGCCTCCCATTTAGTGCTTCTTTAATGTCATAAAGCTGGACATCATGCAAGACAAGGAATCGTGGATCAAAGTGCTGTCAATAATCCTCACTTCATGAAATCCTTCTTTATATGGTTTAACTCTATGTCTATTTGCTTTAAAAATCTTATTAGTTCTAGAGTTAAGCAATTCAATGGTACCAGAAGGACATACCTTAGTTACCTCGAAAGGACCACTCCATCGAGATTTGTGTTTACCTAAAAACAGACGGAGTCGAGAATTAAAAAGTAAAACTTTCATACCTGGACTCAATGTCTGTCGCCCAATAAATCTGTCATGAAGTGCTTTAGTGCGATCCTTGTAAACTCTCGAGCTCTCATATGCCTTCGGGTTAAAGCACCTTTGGGTTTCCCTCACTGATTTAGCCCTCTCTCACTACAAAAAAAAGCGCAATCAGCGACGCATTCTGCGACAACTCTTATTTCGTCGCTGATTAGCGACTTTATCAATGACAACTTTACGACAAAGAATTAAGATAAGCATCTTTCCAACATTCCGTCGCTGAATGGGTCGCTAAATGTGTCGCTGATTAACGACAAAAAAAATGGTCGTAGAATCTGTCGCCGAATAGCGATAAAAGGTCGTTTCTCGCTGAATGTGTCGCTGAATTTTGTGCTAGATTTTGGCGTAACAATGAGCGACGACGTTACGACTAATTTACGACAAATTAGCAAATAATGTGTTTATTTTCTATTTTAAAGTAATTGGTCGCTAATTAGTTGCTAAATGGCTCGCTGATTTGCGAGAAAAATAGTTAGTCGCATATTAGTCGTTAATTTGCGAGAATATAGCGACCAATTAGCGAGAAATTAATTTTATTTTCTATTTTAAAGTAATTGGTCGCTAATTAGTCGCTAAATGGCTCGCTGATTTTGCAAGAAAAATAGTTAATCGCAGATTAGTCGCTAATTTATTTAGCACATAATATAATATAATGTATAAGTATTACAAAAACTGAAAGGCACTTGCAACAGTTTTACCTTAGAGAGAGATTTTCTGCGCAAATATAATGCAAAATTCAAGTAAAATAAAAAAAGTTTAGAAAAGATACTGACTCGCCTCGGTCTTAAAGCCCATATATTGAACGGGATTTCTTCAAAATCTTCTAAAAAATAAAAATATTTTTAAAAATATTCATTTTTCTTTTTAATTTAAAAAGTATCCTTTATTTAATTTTTAATTTTAAAAATACTTCAAGTATATTTTAAATATATATTTGATATATTAAAAATATATTCATTTTTTAAAAATATATATTAGATATATATTTAATATATTAAAAATACATAAAAAATACATAATATTAAAAAAGGAGTTTCTTTAAAATTATTCTAAAAAATAAAAATATTTTTAAAAATATATATTTTTCTTTTTCAATTTCAAAAATACTCTTTTTTAATTTTTAATTTTAAAAATACTCCTTTTAGAAGTATATTTTGAATAAACATTTAATATATTAAATATATATTTAATTTTTAAAAGTATATATTAAATATATTTTTAGTATATTAAAAATATTAAAAAATATAAAATATTTTAAAAAAGTTAAAAAATATATTATGCAGCGTAAATTTCCCAAAAAAAAATTAAAAAAATGTGTTATATGAAAATTAAACTGAGCCCAGCCCGGTTGGTGTGTGTGTTTTTGTTTTCTAATACAACTCTTTCGATTCTTAGGGGAACTAAACGAGACGAAGAAGAAGATTAAAGAACAGCAACAAGAAGGAGAACAAGATAGTGTAAAATACAGAAACTATGGTGTCTATTTGCCTCCCCGTATGCTCGTCTTCGAAACCTTTAGTGGTGCCGCCTATATCCGCCGCTGAATGGGTCTTCTTCTTCTTCACCGAGTTGCTATGGTTGCCGGTGCTCTCTCGTTTTCTCTGCGCCGATTTTTGGTTCTGGACTCCTGATTTCTTCTACTACTAGTAGTATTAATACAAATCGGAGCAGACGACAAAAGCAAGTGGTTTGTATGGCGCCCGACGAAGAAAAATTGACTCGCCGCAATCCTCTTGATTTTCCTATCGTAAGTTTCTCTTTCTTTAATTTTACTGGTTTGGAAATTGTTGTTTGTTGAAGAAATTGCTGTTGAAATTGAGCTTCTAATTTCGGTTAAGGGAGATTTAACCTACAAATTTCTTGTCGAACAATTTGGCTCTAATCAATTAGAAATGATTCTTGGAACAATGATTGCAGTGAACTCAAAATGGACGAAACTTCTATTCAATTGATTTGGTGGTTTTATTAATAAAGTTTAGGCATATGATCTGAACAAACTAATTAAGCACCTTGATATGCCTTTAGTTTGGTCCCTCGTGTAGAGGACAAGCTAATTTAGTTACAACAGTGCACTGTACTTCTTATCTGTAGTATTCAGTCCATAAAATTAAAGGGTTTACTTAAAAAAAAAAAGAACTTCAAACGCTTCTTCTTTTGAACTCCTTAGTCCTAACGTTTTACTGTGGAACTGCAGTTATATGAATACCCTTGGTAACAAGAGAATTGAACTCTTTGACATGGGAGCAGGGGGCAGTGAACCTACAGCTGAAGAAAATGTTCGAATGGCATCAGGTGATATTTTATTTTTCTTCATAATACAATTGGTGTAATTTGTGGAAGATTTTAGGGAAAGGCTTCAAATACATCAAGCTCATTAACATGTTTTCTGTTGATCACGTATTTATCCCTTTGATTTTATATCCAATTATGCTTGTCCATTAATTGCCCACACATACCAACCTTACAGGTACCCAATTTTTGTTTGCCTCAAATTTATGACTTAGATTGCTGCCCAAGGGTTTAACCAATATCAGATATTATGCCCACTCAAATATCATGTTTTCTTGCACAAGCTTTAGTTTGTTGATTACTGCAACAAAGAAAAAGTAGAAACAAAAAGCTCTATTTTTGCTCCATATAGCTGCAAAATTTTAATTCAACAGCTGACACCCAAAAAGTTAATGATTTGTTGCCCCCATAGATAAATGAGAATCAAACACCATGGAGTATAATTCTTATTTTGTGCTCATAAAGGATAGTTTCTATCAGATTCATTTCGTAATTCATTTTCCCACTTTATAGAAATGTCAAATCAAGAACTAATTGATGCTGGTACGAAGACAATGGAAGCTTTCAATTGATTCATTTCCTCTGAACTTCCATTGAAGATGCTTAACTTGAATAGCTAGTTTTCCATCTACTTTTATCTCTAGTTGAGGATCAAATCCACCAAGTATGTTATTGTCATTGCAGTTGCAAGTAGTAGTGCTACTACTGTTGTTGCATTCAATTAAAATTTCATGGAATTTTTTCTGTTTCTCATGAAATTTAACTATTGTTGTCAATCTTTTCTTGCCATCAGAGGGTCAGATTCGTATCAAGGCCCTCGAGAGCATGTACTTGCATTCTTTGAGAGTTGTGGATTCAAATGCCCTGAAAGGATGGGCGCTGCTGATTTTTTGCAAGAGGTGAGCATATTATCATTAATGTAACTTATATGGAATTATTGTCTTAAAATTCTAATTCGTTAATTTAATGGATTTTGTATGTTCATTTTTATAAGTTACCTCAAAGAAAGATCAAGAACAATATTGGGTAGATGAAAACAAGACTAATCAATAGATATTTGTAACTGACTTTTCAAGATTATTTAAGGCTTTTCATGTTGGCCTACAGCTTGAGGATGAGCTTTTCATTCCATACAATAAGGCTACCAATCATAAATTAGCGCTTGTATCTGAAAAATACCCAATCCCAACACTGCAGCTTCTTAAGGCCTCTATCGATAGGGAAAAGCTATTAATGAGGAGAACTTTGCCTGTTTACATCTTTAGGGCTGTTCAAATTTTTATCATTGCAGTCA
Organism: Garcia nutans; assembly: GCA_947685225.1. Taxonomy (NCBI): domain Eukaryota; kingdom Viridiplantae; phylum Streptophyta; class Magnoliopsida; order Malpighiales; family Euphorbiaceae; genus Garcia; species Garcia nutans. The sequence goes on from CANTUV010000017.1 coordinate 21,897,976, forward strand.
TAGTTTCAACTGTGTTTTTGAAGACCACACTTGATCTTGCATTTGATGATGGATCGTTATATGTTAGTGTAATTATGTTTGCTATGATTGTAAACATGTTCAATGGCTTTGCAGAGCTCTCTATGGCCATAATGAGGCTTCCTGTGTTTTACAAGCACAGAGATCTCCTATTTTATCCATCTTGGGCTTTCACTCTCCCAGATTTTTTGCTTAGGATCCCAATTTCTATTTTGGAGTCCATTATTTGGACTATTGTCACATATTTCTCTATTGGATTTGCAGTAGAAGGGAGCATGTAAAATTACCATGTCAAGTTTTCATTATAGCTAATTAGCTAGGCATATAACTATGGGTTAGTTGTATATATAATTTGTGTTGTTGCCTTGTCAGATTTTTCAAGCACCTGCTGGTAATATTCTTAATTCAACAAATGGCTGCTGGATTGTTTAGGCTCATGGCTGGAGTGTGCAGGACAATGATCATTGCACACACTGGAGGAGCACTTTCTCTCCTCATTTTGTTCCTGCTGGGAGGCTTTATAATTCCAAAAGGTCGATTTTTCCTCAAAAATTTGAGGTCTCTAATTATAATTATGTGTACAATCACACTATAGTATTAAATTCTCAACTTTCTTGAAGGAATTGCATTAGTTAATGCTCTATCCTACATATTCATGCAATAAAGAATTCTGGTGTAATGAACTTACAGAATCCAATTCTTACTATAATAAACAGGAAGAATTCCTGTATGGTGGACATGGGCTCACTGGATTTCTCCTCTATCTTATAGCTTCAAAGCTTTGACAGTCAATGAATTGCTTTCGCCGAGATGGATGAACCGAATGCAATTAAAGTTGTGTTCTCTTTGTTTGTGTTTGGAGTGTCGGATTATTAAAGTTGGTGTTCTCTTTGGTTATGTTTGGAGTGTCGGATTATTAAGACCTTATGTGTTCAATATACTTTCTTAAGGGGTAAACTTTACATTCGAATTGTTTATGTATACTTATTGCCACTAATAACTTAATTATGAATGTTGTGTTATTTGATTATTATTGTAATGAATGACTATTTTATAAACAGGTTTGGTTATTATATTTGAAATTAAATAGGTTCTTGAAAATGAGTAGACAAAAAAAATTGGAATACTGGAAAAATATAGCCAAACAATTACAACATTGCGATAAAATTGCGACAAAATCAGCGACCAAAGGTGACAAAAAAATATTGAAATCTGCGACAAATCAACGATTGAAACGAGAAAAATATTGCGACATATACTGCGACACATCAGCGGGAATAAATAATTCCCGCCAAATATGAAAATGTCGTTGAATTTGTCTCTGTTTTGTCGCTGATTTGTCACTAATCAACGACACACACAATTGGTCTCTGATTTGTCGTTGATTTTTTAGTGACCATGACATTACCGTCCGCTCGATTTTTCTCGTTGTTCGTCGCTGATATTGTCGCTATCGTATTTTGGTCGTTGATTTCGTCGTTAATGGTGTTGCAGATTGCGTCGCAGATTGCTTTTTTTTTTGTAGTGTCTTCTAACGTCAGTGTCAGCTCCAATTTATTTGGGGAGTCTGTCTGCAACACAGCATCTAAAACAACTGCTTCAACACTATTAATTAAAGAACATTCCTCATATAAAGCAGTTGTAGGAATAGGAGAAGTGTTAAAAATAGAAAAGTCAACAGTTTGCCCTAAGACAGTCATTGACAACTTACAATTTTTAACATCTATTAAGGTGTTGGTAGTAGCCATGAAAGGCCTCCCCAGCAATATAGTGTGTGCTGATGGTTAGGGTTACCTTCGTCCGTGTCAAGAACAATAAAATCCATAGGTACTATTAACCCACCATGTAACACCCCTTCCCGACCTACGTGTGTAAGCTGAGTAGAGGTGCCACACTATCCTAATATTGCTACCACTTTTACTTAGTCAAATTTTTGTTCTGATTTTTACAGAAATTTTGCCATAGTTTCGCCTAAAAATTCAATCACAAGTGTCAACAAAACTGGTTTTTTTTTATTTTTGAAAATATTTTTACACAAACCAATGCAAACAAAATCATTCTCAGTACACTTCTAATAAATCCCCCTTATAACCTCAACTACAACCTGCAAAAAGGATTTACACTTCTAGTACAAAATAAAGTAAAGGTTTATTATGAAATACAGTAGATAAAATATTTGTTCACTATGCAACGGAAAGTAACAATATTTACAAATTCATATACATCAAAACTCAAGTTTTACAACACATAAAATTTATACATGTTTGGCAGTCAGTCTTCGATTTTAAAGCCCACTATTCACTCTTCAAAATCTAGGCTTGACTCGACCTAGAGGAACTCTCTAGTTCTTCCCTGTCACCTGTGCATAGAATCACATTCGCGCTAAGCCAACGGCTTAGTGGTACAAACTACAGTGCTATGATGCTTTAATGCCATGCTAATGTCACACATTTCAATAATTAAGACAATATTCTCAAATGATATCTTTATATTGTTCAAGACTACGTTTCATCATTTTATTCATCACTTATGATTTACATTGACACAAAGACAAATATGGGCCCAAACGACAGTAATATGTTATTCAAAGTTCAGAGTGACTGCTTTGGTCCATAATCATAATCATCAAGCCCGTAGGCGATACACATATATATCTCTATCCATGGATAGGGTAACAGACCCAGTCTCTTAGACCTCAACTCGGCTAAACTCGAGGAAATCCTCAACCTGGCAAGACTGTTACCTGTAACAGACCCAGTCTCTTGTACCTCAACCCGGATAAACCAAGGAGATCCTCAACCCGGCAAGACTGTTACTATAATTCACATTTCACATTTATCAACTGGAATCGGTTTACGACCTCTTTTCACCTATCCAGTACTTTATAGGCATGCCACCAAACCCAGAACTCTGAAGGTTGAATAACAAATTAGACACAAAATTCTTTTCATTTATATCTTTATACATTTCTTTCTCAATTCATTTCATTCTCATAAGCAAATTAGGCAACCATGCCTCAATCATCTCATATGATCTCAAATCACAATAAAGCAACTCTTCATAACATCATATCTTTCACATTTCACATTTCATTATATTTCAAATCACATTAATCAATTTATTATTCAAATGGATATAATCAATGGCATTAACACATATTATACATGCTCACCACAACATTCACATTATAATCAAATATGTCTCAAGTCTCAATATCATATGAATGTATGCAATAATGTAGTTTGTACTTACCTTAAAACCAACTCACACCAATCTATACACTTACTCTTCCAAGAATCTTCAACACTTAGGTTAGGGCAATTCAACATCTTCACAACCTAATCCAAAATGAATATTAGCAAAATGACCATATGAATAGTAAATTCTAGTTTTAGACTCCACTTTATCCTTATTTTGAAAAATTGTATAAAATAATCTACTTGACTAAAAACTCTAAAATTTTTACAGAACTAAATTTTACATCTTAAAATCATTCCTTTAAAATTTCAGATCAAACTGAAGACAAAATCTTGGTCAAATAGTTCACCCAACCAGACTGCTCCAATTGCCCTGCATCCTGGCAGCAGTTCTGAACTTTGTGAATTCCATGAATTAAATTGAATCAACGTGGTTCCAAATTATTTTTCTCAAATACTAGACTCACTAAGACACAACATATCCAAAATTTAATAGGATATTATTTTTCTACATTTTATTATAAATCCCAAAAATAGCTGTCTCAGTTAAGGTACCTGCTGGAACAGGTCTAATAAAAATAATCTTTCCAAAGTCATAACCATTCCAAAATTGAATCAACATATTTTTCAGTCATTCTAGACTCATAGAGGCACAACATATCAAAAATTCACTTCAAGAAATTTTTTCTATATTTAATTAAAAATCATAAAAGTCACAGCCTTTACTAATTGTAAAACAGAAAAAATTTTACTAAACACAACTCTTACTCTTCCATCACCAACACCAACCTAACTTCTTATCTTTAATTCCATTTCCAACATATATAAACACACCACAAGCAATCCTAACCATATTATCAACAACACTTCATCAAACTCAAAATTAACATCAAAAACAACAAGAGCAATCAAGAGAGAACTTACCAAAAATGATGAACTTCTTGAAATTTTAACTTGTTTTCTTGAAATCTCCTTTGAATTTGATCTTAGAAAATCAAACTCTATCTTGCTTTCTTAACTTTGGAGTACCCGGCCAAGAAAAGAAAAAGAAGACAAATGAAAAGGAAATTAAAGACAAAGTCAAAGTTCTCATCTCTTTAAACCTCCACCAAGCAATCTAAAAAGAAAATTACTAAAATACCCTCTTCTATATATCTTAACTCCCTTTTACTTATTTGTCCTTTTTAGTAATTTCATAAATAACAAAATAAATATCTTCTTCCTTTGACCATCCAATTTGACTTGTATATATGTTGTATATATTTCCATATATACAACATATAAACTCTCTCTTCAATTCTTTTTCTTTCCAATTACACATATACATTTAATTCAAATAAAACAACAATTATATCAAAACTGCTAGGGCACACTTTGGGATATTACAATTCTCCCCCTCTAAAAATAAATTTCGTCCTCGAAATTACCTGATATCAAGTCTGAAACAGTTGAGGATACTGATCTCGCATCGCTTGCTCACTCTCCCAAGTTGCCTCTTCTCCATCTTGATTCTTCCAAAGAACCTTTACAAGTGGCACTTTCTTATTTCTCAACTCTTTCACTTCATGTGCCAAAATAGCAATTGGTTCTTCTTCAAATGTCAGATCCGAACTCACCTCAATAGATTCAACTGGCAAGTTATGAGATGGATCTGATCTGTACCTCCTCAACATAGAAACATGGAATACATTATGAATTCTATCCAACTCAGGCGGCAAAGCAAGACGATAAGCAACTGGCCCAACTCTTTCTAAAACTTCATATGGTCCAATGAAACGAGGACTCAGCTTCCCTCTTCGAATCTTTTTCCAAGGAGACACTTTCAAAAATACTTTATCTCCAATATCAAATTCTATGTTTCTCCTCTTCAAATCTGAATAAGATTTCTGTCATTCTGAAGCTGCTTTCAACCAATCTCAAATTATCTTCACTTTCTCTTCAGTTTCTTTAATCAAATCAGGACCAATTAGTTTCCCTTCTCCAATTTCATTCCAACATAAAGGCGTTCTGCATCTTCTACCATACAATGCCTCAAATGGTGCCATACCAATACTGGATTGATGACTGTTGTTGTAAGCAAATTCTACAAGTGGCAAAAATCTGTCCCAACTTCCAAAGAAATCAATGACACAGCTTCTCAACATATCCTCAATAATATGTATCACTCTCTCTGACTGCCCATCTGTCCACGGATGAAAAGCAGTGCTAAAGTGCAATCGAGAACCTAAAGCACCATGTAAACTCTTCCAAAATCTTGAAGTAAATCTAGGATCTCAATCAGACACTAAAGAAATTGGAACTCCATGCAACTTCACTATCTCAGTAATATACAGCTCAGCCAACTTCTCAAGTGAATAGTCCATCCGAACCGGAAGAAAATGAGCTGTCTTTGTCAACCTATCAACAATCACCCAAATAGCATCATGCTTCCTCTGTGTCAAAGGTAAACCAGACACAAAATCCATTGTCACTCTCTCCCATTTCCATTCGGGCACTAATAAAGGTTGAAGCAACCCTCTTGGAACTTGATGCTTAGCTTTCACCCTCTGACAAGTGAGACACTTGGATACAAACTCCGCTATGTCTCTTTTCATACCTGACCACCAATAATGCTGTTTCAAATCATGGTACATCTTTGTATTTCCCATATGTATAGCAAAAACCGACTGATGTGCTTCTTCTAAAATAATCTTTCTCAATTTAGCATCATCAGGAACACACAATCTATCCTTAAACCAAAGGCTACCATCACTTCTCACAAAGAAATCTCGGCTCTCCCCGTTTTGGTAATCTGAAACAATCTTCTGAATTTTCTCATCTATCAATTGAGCCTCCTTAATCTGATCCAACAATACTGGTCTCAATTGCAACTGAGCCAACAATGCACCATCATCACATGCTTCAAAACTAGCATGTAACGCTCTCAACACTCAACAAGCAACGAGAGCGAATAAACAGCCAAACCTGCAAGAGACTTCCGACTCAAGGCATCAGCAACTACATTCGCCTTACCAGGATGATAATCAATCAAACAATCGTAGTCTTTAATTAGTTCTAACCATCGCCTTTGCCGAAGATTCAGCTCCTTCTGAACACCCAAGTATTTCAAACTTTTGTGATCTGTATAAATAAAACATTTCTCTCCATACAAGTAGTGTCGCCAAATCTTCAAAGCAAATACTATAGCTGCCAATTCCAGATCATGTGTTGGATAATTGAGCTCATGCGACTTCAACTGCCGAGAAGCATAAGCTACAACTTTACCCTCTTGCATCAAGACACATCCTAAACCATTATGTGAAGCATCACTATAAATTACATAAGGTTTATCTTCCACGGGTAAAGTAAGAACAGGTGCTTGAGTCAACATTTCTTTCAACTGGTCAAAACTAGCTTGACACTGATCTGTCCACACAAATCTAACTCCCTTTCGAAGCAATCTGGTGAGTGGAGTAGCTATTAAAGAAAAACCTTTCACAAACCTTCGATAATAGCCTGCCAAACCCAGAAAACTTCTAACTTCAGTCACTGACTTTGGTGGACTCCAATTCAAAATGGCCTCGACTTTACTCGGATCAACTCTTATATCATCTACTGAAACTATATGACCGAGAAAAGTTACTTGGTCAAGCCAAAACTCACACTTTGACAGCTTAGCATACAACTGCTTCTCTCTTAAGATATGTAATACCATTCACAGATGCTTGTCATGCTCCTCCTCATTACGTGAATACACCAAAATATCATCGATGAAAACCACCACAAACTGATCCAGATAGGGCCTAAACACCCTATTCATTAAATCCATGAAAGCTGCAGGTGCATTCGTCAACCCAAAAGGCATCACTAAAAAATCATAATGCCCATACTTGGTGCGGAAAGCTGTCTTAGAAACATCTTCAGCTTTAACCCTCAACTGATGGTACCCGAATCTCAAATCAATCTTGGAAAACACTGCTAGTCCGTTTAATTGATCAAAGAAATCATCAATCCTAGGCAAAGGATATTTATTCTTAATAGACACTTTGTTCAATTGCCTATAATCGATGCATAACCTCATAGTACCATCCTTCTTCTTCACAAACAAAACAGGAGCTCCCCATGGTGAAACACTAGGGCGAACAAACCCTTTATCCAACAACTCTTGCAACTGCACTTTCAACTCTCTCAATTCAGCAGGTGCCATTCGATATGGAGTAATAGAGATGGGAGTGGTACCAGGCAACAACTTGATACCAAACTCAACCTCTCTCTCAGGGGGTAACCCTGGCAACTCCTCTGGAAATACATCTGAAAACTCAGCAACTGTGGGTATACTATCAAGTTGAGAACCCACTACTCTGGTATCCACAACATGAGCAAGATAAGCAGCACACCCTTTTCTAATCAACTTTCTAGCTGTTACAGCTGATACAAACAAGGATGCAAGTTGTCTCTGCTCACTAGATACCATCACACTCCTACCATCACTGGTTCTCAAGGTAACACACTTCTTTTGACAGTCTACCACAGCTCCATGCTTAGACAGCCAATCCATGCCTAAAATCAAATCGTATTCTTTAAAAGGCATTTCAATCAGATCACCAAGAAACTTCTCACCTTGCACCCCAACTGCACTATCACGGTGCACCTTACTAACAACAACACTATGTCCTAAAGGATTTATCACCAAGACATCAAATCCTAAGGACTCAGAATGCAATTCAAACACAGGCAAGATAGATGCACTAATATATGAATGAGTAGATCCTAGATCAATCAAAGCAAGTACTGAAATGTCAAATAAAGAAAATGTACCCGCTATAACTGCTGAAGCATCTGGCTGCCTCTGCATCACATACACCCTCTGAGAAGATCCGGCTTCATCTGGCCTACTTCCTCCGGATGATGATCCTCCTCTCTTACTATACCTAGATCGACCACCCCTACTGAAACCTCTGCCTCCTCGACCACTTCTGCTGACACTGGGTCGAGAGACTGCAGACTCAGCCTGCCTGTGCTCCTGCATCTCAGGACACTCCCTAATAAAATGATCAGGCGATCCACACGAAAACACACAGATGATCCACTATATTTCCAACAAACACCCCCATGTCTTCCACCACACTGAACACATATAGGGGGAATGGATCTCTGGACCATCGGAGTTGGAGCACTAGCTATAGAAGGTGTAGGTCTCGATCTCTGTCTCTGATACTGTACTGACCTACCCGGCTGTCTCTGACTCCTACTGATTCTCAGAATAAAACTTCCTCTCCCCCTCTTCACAGATGAAGACCCTGCCTCAAACTGGGGTCTCCTAACCCTGGTCTCCTCCTCAGAAGCAGCTGCTGCAATGCTCTGCGCTCTCTCAATGCTCCTAGCTACTGCAACAAGCTAAGAGAAATCTTGGTACCGAGAACCAGCCACGATGCACATAATAGAGGGCCTCAATCCCTCTTCAAACCTTCTGCACCTATCTATTTCATCAGAAATAATTCCCCCGGCATAACGACTCAACCGGATGTATTCAATCTCATATTCCGTCACCGTCCGGTTGTCTTGCCTCAAACTCAGGAATTCCATCTTCTTTAAATCTTTATACTCCCTCAGAGTATATTTCTGTTCGAACTCCCTCAGAAAATCACTATAAGATAGTGTAGGTGGATCATCCATAGCATGAGGGACAGTCTTCTACCAATCATAGGCATCTTTCTGAAGGAGGGATCTGGCATAGTCAAATTTCTCATTCAAAGTGGCTTGCAACTGAATGAATATCCTCTGTACCTTATCCAACCATTACTCAACCACTGCAAGGTCGGTAGTGCCTAAGAAATCTTCAGCCCCATATTTTCTCAACTTGTCATAATGTCTTACCGGCATCTGAGGCTGTGGTGGTAGTGGTGGCTGCACTGGAACTTGTCTAAATAGTTCTACCACATGCCTCAACCAACCCGGCAGACCCCCCTCTGCAGCTGGTCTCTCTGGCACAGAAACAGGTGCCTCACTAACTCTGTCAACTCTAGCTCCATCTCTACTCTCTCCTGGAGCTACACTCTTAGCACTTCCTTCTATAGTCTGACGTGAATGGGACTCCATTACTACCTATATCTGCAAACACAGCAAAATATTCCTCATTAAAGATCAAAGACTGTCATACCAAAACATGTATTTTATTCAAAAACCAACTTTTAAAATCAAAACATTCTTTTTCTTACAATTCACCTAGGTTGAGAATCTTAAACCTAGGCTCTGATACCAAAAATTGTAACACCCCTTCCCGACCTACGTGTGTAAGCTGAGTAGAGGCACCACACTATCCTAATGTTGCTACCACTTTTACTTAGTAAAATTTTTGTTCTAATTTTTACAGAAATTTTGTCATAGTTTCGCCTAAAAATTCAATCCCAAGTGTCGACAAAACTGGTTTTTTTTCTGATTTTTGAAAACATTTTTACACAAACCAATGCAAACAAAATCATTATCAGTACACTTCCAATAAATCCCCCTTATAACCTCAACTACAACCTGCAAAAAGGATTTACACTTCTAGTACAAAATAAAGTAAAGGTTTATTATGAAATACAGTAGATAAAATATTTGTTCACTATGCAACGGAAAGTAACAATATTTACAAATTCATATACATCAAAACTCAAGTTTTACAACACATAAAATTTATACATGTTTGGCAGTCAGTCTTCGATCTTAAAGCCCACTATTCACTCTTCAAAATCTAGGCTCGACTCGACCTAGAGGAACTCTCTGGTTCTTCCCTGTCACCTGTGCGTAGAATCACATTCGCGCTAAGCCAACGGCTTAGTGGTACAAACTACAGTGCTATAATGCTTTAATGCCATGCTAATGTCACACATTTCAATAATTAAGACAATATTCTCAAATGATATCTTTATATTGTTCAAGACTACGTTTCATCATTTTATTCATCACTTATGATTTACATTGACACAAAGACAAATATGGGCCCAAATGACAGTAATATGTTATTCAAAGTTCAGAGTGACTGCTTTGGTCCATAATCATAATCATCAAGCCCGTAGGCGATACACATATATATCTCTATCCATGGATAGGGTAACAGACCTAGTCTCTTGGACCTCAACTCGGCTAAACTCGAGGAAATCCTCAACCCGGCAAGACTGTTACCTGTAACAGACCCAGTCTCTTGGACCTCAACCCGGATAAACCAAGGAGATCCTCAACCCGGCAAGACTGTTACTATAATTCACATTTCTCATTTATCAACTGGAATCGGCTTACGACCTCTTTTCACCTATCCAGTACTTTAGAGGCATGCCACCAAACCCAGAACTCTGAAGGTTGAATATCAAATTAGACACAAAATTCTTTTCATTTATATCTTTATACATTTCTTTCTCAATTCATTTCATTCTCATAAGCAAATTAGGCAACCATGCCTCAATCATCTCATATGATCTCAAATCACAATAAAGCAACTCTTCATAACATCATATCTTTCACATTTCACATTTCGTTATATTTCAAATCACATTAATCAATTTATTATTCAAATGGATATAATCAATGGCATTAACACATATTATACATGCTCACCATAACATTCACATTATAATCAAATATGTCTCAAGTCTCAATATCATATGAATGTATGCAATAATGTAGTTTGTACTTACCTTAAAACCAACTCACACCAATCTATACACTTACTCTTCCAAGAATCCTCAACACTTAGGTTAGGGCAATTCAACATCTTCACAACCTAATCAAAAAGGAATATTAGCAAAATGACCATATGAATAGTAAATTCTGGTTTTAGACTCCACTTTATCCTTATTTTGAAAAATTGTATAAAATAATCTACTTGACTAAAAACTCTAAAATTTTTACAGAACTAAATTTTGCATCTTAAAATCATTCCTTTAAAATTTCAGATCAAACTGAACACAAAATCTTGGTCAAATAGTTCACCCAACCAGACTGCTCCAATTGCCCTGCATCCTGGCAGCAGTTCTGAACTTTGTGAATTCCATGAATTAAATTCAATCAACGTGGTTCCAAATTATTTTTCTCAAATACTAGACTCACTAAGCCACAACATATCCAAAATTTATTAGGTTATTATTTTTCTACATTTTATTATAAATCCCGAAAGATAGCTGTCTCAGTTAAGGTACCTGCTGGAACAGGTCTAATAAAAATAATCTTTCCAAAGTCATAACCATTCCAAAATCGAATCAACATATTTTTCAGTCATTCTAGACTCATAGAGGCACAACATATCAAAAATTCACTTCAAGAAAATTTTTCTATATTTAATTAAAAATCATAAAAGTCACAGCCTTTACTAATTGTAAAACAGAAAAAATTTCATTAAACACAACTCTTACTCTTCCATCACCAACACCAACCTAACTTCTTATCTTTAATTCCATTTCCAACACATATAAACACACCACAAGCAATCCTAACCATATTATCAAAACACTTCATCAAACTCAAAAATAACTTCAAAAACAACAAGAGCAATCAAGAGAGAACTTACCAAAAATGATGAACTTCTTGAATTTCTAATTTGTTTTCTTGAAATCTCCTTTGAATTTGATCTTAGAAAATCAAACTCTATCTTGCTCTCTTAACTTTGGAGTACCCGGCCAAGAAAAGAAAAAGAAGAGAAATGAAAAGGAAATTAAAGACAAAGTCAAAGTTCTCATCTCTTTAAACCTCCACCAAGCAATCTAAAAAGAAAATTACTAAAATACCCTCTTCTATATATCTTATCTCCCTTTTACTTATTTGTCTTTTTTAGTAATTTCATAAATAACAAAATAAATATCTTCTTCCTTTGACCATCCATTTTGACTTGTATATATGTTATATATATTTCCATATTTACAACATATAAACTCTCTCTTCAATTCTTTTTCTTTCCAATTACACATATACATTTAATTCAAATAAAACAACAATTATATCAAAACTTTTAGGGCACACTTTGGGATATTACACACCAACCTTAACTAACACATCTTCTATAACCCCTTTCGGGAATCTAAAAGACCTATCAGCTAATTGCAACACCATTTTTGTCAGTTTAAGTTCCCCTAATTCTAATTCTTTAGAAACAAAATAAGGCATCAAATTAATACTGGCTCCTAGATCACACATGCCTTCAGTCCCCTTTCCATTCCCCATGGTCATTTGAATTATAAAGCTACCAGGATCCTTTAGCTTGGGAGGTAATTTATGCTGCAGAACAGCACTAGCTACCTCTGAAACTATCACCTTTTCATTTGGGTCATACCTCTTTTTCTTGGTGATTAGGTCTTTGAAGAACTTGGCATAAGCCGGTATGTTCTTTATTGCATCCAGTAAGGGTAAGTTAATACTTACCTTAGACAACATGTTGAAGATGTTAGAAAATTGCTTATCTATTTTATCATCCTTCAACCTGCTGGGGAATGGTATAGGAGGCCGGTATGGATTGCTTGCCTTATGTAAATCTGCAGAAAGGGATTTCTCCCTTGATTTATCTCCAGCACCTTGGTCCTCTGATTCTCTTTCCTTCTTGTTCCCTTGGTCACCTGCATTCACAGAGTCATTTTCAACATTAGTGTTAATTACCTTACCACTTCTAAGAACAGTCACTGAATGTGCCTGCTCAGGTTGACTTGGAAATTTCCCCTTCTGTTGAATTTGCATCTGTTGTGCAAGTTGTCCTACTTGAGTCTCCACTTTTTTAAAAGATGCTTCTAATGAATCTAGCCTCTTATTAGTCATCTCTTGATTTTTAGCACTGACTTTGATGAAAGCTTGTAAACTTTCCTCCAAGCTCTCTATCTTAGACTGCCCATGATTTGAGGATTGGCCTTGTTCTTGGTTCTGTCTTTGAAGCAAATGGAAAGGCTGCTGAGAATTATTTGTTGCCCAAGAAAAATTTGGGTGATTCCTCCAACCAAGGTTGTAAGTGTTGGAGTAAGGATCATTTCTGGCCCTTGGTTGGGATCCCCCATAGCATTGACTTGCTCAGCATTACCAAAAGACTCATATGCAGAGGGGAAAATATTTGCTCCATGCCCAAGACTTCCATAAATTCCACAAATTTCTTGAGTAGAAGAAGAAATATTGTTCTTCATGTTCAGCATCTGCACTTGCCTTGTTAACTCAGCTATCTGATTTACCATATCACTATTGGCTTCCAATTGGTTCACCCCTTTACTTCTTCCTCTTACACTCTTCTGTTGAGAATTAGATCCCAACATCTCAAAGATATCATAAGTCTCATCAGCTGTCTTTTCTCCCATGGCTCCCCCAGCTGCATTGTCAACTGTATTCTAAAATTGCTGGGTTAGACCATCATAGAAAAACTGATTAAGAAGTTAAAGTGGGTAGTGATGATGTGGACATTGGATCAATAGCATCTTAAATCTGTCCCATGCCTCATGAAATGGTTCTCCTTCAAATTGAGAGAATGTAGCAATCTTCCCTCTCAATTCAGTTGTCTTTTGATGTGAATAGAACTTGCCCATGAACTTGTTATAAACTTGCTCCCAAGTCGTCAATGAGTTTCGGGCAACATCATAAGCCAGCTCTTTGCCCTATCCTTCAAAGCATATGGAAAACACCACATTCTCAACTGATCCTCTGTTAATCCTCCCAATGGAAAAGTGTTGAGGGTGGAGTAGAAATCCCGAATAAAGTTCAAAGGATCTTCATTTGGAACTCCATAGAATGATGGCAGCATGTTGTAGTGAATGTTCTTCAACTCATAATTCCTTGCTGCATCTGTCAACCTTATACAAGATGTGGAAGTCCCAATGACAGGTCTAGCAAAATCTCTCATGGTTCTTTGTCTTTCTTCAGCCATTTTAACTGATTGTGCAGAATCTGACTCAAATTCAGAAGTGTCCTCCTCTATATCAAATCCGATGTAGAGCTCAAACTCTTCTATGCTCCTTTTCACTCTTTGAATTTCTGGAATGAATGGATGTAGCTTATTAGTCATCTCTTGATTCATCTCGATATTCCCTAACTTACCTTCGATCCTACAAATCTGAAGCTTAAAATCTGGGGGATTCCTGTCATCATCCCACTCAACATTAACTGACTGGCGCCAGTCTCAGAATGTAGGGGCTGGACAAAAGATGGTCCAGCAGAAGAAGAAGGTGCAGCAGTGGAGGAAGGCCCAGCAGCAGTGGATGAAGGCCCAACGGCAGTGGATGAACCCAAAAAATCTGTCGGTGGGGGTGGTGGTATATCTGAAGGAGAAGCAGAAGGGGTTGCCTCAAAAGCCATAGGAGGTGCCTGCAGCCCAGCTACCTTCTCCTGGTTTAGTCTCTTCAATGTGTCCATACCCAATAGTTTGGGCAAACCATCCACTGTCATAGGTAGGCATCCTTCTAACACACCCAAGCTACGAGCCAGTCGTGTGACATACATGCCACCATGCAAAGTACCTGATGCTCCCTTTTTGGACTGCTCGTAAAAGAAGTGCATGATGGCTTGTGCAACATTGCACCGGGTCTTCTGTACCATGCAATGTAGGAAAAATAGATCTCTCAGGCTCACCACCCCTGTGATGCTCAGCCGAGCTGTAAGAGTGTGAACAAACAAATTGTGCACCACTCGGCAGGGGAAGGACTCAAAGTTGGATGCCTTAGATACCTTGGGCTGGTATTTATCTATAGTGGGTGCAAAGGTCATCCAAACCAGAGGAGGAACAACCTCATACTCGACAAAATCCACCTCAGAATTAAGATAGTCGAAAGTCTGTACCTCCTCTGCAGTGTATAACCCTAGATGCACCCCAATGTCATTAATGCTTATATGAAATCTCTACCCCCCCCCCCCCCCCCCAATATGAATTTCATGGTTGGCTCAGTAATTGAAACCTTGGTCTTTTGAAACTGATAGGTACAATAGAATTCCAATGTCAGCTCTCTATAAGTAGGCTCATTGATGGAGAATAGTTGTTCTCATCCTGGTTGGTTGATCAGTTCCCGAATCTCTGCTACAATGTTGGCTAGTTCCATAGCGTCCTAATCCAAAACACGAGGTGGGGACCAATCCTTGTTGCCAAAAAGTTCAAATCGCTTTCTTTCCTCGACATTTCAGAATCGAAGGCATTTGTGGTTTGCCATGAACTTAGAGGTTGGTCATGTAGCGGGTTGGCTTGAACTACCTTCCCCTGGTGCACATTTGGCAGGTAGCTGGGAGGATGATTGTTTGCGAGGGCCCATTGTCTGCAAAACAAACAAGAATTCCTCAATAACAACAAAAATATAGCACGATACGAAACACCGATAAAAGACTAGCATAAGGTTACCGAAATACCGGCATTATAATGATAAAGCACATTGTAAATCCCAATAAAATTAAATGCCAACAGCCAATTTAAAACAAATTTAACCAAACTATATCAACAACCATTTAACCAACAAAATCGACAAAATATGCAACCAACCAAATGAATGCAATCAATAAGTATGTAGATTCACAATAATAGCGATGAACCTTGATAATACAAACGCAAACTAAATCAAAATAAATAAAATGCCAAATCAAAATACGTCAAAAATGAAATCAAAATTAAAATAAAAGTAAAATAAATCAATTGCCGCTTAAATAAAAATAAATTAAAATAAAGCAAAATAAAGCAAATGCCACATAAATCTTGAAATTCTAAGGAAAACAAGAGATAACACAAGGAATCCATAAGAAAACAAAAGAAATCCAACAAAAATCGCAAAAGTGAGAGTATGTACTTAAAAAATGTGAAAAACGTATGGAATCAAACGTAAAGCGAGTGGATCCACGCAAAAAAAAATGCATAACGAGAGTTAAAATCCCTTCTAGAGTGAATGGGTGCATGAGTGCAACGGTGGGAGTGCAAGAAATTTGAGAGAAAATGAGAGATGAGGGAGAAAGAAAAGTGTTTTTGGCTTTTAAAATGGCTGCGGGCCATATATAAAGACTTCGGCACGCCTAGTGACACACCCGTGTTACTGTGCATGCCCTTTGTGATGCGAGACGGTGTATACGACATACCCATGGACATGGCCGTATCCATGGGAGTGTCACAAGTACTAGATGAGTCATTAAATGACATGCCCATTGACACGGGCATGTCACATGTACTGTGACAACAAAAGAAACAACACACCCACTGGCTTGGGTATGCCCTTTTGGTGTGCTGGCTTCTTTTTTTTGAGGCACGACCAGTGACACGGGGGTGTCCTTGTATGTGCCATAACTACTGTGTCTTATTTAAAATGACACACTCAGTGACATGGGCATGTCACTCGGCGTGTTGTAGCTACTACTGTAATATCCAAAATTTTTTGAAAATTTCTAATTTTTTGAAATTTTGATAAAATAAATTATAATTTAAAAGGATAAATTAAATTAATGGTTTTGAATGAAAAATGAAGGGATTTTAAATGAAAAAGTGGAATATATATATGATATATATGCAAAATATACATAACATATATAAAAGTCAACACTTTTTAAAAGAAAAGGGTATTTTTGTAATTAAATCTTATAATTCAAAATTAATAAAATAATTCAAAAACAAATTATTTTTGAATGGAAGAGGGAAATTAGGACTTTTAATTTATTAAAAAATAATTAAATAATTAAATATTAAATTATTTTAATATATATATATGTGATTAAAAAAAAGATGAAAAGAAAAGAAAGGTAAAAGTCTTCTTCTTCTTCTTCAAGGACGTTCTATGGGAGCTTGAAGACCAAAGATTTTGATTCTTCCATACTCCATAAATTGAAGGAATTAACAAGTTTCAAGTGGATTTTTGGTGATTTCCACCAAAATTAGTAAGTTTCCATCTCTTTTCTTTGAATTCCATGGAAGATGAGATTATGTGAGTTTTGAGATTTTGATGTAGTATGTTATAATTGTTGGAATTGGTGTGTATGATGTTATCTTGGGTAGTTAACAATGATTCTAAGGTTAGATTGATGAGATGATGGAGTTTGGTTATAGAATGATGAAGAGAGAGAATTTAGGGTTATGAATTTTTGGGGTTTTGAAAACATGAACTTTAATTGTACAAATTGGTTCTAAATGAGTTGTTTTGATTCATAAACAAGTATTTTTAAAGTCAAATATTGGATTTGGTTGTGTTGGGTTGGAGTTTGAGAATGGAAGTAGAGATTTAGGGTTTTGGAAAAGTGATTTTTTAAAGTGGTTGAATTGTGTAATTTTATTTGTTTAAGCATGTTTTTTAATGTTAAAAGTGATTAATATAAGCTTGGAATGAGTAATGGATTGTGTTAGAATGGAAAACCTTCAATGGGGGAAGGTTATGCTATTTTTGAGATTTTGTGTATAAGAGTGTATTTTTCTAATGTAAATGATTTAAATGTATTAAAAAATATTTTTAATAATATAAATAAACTTTAAACACTAATTTAATTGTAGTAGAATTGTAATATCCCAATGTATGCCCTAGAAGTTTTAATACAATTGTTGTTTGATTTGAATTTAATGTACATATGTTTTTGCAAAGGAAAGTTATGTGAAGAAAGAAAATGTATATGTTGTATATATGTTAATATAAATAACATATACATAAGTCAAATGGAGAGTCAATGGAAGAAGATATTTTTATTTGGGGTGTGTGAAATTACTAAATAGGGCATGTGGATGAAGGGTTGTTAGAACAAGTGAGAAGAGGGTATGTTGGTAATTGTCTTTTTAGAATTGCTTGGTGGAGATTTAAAGAGATGATAATTTGACTTTTCTTTATCATCTTTTCTTCTTTTTCCTTATGGTGGCCGGCTCATCCAAAGACAAAAGGGAGCAAGAGAGCATGAGAGGATCTTGAAGTTCTAAGCTTAAATTGAAGGAGGAATCAAAGGAGTTGGTTGGAGATTTGTGAAATTTCTTCATTTAAGGTAAGTACTCTCTTGTTTATCTTTGTTATTTTTGAAGTTATGTTTGAGGTGGGTTGTGATATGTTGAGATTATGAATAGGTGTGTTTGAAATGAGTTTATAAGTGTTGAGATTGATTATAAGTTAAAAAGGTTGGATTGATATTGGTTTTGGTTGGAAGATGATAAGTTAAGAGTGATGTTTGGTTTAGGGTTTTGAAATGGTAGATGATTAAATGGATTGTTGATGTATGGTTAATTGAATATTGTGTTAAACATGCAAAATAAGTGGTAATGACTTTGATTACGTCCATTTGAATGAGTTTATGTTGTGTATATTGTGTTTTTATTCAATCAAAAGAGAGTTAGCCATAGTTAAGGTTTGTATACATGAGAGACACGGCCAAACCAAGGAAGACACACGGCCAACCTAAAATATTTTTGAGAGACATGGCCAAATCCATTGAAATTTGGCCGTGTTTGGTGATTTTTGGAGAGGACACTGTCGTGTCCCTTGCCCATGTCTGTTTCTTTTGCTTTTGGTTGAGAGACACGGCCACAAGCTTGGCCGTGTCCCTTGAGGGTGTCCCTTACTGTGATTTGTTTCTTGTTTTTCTTATAATGTTGAATCCCTCCAAGGTCTTTTTGTATTTACACTTTGAACATACTTAAAACAAAGATAACCTAAACAAATGTGTATTAAGGATTCTAAATTTAAGAATAAGGTGAATTATATATGTGTATATATATCAATGATGATCATTTTAATGGATGTTTGATGTGTTTGATTATGTACATTTCAATAATAATGTATTTTGAAATGTTGTAGCAATGATGCTATATGAATAATATGATTTGAGATATATCATGATATGAGGCCATTCTAATTGGCTATGATAACTCAAATGTGATATGAAGCCATTGTGATTGGCTATGATGATTCCATTGGAAAAACATAAGGCATGTTTGCCTAATTGATGATGAGACTTGAGAATGAAATAATAAATGAATTGTGTGCCTAATGTGTTATTCATTTTCAGAGTTTTGTTATTGGTGGCATGCCTATTGATAACATTCTCTTGAAGTTAGGTTGGATTTGATCCTTGAAGCCTAATTGAGATGTTACAACCCTTGAAGCTAGGTTGGGTTGGTTCTTGAAGCCAAGTTGGGTTGATACTTAGCATGCTTTGTTCCCCTTGAAGCTTGGTTGAATCTAATCCTTGATGCCTAGTTGGGTATATGATAATGATAAATGTGATAATAAAACCAAAGCATTAACTCTGAAAATGGAATGTCATATTAGAGTGTTTTGGGCCCATGCTTGTCTTTGTATATAATGTGATTCTTGTATGATAAGATCAATGGAACTATGAAGATGTAATATAAATATTGTTATGATATTGAACATAGTATGATGTGGTAATGTGATATGTTTCTATGTACTTGGGTTATGAAATATAAAGGTGTGATGTTAGCTTTTCACTTATGATGTTCACTTTATGATTTAGATGTCTAACGTTGCATTGCCTTAAAGTATAATGTTGGTATATTTTGTACTACTAAGCCGATGGCTTAGCGCGATAGTGTTTGATCGCGCAGGTAATAGAGTTGAACCTGAGAGCTCCTCGAGACCGAGTGAGAGTAGACATTGAAGAGTTATTTTGGGACTTAAAGATCGGAGAAAAGCTGCCAATCATGTATATATTCTATGTTTTGTAAATTTTGATTTATATCATATTTGTAATAACTTCCGCTGTGAATTAATAAATGTTTTTATATATGGTGTCTTTTGGATTTCTTTTAAATGTTTGAGATTGATTTCACTTATTTATAAAGATAATTGTTGTGTCTTTTTAAACTGTGGCATTTTCTATATTCAGTATACGTATTTTATGATCGTTTAAGCATGCTTAGTACGTATACGGGATATAGGGGTGTTACAAGAATGGAATTCTAATGTCGAAGTAAGGAAAGGCTAAATTTTTGGAAATTTGTAGGAGTGATGTGTAATTATTGTTTAATGTTGGAAATGCCATTAAATGTGATACTAAATGATTATTTGTTATCACATTTGGTTTAGGCATTGAGGGAGGTTGATTTGCTTCATCCAAATGGTGAAGGGCAAGTTAGAAAGATTGGATTGAAGGTTGTTTTTAGCTTGCTTTGGGTTGCTAGTGGAGGTATGTACAAACTTTGAATATATTGTTTATATTTGCATGACATTTGGGCTTAACACATTTTGGTTGGAAAATGTGTTAAGTTACTTGGTTCATTGATTGTGTAGGAATAATGTGCTATGATATTTGTAATGTCATATATGTGTTAAATGCATTGTGAAAAGCCATTGATAATGGCTAATTTGTGTAACATGTGAAATATGCATATTATGTGAAAATACCCAAAGTAATTGGGTAATGTGTTGTGAATGCAAAAATAAGATACGTGTAATAATGAAATGAATTGATATTGATAAAAATGAGAAAAGTGAGAAAAGTGAGAAAAATGAGAAAGATGTGAAAAATGAGAATAGTGAGAAAAAAAATGTGAAAATAAGGCAATGTGCCTAGGTTGAATATGTAAAAATGAGAAAGAGATTAATAATGAGAAATATGAATAAATTGTGTGCCTAGTATGTTATTCAAATTTTAGAGTTTTGGGTTTGGCGGCATGCCTATGATTGCCTACGGGCTACACGGCTGAATGGTAAAAAGACTGGGTCCTAAGCTAGGCCAGCTGATAAATATGATATTTTTGGGGTGAAAAGACTGGGTCATAAGCCTCAAAAACTGTAGCAGTCTAGCTGGGTTGAGGACCAAGATACTGGGGCTTAAGGGTCTAGTCAGGTTGAGGTCCAAGAGACTGGGGCTGTTACATTATCAATGGATATATATATTGCCTATGGGGCTAGACACATGGTGTCATTATGGACCAAAGCAGTAACTCTAAAATTTGAATAGCATATTAGATCCTTTTTGGGCCCATGCTTGTCTTTGTTTTAATGTGAATTATGAATTATGATACAATTGACTAATATAATGTTATGAGTTGTGCTTATGAAATATTTGAAAAATATAAGAAAGTGGATTGATGTGACATCTATATGCATTCTACATTTGGTATTACATTGAGTTATATTGTTATTATAAAAGTTTGTACCACTAGGCTTCGGCTTAGCGCGATTATTTTCACCGCGCAGGTGATAGGATAGAACCAGCTGAGCCAGAGAGTTTCCCTAGACCAGGTAGGTCTAGACTTATAGTTAAGCTTGTTGAGTTGCTAATGAGATCAGAAACACTGCCAACAACATGTATATATCTTTATGTTATTGTACATTTTGAGTTTTATGCATAATATATTATGTTTTGAATTTTACTTATTGTATATTATAAATAATGTTTGGGTCAATGTATTTGAAATGGGAGAGTAAGTGTGTTTTAAATTATATATATCTATATATATAAATGTTTGAGAAACTTGGTGAAATTGAGAAGTATGGTTGAGATGGTGGTTGGAAATTATTTGGGAGTATTTTCTTTTTGCAGGTTGAGTAATTGCTAAATTTTTGGATATCCAAATTACAAATAAAATTCTGACAAATTTTTTTCAGAGATTTATATATATATTATTTATTTTGGGTTCTTATAACAAGTAAATAATATTTATATTCTATTTAATTTTTATATATTTATAATTTTAAATTTTAAATTTGTAATGTGAAAAATTTTTATTAAACCGGTCTGTGACATTTTTGTACCGTATATGCGTATTTTATATATGCTGAAAATATATATTGTACGTATATAGGATATAAGGGTGTTACAACTACCTCTAAAAAATAATGGCACGCCCAATGACACGGGCGTGTCCTTAAATATGCTTAAGTTACCTGTAACATCCGTGATTTTGGAGAAATTAAATAAGTATTTGGAGATATAAATTGTATATACTCAATATATATATCTAGAGTATATATAACATATACATATGGTATATTAATTGTATATATTGGATTAATACATTACATACTTAATATTTAATACACATATAAGGTACATTTGATGTGTATATAAGATACACATTACTTGTGCATATGTGAAATATCCTAAATTTTAAAAGGTCTAATTTTTGAAAATTTGATAAAATAAATTATAATTTAAATGGATAAATTAAATTAATATTTTAAATGAAAAATGAAGGGTTTTAAATGAAAAAGTGGATAATATATGTGATATATATGTAAAATATACATAACATATAAAAATCAACACTTTTTAAAAAGAAAAGTCAAAGTAAAAGGGTATTTTGGTAATTAAATCTTAGAAATTTAAAATTAATAAAATAATTTAAAAATAAATTATTTTTGAATGGAAGAGGGAATTTAGGACTTATAATTTATTAAATAAATAATTACTAAATTATTTTAATATATATATGTGGTTTAAAATTAAAGGGTGAAAGGAAAGATAAATAACAAAAAATAAAGTCTTCTTCTTCTTCTTTCCTTCAAGGCTGAATTTCATGGCTTCAAGAGAGGGATTTGCTTCTTCCATACTCCAAAAATTGAAGTGATTTTAAGGATTCAAGTGGAGTTTTAGAAGTTTCTTCATCAATTGGTAAGCTTTCTTACCAAATTTTCAAATTTTATGGAAAAGTGTGTTATGTAAATTTTGAAATTATATAGTACCATGATTTAATTGCTTAACTGGATATGAATGAAGTTGTTTTGATTAGTTATTATTGATTGTAAGGTTGGATTAAAGAAATGGTTGAGTTTGGGTAATATTGGCGAAGAGAGAGAATTTAGGGTTATGTAATTTTTAGGGTTTTGAAATCATGGTTTTTAATTGTGTAAATTGATTCCAAATGAGTTTTTTTGATACATAAACAAGTATTTTAAAGTCAAATATTGGATTTGGTTGTGTTTGGTTGGAGTTTGAGAATGGAAGTGGAGATTTAGGGTTTTGGAAAAGTGATTTTCCAAAGTGGTTGAATTGTGTGATTTTATTTGTTTAAGCATGTTGTTTAGTGTTAACAGTGATGAATATAAGATTGAAATGAGTAATAGATTGTGTTGTAATGGAAAACCTTCAATGGGGGAAGGTTAAGCCATTTTCAGATTTTGTGTATAAGAGTGTATTGTTATAATGTAAATGATTTAAATGTATTAAAATATGTTTTTAATGATATTAGTAAACTTAAAACACTAATTTAAATGGCTTGATATAGTTTTTCAAAGTTATAGTGAGGTGAAGCTTAATTTTGGGATTTGGTTTAGAGTGATGTTTAATTATGGTTTGATGTTGAGAATACCTTAGAATATGATCTTAAATGATTATGTATGATCTCATTTGGTATAGGCATTGAGGGAGGTTGATTTGCTTCATCCAAGTGGTGAAGGGAAAGTTGGAAGGATAGGATTGGAGGTTGTATTAAGCTTGCTTTGGGTTGCTAGTAGAGGTATGTACAAACTTTGAGTATAATGTTTATATTTGCATGACATTTGGACTTAACACATTTTGGTTGAAAAATGTGTTAAGCTACTTGGTTCATTGATTGTGTATGAATAATGTGCTATGACATTTGTAATGTCATATATGTGTTAAATTCTTTGTGAAAAGCCATTGATAATGGCTAAATTGTTTAAAGTGTGAAATATGCATATTATGTGAAAATACCCAAAGTAATTGGGTAATGTGTTGTGAATGCAAAAATGAGATATGTGGAATAATGAAATGAATTGATATTGATAAAAATGAGAAAAAAAATGAGAAAAGTGAGAAAAATGAGAAAGATGTGAAAAATGAAAAAAAATGTGAAAATAAGGCAATGAGCCTAGTTTGATTATGAAAAATAAAATGAGAAATGAATTGTGAAAGTATTTGATAATGAGATAAATATATTAATTGTGTGCCTAGTATGTTATTCAATTCTCAGAGTTCTGGGTTTGGCGGCATACCTATGAATTGCTAGGAAGGTGAAAAGAACGGGTCGTAAGTCGAGCCCAACTGATAAATGATAAATATGATGTTATTGGGGTGAAAAGACTGGGTCGTAAGCCTCAAAAACCGTAGCAGTCTAGCCGGGTTGAGGACCAAGATACTGGGGCCTAAGGGTCTAGCCGGGTTGAGGTCCAAGAGACTGGAGCTGTTACATTATCCATGGATTTATATATTGCCTACGGGCTAGACACATGGTGTCATTATGGACTAAAGCAGTAACTCTAAAATTTGAATAGCATATTAGATCCTTTTTGGTCCCATGCTTGTCTTTGCTTTAATTTGAATTATGAATTGTGATACAATTGAGCAATATAATGTTATGAGTTGTGAGTATGAAATATTTGAAAAATATAATAAAGTGAAATGATGTGACCTCTATATGCATTGTGCATTGGCATTACTTTACATTTTTATTATTATCAAAGTTTGTACTACTAGACTTCGGCTTAGCGCGATTGTAATTCGTCGTGCAAGTGTCTTGGACGTTTTGGTAGAGCCAGAGAGTTTTACTAGACCTGGTCGTGTTTAGGTTTGTATTTATTGAGCTTGAAGAGTTGTTTTGGGTACATCAAGATCAGAGCCAGTTGCCAGCATTTACATTTTTGATATTATGTATGTTATGATATGTTTTTTAAGCATATATTGTAAATTGTAAAGAATGATTTGAATAATTTTGTTTAAGATGGGATTTTATATATAATGTTGATATATATATACCTATATATAAGTATTTTGAGAAAATATTGAGAAATTGAGAAGTATTGGTGAATTGGTGAATTGATTTTATTTGGAGTGTTTGTTTTATGCAGGTTGTGTTTTGTTGAATTTTGGAAACGTTCAAATTATAAACAAAACTCTGGCGAATTTTTCCCAGAGATTTTCATATAAAATTATTTATTTTGGATTCCTATAACAAGCAAAGAATATTTATATACTATTTATTTTATATATTAGTATTTGAAATCTTAAAACAAAAATGTACAAATTTTTATTAAATCGGTCTGTGACATTTTTATACCATATATGCGTATTTTACATATGCTGAAAATATGTATTGTATGTATATAGGGTATAAGGGTGTTATATTTATTTTGGTATTAGAGCCTAGGTTTGATATTCTAGACTTAGGTGGGATGATAGAGAGAGAAAATTGGAATAAAAAAATAAATTTTCAATTGTAATGCATGCATTGAAACTGGCAATTCATCTGATCCCTGATGTGGCAATGTCCATTTGATATAATGGATATGAGTTGAAATGGTGTCTGGGTTGCATAGATCAGGGTGGCGCAGTGGAAACGTCATTCTAGAGATTATAGATTAAGAATTTTTGGAACTTTTATTTGAAATTTAAAATTTACAGCTGATTCAATTGATGAATAAGTGAAATTAGAAAAACAATCTACGAAATAATTTAAGATATAAAAATAAAAAGTTTGAGAAATGAGCATGATAGTTACAGAAAATTTTATAAATGTATTGTAAAGTGATATTGTCTGAATTGTTGGACAAATCTAGAAATGTTGGATGAGTCTGAACATTTAATAGAAAGTTTTTGTATATGTTAGAATCTAAATGTATAAAATTTTATAAATTTTAAAGATGGATTTCTAATTAAGAAAAATAGAAGAACACAGATTGTTGGAGAAATTTCAGCAACTCAGAATCTGTAGAAATTGAAAAACAAAATAAATCTAGAAACTATGGTAAACCAACCAAGAAAAATCTAAAAGTTTACACACAATATCATATGTATTCCTATAACATATGGTTAAAATTTCATGAATTTTTATTAAAGTTTGATACCTGAAAAAATGGACAACCGGGTGCTACCAGAGAAATTATTAAAGAGACAGATTCTATGATTTTGGAAGATTTAATTTTTAAATTTATTAAATCAACTTGGAAAAATCTAAAACTTTAAATATAAGTCTATATATGTGTCAAGTGCACATTGATAAAAGTTTACAAGCTTTTATAAAGAATTGGTAAGGAATATAAAAATTAAAAGTGAGATTGACATGAAACTGAGGAAGTCATGCAGTTTTGTGTAAGTAAGTAATAAATTAATTTTATGAGACAAATGAATGAAGAAAATTATAAAAATTTATATGCATATGGGTATAAGTATAGAAGGAATATGGAATTTTTAATAATTTTCAACAAAGAGTTCATAATTAAAATCAAACAGTGAAATCATATATGATGGCGAATTATTTATTATGGAACAATGACGCATAATTTAGGGTTGAGTGTGTAAAATTAAAGTATCTAAATGGATGATATTAATTAGTGTAAGTAAATTAATTGGTGTTGTTTAAAAAGTAAATGTTATGATCTTAAGATTGAGAATGTGATATGGGTGAGATTTGGTGAGGTTTATGTTGTTGGTTGCATTATATGAAATTTGAATTTTTGAAATGGGTTTCCATAATTGTGAAAGTGATGTGTTTTGATGTTATATTAATATAAAAATAATGTTTATAAAGTTAGCTCTTGAAAGTGAGATTAATAGAATTAAGTTTAAGTAAAATAGTAAATTGGAAATTTAGAGTTGTAAGGGAATTTCGATGAGGATTGTTTAGATATTGATAGTTTAATGTTTAATAAGCATGGGAGTAATTTTGACTGAGTAATGTTATATATAAAAGTACTAACTAAGGTGTAATGTAGTTGATAACATAGAAATTTATTATGAAATAAAGGGAAATGATTAAGCAAGTGAAAATGAGTTAGTTTAGTTAATTGAATTGGAAATGATGAAAATGGATATGAAAGGTGTGATCGATGCAAAAAAAAATGTGAGAGAGACGTCACATTGGAAACGTGACTAAGATTTATGTGAAGTGTTAGAAAAAAATATATATAATAAGAAACTTATTTAAGAGATGGGCGATTGAATAAGGAAGATGTTAATTATGTTGTGGTCAGAGTGTGTATATATATGTTGAATTGATGAATAACCTAAGTAATGTCAAAAGAATGAGAAATGATAATGTTCTCTAAAAGGTGATAAATGTTAACTTTGTATAGGTTGTATGTAAAAGTGGAATTGAGTATAATTGTATGATTTGTGTGATGAGATTTTTTTTTCTATATAAACACAAATATGGTATGTAAGAAAATGTGGAAAGTAAGTCACATTATGATTATGACTTATGAAGGTGTATGTGGATGATTAAAAAAAATGTTATCGAGTGTTTACTACCTTATACACATACGTGTCTGGTGATATTGAGAATGATATTGCATGTATTAATAGACCTAAGAGAGATTAGGTCTTGACATGTGTAGAGTTAGGTCATGTGATAAATTGAGATTGAGAATGGACTCGAACAGAGCTGGACGGTGAAATTGTTATTTTAACAACTAAACTTCATGATTGTATAGTGTTTTGGGCCTAAAGTATATGCGTATAAATAAGAGATTGTAAGGAAAAGGGAAAGTATAATGAAGAAAGTATGGAAGTGAAAAAAAAAAAGAAATGAATGAAAATTTTTATAAGAGATAGATTAGAAATGGAGTAATAAATGGAAATTGTGTAAATTAGCATATGAACGAATGTGTATATGTAAGAGATGTTAATGATAATATTGTTGAAATATGAGTTAGGCTAATGATGATCAAGTGATCAAGAGTAAATTGCTTCGAAATAGAGCTAAAACATGTTAACTTTTTGTGTATCAAAAGATTAGAAAATGAATATGTGATTTTTGCGATATGAACTTAACATTGTGATTGGAAATTTTTGAAGAAGAATGATAGAAGGGCAGTATTTATTTAGAAGCCACGGATGTGATCATTATTATGGCATGACCGTTGAATAGTTTTGGTGAGATTGATAGTTATGCTTCAAGAAACATGGTGCATAGTTGTATCTTATAATTTTATACTAGAAATTTGTTTATAATTATAGAAAGTGTAGAAACAGAAGAGAATTGTAAAAATATGATGAGCTTTAAATGATGTATAAGAAAAGTGATTTGTGTAAATAGGGTAACTATAAGAAATGTGAGAAAATGGTAAATGAAAGGAATTAAGAAATGTGAGTAAGAGTTATAATAAATGTGTTTGAAAGTGGTATAAAATGAATAAGTTGATGAAAATGATGTGTAAAGTAAATGAGACTAGGGGAAGTGAATATTATCTGTAATGATGAATTCGAAGATGTGAACCTCGGTTTTCAGCGCCGAAAAGGATCCGGGCGAAAGTTCACTTGTTGTCGGGAGTCGCCACTCAGTTTATTTTGTTCGAAGGGAAAAACTAAGAAAACCCTTGTTTGACTCCAATAATGCATCCAATGTAAAGGCTTCTAGTCTGCGAACCCAAGGAGGATTCGGGGACTATGTCATGCTTTTGATTAACTTGCAAAAATGGAACAAATTTAAAAAACAAAAAGATTGTTGGTAGTTTGTGGACTTGCTATTTGGGGTGAATCCCAAACATGCCTACATACTCCCGTTTGAATAGGAGATCAAAGCCCATGTAGTTCGGAAAAGCCTATTTAAAGGCGATGAAAATTATGCTTCATGCATGTGTGTGTGTATGCTTCGTGCATTGTCGGACTTCATGCCAAAGATGTGAGATTTAGGTACTTTGTACCAAAAGAGTGGGATTTAGGCCCCATGCCAAATGTTGATTTTAATTGAGTCGGGCTTCATGCCAGAGTTGTGAAATTTAGCACTTAGTGCTAAATGGTGCAATTTTAGGTACTTTGTACCAAAAGAGTGCAATTTAGGCCTTTCGCCAAGTGTTGTCGGGCTTCATGCCAAAGATGTGAGATTTAGCACTTAGTGCTAAATTCTCCAATTTTAGGTACTTTGTACCAAAAGAGTGCAAATTTTGGGCCTTTGGCCAAGTGTGGTTGGGCTCCATGCCAAAAATGTGAATTTCAGCACTTAGTGCTAAATTGTGAAATTTTAGGTACTTCGTATCAAAATGGTGTAATTTAGGCTCCGTGCCAACAGATTGATTTTAATTGTGAAATGTAGGTACTTTGTACCAAAAAGATGTAATTTAAGTCTTTGTGCCAAAGAGGCTGATTGATTAGTCCATTAGGCCTTAGACCTAAAAGGATTAGGTCTTTGACCGAGAAGAAATTGAGAAGAAGATAGAATGCTTATGATATGCTTAAATTGACAAATGATGGATTAGAATATTACCTTGCTTAGGATTTTCCAGCTTCGAAGTTTCAGATCTCGTTTTCTTGAACTGGGGATTATGATTCTTGATTACAGATTGTTTCCTGCAGCACACGGTTAGATTTATGCAAATAAAAGTTCTTAATCGTTTTTAAGCGTGAAAAGAATTCGACAGCATGAGGCCCACCCGGAAAAGTCCAACCCCTTTTCTGAAAATCTGAACTGCTATTTATAGGCAAAAAATGATTTTCCGGGGGCCGAACCGCAGTGTACGAAAACCTGCAATTTCCGGCGGCTGAGCCGCCGTGGGTGGCGGCCGGGCCGCCGATTTTGGAGGCTGAGCCGCCGGTTTTGGCGGCCGAGCCGCCGGTTTCGTCCGGTTTTTGCTCAAATTGATTTTTCGGGAGCTAGAGACCTCCAAAAATTATTCCGGGACCATATCCGTGATCCTCACGTCTTCCCGGACATTTCAAGTACCATATTGATATATTTCCGGTGAACTTTACCGGGGACGTCCGGTCCGGCCCGGTTTTCAGTAGTCTGAGAAAATCGGCTTTCCGAGCCTCAAAATTCGAGTGTTCACAGAAGAGAATTAAAATTTGAGAATAAATTTGACCTAATAGAATTAGGTCATGAATTAAAATTATTGTGTTAAGATAAAAATTATTAACATTTGAATTTAAGGTGATGAGAGCATATTTTTAAGATAATGAAGTGATCAGATATCTTGAGTGCAATAGGTGTAACATCCGTGATTTTGGAGAAATTAAATAAGTATTTGGAGATATAAATTGTATATAGTCAATATATATATCTAGAGTATATATAACATATACATATGGTATATTAATTGTATATGTTGGATTAATACATTTATACTTAATATTTAATACACATATAAGGTATATTTGATGTGTATATAAGATACACATTACTTGTGCATATGTGTAATATCCTAAATTATTGAAAAGTTCTAATTTTTGGAAATTTGATAAAATAAATTATAATTTAAATGGATAAATTAAATTAATGGTTTTAAATGAAAAATGAAGGGGTTTT
This sequence comes from Garcia nutans, assembly GCA_947685225.1. Taxonomy (NCBI): domain Eukaryota; kingdom Viridiplantae; phylum Streptophyta; class Magnoliopsida; order Malpighiales; family Euphorbiaceae; genus Garcia; species Garcia nutans. The sequence goes on from CANTUV010000017.1 coordinate 21,928,264, forward strand.
AAATGAAAAATTGGATAATATATGTGATATATATGTAAAATATACATAACATATAAAAATCAACACTTTTTAAAAGAAAAGTCAAAGTAAAAGGGTATTTTGGTAATTAAATCTTAAAAATTTTAAATTAATAAAATAATTCAAAAATAAATTATTTTTGAATGGAAGAGGAAATTTAGGACTTTTAATTTATTAAATAAATAATTATTAAATTATTTTAATATATATATATATATGTGTTTGGTTTAAAATTAAAGGGTGAAAGGAAAGAGAAAAAAAAAATAAAGTCTTCTTCTTCTTCTTTCCTTCAAGGCCGAATTTCATGGCTTCAAGAGAGGGATTTGCTTCTTCCATACTCCAAAAATTGAAGAGATTTTAAGGATTCAAGTGGAGTTTTAGAAGTTTCTTCATCAATTGGTAAGCTTTCTTACCAAATTTTCAAATTCTATGGAAAAGTGTGTTATGTAAATTTTGGAATTCTATAGTAGCATGATTTAATTGCTTAATTGGATATGAATGAAGTTGTTTTGATTTTTTATTATTGATTGTAAGGATGGATTAAAGAAATGGTTGAGTTTGGGTAAGATTGGTGAAGAGAGAGAATTTAGGGTTATGTAATTTTTGGGGTTTTGAAATCATGGTTTTTAATTGTATAAATTGATTCCAAATGAATTATTTTGATACATAAACAAGTATTTTAAAGTCAAATATTGGATTTGGTTGTGTTTGGTTGGAGTTTGAGAATGGAAGTGGAGATTTAGGGTTTTGGAAAAGTGATTTTCCAAAGTGGTTGAATTGTGTGATTTTATTTGTTTAAGCATGTTGTTTAGTGTTAAATGTGATGAATATAAGCTTGAAATGAGTAATGGAATGTGTTGGAATGGAAAACCTTCAATGGGGGAAGGTTATGCCATTTTTGAGATTTTGTGTATAAGAGTGTATTGTTATAATGTAAATAATTTAAATGTATTAAAATATGTTTTTAATGATATTAATAAACTTAAAACACTAATTTAAATGGCTTGATATGGTTTTTCAAAGTTAAAGTGAGGTGAAGCTTAATTTTGTGATTTGGTTTAGAGTGATGTTTAATTATGGTTTGATGTTGAGAATACCTTAGAATATGATATTAAATGATTATGTATGATCACATTTGGTATAGGCATTGAGAGAGGTTGATTTGCTTCATCCAAGTGGTGAAGGGCAAGTTGGAAGGATAGGATTGGAGATTGTATTAAGCTTGCTTTGGGTTGCTAGTAGAGATATGTACAAACTTTGAGTATAATGTTTATATTTGCATGACATTTGGACTTAACACATTTTGGTTGAAAAATGTGTTAAGCTACTTGGTTCATTGATTGAGTATGAATAATGTGCTATGACATTTGTAATGTGATATATGTGTTAAATGCATTGTGAAAAGCCATTGATAATGGCTAAATTATGTAAAGTGTGAAATATGCATATTGTGTGAAAATACCCAAAGTAATTGGGTAATGTGTTGTGAATGCAAAAATGAGATATGTGGAATAATAAAATAAATTGATATTGAAAAAAATGACAAAAAAAATGAAAAAAATGAGAAAGATGTGAAAAATGAAAAAAATGAGAAAAAAAAAGTAAAAATAAAGCAATGAGCCTAGTTTGATTATGAGAAATAAAATGAGAAATGAATTGTGAAAGTATTTGATAATGAGATAAATGAATTAATTGTGTGCCTAGTATGTTATTCAATTTTCAGAGTTTTGGGTTTGGCGGCATGCCTATGAATTGCTGGGTAGGTGAAAAGACCGGGTCGTAAGCCGAGCCCAGCTGATGAATGATAAATATTATGTTTTGGGGTGAAAAGACTAGGTCGTAAGCCTCAAAAATCGTAGCAGTCTAGCCGAGTTGAGGACCAAGATACTGGGGCCTAAGGGTCTAGCTGGGTTGAGGTCCAAGAGACTGGGGCTGTTACATTATCCATGGATATATATATTACCTACGGGCTAGACACATGGTGTCATTATGGATCAAAGCAGTAACTCTGAAATTGGAATAGCATATTAGATCCTTTTTGGGCCCATGCTTGTCTTTGCTTTAATGTGAATTATGAATTGTGATATAATTGAGTAATATAATGTTATGAGTTGTGAGTATGAAATATTTGAAAAATATAAGAAAGTGAAATGATGTGACCTCTATATGCATTATGTATTGGCATTGCTTTACATTTTTATTATTATCAAAGTTTGTACTACTAGACTTCGGCTTAGCGCGATTGTAATTCGTCGCGCAGGTGTCATTGACATTTTGGTAGAGCCAGAGAGTTTTACTAGACCTGGTCGTGTCTAGGTTTATTTTTATTGAGCTTGAAGAATTATTTTGGGTACATCCAGATCAAAGCCAGTTGCCAGCATGTACATTTTTTATATTATGTATGTTATGATATGTTTTTGAAGCATATATTGTAAATTGTAAAGAATGATTTGAATAATTTTTTTAAGATGGGATTTTATATATAATGTTGATATATATATACCTATATATAAGTATTTTGAGAAAATATGGAGAAATTGTGAAGTATTGGTGAATTGGTGAATTGATTTTATTTGGAGTGTTTGTTTTATGCAGGTTGTGTTTTGTTGAATTTTGGAAACGTTTAAATTACAAACAAAACTCTGGCGAATTTTTCCCATAGATTTTCATATAAATTATTTATTTTGGATTCCTATAACAAGCAAAGAATATTTATATACTATTTATTTTATATATTAGTATTTGAAATCTTAAAACAAAAATGTGAAAATTATTATTAAATCGGTCTGTAACATTTTTATACCGTATATGCATATTTTACATATGCTGAAAATATGTATTGTACATATATAGGGTATAAGGGTGTTACAATAGGTGTGTGGTGTATATATATTAAGGAGATGAACTAATTTTGTCTAATGAGAATTCGATTGAAGATATAATAATATGTTGTGACAGTTTAAGTAAATAGATAGTATAATGATGTGTTAGGGAATGGTAAAAAGGAAATTAAGAATGAACCTAAGGGGGAGAATAGAAATTATGTAATTTGGTAAAATAATAATTTGGATGATTTATTACTATACTAGATAATTTCGAGGACGATATTATTTAAGGGGGAGAAAATTGTAACATCCGTGATTTTGGAGAAATTAAATAAGTATTTGGAGATTTAAATTGTATATACTCAATATATATATCTAGAGTATATATAACATATACTTATGGTATATTAATTGTATATGTTGGATTAATACATTACATACTTAATATTTAATACACATATAAGGTACATTTGATGTGTATATAAGATACACATTACTTGTGCATATGTGAAATATCCTAAATTTTTGAAAAGTTCTAATTTTTGGAAATTTGATTAAATAAATTATAATTTAAATGGATAAATTAAATTAATGGTTTTAAATGAAAAATGAAGGGGTTTTAAATGAAAAATTGGATAATATATGTGATATATATGTAAAATATACATAACATATAAAAATCAATATTTTTTAAAAGAAAAGTCAAAGTAAAAGGGTATTTTGGTAATTAAATCTTAGAAATTTAAAATTAATAAAATAATTCAAAAATAAATTATTTTTGAATGGAAGAGGAAATTTAGGACTTTTAATTTATTAAATAAATAAATAAATAATTAATTATTAAATTATTTTAATATATATATATGTGTGGTTTAAAATTAAATGGTGAAAGAAAAGAGAAATAAAAAAAATAAAGTCTTCTTCTTCTTCTTTCCTTCAAGGTCGAATTTCATGGCTTCAAGAGAGGGATTTGCTTCTTCCATACTCCAAAAATTGAAGAGATTTTAAGGATTCAAGTGGAGTTTTAGAAGTTTCTTCATCAATTGGTAAGCTTTCTTACCAAATTTTCAAATTCTATGGAAAAGTGTGTTATGTAAATTTTGGAATTCTATAGTAGCATGATTTAATTGCTTAATTGGATATGAATGAAGTTGTTTTGATTTGTTACTAATGATTTTAAGGTTGGATTAAAGAAATGGTTGAGTTTGGGTAAGATTGGTGAAGAGAGAGAATTTAGGGTTATGTAATTTTTGGGGTTTTGAAATCATGGTTTTTAATTGTGTAAATTGATTCTAAATGAGTTGTTTTGATACATAAACAAGTATTTTAAAGTCAAATATTGGATTTGGTTGTGTTTGGTTGGAGTTTGAGAATGGAAGTGGAGATTTAGGGTTTTGGAAAAGTGATTTTCCAAAGTGGTTGAATTGTGTGATTTTATTTACTTAAGCATGTTGTTTAGTGTTAAAAGTGATGAATGTAAGCTTGAAATGAGTAATGGATTGTGTTGGAATGGAAAACCTTCAATGGGGGAAGGTTATGCCATTTTTGAGATTTTGTGTATAAGAGTGTATTGTTATAATGTAAATGATTTAAATGTATTAAAATATGTTTTTAAAGATATTAATAAACTTAAAACACTAATTTAAATGGCTTGATATGGTTTTTCAAAGTTAAAGTGAGGTGAAGCTTAATTTTGGGATTTGGTTTAGAGTGATGTTTAATTATGGTTTGATGTTGAGAATACCTTAGAATATGTTCTTAAATGATTATGTATGATCAAATTTGGTATAGGCATTGAGGAAAGTGGATTTGCTTCATCCAAGTGGTGAAGGGCAAGTACGAAGGATAGGATTGGAGGTTGTATTAAGCTTGCTTTGGGTTGCTTGTAGAGGTATGTACAAACTTTGAGTATAATGTTTATAATTGCATGACATTTAGACTTAACACATTTTTTGTTGAAAAATGTGTTAAGCTACTTGGTTCATTGATTGTGTATGAATAATGTGCTATGACATTTGTAATGTCATATATGTGTTAAATGCATTGTGAAAAGCCATTGATAATGGCAAAATTGTGTAAAGTGTGAAATATGCATATTATGTGAAAATACCCAAAGTAATTGGGTAATGTGTTGTGAATGCAAAAATGAGATATGTGGAATAATGAAATGAATTGATATTGATAAAAATGAGAAAAAATGAGAAAAGTAAGAAAAATGAGAAAGATGTGAAAAATGAGAAAAATGGAAAAAAAAAAGTGAAAATATGGCAATGAGCCTAGTTTGATTATGAGAAATAAAATGAGAAATGAATTGTGAAAGTATTTGATAATGAGATAAATGAATTAATTGTGTGCCTAGTATGTTATTCAATTTTCAGAGTTCTGGGTTTGGCGGCATGCCTATGAATTACTGGGCATGTGAAAAGACCGGGTTGTAAGCCGAGCCCAGCTGATAAATGATAAATATGATGTTTTTGGGGGTGAAAAGACTAGGTCGTAAGCCTAAAAAATCGTAGCAGTCTAGCCGGGTTGAGGACCAAGATACTAGGGCCTAAGGGTCTAGCCGGGTTGAGGTCCAAGAGACTGGGGCTGTTACATTATCCATTGATATATATATATATATATTGCCTACGGGCTAGACACATGGTGTCATTATGGACCAAAGCAGTAACTCTGAAATTTGAATAGTATATTAGATCCTTTTTGGGTCCATGCTTGTCTTTGGTTTAATGTGAATTATGAATTATGATACAATTGAGCAATATAATGTTATGAGTTGTGAGTATGAAATATTTGAAAAATATAATAAAGTGAAATGATGTGACCTCTATATGCATTGTGCATTGGCATTACTTTGCATTTTTATTATTATCAAATTTTGTACTACTAGGCTTCGGCTTAGCGCGATTGTAATTCGTCGTGCAGGTGTCATGGACGTTTTGGTAGAACCGGAGAGTTTTACTAGACCTGGTCAGGTTTAGGTTTGTATTTATTGAGCTTGAAGAGTTTTTTTTGGTACATCAAGATCAGAGCCAGTTGCTAGCATTTACATTTTTGATATTATGTATGTTATGATATGTTTTTGAAGCATATATTGTAATTTGTAAATAATGATTTGAATAATTTTGTTTGAGATGGGATTTTATATATAATTTTGATATATATATATATATACCTATATATAAGTATTTTGAGAAAATATGGAGAAATTGAGAAGTATTGGTGAATTGATTTTATTTGGAGTGTTTGTTTTATGCAGGTTGTGTTTTGTTGAATTTTGGAAACGTTCAAATTACAATCAAAACTCTAGCGAAATTTTCCCATAGAATTTTATATAAAATTATTTATTTTGGATTCCTATAACAAACAAAGAATATTTATATACTATTTATTTTATATATTAGTATTTGAAATCTTAAAATAGAAATGTACAAATTTTTATTAAATCGGTCTGTGACATTTTTATACCATATATGCGTATTTTACATATGCTGAAAATATGTATTGTATGTATATAGGGTATAAGGGTGTTACATTACCCCCTCAAAATCAAATTTCCTCTACAAATTCAAATGAATGCAAGGCAAACACACCATCAACCAATGATAGAAGAATAAAAAATTAAAAATTGAAAACATAAACTAAAAACATAAAAATTAAAGACATAAAAATAAAGAACAAATAAAATGGTGGGTTATCTCCCACCCAGCACTTCTTTAACGTCATATTAGTTGGATGTTCAGTGCAAGTTTCCCTAGTCTTGGAGGTGTAAATCCTCCTTCAAGTCATGTATTTCTCCCTCCAAGTATATTTTGAGCCTGTGACCATTTACCTTAAGATCTTCTTTTTCTGGATGAGTTATTTCAACCACTCCATAGGGGAAAACTTCCTTAATTGTAAAAGGGCCAGACCATCAAGATTTTAACTTACCTGGAAAGAGTCGAAGCCTCGAATTGTACAATAATACCTTATCTCCCGCTTGAAACTCTTTTAGCTCTTTAATGTGAGCATAATGCCATCTCTTAGTACACTCCTTATACATTCTTGCATTGTCATAGGCTTGCAATCTTCACTCATCCATCTCATTTAACTGCAATTTTCTCCTTTCACCTGCACTAGCTAGATCAAGGTTAATCTATTTTATAGCCCAATAAGCATTATGTTCAATTTCTACAGGTAAATGGCAAGCTTTTCCATATACCAGGATAAATGGCATAGTGCACAAAGGAGTTTTGAATGCAGTCCTAAAAGCCCATAAAGCATTGTCCAATTTCTCAGACCAATCCTTTCGGGATCGCTCTACCATTTTTTCTGAATTCTTTTTATCTCCACGTTCGTGTTCTCAACTTGGCCACTAGTTTGGGGATGGTAAGGAGTAGCAAACCTATGTGTAACACCTAATCTTTTGAAAACTTTCTCGAGCTGAACGTTATAAAAGTGAGTACCCCTATCACTTATGATTGCTTTCGGTGTACCAAATCGAGAGAATAAATTTTTCAAAAACTTCTTCACTACCCTGGCATCATTGGTTGCTAAGGCTTGGGCTTTAGGCCATTTAGAGATATAGTCTATAGCTACAAGAATATATTTGTTACCAAAGGAATTTGGAAACGGTCCCATATCCCCATGCATCAAAGACTTCACACACTAGAATTCCATTTTAGGGCATCTCATCACGAGATGAATTGTTTCCAGTCCTTTGGCAACGATCACAATGGTTAACAAATTCGTAGATATTCCTAAACAAAGTGGGCCAATAAAATCCTGATTCTAGTACCTTTTGTGCAGTCCTATTGGCTCCCATATGACCACCAGCTGGTCCAGCGTGGCATTGACTAAGAATGTTCATCATTTCGGGCCATGCCACACACCATCGGATCATGCTATCCTTACATAATCTAACCAAAAAGGGATCCTCTAAAAACTAATATTTTAAATTGAAAAAGAATTTCTTATTTTCTTGACAAGTTAAGTCATTGGGAAGTTCCCTAACAGCTAAATAATTAGCAAAATCTGCAAACCAAGGTGTTTCAAAATTTAAACTACTTACCTCACTTACCATGGTCTACAACTGCTCATCAGGAAAATGATCATCAATGTCCCCTTCTTCAAACCTCTCCAAGGTTGGATTCTCCAAGCGAGAAAGGTGATCTGCTGCCAGATTTTCAGCTCCCTTCTTGTCTTGAATCGTCAAGTCAAATTCCTGCAATAACAAGACCCAACGAATTAGCCTAGGCTTTGCATAAATTTTTGCAAATAAATACCTCAAAGTCGAATGGTCAGTATAAACAATCACTTTTGACAAGATTAGATATGATCTAAACTTGTCAAAAGCAAAACCTACAGCTAGTAGCTATTTCTCTGTAGTTGTGTAATTAGCTTGACCTGTGTTCAAAGTCTTGCTTGCATAGTAGATAGGCTTGAAGTATTTCTCTTTGCGTTGACCCAAGACTGCTCCCACTACAAAATTACTTGCATCGCACATTAGTTCAAATGGTAGATTCCAACTGGGAGCTACCATGATTGGAGCATGGGTCAATTTCTCCTTAAGAGTTGTGAATGCTCTAAAACATTCCTCATCAAAAATAAAATCCACATCCTTCTCAAGGAGTCTTGTTAGTGGCGGGCTATCTTAGAAAAATCTCGTATGAACCTCCGATAAAAGCTCGCATGTCCTAAAAACTTCTGATGGCCTTTACAGATGTGGGTGGTGGTAGCTTCTCAATGGTGTCTACTTTAGCTCAATCTACCTCAATACCTTCGCTTAAAATTTTGTGTCCCAACACGATTCCCTCTTGAACCATGAAATGACACTTTTCCCAATTAAGCACCAGGTTTGTTTCCTCACATCTAATCAAGACTCTTTTAAGATTTTCCAAACATCTTTCAAATAAGCTACCATAAACCGAGAAATCATCCATAAACACTTCCATAATATCCTTAACAAGCTCATCAAAGAAATCCACCATGCACCTCTGAAAAGTCACAGGTGCTTTTCATAACCCGAATAGCATCCTTCGATATGTGAATGTCCCATATGGGAAAATGAATGTAGTATTCTCTTGGTCTTCCGGGGCAATAGGAATTTGGAAATAGCCTAAAAGACCATCCAAAAAGCAGTAATACTCTTGCCTGGTTAACCTCTTCAACATATGATCAACGAAGGGCAAAGGAAAATGGTCCTTCCTAGTTGCATCATTCAATTTTCGGTAGTCAATGCAAACCCTCCAACTGGTAACTATTCTTGTTGGAATTAGCTCATCATTTTCATTAGGGACTACCTTCATCCCTCCTTTATTTGGTACTACCTGAACTGGGCTCACCCAAGAGCTATCCGAGATCGGATATATAATCCCTGCATCAAGTAGTTTTATCACTTCAGCCTTCACTACATCTTTCATCTTTGGGTTTAGTCTCTTTTGTGGTTGCACTACTGGCTTGAATTCATCCTACATCAGTATCTTATGAGTACAATAGGATGGACTGATACCCTTGATGTCTGCTATCTTCCAAGCTGTCACTTTCTTGTGCTTCTGCAACAACTGGAGGAGCTTTACCTTCTGCTCAGAAGATAGGTGGGAACTAAGAATTATTGGCAATTTCTTTTTCTCTGCTAGAAATCCATACTCAAGGTGATCTGGAAGGGGCTTAAGTTTTAAGTTGGGTGGATCAATCACCGATGGTTTTGGCTTTTCTTCCTTTGACATCTTAATAGTTTCATATGCCCGACATTTGAATGATTTGCTTGCTTCAAGAAAAGCAAGCTGCTCCATTGCTTCTCGATCCTCAACATTTTCCTGCAATAAATACAACTTAAGGGGATCCTTGGAAACAATGTTAGTAACATAATTGACGGTTTCATGCTCAATAATATCATTGCATGAATCCACCTCATCAAGTGTAAGTGAGTGTTTCATAGCATCATGTATTTTAAAAATAACTTTTTTCACTATCCACTCTCAAAGTTAATGTGCCATCATGAACATCGATAAGGGCACGGGCTGTATTTAAAAATGGCCTGCCAAGAATAAGTGAAACATCTGCATCCTCATCGATATCAATGACAACAAAATCATTGGAGAAAATGAAATCCCCAAATTTTACCAACACATCCTCTATAATGCCACGAGGGTAATACTGACTTATTAGCAAGTTGGATGATCATAAGTGTTGATTTAGGTTTGCCAATGCCTAACTCTTTAAACATTTTATGGGGCATAACACTTATGCTAGCCCCCAAATCAGGCAATGTACTTTTAACCTCAAGGTTACCTATTAAACATGGAATGGTAAAACTACCTGGGTCTTTTAACTTCTTAGGTAACTTCTTTTGCAAAATTGCCAAACTCTTTTAAGACAAATGCACTAAGTACACTTCCTTAAGTTTCCTTTTGTTAGAAAGGATATCTTTCAAAAATTTAGCATATTTACGCATCTGTGACAAAGCTTCAGCAAATGGAATATTAATGTGCAATTGTTTAAAAAGTTCAAGGAACTTACCGAATTGAGCATCAATCTTGTCCTTATTCAACCTTGTCGGATATGGTACTCTAGGTCGGATTCCTTCATTATTGGGCTGCTTTCTTATGGCTGGTTCTCTTTCTCACTTTTTATTATAGCTTTCTCTCCCGAAGTGACAGTAGGATCGTCTTCTTTTTATTTTTTTTGTACTTCAGCCCCTTTCTCTGCCACTTTTTCTCTTTTCTCAACCACATTTCCCTTGATTTCTTTTCCACTCCTTAATGTAATTGACTTAAGCTGCTCTTTAGGATTTGCCTCAGTGTTGCTAGGTAAACACCCTTGTGGTCTTTTACTAAGTAGCTTGGCAATTTGCCCCACCTGATTCTCCAAATTATGAATAGAGGCTTGCTTATTTCTAAGGGTGGTTTCCGTTGATTGAAACTTGATTTCAGAAGCTGCTATAAATTTCTCCATCATGTCCTCTAAATTACTCTTGTTTGGAGGGGCAGCTTGTTGATGTTGAGGCTGCTGGAATCTAGGGGGAGGTCTTGGATCATTCTGATTATTCCATGAGAAATTAGGATGATGTCTCCAGACCGGATTGTACGTGTTGCTAAAGGGGTTATTTTGCTGTTGCCTTAGCATATTTCCAACAAAATCTACTTGCTCTTGCGTAGCAAACATATTGCCACTTTAGCAATCTTGACTTTGATGTCCACCCCCACACCATTCATAAGACATCACCTGCATTACTTTCCCCAAAGAAGAAGAAGCTAAAGAATCAATCTTTTTATTCATTGCTTTCGACTGTGCTGTCAAAGCAACTACGGGATCCAATTGATGTGAACCAACCCTTAATTTCCCTTGTTCCCTTGGCGTTTGCCGCTGATAATTTGTAAGGGCCATGTCTTCAATCAAATCCCTTGCTTCTTCAGGAGTTTTATTATTTATGGTACCTCCGCCAGCTGCATTGACGAACTACTTACTTGCATAATTCAATCCATTGTAGAAAGTTTGAATCTGAAGCCACAACGGAAGCCCATGGTGAGGACATCTTCTCAATAAATCTTTGAATCTTTCCCAAGCATCATAAAGAGTTTCACCATCTAGCTAGAGAAAAGATGAAATATCATTCCTCAACTTGGCAGTCTTGGACAATGGAAAATACTTCTCTAGGAATTTTTCTGCTAATTGGCCCCATGTAGTGAAAGTGTTTGGGGGAAAAGACTTCAGCCACTTCTTTGGTCGATCTCTAAGCATGAATGGGAATAACCTCAGCCTAATTGCATCTTCAGAGACATTCTGTATCTTGAATGTGTCACATATTTCAAGAAAAGTCTCAATGTGTGCATTAGGATCTTCGTCTGGGAACCCATAAAGCTGACAAGTCTGCTGCACCATTTGATTGACGTTTGTCTTTATCTCGAATTTATTTATAGCAACCACCGATCTCTGTATGCTTGATTCAGCCCCATTAAGAGTAGGCCTAGCAAACTCTTGCACTGTTCTTAGCTCATTTTCTGCCATTATTTCATGTTCTTCTTCTGAGATGAGATCTTCAAAGTTTGGTTTCATCTCTGCCAGAACTGTTTCCTCTTCTTCCTTTTGCTTTCTCCTCAATGTTCTCTCTAACTCTTGATCTAATTCAAGGAGTTGGGAAGAGCTGGCCCGGATCATAAACGGGAAGAAGTACCTAGAATGACAGTCAAAAAGCAAAAACTTGTGTTAAAACAAAATAAAATAAATACTAAATCAAGAGTATTGATTATATTACTAATATTGAAAACCTTGTCCACGACAACGGTGCCAAAAACTTGATGACGCGAGCTTATGCTATTGCAATACCGTAACTGCACGGGCTGCTCAAGTAATAAAGTAGTGAGTGAGTTATCGTTCCACTAGGGATAAGGTCAAGTACTAGTGCAAATTTTAACTGTTGTTTAGCAAATCAATAGTATTGTGATGTTTTGTAATTAAAGACAATTAACTTAATAACTTAAAGTAGAGAGAGATTGAGTGTTGTGCAAAAATGATTGATGATGAAAATACTACCCAGATATTGAATCCCCCTAGCCTTAAATGTATTTATGAAAATCACTTCAATTAAATCAAATAATAGGGTTGAATTGGCATTCCTCTAAATTAGACTAAAACCTTTCTCAAGTGAATTAATCCCTAATCACTAAGTAGAATGCTGGAATATCTTCTCAAACATAATTAAGTAGATCTTGCATTAAGAATAAGGAATTATAAACCAAAGGATCTTGTAAGTCTATCTCTAGCACTCCATTCAATCCTCAATCCTTATGAGTATTCAATTCATATCAAGCTTTCTCAAATCAATAATATGAAAATTACAACCAATCAATAAGCATGCTATTATTAATTGGAAATAAATTATTAAGCATCATAAGAACAAAACAACTCAATGAAATGATTTAAGCAAATAAAATTATTCAATCCATACAATAAAGCTAGGGTTCATCAATATCTAGATAGAGAATGAGTTAGTTCATGTTCAAAACCATAAAACCATAACAAGAGAAATAAGTAAAAGAATCCAAACAATCCATGGCGAATGATTTGTATTTCTTCACTTGAATCCTTGAATCTTGGTTTAGATCTTGTATAGGATGTTTCTTCACCTTCAATCTCAGCTTCAAAACTCTCTTTTTCTCTCCAGAAGTTGGCTCTAGGTTGTAAAGAATGAAAATTAGATCCCTAATTTGAGCTTCAGCTCAGCTTTTATAGTGCAGATAGTTTAGCCTGACATGCCCCGGCAACGGCACCAAAAACTTGATCATGCAAGCATATGCTATTGCAATACTGCAAGTGCAAGGGTCGCTCAAGTAATAAAGTAGTGAGTGAGTTATCGTTCTACTGGGCACAAGGTCAAGTACTAGTACAAATTTTAACTGTTGTTTAGCAAATCAATAGTTTTGTGATGTTTTGTAATTAAAGACAATTAACTTAATAACTTAAAGTAAAGAGAGATTGAGTGTTGTGCAAAAAAGATTGATGATGGAAATACTACCCAGATATTGAATCCCCCTTGCCTTAAATATATTTATGAAAATCTATTCAATTAAATCAAATAATAGGGTTGAATTGGCATTCCTCTAAATTAGACTAAAACCTTTCTCAAGTGAATTAATAACTAATCACTAAGTAGAATGCTGGAATCTCTTCTCAAACATAATTAAGTAGATCTTGCATTAAGAATAAGGAATCATAAACCAAAGGATCTTGTAAGTCTATCTCTAGCACTCTAATCAATCCTCAATCCTTATGAGAATTCAATTCATATGAAGCTTTCTCAAGTCAATAATATGAAAATTGGAACCAATCAATGAGCATGCTATTATCAATTGGAAATAAATTATTAAGCATCATAAGAATAAAGCAACTCAATCAAATGGTTTAAGTAAATAAAATTATTCAATCCATACAATAAAGCTAGGGTTCATCAATATCTAGATAGAGAATGAGTTAGTTCATGTTCAAAACTAGAAAACCAGAACAAAAGAAATAAGTAAAAGAATCCAAACAATCCATGGCGAATGATTTGTATTTCTTCACTTGAATCCTTGAATCTTGGTTTAGATCTTGTATAGGATGTGTCTTCACCTTCAATCTCAGCTTCAAAACTCTCTTTTCTCTTCGGAAGTCGGCTCTAGGTTGTAAAGAATGAAAATTGGATCCCTAATTCGCTCTTCAGCTCAGCTTTTATACTGCAGATATTTTAGCCTGACACGCCCATGTCACTGGGCGTGTCATTGCTACTGGAATTTTGAATATAAGGCACGTCCAGTGACACACAGCTTCTGTGAATCATTGTAATAAGCATGCTCGGTTATGGCAGTATCAAAGGCACATCCATTGACACGCCCATGTCCATGGGTGTGTCACTTGAAGAATTTTGCTCTTTTCCTCTACTTTCATCCATAATTCCTTCTGAAATGATCATAACCCCTAAAATACAAAGAATTCCTGAAATTAATCCTAAAAAGCACTTGAACAAACAAATTAAACTCAATTGGATAATAATCATACTAAGAAATAAGGGCAAAATATCATCAATTATGCACTTATCATCATCCACCCATTTCTTTTTCCATGCCCATTCGGGTGGCAACTCTATTTTCTCCGAGCTTAGGCCTGTGTTCTCTAAGTCCCCGAGCCTAAACAGTGCCAAAGTCGCAAGAACCATTCCACCGATAGTGAGGGTGAAAATCCCTGCTCACAGTGGTGACTCCACTGGGGATAAGAGAAGTTGATTCCGTTGGTCTTTATATTATTCTATTCTTTCTTATCATGATATTATCCATTGAATCATATTAGATTGCATCGTGTGCGTGAGTTAGGACACCCGTGTTACCCGTGTTGTGTTATGTGAGGGATACCATACTTTCACTCAAAGTATGAAGATCGAGCATGGCATAACCACTCATAGCCTTGTACCTTTTGGTATATACTTGCTATGGGATCCTAAGCCCTTTAACCTAAAGACTATAGCTCATGTAATTGGCCTAGTTTCTTTCCTTAGGTTTTTACCCCAAATGCTTGCTACTTGACTATGGTTAATTTATCTTGGCTTAAATCATGGCTTATTTGGTTTGTTCTTTTTCTAATATGACCTAAGTATATTGTATGCTCAAAATAATTTTTTTAAAATCCAAAATACCAAAGCAATTTTCAAAATTTTTCAAGATTGTCTTTGGTTATAAAACATTTCAAGAATTCTTTTCTCATGACCCAAATACAAAGCCCAAAATTCATTTTTTCTAAAATCATTTTACAATGGGCTTCGAAACAAAATTATTTTCATAACCTTTTGAAAGAGTTTAAAATTATTTAGGTCAATTATGGAATACAAAAAATCAATTGTAAGCCTAGTTTATATTAAGAATAATTAAATCATGGGCTTGTTTTTGGCATGAATCATTAGTTACTTTTTCAAGTGAGAAATCTATTTATAATAAACCTGTTAATTTAGTTTTAATCCAATATAGCATAAAAGCTACTTTAGTTGATTGGATGGATTAAAGCCTAATTAATGGGAATTATCATGAACTGATTTCCATTTTCAAAAATATAACTATTGGTTAAAATCGTCTAAGGAAATTATTCAAAAATAAGATACCCCATGTTGGTATTTTGTAAACCATATACCTTAGAAAAGAGACTCGCCATTCGTGTGTGGAAGTTATAAGGTTAGAAGGGATGTTCTGCTTATCTTTGTCTAATTTTTGTGCATACATGCATATATATATTTGCATCTCATATCATTGAACCTCTCTGGCTCACAGCCCTGGATTATGATAGTTCAAAAGCTTACGACAATCCGACCTATGCCAAAGATGAAGAATCTAGCAATGATTCAATCACTTTTTCACCAAAAGCAATGGAGCCCGAACAAATTCAAAGAATGGTGGATGAAGCCCTCAATTCCAAGATGGAAGAAATAAATGAGACCCTGGTCGAGACTATGAAGAATTAATTGACTACAATTTTAGGGAACAATGCCAAAGCATCTGCTAGCACCAAGAAGCCAAAGGACAAAGGGAAGGCTAAGGTTGGTGAAGTGGCTTTTGATGATGACAAGGTAGTCATTGATGATGATGATGACTAGGCTCAATACTTCCAAGATCCTCAAGATAAAAAGAAGGAGCCAAAGGTTGTTGAGAAGACAACTTTTGAAAAGGAAATTTGAGAAGAATTTGAAAACCGAAGAGATGTCTGAGATCGATAAACTATTTGAACAAGATGAGGAGGTCCCTTATAAGTTCAAGATGCCATCCTTTGCAAAGATTGATGGAACCAGAAATCCTCACCTCCATGTGAAGCAGTACATCACCGCTATATAGTCTGCCTGAGCTACTAAGGCTCAAACTCTAAGGTACTTCATGCTCTAATTGGATCCTATTATCCAAAATTGGTTCAATACCTTAAAAGATTGCGCACAAAAGAGTTGGGATATGTTATACAAGGCCTTCATCAAACAATATGGGTACAATGTCGAGCTAGAAGTTACCTTAATGGAAGTTGAGTCCATTAGACAAAGGCCAAATGAGAATTTTGTGGACTATGTGAAGAGATGGAGGAATAAGGCTGCTTTGCTAAAGAAGAGGCCTGATGAATCAGACCAAATCAGGATGATAGTCAAAGGCGTCCTGCCCAACCCCCTATGAAAGGATGTCTCACACCCTTATAAGGGATTTTAAAGATCTTTTCCAAGCTGGTCTACAAATTGAAGAGTGGAAAATGGAGAAGAACCACTTTTCAGTAAGAAGGAATGAGAAAGGGAACTACCAGTCGGACAATCAAAGCATGCAAAAAGAAGTTGATGTTAATATGATTGGTCAGGGAAATAAAGGACAATTCTCAAAATTAGGGAAGCTGCAGTCTTGGGTTCTCAATATGCTACAAAAGAAGGGGTTGTTACAACCGTTGGCTCCTTGACCGCTACATAATCCTCTGCCACCAAACTTCAATGCCAAGGCCTTCTGTCAATTCATCAAATGCAAGGGCATAAAATGGATAAATATGCTCGTGTAAGACACGAGATCCAAGATTTGATTGACAGTGGTAAGCTACCCGAGCCGTATAAGCCAAATACCAAAAGCAATCCTCTGCCTAAGTTCAACAGAGTGCCACCACCAGCAGCTTTCATGGTAGGAGGAGGATTGGAGGAAGATTTTGTCTTATCCTCTTTTCAAGATGAGAATATTGAAGATGTGAAAAGAGAAAAAGCTTAACTCAACAAACTTCCCTTGGCTTGTTTGTTTTTTAGTTTTATTTTCTTGATTTGGTGTTTTATGGAATAATCATGTTTTTCAAATTTAAAGTTGCTTGAATAAATTACTTTCATCAAAAATTTTGTTGGTCTTTGTTCATTTTGGTGCTCAACTGATGATGAATCCTAGCTTGATATTTATAAATTAATGTATTAGGCATCATGATTTGAATGACTTTACTAGGTGAGGGAATTACTCTATAGCATTGAGTTGTCTATGCTTACTTAGAGAGGGCTCCTGCATAATTACCTTTGTCTAGGTCCTAGTTAGTATTAGAACATGCTTTGACAAAATTTCAAGGAGAAATTGAACTCTGCTTATTTAAGGGAGAGAAGATCTAGGCATTGTTTGATTAGCCAACAACTAGAATCCACCCTATTAAATATCAATCCCTAGTTTTCCCTTTGAGCCTTCATTTAGCTTTCTTTTTATTGGCTTACAAACTCCAACAACCTACCCTGAGTTGTTGTGATACTTTTGATAAGTCTTATGACCACTAAGATAAAGAGGCAAGAAGGTCAAAGAATGGAATGCATAGCCAAGGCCGTAAGGATAGTTGATGTTTTTAAGACCATAAGGGTAGTTGAAGTTCACCTAATATCTCCAATCTATCAAGATAACATCAGAGTAATAAATGATTTATCCATGTTAAAGAAGATTTATGTCACTCCACTCATTCATTATTAGAAACCCAAGTTGGTACAAACAAGACAACTCTTTTAGAGCTAGAACCAAAAAAAGAAGAAAAGAAAAGAAGAAAAAAGAAAAAAAAAACCAAAAAAAGAAAAAGAAAAAGAAAAAGAAAAAGAAAAAGAAAAGAAAAGAACAAAAAAAACTAAAAAAAAGAAAAAGAAAAAGAAAAGAAAAGAAAAACCAAAACAATCAAGAAATCCAACCGAGTTCTCATTTACCTAAGGTAGCCAAAGGCTTCCATTTGGTTTATAAGGACAGTTTGACTTGAATTGGTCCAACCCAACCAAAGATTCAATGAAAATCAGAGAAAAGGAGAAAGGACATCTAGTTTTTGAAAGTCCTATACTTAATAATCCTACCGGGAAGAAAGACAAAATAATAAAATGCTTAAAGAAAGGGAAGAGTAAGAAAAAGAAAGAGAAAGAGAAAGAGAGAGAAAGAAAAGGGAAAAGAAGAAAAAGAAAGGAATGTGGGTATTAACCTTTTTATAAGGGAAAAGACTATCCTAATCAAGAACCAAATTAACGCCAAGAAGATGGGGGAACATTCAAAGCTCTATCTTATTCCTTCTCCCAACTGCCTAAAGTTCAAATAAGAAATTTGTAGTGTGAGGATTTGCCCATAATGTCACAATGGTTCCAAATTACAAATGGCTTTCATTTAACCTGTGTCCCTTATAAACCCCATTTCAAGCCTATCAAAGACTTGTTGATCTCTCTTGGTAGGTAGAGTATATTAGTAGAGATAGTTTGGATAAGCATGCAGATGCGATAGACAATATTCAAACTCAAATGGGATCTTTAACCAAGTAATGTGTATGTGCCTATCTAAAGTGCAATAATTCTTTCTTAAATAGAAATGATTCCCGAGTTTAGTACGGTAACTAGGGTTGTCATGTTATAGATATGTTAAATTTGAAAAATCAAGTCCTGAGGTAAATTGACATTAATTTGGCAAAGCCAACATTTCATTTCTAAATCAAAATTCAAAATTGAAAATTCCAAGAAAAATTATTAAAAAGCCTTCAAGTTAAGGGGAGTATGTTGAACTATCGAACCTTAAAGGACACATTGGGCAAAGTAAATGATTATTGGCAAGGTCATGAAGAAACTACCAACTGACATGCCAAGACATAGTTTGAAATGGATATGTCCCTGACTCCACTGTTGGGCCTCACCACTCATATCCTCGACATCTTGAAGATAAAAGCCATAAATGCAGAGCCTTCTATCATTCCAATGAAAGATCTGAACAGGCGTCTGGAAGGAGTCAATGAGAACACTTCAGTTGATCATCTCGGTCTATGAGTCGATAGAACCATTTTAAGTGTTATTCATGCATATCATGCATACATGAGCATATCACATTGCATTTTCTTGTATTGTATTATCTATTCTTTGTAAATGTGAACAGCAAACACCCTGTGAAGTGAAGGATCAAAAGAAGATATTGAATCGGGGGGCATGGAAGACTCATTGCTTGAGGAAGCTCTAGTCATTTTGCAAAAAAAAAAGAAGGAAAAATGCATGCTTGTGCGAAGAACTAGACAACAAAAACATCAACCAAAGCCGCATAGAAAAAATCATGGGTTTTAGCCTACACAGGGGGCAAAGTTTCTCTATTTTAATTTTTTGAGTTTATGCATATACAAAATATTTTCAAACTCACTTTCAAAAATTTTTGTCCAGAACCCAAATCACTTTTTGAGTCCAGAACTCACCACCGGGTCCAGAACAAAATCACTTTTTGAGTCTAGAACTCACCATCGAGTCCAGAACCCAAATCACTTTTAAGTCCATAGCTCACCACTGGGTCCAGAACAAAAATCACTTTTAAGTCCAGAACCCAAATCACTTTTTGAGTCCAGAACTAACCACCGAGTCCAGAACCCAATTCACTTTTTGAGTCCAGAACTCACCACCAAGTCCAGAACCCAAATCACTTTTGAGTCCAGAACTCAGTACCAGGTCCATAAACCAAATCACTTTTGAGTCCATAACTCATCTCGGATTGAGCACCCAAAATTCAATTTCGGGTTGAGCACCTAAAATCTAGTTTTGGGTTGATAACCCAAATACAAAATCAGTTTTAGGTCGAGCACCCAAAATTCAGCCTCTGATTGAGAACCCAATCAAATCTAGTTTCAGGTTGAGCACCCATAATCTAGTTTTGGATCGAGCATCCAAATTAGCCTTGGGTCGAGAAACCAATCAAATTTAATCTCGGGTCGAGCACCCAAAATCTAGTTTTGGGTTTAGAACAGAAACCCAAAATCTAATGTTAAGCCAAGAACCCAAATCCAAAATTCAGTTTAGGATCAAGTATCCAAATCCAGTTTAGGATCAAGCATCCAAATCCAGTTTAGGATTGAGCATTCAAATCCGGTTTAGGATCAAACATCCAAATTTAGTTTAGGATTGAGTATCCAAATACAATTTAGGATCGAGTATCCAAATCCATTTTAGGATCAAGCATCCAAATCCAGTTTAGGATCGAGTATCCAAATTCATTTTAGGATCAAGCATCCAAATCTAGTTTAGGATCGAGTATCCAAATCTAGTTTAGGATTGAGTATCCAAATTTAGTTTAGGATTGAGCATCCAAATTCAGTTTCAAGTCAAACATCCACATCAAGTTTAAGACCGAGTATTCAAATCCAGTTTTGGGTCGAGCATCCAACTCCTGTCACGAGTCCAGGTACCCATTCGGGCAACAAGGAATTTCAACCCAGGTCCAGAAATCATTTTACCACAGGTCCAGTAAGCAACCCTAGTTTGCCCAGCCGATTCTCGCAGCAATTTTTTAATCAAACCTTGTTTTACCCAATTTTGTAATTTTTCCTAAACATTGGGTATTTCCTTATTAAAATAGGATTAGGACGTTTTGTTTTCCTATAAATACTAGCATTAAACACATGAATGGGATGAGGGAGGTGATTTTTTTTTAAAGAAATGAGGGACATTGAGAAAAGTGACACAGAGGGACAGAAGCAAGAAAAAATCAACTTCCAACAATTGCGCAGACAATTGTTCCACGCCACCAACACCTTAATTGATCTAAGAAAACTCAAAGTTTGGTTCAAAGATTCAGCTTTGGTAGAGCCTTTAAACACAGGTTTTGTTTTTCAATCTAAATTATTTATTCAGTATTTGCAAGCCATCATTTAGAATATGATCATAGTAGTTTATTTATCAAAATACTATTTCATGCAGTAGCTTAATTATCAAAACCTCAATCACATATTTTTAAATACCTCAAAATAATAGTCTATTTTCTCAAACCCTAATCAATACAGTAAACCTTAATAGCCGTAAGCCATATTCAATATTTAAAACCCTAGAAACTCTATTTCATGATGTTAGTCCTAAACCCTAATTTTATTAACCAAAAACCCTACTACTTTCTTAAAATTATTAAACCATAATTAAATCAAATTTCTAAAATCTTCACAGTAGCCTCTTCTTTCAAAAATAAATATAATAGTGTTAGTTTTCTTAGAAATCTAAGCCCTTATTGAAATTGAACCCTAACTTATTTTGTTAAAACCTTAATCAAATTTGTTTATTTTATTATCACAGTAGCTATTTCTTTTTAATATGTTTAAGTTTTAATCTTATTTTCATTAGCTTGTACTTTATTCACATAAATTCTAAATTATAATCTTAATCACACAGTAGCGCAATCTTTTTAAAATAATAAACCTATTAGTTCTTTAAGATTCCAAAACCCTAGCTTTTAGATATAAATTTCAAAACCTTAAATGTTATCTAAGAAACCCTAAGTTGAAATACTTAAATTTGCATCTTTATTTTTTTCATTGTTAAGTGAGTATTTATTATGTAGTTTGATTTATGATTTATTTATATATTCAATTTATGTCTTCAATGAATGATGTATTTATGATGAATGGTTGGTTAGTTGTTTTTATTAATTTGCTTTGGTTTCAAAGCATTGTAAGAGATATGTTTCCATATTTTGGGTACCTCATGTATTAAGCATCATGTAATTTAAATTGCTTTTATATTTTGGACCAATGTAAAAGGCACGTTTCCACCTTTCGGTTGGTGTCCTATTTAGTTTTAGACATGGATTCCATCCTTAGATGGGTGTCCATTTATTTGTTTTGTTTGAACATTGCTTTCATTTTAATATAATGATGCTCTATTTTAATTGTTGCTTGTAGTATGGATAATATTGTTATATTTAAGAATTTTATAATATTAAGACCTATAAAGGAGGCTGGTTCCAATGAACCGGGTGTTTTGGGGGTGCTGGGCCATTTCTCACCTTCCCCATACGTGCCTAACTTTCCGAACCCATTAAGGGGTTGGGGATTCCTTAGGAATGAAGTCATCCACCCCTTTCATTTTCTCGGCCTATCCGGGTGGTGACTGCATTTTCTCCAGGCTTAGGCCCATGTTCTCTAAGGCCCTGAGCCTAAAAAGTGCCAAAGTAGCAAGAACCATTCCACTGGGAGTGGGGGCGAAAATCTTCACTCACAAATATAAAAACCAACAGAATCAACTTCTCTTATCACCAGTGGAGTCGCCACTGTGAACGAAGATTTTCATCCCCACTCCCATGTGGAATGGTTCTTACAACTTCAGCACTGTTAGGCTCATGGCCTTAGAGAACACTGGCTTAAACCTAGAGATAATGAAGTCGCCACCTGGATGGGTCAGGAAAAAGAAAAGGGTAGATGACTCAATTCCTAAGGAATCCCCAACCCCCTATTGGGTTCAAAAAGTTGGGTACGCTTGGGGAAGGTGAGAATAACCCAGCACCCCCACAGCGCCTGGTTCATTGGAACCGACCTCCTTTTTAGGTCTTAATATTATAAAATTCTAAATTATAATGATATTATCCATACTACATGCAATCAAAAAAATAAATAATCACTTTAATAAAATCATAATGAGTTCAAACAAAATAAATGAATAGGCACCCATCTATGGGTGGAAACATGCTTTTACAATTATTCAATGTCCAAAAGACAACAAACAAAATAATTGAGCATATTCTTTACATTGATCCAAAACTTAAAATAAATTAAATACGAGGTTATCCTCATTGGGAATTGTTATTTAATTTATTTTAAGTTTTGGATCAATGTAAAGAATAAGTTTCCACCAATTAACAATGAGGATAACCTCGTATGTAACATCCTTATGCCCTATACACTTACAATACATACACCCAACATATGTAATATACGAATATACGATACAAGAATGCCACAACCCATTTTAATAAAATAAACCCTTACTTTTTGAAATTGTAAAAACTTAAATCATTTAACTGATATAATGTAAATAATAGATAAAATATTACTTGCTAAAACACACACATAACTTCATTACTAAATGTTTATCCTAAATATTTTTGATAGTTTGCGATATATATACATATATATACATCAAAATATAACATAATATACATGAACTCAAAATGTACAAAAATATAAAATATGTACATGCTGGCAGTTTGTCTCTGATATTGACGTCCAACAATCAACTCTGCACTCAAGATCTCAAGCCTAGACCCGTCTTAGTCTAGACGAACTCTCCAGCTCAACCGAATCTACCCTGTCACCTGCACGATGAATCACAATCGCGCTAAGCCAAAAGCCTAGTAATACAAACTTTAATAACAAAAAAAATCAAATGTAATGCCACTACACAATGCATAAAGATATTATATCTCATAACATTATGTCTTAATATATTGCTCAATTGTTCCACAATTCATAACTCATATAAAAACAAATACAAGCATGGGCCCAACGGATCCAATATGCTATTCAAATCCTAGAGTTACTATTTTGGTCCAAATTGACACCATGTGTCTAGCCCTAAAGGCAAATCATATCACAATGAGGATAACCTCGTATGTAACATCACAACTAGGTTTCGAGGACTAGGCCCAATCCAACTTCAAGGGACTGCTATATCATGTAACATCCCAACTAGGCTTCAAGGGCTAAGCCCAGCCCAGCTTCAAAGGACTGCTACATCATAGGCATGCCGCCAAACACAGAACTCTAAAAATTAAATAGCATACTAGGCATACAATTCTTTCATAATTCTATTACCAATTGTTTTCTCATTTTCTCATGTTCAAGCTAGGCACAATGCCTCAATTATCTCATTTATATTAATATAGCCATCACCAATGTCTTTACATAACATCTTTAATGTATACATAACAAACTGCATTACTGTAGACCCTTAATTTTTTACCCAGTCCGGTCCAATATATTTTAATTAGTCCAAAATTATTTTTGTCTTGTCCAATATATATTAGCCCAAAATAATTTTTGTGTTGTCCAATATATTTTAATTAGTCCAAAATAATTTTTGTGTTATCTTAATTAAATAATATTTGCTTTAGTATTTAGTTTTTATAATTAATAAAAAATAAATAAAAATAATAAACAAATAAATAAATAAAAATAAAAATCGGCGATGAAAAATTCATTGCCGAAAAGGTTGGATTGGATGAAATGGCCTGGCTGCCCAGCTCGCCAATTTTCGCTCGTGGTTCCCGCAGCAAGGTTTTTGCCAGCGAAAAAGTTCCGCAGCAGTTTTTTTCGCTAGCGAAATTTTTCCGATGTAATTTTTTCTGAAACCAAATTTAATTTCGTTTTGGTTTCCTTTTCTTAGTTAATGTTAGATTCCATGAACAACTAAGATTAATCACCAAAATTATCTATAAATAGGACTAAAAAACATCACAAAAAAATTTAAGGGAATTGAAATACTCTGAATCGATCGGACTAGGAGAAACCCTTGGTAGTGAAATCAATCGGACTTTTTGAGAGAAGAATAAGCAACTGAACAATTAATCCATCAAAGTCAGCAAAGCTTGTCTTTGTTCTTGTTCATCCGAGAAACAATTTTTGGTGGAACCAACAAACGAAGGTATGAATTTCTTTATTTATTTTTCTTTACAGTAGCTTCATCACTCAAGATTGAAAATTTCTATTTCTTCAAAATCTTAAAACCCTAATCTACTTTCTAACTTTTCAAAACCTTAAATCGTTTCAAAATTTATCAAAACCCTAATATGCTTTCCAATTTTTCAAAACCTTAAATTGAATCTTTTTCTTTCCAAAAACCCTAAAAAAATATCTTTTTTGTTTCTATAAACCTTAAATCGTTTTGTTTATTTTCATAAAGCTTCATAAAACTATAAATTGTTTTTCCAAATTCTAAAATCTAATACATTCTCCGAAACACTAAAAACCCTAATTCAAGTTAAAACCAAGACAGTAACCTCAAACCAATTATTCTAAACCCTAGTTTTCTTAAACCCTAATTCCCTTAAAACCTTAAACCCTAAATTTTCTAAATCCTAATCTTTAAAACTCTAAAACCTTATAAACCTAAATATTAAAATTCAACACTTTAAGTAACCGTAAATCATAAATCTAACGTTTTAAAGTGACCAAACCCTAATTTCACGATTTCACTCCTCAAACACTAATTTGGTTAATCAAAGAACTTTATCAACCTCTTAAATTATAAAACTTTAATCCATTTCAATTCCTTTAAAATTCACAGTAGCTTAAACCCATAAATTCCAAAACCCTAAACACATTAAATAAAGAATCTAAAATAGAAACAGTAGCCCTAATTTAAATCTTTATTTGCTTTATTTAATTTTATATTTGATTATGTAGTCTATTATATGCTTTAATTTATTTTCTATGCTTTGTTGGTTTATTTAATTTCAATGATTAGTTTATTTAATTTACCATGGATGAATGTTTATTTTATATTTTGATTAATATCTTTGATGAATGATTTATTTATGATGAATGGTTATTTACTTTATCGATTTATTTTGATTTCCAAATGTTGTAAGAGGTATGTTTCCACTTGGTGGGTACCTCATTAGTTAAATATCATGTAATTTAAATTGCTTTTATATTTTAGACCAATGTAAAGGACACGTTTCTACCTTTTGGTGGGTGTCCTATTTAGGCATGGATTATGTAAGGGCATGTTTCCATCTTCAGATGGGTGTCCATTTATTTGTTTTGCTTGGACATTGTTTTGATTTTCAATATATCGATGCTTTATTTTAATTATTGTGTGTAATATGGATAATGTTGTTATATTTAAGAATTTTATAATATTAAGACATGTAAAGGAGACAGGTTCCAATTAACCGGGCGTTGTGGGGGTGCTGGGCCATTTCTCACCTTCCCCACACGTACCCAACTTTTCGAACCCATTAGGGGGTTGGGGATTCCTTAGGAATCGAATCATCCACCCCTTTCTTTTTTCCCAGCCCGTCTGGGTGGCGACTCCATTTTCTCTGGACTTAGGTCTGTGTTCTCTAAGGCCCCGAGCCTAAACAGTATCGAAGTCGCAAGAACAATTCCACTGGGAGTGGGGGCAAAAATCCCCACTCACAGTGGCGACTCCACTGGGGATAAGAGAAGTTGATTCCATTGGTCTTTATATTATTCTATTCTTTCTTATAATGATATTATCCATTGCATCATATTAGATTGCATCGTGCGCATGAGTTAGGACGCCCGTGTTACTCGTGTTGTGTTATGTAAGGGATACCATACTTTCACTCAAGGTATGGAGATCGAGCATGACATAACCACTCATAGCCTCGTACCTTTTGGTATATATTTACTATGGGAAGCTAAGCCTTTTAACCCAAAGACTAAAGCTCATGTAATTGGCCTAGTTACTTTCCTTAGGTTTTACCCCAAATGAATGTTGTTTGACTATGGTTAATTTATCTTGGCTTAAATCATGGCTTATTTGGTTTGTTCTTTTTCTAATATGACTTAAGTACATTGTAAGCTCAAAATAAAATTTTTTGTAAAGTCCAAAAGACTAAAGTAATTTTTAAAACTTTTCAAGATGGTCTTTGGACATAAGACTTTTCTAAAAACAAATCAAAAATTCTTTTGCTTATGACCCAAATACAAAGCCCAAAATATGTTTTTTTTCTAAAACCTTTTTACAATGGGCTTAGAAACAAAATGGTTTTCATCCAATCTTTTCTTACAAAGAGCTTGCAAATTATTTAGGTCAATTACGAAATACCAAAAATCAATTGCGAGCCTAGTTTATACTAAGAATAAATTAACCATGGGCTTGTTTTTGGCATGAATCATTAGTTACTTTATCAAGTGAGAAATCTATTTATAATAAACCTCTTAATTTAGTTTTAATCCAATATAGCATAAAAGCTACTTTAGTTGGTTGAATGGATTAAAACCTAATTAATGGGAATTATTATGAAATGATTTCCATTTTTGAAAATATAACTATTGGTTGAAACATCCGAGGGAAATATTCGAAAACAAGATGCCCCATGTTGGTATTTTGTTAACCATATACCTAGGAAAAGAGACTCGCCATTAGTGTGTGGATGTTATAAGGTTGGAAGGAACATTATATTTGTCCTTGTTTATCTATTGTTCATGCATACAATTGCATCTCATATCATTGATCCTCTCTGGCTCACAGCCCTGGATTATGATAGTTCAAAAGCTTACGACAATCTGACCTACGCCGGAGATGAAGAATCTAGTAGCAACTTAATCACTTGCTCACCAAAAACATTGGATCCCGAACAAATTCAAAAAATGGTGGATGATGCCCTCAATGCCAAAAATGGATGAAATAAAAGAGGCCCTAACTGAGACCATGAAGAACCAATTGACTACAATTTTAGAAAATCATGTCAAAGCATCTGCTAGCACTAAGAAGCCAAAGGAAAAAGGGAAGACCAAAGTTGGTGAAGTGGTTTTTGATGATGAAAAGGTGATCATTGATGATGATGATGATTGGGCTCAATACTACCAAGATCCTCAAGACAAGAAGAAAGAACCGAAGGTTTTTGAAAGGTCAACTATGGAGAAAATTGAAATTTCTGATGTTGAAAAGATGATTGCTGATTTAGAAAAGAAATTTGAGAAGAAACTGAAAATTGAGGAAATGTCCAAAGTTGACAAACTATTTGAGCTAGATGAAGAAGTCCCGTACAAGTTCAAGATGTCATCTTTTGCGAAGTTTGATGGAACCAAAAATTCTCATCTCCATGTGAAGCAGTATATCACTGCCATGCAGTCTGCCTGAGCTACTAAGGCTCAAACTCTAAGGTATTTCATGCTCTCATTGAACCCTATTGCCCAAAATTGGTTCAATACCTTAGATGATGGAACACAAAAGAGTTGGGATTTGGTTTACAAAGCCTTCATCCAACAATATGGATATAATGTTGAGATAGAAGTTACCTTAATGGAAGTGGAGTCCATTAGGCAAAGGTTGAATGAGAATTTTGTAGATTATGTGAAGAGATGGAGAAACAAGGCCGCTTTACTCAAGAAGAGGCCTAATGAATCCGATCAAATAAGGATGATTGTGAGAGGGGTGTTGCCTAGTCTTCGTGAAAGGATGTCTCATACCCTCATCCGCAATTTCAAAGACCTTCTCCAAGCTGGTTTGCAAATAGAAGAATGGGAGAGAGAGAAGAACCATTTTTCGACAAGAAGGAACAAGAAAGGAAACTATCAATCTGTTAACCAAAGCAAGCAAAAGGCAGTCGGTGTTTATGCTACTAGCCAAGGAACAAGGAGGCAATTTTTGAAATTAGGGAAGTCGATGTCTTGGGTTCTCAATAAGCTTCAAAGCAAGGGATTGGTACAACCCTTAAATCCTCGTCCTTTGCCTAACCCTCTCCCACCTAATTTCGACACTAAAGATTTTTGTCAATTTCATCAAATGCAAGGGCACGACACAAATAGATTTGTAAGGTTGAGACATGAGATTCAAAATCTAAATGATAATGGGAAGGTACCCGAGCCCAACAAGCCAAACACCAAAGGCAACCTATTACCAAAGTTCAATAGAGTACCACCGCCGGCAACCTTCATGATTGGAGGAGGTTTGCATGAAGATTTTGTCATGTCTTCTTGTCAAGATGTAGGTGGAGAAGCAACCAAAAAAGAAGAGGTATTTGGTGAAATTAAACAAGCTGTGGGGGGTAAAGAAGTAGCAATTTATGTTGTCATGGGTTTTGGGATTCAAGCGATAGTGATGATGATCTTGTATCCAAGAAGGAGGAGTGGACTTGGTCCGAGCCCGAAGAAGATGAAGTAATGAACACTAGATCCAGTAAGCCTTATACAAGGCCACCACCTAAGGAGGTAGAAACTAATAAGGGAAAGGAAGTTGAAGTAAGAAATAAAAAAGAGCAAGATGATGCTATGCTCAAGCAATTGAAAAGAACACAAGCAAGTGTTAGCATTTGGGACTTATTAGCTACTTCTAAAAAGCACCATTAAACTATGGCCAAAGCCTTAGCTAGCATGCCAATCTCTACCTCCACAACGCCGGAGGAGCTGATCAACTTCATAAAAATTGGAGGGGTAATGAAATGTGAAGATGTTCAAGAAAAGAGTGAAGTTAATATGGAAGCAGTTTCTTTTTCAGATGTTGACTCGCCAGAGGAGGGGAGAGATCACATCTGCCTCCTCTGTATCAAAATAAAAGTCAAGAGAAAGAGGACTCCATGTGTAATGGTCGATGATGGGTCTACCATAAATGTTTGCCCACTTAAGATATTGCCAAAGCTAGCCATGTCAACAAGGGATCTAAACCCGACCGAGGTAATAATTCGGGCTTATGACAACACTAAGAGACACGCCGAAGGAACTTTCAAAGCTGCTATCAAGGTTGGTCCAATTGAATCTATTGTTGAATTTGTTGTATTAGACATACCGGTTACATTCGCCTTACTCTTGGGGCGACCATGGTTTCATCCTCTTGGTGGAGTTCCTTCCACCCTTCATCAAAAGATCAAGTTCCCCAATGGAGATGAGACAGTTGTCATTGAAGCTGAAGATAATGAGATTGTTAACGCTCTAATGATTGAGAGGCCTCTCAATGGTTTTCTTGTAGCTACAATTTCTAATGATAAAGTAGTGGACTCCAAAGTCTTGAATATGATGAAGAACATGAACTACCTTCCTAGAGCTAGTCTTGGAAAGGGTAAGGCTGGTTTGACAAAGTTGCCAGACTTTAGAACTCAAACTTCCAAGAAAGGGTTGGGGTATGATGAAAACAACGATTTCCAGCCAAAGAAGAGTGAGAAGATGAGCTTCCCACCACTTGAAGAGATCTTTGTCAAAGCTCCAGATATGGGACCACTTTAAGGAAAACCCGAGCCAATCAGGTTCATGAGAAAGTTGATCCCGGGTTTTGAAATTTTTGCAGATGTGGTCGAGCTAGTGCACCAAGTGAAGAAGGCGCTCACCCTATCAGCCAACAAAGAATCCAATCCAAAAGAGAAGAATGAAGCTATTCTGAAAGCCGAAAAGACTCCGGAGGAGATTGCTACCCTAGTTGAAGAAAAGTTTGCAGACATCCTGCCTTATGATTTTGAGAACAATGATTTTGATTTTAATTTGTCTGCTTTGTATGAGGATGATGATGTTTTCTTTTCAAAAATGAATGTAATAAAGTCTGATTTTGCTTACTTGTGTGATGTTTCTCCTGATGGTTGTATACATTCATATAGCAGTTACATGAGCATCTTTAATATTAATTCTATTAACAGACAATCATTAAATTTGGGAACAACCAAAAATCCTAAAAACATTAGCATAACATCTGACCTTACTCCTGATGTGAGAGAGAGATTTGAAAAAATATTCAAAAAATATGAAGAAGTGTTTGCTTGGTCTTATGAGGATATGCCTGGAATAGATCGAGACATAGCTAAGCATCATTTACCTACTTACACTCACATGAAACCTATCAAACAAAAGCTTAGGCGATTAAGACCTGAGTGGGCTGAATTGGTTAAAGAAGAGGTCACTAAGCAAATACAAGTGAAGTTCCTTAAAGTGATAGAATATCCAGATTGGCTAGCCAACATAGTACCTGTGCCAAAGAAAGATGGTAGGATAAGGGTCTGTGTGGATTATAGAGATTTAAACAAGGCTTCCCCTAAAGATGATTTCCCTTTACCCCATATAGATGTCCTTATTGATAGTGTAGCCTCTAGTGTGCTACACTCGTTTGTAGATGGATTTTCTAGATGCAATCAAGTGTTAATGGCCCAAGAGGATAAAGCTAAAACTGCTTTCATTACTACATTCGGTATATTTTGTTATAGGGTGATGCCATTCGGCTTAAAGAATGCCGGGGTAACCTACCAAAGGATGGCCACCACACTATTTCATGACATGATACACAAAGAAGTTGAAGTATATGTTGATGATATGATGGTTAAATCGGATACAAGAGAACAACACTTCCAAAACTTGGAATTATTCTTCGATAGAGCCTTGAAATATAAGCTAAGATTAAACCCGAAGAAGTGTGTGTTCGGTGTTACCTCAGGTAAATTATTGGGACATGTGATTGGTCCAAATGGCATTGAGATTGATCCTGACAAATTTAAAGCAATCAGGGATATGCTGACCCCTAAGACGGAGAGAGAAGTTCGGGGATTTATTGGTAAATTACAATACATTAGCAGATTCATAGCAAAACTCACAACAATTTGTGAGCCTATCTTCAAATTTCTTAAAAAGAATTAGCCGGTCATATGGAATAAAGAATGTCAAAAGGCCTTTGAGCAAATAAAATAGTATTTGTTGAATCCACCTATTTTAAAACCACCTAAACCCGGCAAACCTCTATTACTATACTTAGCAGTAGAAGAAGAGTCAATAGGAGCCATGCTAGCCCAAGAAGATGAGTCAAGGATTGAGCATGCAATTTACTATTTGAGTAGAAAGCTCCTACCTTATGAAATTAAGTATAGTATCAATGAAAAGACCTGTATAGTTGTGGTTTGGTCTTCTAAGAAGTTGCAACATTACTTTCAATCGTATAGTGTACAAGCAATTTTTAGGTTGGATCCAATGAAGTACTTAAGGGAGACACCCTCTTTGATTGGGAAATATGGTCGATGGTTAATAATATTAGAATAATTTGAGATTGAATATGTAACTAGGAAAACAATCAAAGGTAGAGCAGTGGCAGAATTCCTAGCCCAACAACCATTAGCAGATAGCGAATAGGTAATCTTGGAATTTTCGGATGAACATTTAGAAGCAATTGAAGTACAAGGGTGGAAAATGTATTTTGATGGAGTAGTAAATAGGAAAGGAGCAGGTTTGGGAGTTGTACTAGAATTGCCCGAAGGGGAACTTATCCCTTTAGCCAAAAAGTTGAAATTTAGGGCAATCAATAATATGGTGGATTACGAAGCTTGTATTTTCGGTTTGGAAACCCTAATGATTATGAAGGTGGATAAGGTGGAAGTTTTTGGCGATTCATTACTAGTAGTATCCCAAGTAAATGGAGAGTGGGAGTTGAAAGAAGAAAAATTAAAACCATACCACCATTACTTGACCATGATAAAGAAGAACTTTAAGGAGTGTAGGTTTGTACACCTATCAAGAGAAGAAAATCAGATGGCTGATGCCCTAGCCACATTGGCTTTGGTATGGGAAAATCCTGTCAATTTATTTCTTAAGCCTCTGATTTTGACCAGTTCATTAACTCCTTGCTATGAATATGAGACAATCATGGAAATTGATACAGACCATAATGCGTGGTATGATACTATAAGGCAATTTTTGGAAGAAAGAGAATACCCACCGGGGGCAACAAAGAAAGAGAGAAGAGCCATAAGGCAGTGGTCATTGCAATACATCACATTCCATGGAGAGTTATATCAAAGATGGCCTGATGGGGGTGCATTTAAGATGTTTAAGGAAGCCTGAAGTGGAGCGTATCATGTCAGAAATACATGTAGGAAGTTGCGGACCGCATATGAGTGGTTTGGCCCTAGTTAATAAGATTATTCAGTAAGGTTACTACTAGTTGACCATGGAGAAAGATTGTATTCAGTTTGTAAAGAAGTGCCAACAATGTCAGATGTATGGTAACTTGAATCACATGCCTCTTGAAGAATTGCATTCTATGTCTTCACTCTGGCCCTTTGCCACCTAGGATATTGACATTATAGGAGAGATACATCCGACAGCCTCAAACGGTCACCGTTTCATTATGGTAGCAGTAGATTATTTTTCAAAATGGGTTAAAGCCGAATCCTTCAACAAACTGGGTGCAAGTCAAATGGCTAGATTTATTGAAAAGAACCTCATCTGCCGGTACGGGGTCCCGCACAGTGTGATATCAGACAATGGGGTACAGTTTCAAGGAGTAGTTAAGGATTTATTCTTAAAGTACCGAATCCATCATCATAGATCCTCTCCTTATAGACCAAAGGCTAATGGTGTGGTAGAAGCAACAAATAAGACAATTAAGCAAATTCTGTCCAAGATGACCAAGACTTATAGGGATTGGTCAGAGATGCTTCCTTTTGCTTTGTGGGGATATAGAACGAGTGTACGAACACCTACTGGAATGACACCGTTCTCTTTGGTTTACGGGATGGAAGCAGTGTTGCCAATTAAAATAGAGATCAAGTTATTGAGAGTAGTCTTGGAAGCCGAACTGCCTGAAATGGAATGGGTAGCAAGCAAATACACACAGTTAGCTTTACTATAAGAGAGAAGGTTAAAGGCAATATATCATCATCAACTGTATCAAAAGAAGATAGTTCAGGCCTACAATAAAAGGGTTAAGATCAGAAAACTCAAAGTCAGGGATTTGGTGTTGAAACAATGTAAGCCTAACATATCTAATACAAGAGGGAAGTTTTGGCCTAGCTGGGAAGGGCCATATGTCATGAAACAAGTCATGAACAAAGGTGCGGTGAAGTTATTAGACATGGACGGGAATGAATTTAGTGAGCCAGTGACCATCGACAGGTTGAAGAAGTTTTATGTATAAAATAATAAAAAAAAGAAAAAAAAAGAAGAGCTCACTAGGTTGAAAACCCAAAAGGGCGGCCTAGGCAAAAAAGTTAGAGCAGTCTGCTAGTTCCGAAAACCCGAAAGGGCGGGCTAGGCAATAATTAGGGCTAAATGAGAGAAAATCATCAATTAGAAAACCCGAAAGGGCTAGTTGGCAACATGAGTGATCTTGTGTATGCTGGCTTTATGTTTGGTTGTTCCCAATTTTAATAAAACATAATTAGTGTTAAAATTGTTCTATGTGCACTGTTATAAGTATTTGACCAGATATGGATGAAATAAATAAACACAATAGCAAAAGTGATGACAAATTATAAAAAGGAAAAGAAGCATCTTTTATTACTTTAATTATTTTTCATCCTAACAGTACACTTTCAGAATTGATAAATGTAAAATCTATGGCAGACGATAAGTATAACGTGCAGGCCAACTTTGCCTCAGCTGATCCAAGTAGGCTTCAGTCAAGCAAGGCATGTTTAAATCGGGAGTAAAGTCAGAATCGCGAGGATTAGCTCCGTACTGACGACCAAGTATGCGAGGATCATATCATGTACTTTGACGAAGAGCAGCAAGGGGAACATACATCAAGTATGTACTCATGGTGATATGAGAAATCTTCCACCAAGGTACCAACCAATGGATATTGACTTCAGCGCGTGAGTGGATCCAATCAACCCAGTCAGCATATGAAGAAGCAGGTTGGAGTAGTTTCCTAGCTGAATGATGACATGGCAGATATCTGGCAAAATCCATGGATGGAGTATCAAGCAAACAAAGACACTACTGAAGCCAAATCTGTGAAGAAAGAATTAAATTTTATAAAAAAAGTTCGCTAAGTTGAAAACTCGCAAGGGCAGCTTAGGCAAAAATTAAGACAACTCGCTAGTTTCGAAAACCCACATGGGCGAACTAGGTAAAATTGGAGTAATAAAAAATATATATAATAAAAAAAAGTCCGCTAAGTTGAAAACCTGCGAAGGCAGCTTAGGCAAAAATTAGGACAGCTCGCTAGTTTCGAAAACCCACATGGGCGGACTAGGCAAAAATTAGAGCAATAAAGAAAAGAAGAAAAAGAAAACCTAAATTAAAAACCCGAAAGGGCAGCTTAGGTAATTACCTAAAGCAGCATCGGACCCCCAGTCAGTCTCTTTGTTAATCCTAATTTAAGCTGGTCTAACCCAACTAAAGTCTCAGCTAAGATCACAGGTACCGGCGATAAGCCTCCTTCAATTTGGTCCATAATATCCAATACCCGTGGATCAATATCGCCGTAAAAAAAAACAAGCAAGAATTGGCCAAGCAAGCAAAGACAAAGCATGCATCCCCATGCCTTAGTAGGAGCCAAATGAGAAAGACAAAAATAAATCAAGGGAGCAAGTAGAATTTTTTCACCTCTCATCAACTGAAGAACTTCGGGTTTTGGAATTTGAAATAACATCTGCATCTTCTGTTGAGTCTTGGAAATCAATGTGGGTAACGCCATTTGTTGATTGTTTGGATATCCAAGGATGGCCTCAAATTCTTCAATCAAGGGACATATTTCAAAACCATTAATTTAAATGTCCTAGAATACACATTCCAAAAGGAAACCATGGCATGTAAGAAGGAGTGGTCCAATTTAACATTTTGAAAACACTTTAAAACATCAAGTTTTGACCACGAAATTTGCTTCCAGTGAATGGCATCCATATTCTTAAATAGAATTTTTATCTTCTTTAAATGAAGTTCGGTCATGGTGGATGAATGAAGAAAAATCAAAATTGTTAAAGGAGATTTTACGTTGAAATGGAAAGTATTTTGGCTTTTGTATTAAATTAGGCATAAAAGGTGATTTATATAGAGAAAATAAACTTCTCAAAAATTGATAAGGAAAAGGTGATGAGAGAAGGACGAAACCATGTTATATAAGGAAAGGAATTGGCGACGAATTTACTTTACCGTGTTGCATTTTGTTTTTTTGGTGATGACTATATAAATATTGAAATATGAAAAAGAAAGTTTAACAATTGTGATGCAGTAACGATGAAAAGTGAAAAAAAAAAGTGAAAAAAAGTTACAGTAAAGATGGAAATTGTATTTTTCATTTTTATGCTTATTGTACAATGTTTACACAATTGATACAATATTTATACATCACTAAGAGGGTGGTGGTAGGTAATCAAATAAAGCCCTGAAAAAGTCGTCGCCTATTGGAGGAGGAGGCAAATTACTCGTTTCGAGTCTGCCCGAAGCAGGAGCACCAAAATCTCTATTACCTTGAAGTTTTGATCTGTCACGATCCTCATCAAAAGCAGATGAAAGGATCTCATGGTCATCAGTCTGGGGGTCTGTTGATGAAGAAGCGCCAAGATCCCTCATCCCCTGAAATCAGAAGTCTCAAAAATTTTGTTCGGATTGGTGATATAAATTTTTAAAATGAGAAGCCTGCTAGCGACTTATAGCAAACTCTTCTTGAAGTTTCTTATTTTGATATTCAAGTATCCGCTGTGAGCCAGATAGGAAAAAGGTAAGAGCATACATAATCATGCATACATATAGCATAAATTACCATGAAATAAGAGAACTTACCAGGTAATTCATATCAATGCCATGCAGATGAGATGGCATATCTGGTGGGCTAGAATGAGCAAATGAAGGGGCAGTAAAAGAAGGTCCAGCCTCATGATCAAATGAGCCAATAGCCTGCAACAATCATTAAAGAATAAAAAAAAAAGAAGCAGTTGCAAGGGAAAAATGGTGAAGTTTTACCTGAGAAGTACTAGCCCCGAGATGTGGAATGAACTCTCCTGCATCTCCATGATGTTCCTATTCATCTCTACCTTCATTTTCTTCGGGAATTTCCCGTATACCAACAGGAGGTACATCAAAGTTCAAGAGCCTTCTTTGAATAAAATGGGCATAAAATGCACCTGGTAGATGGAGAAATGACTCAACACCATAACCGTACCGAGCAGACCACCATGCATCCTCCAGCATTGACATAATATTTAAAGTATATTCCGAGCAATGCATTGGAACCCTCTACTACTCTGGATGAAGAAACCACTCATAAACACTATCTCTGAGAAACCAGCCACTAGACACTAGGCCAGCGATGACTCGGCAAGAATGTTGGAAAGATAGTGCAGCCTTCATCGAGGGAGACCAGTTTGTTCGCTCTTTTGGGTTCCACCAGGCCAAATTCACCTGCAAAATAACATAAGGTAAGTAAACTTTCACATAAAATTTAAAGTATACTAATGTTATTTTACCTGGTCCTAGGTTAAGCGGCTCAACACAAAGTAGTGAGTATGCACATGGTGAGAGCCGGGAATGTCCATGCGATCTGACAACTAGAAATTTAATCTCGGATACCCGGCTCTCTCTCGGGAAATACCGGGTACCCTCATGAAGTTGTGTTCATATGCCCATGCTTGCAACAACAATAAAAATCAAATTCATCTAAGAAAAGAGTGAAATTGACATTGGTGGAAGAAGAATACCTCGACAACCACCATCAAGCCGATGAAATACTTCTTGTTTCGGCAAATTTTATCAAGACCATGGTAAAGACAGGCGAGACCAGCTTCACCTCAGCCAAAAGATGGTACCATTTTGAAATAAGAAAGGTCCTTCAACACTGACAAATGGATGGAGGATTCAGTGCTGCCTAAGATGGTTGACCCAAGCAAATATAACAAAAATCCTCGAGCATACTATTGGGCCGTGTCTCTGTGAACCCGTCCTTCGTAGTTCATCCAATAGCTACAAATCGATTCAATTTTTATCTTAAAAGGCCCCTTATATGATGGTTCCATACCAATTAATTGCTGAATTTCTTCAAATGTTAAAATATCATTGGTCAAAGGAAGCGAAACACCATCATATCGAAGGCCGGTTATAGCAGTAAAATCGACTGGACCAATTGTCATCTCTCCAATGGGCAAGTGAAAAGTATGAGTTGTGTCCAACCATCGTTCTGCAAGCGCCTGGACTATGCTTCGGTCTATCAGATACTCCTCGAATGGCAATTGTAAGATGAAGCTCTCAAAACCGCAATCTCGGATAATCTGCTTTACCCGAGAAAGGCACTACATCATACCATTGTCGGGCTTTATCGATACACCCTCCGGCCTGAACAACGCAACGATCACGCTAACATGAAGCTGGGTAAGTTAATACAAGGTAAGTACATATTATTCTATCTACTTAAATTAATGTATCTTTCCTAAACTTTTTAAAAAATAATAATATAAAAACATAAATCAAAAATAAAAAATAATATAAATAAATAACAAAAAGACAAAAAAAAAACGAAAAAAAAGATGAAAAGAAAAAGCAGAAATAATTACTATGTTCTTTTGGTTTGAACTACGATGAAGCGGTATTCCGACTAATAGATCTATATTTCCATCTTCATGATGCCGAATAAACTCTAATAACTTGGCATTAGAATGAATTCCTGACCTTGAAGCATGCATTTTTTCAAAACTATATGCTAAATTTGAAAGAATTTGAGAGAATTATAGAAATTAAGGATTTTGCTGTGAATGAAATGAAGGAATTCGTTCGGGTTTATATAGAGAAATGGCAAGGAAAAAAATAAAATTCAATAGTAAGTTATTATTTTCAATAGTAAAAATACTATTTACTATTATTTATGAATAGTAAGTTACTATTTATGAATAGTAAATAGTGCATGAACAGTGACTACACAGTAAATAAATGGTAAATTCAATTATTCAATTTAATCATTCAAATGCTTGCGTGTATGTAAATATTTCTACAAGCAGGGGGCAGTAGAAGAAGACATGTAAATTAGCCAAACTTTTTGAAGTCGAAAAATTATTAGCTCGGGTCCAGAACCCAAATTTTGATTAGGTTCAGAACCTAGAATCTTTTCTAAGTCCAGAACTTAGCTCAGGTCCAGAACCTAGAATCTCTTCTAAGTCCAGAACTTAGCTCGGGTCCAGAACCCAAATTATTCTTATGTCCAGAACCTAGAATCTTTCCTAAGTCCAGAACTTAGCTCGGGTCCAGAGCCCAAATTATCCTTAAGTCCAGAACCTATAATCTTTCCTAAGTCTAGAACTTAGCTCAGGTCTAGAATCCAAATTATCCTTAGGTCCAGAACCTAGAATCTCTTCTAAGTCTAGAACTTAGCTCGGGTCCAGAACCCAAATTACCGTTAGGTCCAGAACTTAAAATCTCTTCTAAGTCCAGAACTTAGCTCCAGTTCAGAACCCAAATTACCCTTAGGTC
Source organism: Garcia nutans (assembly GCA_947685225.1). Taxonomy (NCBI): domain Eukaryota; kingdom Viridiplantae; phylum Streptophyta; class Magnoliopsida; order Malpighiales; family Euphorbiaceae; genus Garcia; species Garcia nutans. Next base: position 21,967,173 of record CANTUV010000017.1, read on the forward strand.
CAGAACCTAGAATCTCTTCTAAGTCCAGAACTTAGCTCCACTCCAGAATCCAAATTACCCTTAGGTCCAGAACCTTGAATCTTTTCTAAGCCTAGAACTTATCTTGGGTCCAGAACCCAAATTTTTCTTAGGTCCGGAAGCTAAAATTACCCTTAGGTCCATAACCTAAAATTACCCTTAGGTCTAAAACCTAAAATTATCCTTGAGTCCAAAACTTGAGCCGGGTCCAGAACCCAAAGCCTCAACCATCTCAAAAATTAAGTTTTTTGCTTTTCACTCTCTTTTACTAAAGTCTCAAATCATTCAAGCAGGGGGCAAACTGTAGACCCTTAATTTTTTACCCAGTTTGGTCCAATATATTTTAATTAGTCCAAAATAATTTTTGTGTTGTCCAATATATATTAGTCCAAAATAATTTTTGTGTTGTCCAATATATTTTAATTAGTCTAAAACAATTTTTGTGTTATCTTAATTAAATAATATTTGCTTTAGTATTTAGTTTTTATAATTAATAAAAAATAAAAAATAATAATAATAAACAAATAAAAAAAATTGGCGACGAAAAATTTGTCTTCGAAAAGGTTGGATTGGAAGAAATGGCCTGGCCGCCCAGCTCGCCAATTTTTGCTCGTGGTTCCCGCAGCAACTTTTTCGCCAGCAAAAAAGATCCAGAGCATTTTTTTTCACCAGCAAAATTTTTTCGACATATTTTTTTTTGAAACCAAATTCAATTTGGTTTTGGTTTCCTTTTCTTAGTTAATGTTAGATTTCGTGAACAACTAAGATTAATCACCAAAATCATCTATAAATAGGACTAAAAAACAACACAAAAAAATTTAAGGGAATTGAAAAACTTTGAATCGGCCGGACTAGGAGAAACCTTTGGCAGTGAAATCAATCGGACTTTTTGAGAGAAGAATAAGCAACTAAACAATCAATCCATCAAAGGCAGCAAAGCTTGTCTTTGTTCTTGTTCATCCAACAAACAATTTTTGGTGGAACCAACAAACGAAGGTATGAATTTCTTTATTTATTTTTCTTTACAGTAGCTTCATCGCCTAAGATTGAAAATTTCTGTTTCTTCAAAATCTTAAAACCCTAATCTACTTTCTAACTTTTCAAAACCTTAAATCATTTCAAAATTTATCAAAACCCTAATCTGCTTTCCAATTTTCCAAAACCTTAAATTGAATCTTTTTCTTTCCAAAAACCCTAAAAAATATCTTTTCCATTTCTATAAACCTTAAATCATTTTGTTTATTTTCATAAAGCTTCATAAAACTATAAATTGTTTTTCCAAATTCTAAAATCTAATACATTCTCCGAAACACTAAAAACCCTAATTCAACTTTAAAACAAAGACAATAACCTCAAACCAATTATTCTAAACCCTAGTTTTCTTAAACCCTAATTCCCTTAAAACCTTAAACCCTAATTTTTCTAAATCCTAATCTTTAAAACTCTAAAACCTTATAAACCTAAATATTAAAATTCAACACTGTAAGTAACCGTAAATCATAAATCTAATGTTTTAAAGTGGCCAAACCCTAATTTCATGATTTCACTCCTCAAACACTAATTTGTTTAATCAAAGAACTTTCTCAACCTCTTAAATTATAAAACTTTAATCCATTTCAATTCCTTTAAATTTCACAGTAGCTTAAACCCATAAATTCCAAAACCCTAAACACATTAAATAAAGAATCTAAAATAGAAATAGTAGCCCTAATTTGAATCTTTATTTGCTTTATTTAATTTTATATTTTATTATGTAGTCTATTATATGCTTTAATTTATTTTCAATGCTTTGTTGGTTTATTTAATTTCAATGATTAATTTATTTAAATTACCATGGATGAATGTTTATTTTATATTTTGATTAATATCTTTGATGAATGAATTATTTATGATGAATGGTTATTTACTTTATCGATTTATTTTGATTTCCAAATGTTGTAAGAGGTATGTTGCCACTTGGTGGGTACCTCATTAGTTAAATATCATGTAATTTAAATTGCTTTTATATTTTAGACCAATGTAAAGGACACGTTTCTACCTTTCAGTGGGTGTCCTATTTAGGCATGGATTATGTAAGGGCATGTTTCCATCTTCGGATAAGTGTCCATTTATTTGTTTTGCTTGGACATTGTTTTGATTTTCAATATATCGATGCTTTATTTTAATTATTGTATGTAATATGGATAATGTTATTATATTTAAGAATATTATAATATTAAGACGTGTAAAGGAGGCCGGTTCTAATGAACCGGGCATTGTGGGGGTGCTGGGCCATTTCTCACCTTCCCCACACGTATCCAACTTTCCAAACCCATTAGGGGGTTGGGCATTCCTTAGGAATCGAGTAATCCACCCCTTTCTTTTTTCCCGTCTGGGTGGAGACTCTATTTTCTCCGGACCTAGGTCCGTGTTCTCTAAGGCCCCGAGCCTAAACATTGCCAAAGTCTCAAGAACCATTCCACCAGGAGTGGGGGCAAAAATCCCCACTCATAATTACCTAAACGTTTTAGGTAATTATCATATCTTGAACATAGTTCACATTACATATAATGCATTTATGACATTATACAAATCATAGCATATTACTCATCCACAAACAATGCAGTAAATAACTTAACATATTTTCCAACCAAAATGTGTTAATTCCAATTGTCATGCAAATATAATCAATTATTAAAAGTTTGTATCTACCTCTAAAAGCAACTAAACAAGCTTAAGCACCACTTTCAACCTCCTCTTCCAACATATCCCTCAACACTTGGATTGGGTAACTCAAGTTTCCTCAAAGCCTAAACCAAATGTGATTATAAATAATCACTTAGTAACACACTTATAGTCATATACAAAACCTCTCAGCACAAGGATAAGAAACAGAAAGGAAAAATAAAGAAAAGAACTATCTAGGGCAAAATCTACACATGACACGCTCAACAACATAGGCGAGTCAATGACCGTGCCCTAGACCCACAACACAGAAGCTTTGAAATGCTTAGTAACATGGGCGTGTCAATGACTGTGTCCTAAGCTCTGTATTATAGTAGATAAGACATGTTCAGAGATATGGGTGTGCCCCTGCCCGTGCCAAAACTCCTACAACACAACAGCTGTGCCACGCTCAGTGATATCAGCTTGTTACTGCACGTGTTAATACTATAACAATACAGAAGTTGTGACACGATCAATGACATGGGAGTGTCACTTCATGTGCCACCACACTAAAAATAGAACCATCGACATGCCCAAAGACATGGCCGTGTCACTGAGCTTATCAGGCTAGAATCCTGATATCAACACATAATTGTCACATCCAAACTTATCTTTCTTTTTCCTTTTTCAACTCTATTCAAACTCACCCAAATCCATCATTTTACCATAAAATAATTGTATATACATCAAAACAACTCAATGATAATTAAAATACATAATTTAAAACCATGACTTCACAACTCAAAAGTTACACAACCCAAAACTCTTATCCTCTTCACCAAACCTAACCATATCTTCACTCCAACCCGAAAATCATAGTTAACTACTCAAAACAACTTCATACATGCCAATACCAACCTTTAAAAGATACTACATCAAACATCCAATTCACACATATACAAACTTTCATAGAAAATCAAGGAAATAAGTTGAAAACTTACCAAATATGTAAAAAATCCCCAAAACTCCAACTTGAACACTTGAAATCCTTCAATTACTTGAGCTGGCAAGAAGCAAATTCCTCCTTTCCTTTAATGGAGATAGCCGACCTTCAATGGAGAAAGAAGAAGAAGATGATGATCTCCCAACTCATCTTTATTCAACTAATACCCTTTTAACCACTGTAGACCCTTAATTTTTTACCTAGTCTGGTCTAATATTTTTTATAGTTCAAAATATTTTTTATGGTATTTTAATTAAATAATATTTATTTTAATGTTTAATATTTATAATTTTTAATAAAAATAAAAATGGTAATATGAGTAAAGTTAAAAATAAATAAATAAATAAATAAATAAAGATCGGAGACGAAAAAATCGGCGACAAAAAATTTCATCGCCAAAGGTGAATCGGCTTGGCCAATTCACCGCAGGAATTTCCTGTGGTGAATTGGCCTTCCTGCTGCAAATTGGCTGGCCCACCCAGCGATTTGCTAGCAATTCTTGCAGTTTTTGCCCACATCAGTTTTTTCGCCAGCAAAATTTTTCAATGCAGTTTTTTTCCAAATCAAATTCTATTTGGTTTTGGTTTCTTTTCCTGTTTGGTTTTAATTTCCTTAGACAATTAGAAGTAGGTTTATGATATTTCCAATAAATACCACATTAAAACACAGAATTAGAGGGAAGAGATATTGTTTTACTGGATCGGAGACCCAAAAATTCTATCTGCCAAAAGAAAACCCTAGGAAAAAGAAATCAACAATAAGCAGCACTGATCAGTCATCAATCCATCAAAGACAGCAATGCTATCTTTGTTCATTATTCATCCAGAAGTCAATTGGAGGAACCAACGACGGAGGTTCGATCTTTAATCATAAATTATTCATGCTCACAGTAGCTTTGTTTCTTTGATTAATAAAATCATGCATGCAGTAACTTGATCTTTGAACAAGCAGTATCTTGATCTTTGAACATGTAGTAAATTGATCCTTGTTTCAATAACTTTAATCGTTTGCTTTAATTAACACATTGATGAATTGGTATTCGTAACCCCATTTGCACATTTCATAAAAAAAACTTAAAACTATCTAGTAGATAAACTATCCAGTTGCTATTGATGATTTAAATTAATTGTCAGAATCTATTCTTTTACTAAAACTTCAATAACAATAAATTATTTTATTGAAACTCAAAACCTTAAACTATTTTTATCCAAAAGCTTAAACCATTTCATTATTAAACTCCAAAATATTGATTATTTTTCCAAAACTTTGATTTATCTATCCAAATCAAAAATTATTTTCCAAGTCAGTAAGTTAAACCCTAATTTCGAAACCCTAATTACAAAACTCTAGTTTCTAAAGCCCTAAGTTCCAAAACCCTAAATTCTGAAAACCCTAAATTTATATATTTGTTGCTTTATTTACTTTTAGATTTGATTATATACTTTATTATATGTTTTGATGGTTGATTTATTTAATTTCAATGCTTGATTTACTTAATTTGATTTATTTTAATTTATCGTGGATGGATATTTTCTTTATTATTACGATTATTATTTGTTTGTTTTAGTATTAAAATTGTAAGAGGCATGTTTCCACTTTGTGGGTACCTCATTTGTTAAATTTTATGCAATTTAAATTTCTTTTATATTTTAGACCAATGCAAAGGAAATGTTGCCACCTTTCGATGGGTGTCCTATTTAGTTTAGACATGAACGATGTCAGGACATGTTTCCATCCTCGGATGGGTGTCCATTTATTTGCTTTGCTTGGATATTGCTTTGATTTTAATATAATGATGCTTTATTTTAATTGTTGCATGTAATATGGATAATGTTGTTATATTTAAGAATTTTATAATATTAAGACCTGCAAAGGAGGCCGGTTCCAATGAACCGGGCATTGTGGGGGTGTTGGGCCATTTCTCACCTTTCCCACACATACCCAACTTTCCGAACCCATTAGGGGGTTAGGGATTCCTTAGGAATCGAGTCATCCACCCCTTTCTTTTTCCCAGCCCATTCGAGTGGCGACTCCATTTTCTTTGGGCTTAGGCCCATGTTCTCTAAGGCCCCGAGCCTAAACATTGCCGAAGTCTCAAGAACCATTCCACCGGGAGTGGGGGCAAAAATCGCCGCTCACAGTGGCGACTCCGCTGGGCATAAGAGAAGTTGATTCCGTTGGTCTTTTTATTATTTATTCTTTCTTATCATGATATTATCCATTGAATCATTTAGATTGCATCATGTGCGTGAGTTAGGATGCCCGTGTTACACGTGTTGTGTTATGTAAGGGATACCATACTTTCACTCAAGGTATGGAGATCAAGCATGGCATAACCACTTATAGCCTTGTACCATTTGGTATATACTTGCTATGGAACCTAAGCCTTTTTACCCAAAGACTAAAGCTCATGTAATTGGCCTAATTACTTTCCTTAGGTTTTTACCCCAAATGCCTGTTGTTTGACTATGGTTAATTTATCTTGGCTTAAATCATGGCTTATTTGGTTTGTTCTGTTTCTAATATGAACTAAATACATTGTGAGCTCAAAATAAATTTTTCTTTAAAATCCAAAAGACCAAAGCTATTTTCAAAATGGTCTTTGGACATAAAACTTTTCTAAAAACAAATCAAAAATTCTTTTGCTCATGACCCAAATACTAAGCCCAAAATCCATTTTTTCTAATTTTTTTTTCAATGGGCTTAGAAATAAAATTATTTTCATCCAACCTTTTCTTATAAAGAGCTTTATGAAATACTAAAAATCAATTGTGAGCCTAGTTTATACTATGAATAATTAATTATGGGCTTATTTTGGCTTGAATCATTAGTCACTTTTTCAAGTGAGAAATCTATTTATAATAAACCTCTTAATTTAGTTTTAATCCAATGTAGCATAAAAGCTACTTTAGTTGGTTGGATGTATTAAAGCCTAATTAATTGGAATTATCATGAACTGATTTCCATTTTTGAAAATATAACTATTGATTGAAACGTCTGAGGGAACCTTTTACCCCATGTTGGTATTTTGTTAACCATATTACCTAGGAAAAGAGACTCGCCATTCATGTGTGGAAGTTATAAGGTTGGAAGGAACGTCCTAATTATCTTTCTGTGTTTATTGTTTGCGCATATACGCATACATTTGCATCTCATATCATTAATCCCTTCTGGCTCACATCCCTGGATTATGACAGTTCAAAAGCTTACGACAATCGGACCTACGCTGGAGATGAAGAATCTAGTAGCAACTCAATCACTTGCTCACCAAAAGCAATGGAGTCCAAACAAATTCAAAGAATGGTGGACGATGCCCTCAATGCCATGATGGAAGAAATAAAGGAGGCCATAGCAGAGACAATGAAGAACCAATTGGCTGGAATTTTAGGAAATAATGCCGAAGCATCTGCCAGCACTAAGAAGCCAAAAGAAAAGGGAAGGCTAAAGTTGGTGAAGTGGTTTTTGATGATGATAAGGTGAACATTGATGATGATGATGATTGAGCTCAATACTTCCAAGATCCTCAAGACAAGAAGAAAGAACCAAAGATTGTTGAAAGATCAACTATGGAGAAAACTGAGACTTCTGATGTTGAAAAGATGATTGCAAATTTAGAAAAGAACAAGAATCCTTTGCCCTGGATAGATGATCTCTTTGATCAGTTGAAAGGAGTAGCAGTATTTTCTAAGATTGATCTGAGATCGGGGTACCATCAGTTGAGAGCTAGAGATGAAGATGTACCCAAGACAGCTTTTCGCATAAGGTATGGGCATTATGAATTCTTGGTGATGCCTTTTGGGTTGACAAATGCACCAGCAGCATTTATAGATTTGATTAATAGGGTATTCAGACCCTATCTAGATCAATTTGTAGTAGTTTTCATTGATGATATTTTGGTGTATTCCTGTAATGAAGAGGATCATGATAAGCATTTGTGTGAGCGGGGATTTTTGCCCCCACTCCCGGTGGAATGGTTCTTGCGACTTCGACAGTGTTTAGGATTTGGGCCTTAGAGAACACGGACCTAAGTCTGGAGAAAATGGAGTCGCCACCCGAACGGGCCGGGGAAAAGAAAGGGGTGGATGACTCAATTCCTAAGGAATCCCCAACCCCTAATGGGTTCGAAAAGTTGGGCACATGTGGGGAAGGTGAGAAATGGCCCAGCACCCACACAACTCCGGGTTCATTGGAACCGGCCTCCTTTACAAGTCTTAATATTATAAAATTCTTAAATATAACAACATTATCCATATTACACATAATAATTAAAAGAAATCATCAATATATTAAAATCAAAGCAAGGTCCAAACAATGCAAATAAATGGACACCCATCCGAGGATGAAAACATGTCCTTACATCACATGCCTAAATAGGACACCCACCGAAAGGTAGAAACATGCCCTTTACATTGGTTCTAAAATAGAAAAGCAATTTAAATTACATGATATTTAACTAATGAGGTAACCACCAAGTGGAAACATACCTCTTACAACATTTGGAAATCTAAATAAATTGATAAAAGTAAATAACCATTCATCATAAATAAATCATTCATCAAAGGCATTAAACATCAATAAAAAGTAAACATTCATCCATGATAATATAAATAAACCAAGTATTGAACTTAAATATATTAAAGCATATATATTAAATAAAAGCATAATCAAATATGGAATTAAATAAGGCAAATAAAAATTCAAATTATAGCTATTCTTTCCATTTAGGACTCTTTATTTCATGAGTTTAGGGTTTTGAAATTTATGGAATTAGGTTACTGTGACTTTAATAGAATTGAAATAGATTAAGGATTTTATGTTTTAAAAGGTTGGTAAGATTCTTTGATTAACCAAACTAGGGTTTGTTATGTAAAATCATGAAACTAGGATTTGGACTCTTTAAAATACTTTTGATTTATGGTTTCAAGTTTACTGTGTGAAATTAAAATATTTGTTTTTTTATGGTTTTTAAAGTTTTAAAGGATTAGGGTTTAGAAAAATTTAGGTTTTAAGGTTTTAAAGGGGTTAAGGTTCACTGTTTTAGGTTTGGAAGTTGCATTTGGGTTTAATTTTTTAGAATTAGGGTTTCGGTGGATGCTTAGGTTTTTTAGAATTTGGAAAAAGCAATTGATAATTTTATGAAAGTAGACAAATGATTTAAGGTTTATATAAATAGAAAAGATGTTTTTAGGGTTTGTTGAAAGAAACAGAATCAAATTTTGGTTTTGAAGAAAAACATGTTCAATTAGGGTTTTAAGATTTTGAAGAAGTAAAAATAACAATTTTAAGTCTTTTTAAAAAATAAAGTAACGAATTAGTGTTTTTAACTTTAGAAAATCTAAATTGAAGTTCTAGGGTTTTTAATTTTGAAAGACACAATTTCATAATCTTAGCTACTGTGAAAAAATATAACAATTAATACATACCTCCTTTTGATGGTTCCTCCAAAAATAATTCTTCTTGGATGAACAAAAACAAAGGCAGTTGCTGCCTTTGATTGTTTGTTAATGGCTTTGCTGCTTCTTCTCTCAAAAGGTCAGATTGATTTCACTGCTTTCCCGCTCAATTTTGGTTTCAAACTCTCTTCCAATTTCTGTCCCGATTTCTCCTTTTTTTTCCTCTGATTTCTTCCTTATTTATAGAAGAATTCTATTATTAATCCTAGTTACTCATGGCATACAATATTGAATAAGAAAAAGAAATCGAAACCTAATTGTATTAGGTTTTGGAAAATTTGCGTCAAAAAATTTTGCTGGCAAAAAACAATTGCTGCGGAAAAATTGCACTGGCGTAAAAAATTGCCGCAGGAAAACTTGCACTGGCAAAAAGGCTGCCGCAGCTGCGGGGAAAATGGACCTGCGGGCCATTTCGCCTGCAGGCGAAATGGCCTTCGGCCAATTCACCACTGTGAGCGGGGATTTTCGCCCCCACTCCTGGTGGAATGGTTCTTGCGACTTCGGCACTGTTAATCTCGGAGCCTTAGAGAACACGGACCTAAGTCCGGAGAAAATGGAGTCGCCACCCGGACTGGCCGGAAAAAAAAAGGGGTGGATGACTCGATTCCTAAGGAATCCCCAACCCCTTAATGGGTTCGGAAAGTTGGGTACGTGTGGGGAAGGTGAGAAATGGCCCAGCACCCCCACAACGCCCAGTTCATTGGAACCGGCCTCCTTATAGGTCTTAATATTATAAAATTCTTAAATATAATAATATTATCCATATTACACACAATAATTAAAAGAAAGCATCATTATATTAAAATCAAAGCAATGTCTAAACAAAGCAAATAAATGGACACCCATCCGAAGATGGAAATATGTCCTTACATCACACACCTAAATAGGACACCCACCAAAAGGTAGAAACATGCCCTTTACATTAGTTCTAAAATAGAAAAGCAAATTAAATTACATGATATTTAACTAATGAGGTACCCACCAAGTGGAAACATACCTCTTACAACATTTGGAAGTCTAAATAAATTGATAAAAGTAAATAACTATTCATAATAAATAAATCATTCATCAAAGGTATTTAAATATTAGTCAAAAGTAAACATCCAGCCATGATAAATAAAATAAACCAAGTGTTGAACTTAAATAAATTAAGGCTTATAAAATAAATCAAAGCATAATCAAATATAGAATTGAATAAAGCAAATAAAAAGTCCAAATTATAGCTACTATTTCCATTTAGATTTCTTTATCTCATGTCTTAAGGTTTTGGGAATTTCATGAGTATAAGCTACTGTGACTTTTTTATGGAATTAAAATAGATTAAAGTTTTATGTTTTAAAAGGTTGGTAAGACACTTTGATTAAACAAATTAAGGTTTGAATGATGAAATCATGAAACTAGGATTTTAGACACTTTAAAATACTTTGATTTATGATTTTCAATTATTGGGTTTCTAAGCTATTGTGTAAATTTAACCTATTTATGGTTTATGATTTTTAATGTTTTAAAAGGGATTAGGGTTCATAAAAATTAGGGTTTAAGGTTTTAAAAGGGTTAAGGTTCATTATTTTAGGTTTTGGAGTTGAATTAGGATTTTTAGAATTTAGGGTCACGGTGATGCATGATTTTCAAGAATTTGGAAATCAATTTGATAATTTCATGAAGTTTTATGAATTTAAACAAACAAATTAAAGTTTTTATAAGTAGAAAAGATGTTTTTTAAGGCTTTTTGAATGAAATAGAACCTACTTTAAAATTTTAAAAGAAATAGAATTTAAATCTTAGTTTTTGTTGAAAAATATGTTCAATTAGAGTTTTAAGATTTTTAAGAAGTAAAAATAACAATTTTAAGCCTTTTGGAAGATAAACCAACGAACTAAGGTTTTTTGGCTTTAGAAAAACTAAATTAAAGTTCTAAGATTTTAACTTTTGAAAAAAACAAAATCCTAGTTTTAGCTACTGTGTAAAAAAAAAATAAAGAAATTAGAATTTCATACCTTCTTTTATAAGTTGCACCAAATTTGCTTCTTGGATGAACAAACTCAAAAGACCAACCTTTTTGCCTTTTTTCCCATCTTAAATCGTGTTTGTGCCCCTTTTAAAATCAATTGAATTCAAGCTTTTTCCTTTATGGATTTGGATTTTCTTTTTCCAAGCTACTGTTGGATTTCGGCTCTCCTTTTTTAATTGCCTTTGGTCCTTATTTATAGTGGTTTGATGTGGTTTATTCCTAATTAGTTAAGGTAAGTAATATTAATAAAAAAAAAAGAAACCGAAACCTAATTGAATTAGGTTTCAAAAAATTTGCATCGGAAAAATTACGCTACCAAAAAAAATTGCCGTAGGAAAAAATGCGCAGGCAAAAAAATTCTGCCGCAGTTGGCTGTGGCAGCGCACGCGGAACGGGCCCGTAGCCATTTCGCAGGCAGAAAAATTCTGCGTGGGCTATTTCGCAGGCAGAATTTTTCTGCGGGCGAAATGCCAACGGGCCCGCGCGATGATTTTTTCGTCGCCGATTTTTCCTACTCCGATTTTTATTTTTATTTTTATTTTTTGACTTTTATTTGTTTATTTCTATTTTTTATTAATAAAAATTAGATACTAAAGCAAAAATTATTTAATAAAAATTATTGTGGACCAATTAGACATCAAAAATCATTTTAGACTAAATAAAATATATTAGACCGGATTGGGTCAAAAATTAAGGGTCTACAGCCGCAATCTGACTTTTTTTTATTTTTTTGTTTATTATTTTAAAAGCAAATATTACTTACTTAAAATAACAAAAATTATTTTGGACGAAAAAATATATTAGATAACACAAAAATTATTTTGGTCTAATTAAAATATATTGGACCGGACTGGGTCAAAAATTAAGGGTCTATAATTTGCTCCCTGCTTGAACGATCTGAAACTTTAATGAAAGAGAGTGAATGTAACACCTCTTCCCGACCTACATGTGTAAGCTGAGTAGAGGCGCCACACTAACCTAATGTTGCTACCAATTTTACTTAGTCAAATTTTAGTTCCGATTTTTTTTTCAAAAATTTTGCCATAGTTTCGCCTAAAAATTGAGTCCCAAGTGTCGACAAAACCGGTTTTTTTCTTATTTTTAAAAACATTTTACACAAACCAATGCAAACAAAATCATTCTCAGTACACTCCCAATAAATCCCCCTTATAACCTCAACTACAACCTGCAAAAAGAATTTACACTTCTAGTGCAACATAACATAAAGGTTTACACTATCCATACTGATTTGGTTCATAGTCACAATAATCACGCCCGTAGGCAATGTATATACATGTATCTCTATCCATGGATAGTGTAACAGACCCAGTCTCTTGGACCATCACTCAACACATATAAGGAGATCCTCAACCCGGCAAGACTGTTACAAATCATATATCTTATATTCACAATTCTCATAGTGTAACAGACCCAGTCTCTTGGACCATCAACTCAACACATATGAGGAGATCCTCAACCCGGCAAGACTGTTACCTTTCATCATTTCTTAGGCATGCCACCCAAATCCAGAACTCTGAAACTGAATAACATATTAAACAAACAATTCATTTATTATATAGTTACCATTTCCATTCTCAAATTCTCATCACATTTAGGCAAACATGCCTTCTTTCTTTCAATATCATCATCATAGCCAATCACAATGGCATTGTCCCATATCATGTCTTATTTGAATTATTATTTCAATTTCAATGTATATTATTCATGAAACACATAACCATTCACAATGCATAACATAACATTGTTCAATCTCAACAATGCAATTAGGGCAAAGAACAATTGATATGATTCATATGAATAATACATTCTGGTTTTAGACTCCATTTTATCCTTATTTTGAAAAATTGTATAAAATAATCTACTTGATTAAAAATTCTACAATTTTTACAGAATTTAGTTTTGTATCTTAAAATCATTCCTTTAAAATTTCAGATCAAACTGAACACAAAATCTTGGTCAAATAGTTCACCTAACCAGACTGCCCCAATTGCCCTGCATCCTGGCAGCAGTTCTGAACTTTGTGAATTCCATAAATCAAATTCAATCAACGTGGTTCTAAATTATTTTTCTCAAATACTAGACTCACTAAGAAACAACATATCCAAAATTCAATTGGATATGATTTTTCTACATTTTATTAAAAATCCCGAAATATAGCTGTCTCAGTTAAGGTACCTGCTGGAACAGTTCTACTAAAAATAATCTTTCTAAACTCATAACCATTCCAAAATCGAATCAACATATTTTTCAGTCATTCTAGACTCATAGAGGCACAACATATCAAAAATTCACTTCAAGAACATTTTTCTATAATTAATTAAAAATCATACAAGTTACAGCCTTTACTAATTGTAAAACAGAAAAAGAATTCACTAAACACACTCTTACTCTTCCATCACCAACACCAACCTAGCTTCTTATCTTTAATTCCATTTCAACACTTGAGAATAAATCATAAACACATCTCATCATCAAATCATCAAACCCTAATTAACTTCCCATACCACTTCAAAAGTAGGAAAGAAATCAAAGGAAAGATCTTACCTTAGTTAAAACTTCTTGAATCAACACTTAAACACTTAATCTTCCTTCAATTTGAGCTCAACACATCAAGATCCTCTCTTCACCACTTGCTTTCCTTTCTCTATGGAGGAGCCGGCCACACACATGAAGAAGAAGAAGAAATTATGAATAAACCAAAGTCAACTCTTCTTTAAATCTCCACCAAGAGTTCCAATTCAAGCAATTACTTAATTACCCTTAATCATTTAATTTAACTTTTGTCTCATGTATGCCCATGATAGTAATTACACATATCACATAAAAATATCTCTCTCTTCCTTTGACTCTTCCTTTGACCCATTTATATGTTATATATATCCCCATATACACAATATATACCATTCTCTCTAAACCCTAATTCTTTCCCAATACACATATACACAAGCATTCTCCTCCCGATTTCTTTTCTTATCCCATCATATACATTCAATCCAATTTATAACAATAACAACCACAACAATATGCAAAACTTCTAGGGCATAAATGAGGATATTACAATTCTCCCCCTCTAAAAAGAAAATTTCGTCCTCGAAATTACCTGATATTAAAGCTGAAACAATTGCGGATATTGCTCTTGCATGGATTGTTCACTTTCCCAAGTTGCTTCTTCTTTTCCATGATTCTTCCACAAAATCTTCACAAGTGGCACTTTCTTGTTTCTCAACTCTTTCACATCACGTGCCAAAATAGCAACTGGTTCCTCTTCAAATGTCAAATCAGGATTTACTTCAATTGACTCAATCGGCAACACATGAGATGGATCCGACCTATACCTCCTCAACATAGAAACATGAAATACGTTATGAATACGATCCAACTCAAGTGGCAGAGCAAGTCGATATGCCACTGGCCCAACTCTTTCTAACACTTCATACGGCCCAATGAAACGAGGACTCAATTTTCCTTTCCGACCGAACCTCAAAATCTTCTTCCAAGGAGACACTTTCAGAAATACCTTATCTCCAACATCAAACTCTATATCTCTCCTTTTCAGATCTGCATAAGATTTCTGTCGGTCTGAAGCTGCTTTTAACCTGTCTCGAATCAACTTTACTTTTTCTTCAGTTTCTTGAATCAAATCAGGACCAATCAACTTATTATCTCCAAGCTCATTCCAACAAAGAGGTGTCCTACACCGTCTGCCATACAATGCTTCAAACGGTGCCATACCAATGCTGGATTGGTGACTGTTGTTGTATGCAAACACCACAAGAGGTAAAAATCTATCCCAACTTCCAGTGAAATCAATGACACAGCTTCTCAACATGTCCTCAATAATCTGTATCACCCTCTCTGACTGTCCATCCGTCTGTGGATGAAAAGCAGTGCTGAAATGCAGTCGAGAACCCAAAGCACTATGCAAACTCTTCCAAAATCTTGAAGTAAACCTGGGATCTCGATCAGATACTAAAGAAGTTGGAACACCATGCAACTTCACAATCTCATGGATATACAGCTCAGCCAACTTCTCCAAAGAGTAATCCATCCGCACCGGAAGGAAATGAGCTGTCTTAGTCAATCTATCCACAATCACCCATATGGCATCATGTTTCCTTTGTGTCAATGGCAACCCAGACACAAAGTCCATTGTCACTCTTTCCCACTTCCATTCTGGCACTGACAACGGTTGAAGCAACCCGGTGGGAACTTGATGCTCTGCTTTAACCTTCAAGTGAGACATTTTGATACAAACTCAGCAATGTCTCTCTTTAACCCAATCCACCAATAATGCTGTCTCAAATCATGATACATCTTGGTATTGCCTGGATGCATAGCAAACATCGACTGATGAGCTTCTTCCAAAATAATCTTCTTCAAATCAGCATCATCGGGTACACATAATCTGTTTTTAAACCATAGGCTCCCATCACTCTTCACAACAAAATCTCTACTCTTTCCACTCTGACAATCTGAAATAATCTTCTAAATCTTCATATCATTCATCTGAGCCTCTTTAATCTGATCTAACAAAACTGGCTTCAATTGCAACTGTGCCAACAATGCACCATCATCACAAGGTACAAAACTGGCATGCAATGCTCTCAACTCAACAAGTAACGAGAGCGAGTAAACTGTTAAACCAGCTAAAGACTTCCGACTCAAGGCATCAGCAACAACATTTGCTTTACCTGGATGATAGTCAATCAAGCAGTCGTAGTCTTTAATCAATTCTAACCATCTCCTCTGACGAAGATTGAGTTCTTTCTGGACACCCAAATACTTCAAACTCTTGTGATCAGTGTAGATGAAACATTTCTCACCAAACAGATAGTGGCGCCAAATCTTTAATGCAAACACAATGGCAGCCAATTCCAAATCATGGGTCGGATAGTTAAGCTCATGCGGTTTCAACTGCCTAGATGCATAAGCTATAACTTTACCTTCCTGCATCAATACACACCCCAAACCTCTATGTGAAGCATCACTGTAGATCACATATGGTTTGCCTTCCACAGGTAAAGTAAGAACAGGCGCTTGAGTCAACATATCTCTCAACTGCTCAAAGCTAGCCTGACACTGATCCGTCCACAAAAACCTCACTCCCTTACGAAGCAATCTGGTGAGTGGAGTAGCTATTAAAGAAAACCCTTTCACAAACCGCCGGTAATAGCCTGCCAAACCTAGAAAACTTCTAATCTCTGCAACTGTGGCAATACTATCAATAGGAGAACCCTTCACTCTAGTATCCACCACATGAGCAAGATAGGCTTCACACCCCTTCCTAATCAATCTTCTAGCTGCAACAGCTGAAACAAATAAGGAGGCTAGCTATTCCTGCTCATTAGATACTATCACATCTCTACCATCAACAGTTCTCAAAGAAACAATTTTCTTTTTACAATCAACTACAACTCCATGTCTAGCTAACCAATCCATGCCTAGGATCACATCATATTCCTTAAATGGCATCTCAATCAAATCTCCAAGGAACTCCTCACCCTGCACCCTCACTGCACAATCCCGGTGCACTTTACTAACCATCACACTATGCCCTAACGGATTTGTCACCAACACATCAAATCCTAGGGACTCAGCATGCACATCAAACACAGGCAAAATGGATGCACTAATATATGAATGTGTGGAACCCGGATCAATCAAAGCAAGTACTGAAATATCAAATAAAGAAAAAGTACCAGCTATGACTGCCGATGCATCTGGCTGCCTCTGCATAACATACATCCTCTGGGAAGATCCAACCTCCTCTGGTCTACCCTCCCTGGATGTAGCACCTCCTCTAGAACTGAACCCAGGTCTACCTCCTCGGCTGGCACCTCTGCCTCCTCGGCCTCCCCTCGCACTAGGTCGAGAAGCTGCTGTATCAACTGACATCTGTTCCTGTCTCTCAGGACAGTCTCTCACAAAGTGATCAGGTGATCCACACCTGAAGCATACCCCTGATCTACTATACCTCCAACAAACGCCCCCATGTCTTCCACCACACTGGTTACACACAGGTAAGGTGGATCTCTGAACTCCAGGAGTAGGAGCACTCGCTACTGAAGCTGCAGGTCTAAATCTCCGTCTCTGTAACTGCACTGACCTACCTACTGGTCTCTGGCTCCTACCACCCCGAGGAACAAAACTCCCTTTTCCTCTCTTTGCAGAAGAAGACCCTACCTCAAACTGGGGCCTCCTAACTCTAGTCTCTTCCTCTGAAGCAGCTGCAATAACTTGAGCTCTCTCCACACTGCGAGCTGCTGCCACAAGCTGAGAAAAATCATTATATCTTGAACCAGCCACATGACATATAAGAGAAGGCCTTAACCCCTCTTCAAATCTCCTGCATCTATCTATCTCATCAGCAATGATACCCCCAGCATACTGACTCAGTCGAATAAACTCAACTTCATACTCAGTAACAGTCTTGCTGTCTTGCTTCAAGCTCAAGAACTCCATCTTCTTCATGTCTTTATACTCCCTAGGAGTATACTTCAACTCAAATTCCCTCAGAAAATCAGCATATGACAAAGTTGGTGGATCATCCATAGAATGGGGCACTGTCCTCCACCAATCGTAGGCATCCTTCTGCAGCAAAGATCTTGCATAGTCAAACTTTTCGTCAGGGGTGGCTTGCAACTGAACAAATATTCTCTGAACATTGTCTAACATTGCTCAGCCACAACTGGATCAGTAGTACCTATAAAATCCTCTGCTCCAAACTTCCTTAGTTTATCATATTGCCTCACTGCTACCAAAGGCTGTGGGGGTGGTGGTGGTGGCTGTGGTTGCACTGATGCTGGCCTCAAAGCCTCTATCACATGCCTAACCCAAGCTGGCGGAACCTCCTCCCCAGCTGATCTCCCTGACACCGAAGCAGGTGCCTCCTCAACACTAACAACCCTAGCTCCATCATCAGGGGCAATACTCTCGGCACTACCCTCAACCGACTGTCGTGAGTGAGAATCCATCACAACCTAAGTCTGCAAACACAACATACTACATCTTATTAAAGATCAGAGGTTGCCAATCCCAAACATATATGTTATTCAAAAACCACTTTTTTTTAAAAATCAAAATAGTCTTTTTATCACATTTTACCTAGGTTGAGAATCTCAAACCTGGCTCTGATACCAAAACAATTGTAACACCTGTTCCCGACCTACATGTGTAAGCTGAGTAGAGGCGCCACACTAACCTAATGTTGCTACCAATTTTACTTAGTCAAATTTTAGTTCCGATTTTTTTTTCAAAAATTTTGCCATAGTTTCGCCTAAAAATTGAGTCCCAAGTGTCGACAAAACCGGTTTTTTTCTTATTTTTAAAAACATTTTACACAAACCAATGCAAACAAAATCATTCTCAGTACACTCCCAATAAATCCCCCTTGTAACCTCAACTACAACCTGCAAAAAGAATTTACACTTCTAGTGCAACATAACATAAAGGTTTTGTGACAATCCTTATATTTAAATATTACACAGCGGAAGTTATAAAATATTTACATATTTACATACTAAACATTTCTTTACAAAATATAAAGAAATATACATGATTGGCAAGTCTACTCTGATCTTTAAGCTCCCAAAATGGATTCTTCAAGGTCTACTCTCACTTGGTCTTGATGAACTCTCGGGTTCAACTCTATCAACTCTATTACCTGCGCGATTAAACACTATCGCGCTAAGCCAAGGGCTTAGTAAGATAAAACATGCTAATGGTATGCTTTAATGTAATGCAATGCCACATATGTTATTGATAAGATCAACATCATAAATATAAAGTTAATCACATAATTATGCATTTCACAAATCATAGTCATATGAGTATACCCCATTTCAACATCTTTCCACATTCAACATTACTCAATCATACTCAATAACCAACATCTCATTTCATTAACTCATAAAATTATTTAGGACATTCATATAACCTTGACACCTATGGGCCCAACAAGTATTTAATACGATATTCAGAGTTCAGAGTTACTGATTTGGTTCATAGTCACAATAATCACGCCCGTAGGCAATGTATATACATGTATCTCTATCCATGGATAGTGTAACAGACCCAGTCTCTTGGACCATCACTCAACACATATGAGGAGATCCTCAACAAGGCAAGACTGTTACAAATCATATATCTTATATTCACAATTCTCATAGTGTAACAGACCCAGTCTCTTGGACCATCAACTCAACACATATGAGGAGATCCTCAACCCGGCAAGACTGTTACCTTTCATCATTTCTTAGGCATGCCACCCAAATCCAGAACTCTGAAACTGAATAACATATTAAACAAACAATTCATTTATTATATAGTTACCATTTCCATTCTCAAATTCTCATCACATTTAGGCAAACATGCCTTCTTTCTTTCAATATCATCATCATAGCCAATCACAATGGCATTGTCCCATATCATGTCTTATTTGAATTATTATTTCAATTTCAATGTATATTATTCATGAAACACATAACCATTCACAATGCATAACATAACATTGTTCAATCTCAACAATGCAATTAGGGCAAAGAACAATTGATATGATTCATATGAATAATACATTCTGGTTTTAGACTCCATTTTATCCTTATTTTGAAAAATTGTATAAAATAATCTACTTGATTAAAAATTCTACAATTTTTACAGAATTTAGTTTTGTATCTTAAAATCATTCCTTTAAAATTTCAGATCAAACTGAACACAAAATCTTGGTCAAATAGTTCACCTAACCAGACTGCCCCAATTGCCCTGCATCCTGGCAGCAGTTCTGAACTTTGTGAATTCCATAAATCAAATTCAATCAACGTGGTTCTAAATTATTTTTCTCAAATACTAGACTCACTAAGAAACAACATATCCAAAATTCAATTGGATATGATTTTTCTACATTTTATTAAAAATCCCGAAATATAGCTGTCTCAGTTAAGGTACCTGCTGGAACAGTTCTACTAAAAATAATCTTTCTAAACTCATAACCATTCCAAAATCGAATCAACATATTTTTCAGTCATTCTAGACTCATAGAGGCACAACATATCAAAAATTCACTTCAAGAACATTTTTCTATAATTAATTAAAAATCATACAAGTTACAGCCTTTACTAATTGTAAAACAGAAAAAGAATTCACTAAACACACTCTTACTCTTCCATCACCAACACCAACCTAGCTTCTTATCTTTAATTCCATTTCAACACTTGAGAATAAATCATAAACACATCTCATCATCAAATCATCAAACCCTAATTAACTTCCCATACCACTTCAAAAGTAGGAAAGAAATCAAAGGAAAGATCTTACCTTAGTTAAAACTTCTTGAATCAACACTTAAACACTTAATCTTCCTTCAATTTGAGCTCAACACATCAAGATCCTCTCTTCACCACTTGCTTTCCTTTCTCTATGGAGGAGCCGGCCACACACATGAAGAAGAAGAAGAAATTATGAATAAACCAAAGTCAACTCTTCTTTAAATCTCCACCAAGAGTTCCAATTCAAGCAATTACTTAATTACCCTTAATCATTTAATTTAACTTTTGTCTCATGTATGCCCATGATAGTAATTACACATATCACATAAAAATATCTCTCTCTTCCTTTGACTCTTCCTTTGACCCATTTATATGTTATATATATCCCCATATACACAATATATACCATTCTCTCTAAACCCTAATTCTTTCCCAATACACATATACACAAGCATTCTCCTCCCGATTTCTTTTCTTATCCCATCATATACATTCAATCCAATTTATAACAATAACAACCACAACAATATGCAAAACTTCTAGGGCATAAATGAGGATATTACAATTCTCCCCCTCTAAAAAGAAAATTTCGTCCTCGAAATTACCTGATATTAAAGCTGAAACAATTGCGGATATTGCTCTTGCATGGATTGTTCACTTTCCCAAGTTGCTTCTTCTTTTCCATGATTCTTCCACAAAATCTTCACAAGTGGCACTTTCTTGTTTCTCAACTCTTTCACATCACGTGCCAAAATAGCAACTGGTTCCTCTTCAAATGTCAAATCAGGATTTACTTCAATTGACTCAATCGGCAACACATGAGATGGATCCGACCTATACCTCCTCAACATAGAAACATGAAATACGTTATGAATACGATCCAACTCAAGTGGCAGAGCAAGTCGATACGCCACTGGCCCAACTCTTTCTAACACTTCATACGGCCCAATGAAACGAGGACTCAATTTTCCTTTCCGACCGAACCTCAAAATCTTCTTCCAAGGAGACACTTTCAGAAATACCTTATCTCCAACATCAAACTCTATATCTCTCCTTTTCAGATCTGCATAAGATTTCTGTCGGTCTGAAGCTGCTTTTAACCTGTCTCGAATCAACTTTACTTTTTCTTCAGTTTCTTGAATCAAATCAGGACCAATCAACTTATTATCTCCAAGCTCATTCCAACAAAGAGGTGTCCTACACCGTCTGCCATACAATGCTTCAAACGGTGCCATACCAATGCTGGATTGGTGACTGTTGTTGTATGCAAACACCACAAGAGGTAAAAATCTATCCCAACTTCCAGTGAAATCAATGACACAGCTTCTCAACATGTCCTCAATAATCTGTATCACCCTCTCTGACTGTCCATCCGTCTGTGGATGAAAAGCAGTGCTGAAATGCAGTCGAGAACCCAAAGCACTATGCAAACTCTTCCAAAATCTTGAAGTAAACCTGGGATCTCGATCAGATACTAAAGAAGTTGGAACACCATGCAACTTCACAATCTCATGGATATACAGCTCAGCCAACTTCTCCAAAGAGTAATCCATCCGCACCGGAAGGAAATGAGCTGTCTTAGTCAATCTATCCACAATCACCCATATGGCATCATGTTTCCTTTGTGTCAATGGCAACCCAGACACAAAGTCCATTGTCACTCTTTCCCACTTCCATTCTGGCACTGACAACGGTTGAAGCAACCCGGTGGGAACTTGATGCTCTGCTTTAACCTTCAAGTGAGACATTTTGATACAAACTCAGCAATGTCTCTCTTTAACCCAATCCACCAATAATGCTGTCTCAAATCATGATACATCTTGGTATTGCCTGGATGCATAGCAAACATCGACTGATGAGCTTCTTCCAAAATAATCTTCTTCAAATCAGCATCATCGGGTACACATAATCTGTTTTTAAACCATAGGCTCCCATCACTCTTCACAACAAAATCTCTACTCTTTCCACTCTGACAATCTGAAATAATCTTCTAAATCTTCATATCATTCATCTGAGCCTCTTTAATCTGATCTAACAAAACTGGCTTCAATTGCAACTGTGCCAACAATGCACCATCATCACAAGGTACAAAACTGGCATGCAATGCTCTCAACTCAACAAGTAACGAGAGCGAGTAAACTGTTAAACCAGCTAAAGACTTCCGACTCAAGGCATCAGCAACAACATTTGCTTTACCTGGATGATAGTCAATCAAGCAGTCGTAGTCTTTAATCAATTCTAACCATCTCCTCTGACGAAGATTGAGTTCTTTCTGGACACCCAAATACTTCAAACTCTTGTGATCAGTGTAGATGAAACATTTCTCACCAAACAGATAGTGGCGCCAAATCTTTAATGCAAACACAATGGCAGCCAATTCCAAATCATGGGTCGGATAGTTAAGCTCATGCGGTTTCAACTGCCTAGATGCATAAGCTATAACTTTACCTTCCTGCATCAATACACACCCCAAACCTCTATGTGAAGCATCACTGTAGATCACATATGGTTTGCCTTCCACAGGTAAAGTAAGAACATGCGCTTGAGTCAACATATCTCTCAACTGCTCAAAGCTAGCCTGACACTGATCCGTCCACAAAAACCTCACTCCCTTACGAAGCAATCTGGTGAGTGGAGTAGCTATTAAAGAAAACCCTTTCACAAACCGCCGGTAATAGCCTGCCAAACCTAGAAAACTTCTAATCTCTGCAACTGTGGCAATACTATCAATAGGAGAACCCTTCACTCTAGTATCCACCACATGAGCAAGATAGGCTTCACACCCCTTCCTAATCAATCTTCTAGCTGCAACAGCTGAAACAAATAAGGAGGCTAGCTGTTCCTGCTCATTAGATACTATCACATCTCTACCATCAACAGTTCTCAAAGAAACAATTTTCTTTTTACAATCAACTACAACTCCATGTCTAGCTAACCAATCCATGCCTAGGATCACATCATATTCCTTAAATGGCATCTCAATCAAATCTCCAAGGAACTCCTCACCCTGCACCCTCACTGCACAATCCCGGTGCACTTTACTAACCATCACACTATGCCCTAACGGATTTGTCACCAACACATCAAATCCTAGGGACTCAGCATGCACATCAAACACAGGCAAAATGGATGCACTAATATATGAATGTGTGGAACCCGGATCAATCAAAGCAAGTACTGAAATATCAAATAAAGAAAAAGTACCAGCTATGACTGCCGATGCATCTGGCTGCCTCTGCATAACATACATCCTCTGGGAAGATCCAACCTCCTCTGGTCTACCCTCCCTGGATGTAGCACCTCCTCTAGAACTGAACCCAGGTCTACCTCCTCGGCTGGCACCTCTGCCTCCTCGGCCTCCCCTCGCACTAGGTCGAGAAGCTGCTGTATCAACTGACATCTGTTCCTGTCTCTCAGGACAGTCTCTCACAAAGTGATCAGGTGATCCACACCTGAAGCATACCCCTGATCTACTATACCTCCAACAAACGCCCCCATGTCTTCCACCACACTGGTTACACACAGGTAAGGTGGATCTCTGAACTCCAGGAGTAGGAGCACTCGCTACTGAAGCTGCAGGTCTAAATCTCTGTCTCTGTAACTGCACTGACCTACCTACTGGTCTCTGGCTCCTACCACCCCGAGGAACAAAACTCCCTTTTCCTCTCTTTGCAGAAGAAGACCCTACCTCAAACTGGGGCCTCCTAACTCTAGTCTCTTCCTCTAAAGCAGCTGCAATAACTTGAGCTCTCTCCACACTGCGAGCTGCTGCCACAAGCTGAGAAAAATCATTATATCTTGAACCAGCCACATGACATATAAGAGAAGGCCTTAACCCCTCTTCAAATCTCCTGCATCTATCTATCTCATCAGCAATGATACCCCCAGCATACTGACTCAGTCGAATAAACTCAACTTCATACTCAGTAACAGTCTTGCTGTCTTGCTTCAAGCTCAAGAACTCCATCTTCTTCATGTCTTTATACTCCCTAGGAGTATACTTCAACTCAAATTCCCTCAGAAAATCAGCATATGACAAAGTTGGTGGATCATCCATAGAATGGGGCACTGTCCTCCACCAATCGTAGGCATCCTTCTGCAGCAAAGATCTTGCATAGTCAAACTTTTCCTCAGGGGTGGCTTGCAACTGAACAAATATTCTCTGAACTTTGTCTAACATTGCTCAGCCACAACTGGATCAGTAATACCTATAAAATCCTCTGCTCCAAACTTCCTTAGTTTATCATATTGCCTCACTGCTACCAAAGGCTGTGGGGGTGGTGGTGGTGGCTGTGGTTGCACTGATGCTGGCCTCAAAGCCTCTATCACATGCCTAACCCAAGCTGGCGGAACCTCCTCCCCAGCTGATCTCCCAGACACCGAAGCAGGTGCCTCCTCAACACTAACAACCCTAGCTCCATCATCAGGGGCAATACTCTCGGCACTACCCTCAACCGACTGTCGTGAGTGAGAATCCATCACAACCTAAGTCTGCAAACACAACATACTACATCTTATTAAAGATCAGAGGTTGCCAATCCCAAACATATATGTTATTCAAAAACCACTTTTTTTTAAAAATCAAAATAGTCTTTTTATCACATTTTACCTAGGTTGAGAATATCAAACCTGGCTCTGATACCAAAACAATTGTAACACCTGTTCCCGACCTACATGTGTAAGCTGAGTAGAGGCGCCACACTAACCTAATGTTGCTACCAATTTTACTTAGTCAAATTTTAGTTCCGATTTTTTTTTCAAAAATTTTGCCATAGTTTCGCCTAAAAATTGAGTCCCAAGTGTCGACAAAACCGGTTTTTTTCTTATTTTTAAAAACATTTTACACAAACCAATGCAAACAAAATCATTCTCAATACACTCCCAATAAATCCCCCTTGTAACCTCAACTACAACCTGCAAAAAGAATTTACACTTCTAGTGCAACATAACATAAAGGTTTTGTGACAATCCCTATATTTAAATATTACACAGCGGAAGTTATAAAATATTTACATATTTACATACTAAACATTTCTTTACAAAATATAAAGAAATATACATGATTGGCAAGTCTACTTTGATCTTTAAGCTCCCAAAATGGATTCTTCAAGGTCTACTCTCACTTGGTCTTGATGAACTCTCGGGTTCAACTCTATCAACTCTATTACCTGCGCGATTAAACACTATCGCGCTAAGCCAAGGGCTTAGTAAGATAAAACATGCTAATGGTATGCTTTAATGTAATGCAATGCCACATATGTTATTGATAAGATCAACATCATAAATATAAAGTTAATCACATAATTATGCATTTCACAAATCATAGTCATATGAGTATACCCCATTTCAACATCTTTCCACATTCAACATTACTCAATCATACTCAATAACCAACATCTCATTTCATTAACTCATAACATTATTTAGGACATTCATATAACCTTGACACCTATGGGCCCAACAAGTATTTAATACGATATTCAGAGTTCAGAGTTACTGATTTGGTTCATAGTCACAATAATCACGCCCGTAGGCAATGTATATACATGTATCTCTATCCATGGATAGTGTAACAGACCCAGTCTCTTGGACCATCACTCAACACATATGAGGAGATCCTCAACCCGGCAAGACTGTTACAAATCATATATCTTATATTCACAATTCTCATAGTGTAACAGACCCAGTCTCTTGGACCATCAACTCAACACATATGAGGAGATCCTCAACCCGGCAAGACTGTTACCTTTCATCATTTCTTAGGCATGCCACCCAAATCCAGAACTCTGAAACTGAATAACATATTAAACAAACAATTCATTTATTATATAGTTACCATTTCCATTCTCAAATTCTCATCACATTTAGGCAAACATGCCTTCTTTCTTTCAATATCATCATCATAGCCAATCACAATGGCATTGTCCCATATCATGTCTTATTTGAATTATTATTTCAATTTCAATGTATATTATTCATGAAACACATAACCATTCACAATGCATAACATAACATTGTTCAATCTCAACAATGCAATTAGGGCAAAGAACAATTGATATGATTCATATGAATAATACATTATGGTTTTAGACTCCATTTTATCCTTATTTTGAAAAATTGTATAAAATAATCTACTTGATTAAAAATTCTACAATTTTTACAGAATTTAGTTTTGTATCTTAAAATCATTCCTTTAAAATTTCAGATCAAACTGAACACAAAATCTTGGTCAAATAGTTCACCTAACCAGACTGCCCCAATTGCCCTGCATCCTGGCAGCAGTTCTGAACTTTGTGAATTCCATAAATCAAATTCAATCAACATGGTTCTAAATTATTTTTCTCAAACCCTAGACTCACGAAGCAAAAACATATCCAAAATTCAATTGGATATGATTTTTCTACATTTTATTAAAAATCCCGAAATATAGCTGTCTCAGTTAAGGTACCTGCTGGAACAGTTCTACTAAAAATAATCTTTCTAAACTCATAACCATTCCAAAATCGAATCAACATATTTTTCAGTCATTCTAGACTCATAGAGGCACAACATATCAAAAATTCACTTCAAGAACATTTTTCTATAATTAATTAAAAATCATACAAGTTACAGCCTTTACTAATTGTAAAACAGAAAAAGAATTCACTAAACACACTCTTACTCTTCCATCACCAACACCAACCTAGCTTCTTATCTTTAATTCCATTTCAACACTTGAGAATAAATCATAAACACATCTCATCATCAAATCATCAAACCCTAATTAACTTCCCATACCACTTCAAAAGTAGGAAAGAAATCAAAGGAAAGATCTTACCTTAGTTAAAACTTCTTGAATCAACACTTAAACACTTAATCTTCCTTCAATTTGAGCTCAACACATCAAGATCCTCTCTTCATGTAACACCCCTTCCCGACCTACATATGTAAGCTGAGTAAAGGTGCCACACTAACCTAATGTTGCTACCAATTTTACTTAGTCAAATTTTAGTTCCGATTTTTACAAAATTTTTGCCATAGTTTCGCCTAAAAATTGAGTCCCAAGTGTCGACAAAACCGGTTTTTTTCTTATTTTTAAAAACATTTTACACAAACCAATGCAAACAAAATCATTCTCAGTACACTCCCAATAAATCCCCCTTGTAACCTCAACTACAACCTGCAAAAAGGATTTACACTTCTAGTACAACATAAAATAAAGGTTTTGTGACAACCCCCATATTTAAATATTACACAGCGGAAGTTATAAAATATTTACATATTTACAAATTCATATACATCAAAACCCAAGTTTTACAAAAATAAAATTTATACATGATTGGCAAGTCTGCTCTG
The DNA here is from genome assembly GCA_947685225.1 of Garcia nutans. Classification (NCBI taxonomy): domain Eukaryota; kingdom Viridiplantae; phylum Streptophyta; class Magnoliopsida; order Malpighiales; family Euphorbiaceae; genus Garcia; species Garcia nutans. The sequence continues at coordinate 21,994,923 of CANTUV010000017.1, forward strand.
ATCTTTAAGCTCCCAAAATGGATTCTTCAAGGTCTACTCTCACTAGGTCTTGATGAACTCTCGGGTTCAACTCTATCCACTCTACTACCTGCGCGATTAAACACTATCGCGCTAAGCCAACGGCTTAGTAAGATAAAACATGCTAACGGTATGCTTTAATGAAATGCAATGCCACATATGTTATTGATAAGATCAACATCATAAATATAAAGTTAACCACACAATTATGCATTTCACAAATCATAGTCATATGAGCATACCACATTTCAACATCTTTTCACATTCAACATTAATCAATCATACTTCATAACCAACATCTCATTTCATTAAACTCATAACATTATTTAGGACATTCATATAACCTTGACACCTATGGGCCCAACAAGTATTTAATACGATATTCAGAGTTCAGAGTTACTGCTTTGGTTCATAGTCACAATAATCACGCCCGTAGGCAAGTGTAACAGACCCAGTCTCTTGGATCATCAACTCAACACATATGAGGAGATCCTCAACCCGGCAAGACTGTTACAAATCATATATCTCATAGTGTAACAGACCCAGTCTCTTGGACCATCAACTCAACACCTATGAGGAGGTCCTCAACCCGGCAAGACTGTTACCTTTCATCATTTCTTAGGCATGCCACCCAAATCCAGAACTCTGAAACTGAATAACATATTAAACAAACAAACAATTCATTTCCATTCTCAATTCTCATCACATTTAGGCAAACATGCCTTCTTTCTTTCAATTACATCATCTTAGCCAATAACAATGGCTTCACATTTTATTTCACAATATAACATCTCATTATTCAAGTATATATATATATCTCATCCATGATCACATTATATCTCACATAGCATCATTCATAAATATCAACATTTCATTCCACATTACTCATGAAACATATTACCATTCACAATGCACAACATAACATTGTTCAATCTCAACAATGCAATTAGGGCAAAGAACAATTGATTATAACATTCATTGATTCAAGTGTGTTTAAAGTGTTTAGGGTTAGGTTTAAGGACCAACCTACCTTTGGAAAACCAAAGCAATGCAAGAAGAACAAAGAATTAAAACCCTAACCATAAATAGTACATTCTGGTTTTAAACTCCATTTTATCCTTATTTTGAAATATTGTATAAAATAATCTACTTGACTAAAAATTCTAAAATTTTTACAGAATTTAGTTTTGTATCTTAAAATCATCCCTTTAAAATTTCAGATCAAACTGAACACAAAATCTTGGTCAAGTAGTTCACCTAACCAGACTGCCCCAATTGCCCTGCATCCTGGCAGCAGTTCTGAACTTTGTGAATTCCATAAATCAAATTCAATCAACGTGGTTCCAAATTATTTTTCTCAAATACTAGACTCACTAAGCAACAACATATCCAAAATTCAATTGAATATGATTTTTCTACATTTTACTAAAAATCACGAAATATAGCTGTCCCAGTTAAGGTACCTGCTGGAACAGGTCTAATGAAAATAATCTTTCTAAACTCATAACCATTCCAAAATCGAATCAACATATTTTTCAGTCATTCTAGACTCATAGAGGCACAACATATCAAAAATTCACTTCAAGAACATTTTTCTAAAATTAATTAAAAATCATACAAGTCACAGCCTTTACTAATCCTAAAACAGAAACAATTTCACTAAACACCAATCTTACTCTTCCATCACCAACACCAACCCAACTTCTCATCTATCAAGCAAAATCAATACTTACAATCATACCATAAGCAACTTAATCATACCACTTCAAAAGAATTGAAGAAATTAGAGAAAAGATCTTACCTTAGTTAAAAACTTCTTAAAGCAACACTTGAACACTTAATCTTTCTTCAATTTAAGCTTGAAATCATCAAAACCATCACTTGTCTCTTTCTTTCTCTTTGGCTATGGAGGGCCGGCCATCAACAACAAGAAGAAGAAGAAATGATGAAGAAAACACAAGTCAAACCTTCTTTAAATATCCACCATGTGATTTTATCCAATTAATTACCAAAGTGCCCTTATTCACATAATTATCTTTTTGTCTTATATGTGCCCAATTAAGTAATTTACCAATCTCAAATAAATATCTTCTCTTGCATTGACCAAGCCTTTTGACCACTTTATATGTCATATATATTAACATATACACAACATATAAATTTGTCTCTAAACCCTATTTCTTCCCAAAATACATATACATATACTTTCTCTTCTCAATTTCTTTTCTCTTACAATTTAACACATATATTCAATCCAATATATAACAATAACAACAACAACAACAATATGCAAAACTTCTAGGGCATAAATGAGGATATTACAATTCTCCCCCTCTAAAAAGAAAATTTCGTCCTCGAAATTACCTGATATCAACTCTGAAACAACTGCGGATACTGTTCTCGCATGGATTGTTCACTTCCCCAAGTTGCTTCTTCTTTTCCATGATTTTTCCACAAAATCTTCACCAATGGCACTCTCTTGTTTCTCAACTCTTTCACTTCCCGTGCCAAGATAGCAACTGGTTCCTCTTCAAATGTCAAGTCTGGGCTCACTTCAATAGATTCAAATGGCAACACATGAGATGGATCCGACCTATATCTCCTCAACATAGAAACATGGAATACATTATGAATACGATCCAACTCAGGTGGCAAAGCAAGTCGATACGCCACTGGCCCAACTCTTTCTAACACTTCATACGACCCAATGAAATGAGGACTCAATTTTCCTTTCCGACCGAACCTCAAAATCTTCTTCCAAGGAGACACTTTCAAAAATACCTTATCTCCAACATCAAACTCTATATCTCTCCTCTTCAGATCTGCATAAGACTTCTGTCGGTTTGAAGCTGCTTTTAACCTGCCTCGAATCAACTTTACTTTTTCTTCAGTTTCTTGAATCAAATCAGGACCAACCAACTTATTATCTCCAAGCTCATTCCAACAAAGAGGTGTCCTACACCGTCTGCCATACAATGCTTCAAACGGTGCCATACCAATGCTGGATTGGTGACTGTTGTTGTAAGCAAACTCCACAAGAGGTAAAAACCTATCCCAACTTCCAGAGAAATCAATGACACAGCTTCTCAATATGTCCTCAATAATCTGTATCACCCTCTCTGACTGTCCATCCGTCTGTGGATGAAAAGCAGTGCTGAAGTGCAGTCGAGAACCCAAATCACTATGCAAACTCTTCCAAAATCTGGAAGTAAACCTGGGATCTCGATCAGATACTAAAGAAGTTGGAACACCATGCAGTTTCACAATCTCATGGATATACAGCTCAGCCAATCTCTCCAAAGAGTAATCCATTCGAACCGGAAGGAAATGAGCTGTTTTAGTCAATCTATCCACAATCACCCATATGGCATCATGCTTCTTTTGTGTCAATGGCAAACCAGACACAAAATCCATTGTCACTCTTTCCCACTTCCATTCTGGCACTGACAATGGTTGAAGCAACCCGGTTGGAACTTGATGCTCTGCTTTAACCTTCTGACAAGTGAGACATTTCGACACAAAATCTGCAATGTCTCTCTTCAAACCAATCCACCAATAATGCTGTCTCAAATCATGATACATCTTCGTATTACCCGGATGCATAGCAAACATTGACTAATGAGCTTCTTCTAAAATGACTCTTTTCAAATCAGCATTATCGGGTACACACAATCGGTTCTTAAACCAGAGACTCCCATCATCTTTCACAACAAAATCTCTAGTCTTCCCATTCTGACAATCTGAAATAATCTTCTGAATCTTCTTATCAGCCAACTAAGCTTCTTTGATCTGATCTACCAAAATCGGCTTCAATTGCAACTGTGCCAATAATGCACCATCAACACAAGGTACAAAAATGGCATGCAATGCTCTCAACTCAACAAGCAACGAGAGCGAGTAAACTGTTAAACCAGCTAAAGACTTCCGACTCAAGGCATCAGCAACAACATTTGCTTTACCTGGATGATAGTCAATCAAGCAATCGTAGTCTTTAATCAATTCTAACCATCTCCTCTGATGAAGATTGAGTTCTTTCTGGACACCCAAATACTTCAAACTCTTGTGATCAGTGTAGATGAAACATTTCTCCCCAAACAGATAGTGGCGCCAAATCTTCAATGCAAACACAATGGCAGCCAATTCCAAATCATGGGTTGGATAGTTAAGCTCATGCGGTTTCAACTGTCGAGATGCATAAGCTATAACTTTACCTTCTTGCATCAATACACACCCCAAACCTCTATGTGAAGCATCACTGTAGATCACATAAGGTTTACCTTCAACAGGTAAAGTAAGAACAGGCGCTTGAGTTAACAATTCTCTCAACTGCTCAAAACTCGCCTGACACTGATCCGTCCACACAAATCTCACTCCCTTACGAAGCAATCTGGTGAGTGGAGTAGCTATCAAAGAAAACCCTTTCACAAACCGCCTGTAATAGCCTGCCAAACCCAGAAAACTTCTAATCTCAGTCACAGACTTGGGTGGACTCCAATTCAATATAGCTTCAACTTTGCTCGGATCAACTCTAATACCCTCTGCTGAAACTATATGTCCGAGAAAAGCTACTTGATCCAACCAGAACTCACATTTCGACAATTTAGCAAACAACTGCCTCTCTCTCAAAATCTGCAACACAATCCGCAGATGCATATCATGTTCTTCCTCATTCCGCGAATACACCAGTATATCATCAATGAAGACCACTACAAACTGATCCAAATAGGGCCTAAACACCCTATTCATCAAATCCATGAAAGCTGCAGGTGCATTCGTCAGACCAAAAGGCATAACTAAAAATTCTTAATGCCCATACCTGGTCCGAAAGGCGGTCTTAGGAACATCTTCAGCTTTGACTCTCAACTGATGATACCCAGATCTCAAATCAATTTTGGAGAACACTGACGCTCCCTTCAACTGATCAAAGAGATCATCGATTCTAGGCAAAGGATATTTATTTTTAATAGTCACCTTATTCAATTGCCTATAATCGATACACAACCTCATAGTACCATCTTTCTTTTTCACAAATAGAACAGGAGCTCCCCAAGGAGAAACACTGGGGCGAATAAATCCTTTGTCCAACAACTCCTGTAATTGCACTTTCAACTCCCTCAATTCTGCTGGTGCCATTCTATAAGGAGTAATAGAGATAGGAGTTGTACCAGGCAACAATTCAATACCGAACTCCACCTCTCTCTCAGGAGGTACCCCTGGCAACTCCTCTGGAAACACATCTGGGAACTCTGCATAACATACATCCTCTGGGAAGATCCAACCTCCTCTGGTCTACCCTCCCTGGATGTAGCACCTCCTCTAGAACTGAATCCTGGTCTACCTCCCCGGCTGGCACCTCTGCCTCCTCTGCCTCCCCTCACACTAGCTCGAGAAGCAGCAGAATCCACTGGCATCTACTCTTGCCTCTCAGGACAGTCTCTCACAAAGTGGTCAGGTGATCCACACCTGAAGCACACAGCTGATCTACTGTACCTCCAACAAACGCCCCCATGTCTTCCACCACACTGGTCACACACAGGTAAGGTGGATCTCTGAACTCCAGGAGTAGGAGCACTCGCTACTGAAGCTGCAGGTCTAAATCTCTGCCTCTGGAACTGCACTGACCTACCCGCTGGTCTCTGGCTCCTACTACTTCGAGGAACAAAACTTCCTCTACCCCTCTTTGCAGAAGAAGACCCTGCCTCAAACTGGGGCCTCCTAACCCTAACCTCTTCCTCTGAAGCAGCTGCAATAACTTGAGCTCGCTCTACACTTCGAGCTGCTGCCACAAGCTGTGAGAAATCCTGATATCTGGATCCAGCCACTAAGCACATGATCGAGGGCCTCAATCCCTCCTCAAATCGCCGACATCTATCAATCTCATCAGCAATGATGCCCCCAGCATACTGGCTCAGTCGAATAAACTCCACTTCATATTCAGTTACGGTCCGATGATCTTGCTTCAAATCTAGAAACTCTCTTTTCTTCCCATCTTTATACTCCCTAGGAGTATACTTCAACTCAAATTCTCTCAGAAAATCCGCATAAGACAAGGTTGGTGGATCATCCATAGAATGGGGCACTGTCTTCCACCAGTCGTAGGCATCCTTCTGTAGCAAAGATCTTGCATAGTCAAACTTCTCCTCTGAAGTGGCTTGCAACTGCACAAATACCCTCTGAACTCTATCAAGCCACTGTTCTGCTACAGCCGGATCAATTGTACCAAAGAAATCCTCTGCTCCATATTTCCTTAGCTTATCATAGTGCCTTACTGGTACTGAAGGCTGAGGGGGTGGTGGCGGTGGCTGTGGTTGCACAGGTGCTTGTCTCATAGCTTCCATCATAGGCCTAAACCAGGCTGGCGGAACCTCCTCCCCAGCTGGTCTACCCGACACCGAAGCAGGTGCCTCCTCAACACTATCAACCCTAGCTCCCTCAGCAGGAGCAATACTCTCGGCACTACCCTCAATCGACTGACGTGAGTGAGAATCCATCACAACCTAACACTACAAACACAGCAGATTATATCTTATTAAAGATCAGAGACTGCCAATCTCAAACGTATATGTTATTCAAAACCACTTTTTAAGTAAAAATATTCTTTTTATTACATTTTACCTAGGTTGAGAATCTCAAACCTAGGCTCTGATACCAAAAATTGTAACACCCCTTCCCGACCTACATATGTAAGCTGAGTAGAGGTGCCACACTAACCTAATGTTGCTACCAATTTTACTTAGTCAAATTTTAGTTCCGATTTTTACAAAATTTTTGCCATAGTTTCGCCTAAAAATTGAGTCCCAAGTGTCGACAAAACCGGTTTTTTTCTTATTTTTAAAAACATTTTACACAAACCAATGCAAACAAAATCATTCTCAGTACACTCCCAATAAATCCCCCTTGTAACCTCAACTACAACCTGCAAAAAGGATTTACACTTCTAGTACAACATAAAATAAAGGTTTTGTGACAACCCCCATATTTAAATATTACACAGCGGAAGTTATAAAATATTTACATATTTACAAATTCATATACATCAAAACCCAAGTTTTACAACACATAAAATTTATACATGATTGGCAAGTCTGCTCTGATCTTTAAGCTCCCAAAATGGATTCTTCAAGGTCTACTCTCACTAGGTCTTGATGAACTCTCGGGTTCAACTCTATCCACTCTACTACCTGCGCGATTAAACACTATCGCGCTAAGCCAACGGCTTAGTAAGATAAAACATGCTAACGGTATGCTTTAATGAAATGCAATGCCACATATGTTATTGATAAGATCAACATCATAAATATAAAGTTAACCACACAATTATGCATTTCACAAATCATAGTCATATGAGCATACCACATTTCAACATCTTTTCACATTCAACATTAATCAATCATACTTCATAACCAACATCTCATTTCATTAAACTCATAACATTATTTAGGACATTCATATAACCTTGACACCTATGGGCCCAACAAGTATTTAATACGATATTCAGAGTTCAGAGTTACTGCTTTGGTTCATAGTCACAATAATCACGCCCGTAGGCAAGTGTAACAGACCCAGTCTCTTGGATCATCAACTCAACACATATGAGGAGATCCTCAACCCGGCAAGACTGTTACAAATCATATATCTCATAGTGTAACAGACCCAGTCTCTTGGACCATCAACTCAACACCTATGAGGAGGTCCTCAACCCGGCAAGACTGTTACCTTTCATCATTTCTTAGGCATGCCACCCAAATCCAGAACTCTGAAACTGAATAACATATTAAACAAACAAACAATTCATTTCCATTCTCAATTCTCATCACATTTAGGCAAACATGCCTTCTTTCTTTCAATTACATCATCTTAGCCAATAACAATGGCTTCACATTTTATTTCACAATATAACATCTCATTATTCAAGTATATATATATATATCTCATCCATGATCACATTATATCTCACATAGCATCATTCATAAATATCAACATTTCATTCCACATTACTCATGAAACATATTACCATTCACAATGCACAACATAACATTGTTCAATCTCAACAATGCAATTAGGGCAAAGAACAATTGATTATAACATTCATTGATTCAAGTGTGTTTAAAGTGTTTAGGGTTAGGTTTAAGGACCAACCTACCTTTGGAAAACCAAAGCAATGCAAGAAGAACAAAGAATTAAAACCCTAACCATAAATAGTACATTCTGGTTTTAAACTCCATTTTATCCTTATTTTGAAATATTGTATAAAATAATCTACTTGACTAAAAATTCTAAAATTTTTACAGAATTTAGTTTTGTATCTTAAAATCATCCCTTTAAAATTTCAGATCAAACTGAACACAAAATCTTGGTCAAATAGTTCACCTAACCAGACTGCCCCAATTGCCCTGCATCCTGGCAGCAGTTCTGAACTTTGTGAATTCCATAAATCAAATTCAATCAACGTGGTTCCAAATTATTTTTCTCAAATACTAGACTCACTAAGCAACAACATATCCAAAATTAAATTGAATATGATTTTTCTACATTTTATTAAAAATCACGAAATATAGCTGTCCCAGTTAAGGTACCTGCTGGAACAGGTCTAATGAAAATAATCTTTCTAAACTCATAACCATTCCAAAATCGAATCAACATATTTTTCAGTCATTCTAGACTCATAGAGTCACAACATATCAAAAATTCACTTCAAGAACATTTTTCTAAAATTAATTAAAAATCATACAAGTCACAGCCTTTACTAATCCTAAAACAGAAACAATTTCACTAAACACCAATCTTACTCTTCCATCACCAACACCAACCCAACTTCTCATCTATCAAGCAAAATCAATACTTACAATCATACCATAAGCAACTTAATCATACCACTTCAAAAGAATTGAAGAAATTAGAGAAAAGATCTTACCTTAGTTAAAAACTTCTTAAAGCAAAACTTGAACACTTAATCTTTCTTCAATTTAAGCTTGAAATCATCAAAACCATCACTTGTCTCTTTCTTTCTCTTTGGCTATGGAGGGCCGGCCATCAACAACAAGAAGAAGAAGAAATGATGAAGAAAACACAAGTCAAACCTTCTTTAAATATCCACCATGTGATTTTATCCAATCAATTACCAAAGTGCCCTTATTCACATAATTATCTTTTTGTCTTATATGTGCTCAATTAAGTAATTTACCAATCTCAAATAAATATCTTCTCTTGCATTGACCAAGCCTTTTGACCACTTTATATGTCATATATATTAACATATACACAACATATAAATTTGTCTCTAAACCCTATTTCTTCCCAAAATACATATACATATACTTTCTCTTCTCAATTTCTTTTCTCTTACAATTTAACACATATATTCAATCCAATATATAACAATAACAACAACAACAACAATATGCAAAACTTCTAGGGCATAAATGAGGATATTACACTTCACCACTTGCTTTCCTTTCTCTATGGAGGAGCCGGCCACACACATGAAGAAGAAGAAGAAATTATGAATAAACCAAAGTCAACTCTTCTTTAAATCTCCACCAAGAGTTCCAATTCAAGCAATTACTTAATTACCCTTAATCATTTAATTTAACTTTTGTCTCATGTATGCCCATGATAGTAATTACACATATCACATAAAAATATCTCTCTCATCCTTTGACTCTTCCTTTGACCCATTTATATGTTATATATATCCTCATATACACAATATATACCATTCTCTCTAAACCCTAATTCTTTCCCAATACACATATACACAAGCATTCTCCTCCCAATTTCTTTTCTTATCCCATCATATACATTCAATCCAATTTATAACAATAACAACCACAACAATATGCAAAACTTCTAGGGCATAAATGAGGATATTACAGTGAAAAGCAGTAATACTTAATTTTTGAGATGATTGAGGTTTTGGGTTTTGGACCCGAGAGATTTGGATACTCGATCATAAACTAGACCTGGATACTCGATCCTATCTGGATTCGGATACTCGATCCTAAACTAGATTTGGATACTCGATCCTAACTTGATTTGGATACTCGTTTCTAAATTTGATTGGGATACTCGATCCTAACTAGATTGGGATACTCGATCCTAAATGGATTTGGATACTCGATCCCAGACTGGATTGGGATACTTGATCCTAAATTGGCTTTGGATACTAGATCCTAAACTGGATTGGGATACTCGATCCTAACTGGATTTGGATTGGGATACTTGATCCTGAATTGGATTGGGATACTCGATCCTAAAATGGCTTTGGATACTCAATCCTAAACTGGATTGGGATACTCGATCCTAACTGGATTTGGATTGGGATACTCGATCCTAAATTGTGTTCGAATACTCGATCCTAAATTTGATTTGGATACTCGATCCAAACTAGATTTGGATACTCAATCCTAAATTGGATTGGGATACTCGATCCTAAATTGGCTTTGGATACTCGATCCTAAATTGGATTGGGATACTTGATCCTAACTAGATTTGGATACTCGATCCTAAATTGGATTCAGATACTCGATCCTAACTGGATTTGGTTTGAGTACTTGGTCCCGAGCTCGAATTGGATTTGGGTACTTGGACTCGAGATTGGGTACATGGACCCGAGATTGATTTTATTTGGGTACTTGGATCCGAGATTGGGTCCTTGGACCCTAGGCTGAATTTGATTCGGGCACTTGGACCCGAGACTGAGTTTGACTAACCTTTTATCAATTGAGAAGTCTGACTGCTCCGGCTGTTCTATGCATTGTGGTTTTTTCACCATCAAAATGGATCTTCATCGTTGGACCTTCCTTCTTTGAGATCGGGTCTTCACCCTTGAAATTGGATCTTCATCCTTTAAATTAGGTCTTCTCCCTGACTTCAGCTCTTTTAGCTAGAATGATCTTTTGTCTTTTGCATCTTCATTCTTTTGTTCTTCCTTTTTGCAAAAATTTAGCTATTTTTAATTGGACCTTGTATCCTCTCCTTGCCTTCAAAGATTTTTTCCATACAAGCTTTGATGATGTTTTTGCCGTGTAGTTCTTCGCACAAGCATGTATTTCTTCTCTTTGTAAAACGACCGGAGCTTCCACAAGCGAGTAGGCTTTCCATGCCCCCTTGGTTCAATATCTTCTTTTGATTCTTTACTTCGCAAGGTGTTTGCTGTTCATTTTGACAAGGAATAGACAACACAAGACGAGAAAGTGTGATGTGATATACTCATGTATGCATGATATGTATGAATGATACTTACAGCAGTTTTATTGACTCACACACTGAGGTGATTAGCAGAAGTGTTCATTGGTTCCCTTTTGATGCTTGTTCAAGTCTTACATTGGAATGATCAAAAGCTTTGCATTTGTGGCTTTTATCTTCAAGATGTTGAAAACATGAGTGGTGGAGACCCTCAGCAGCAGAGTCAAGGATGCATCCATTTCAACTATATTTCAGCATATCGATTGATAGCTTCTTCATGACCCTGCCAATAATCATTTCCTTTGCCCAATGTGTCCTTTGGAGGTTCAACATACTTCCCTTAAATTGAAGGCTTTGTATGACAAAACATTTTTTGAATTTTGATTTTGAAATCAAATGTTGGCTTTGTCAAATCAATGTCAATGTACCTCAGGACTTGATTTTCCAAATTAACATATCTATAACATGACAACCCTAGTTACCATACTAAACTCAGGAATCATTTCTATTTAAGCAAGAATTGTTGCACTTCAGATAGGCACATATACATTACTTGGCCAAAGGTCTCATTTGAGTTTAAATATTGTCTATCTCATATGCATGCTTATCCAAACTATCTCTACTAATAGACTCTACCTACCAAGAGAGATCAACAAGTCTTTGATAGGCTTGAAATGGGGTCTATGAGGGACATGGGTTAAATGAAGGCCATTTTGAGATAGGAGCTAATGTGACACAATGGACAAACCCTCACACTATAAATTTCTTGTTTGAATTGTAATATCCCAAACTGTGCCTTAGAAGTTGTGATATTATTGTTATAAGGGGATTGAACGTATATATGTTAAGTTGATAAGACAAGAAAATTTAAGAGAGAATGTTTATGTGTTGTTTGAAAAGAAAGCAATGTGTGGAGAGAATGTATATTTAGTGTATATGGCAATATATATAACATATATGTTGGTCAAATGGAAAGTCAAGAAAAGAAGATATTTATTTTGTGGATTGTGAAATTACTAAAAAGGGTATTTGATTATAAAGAAAGAAAGTTTTGGTGAAAGATATTTTAGTAATTATTATTATTATATATATATTTTGGGGATAAGAACAAAGAAAAGAAGATTCTTTCTTCTTCTTCTTCTTCTTCTTCTTCTTCTTCTTCGTGTACGAGAGAGAGAGAGAGAGAGAGAGAGAGATGATTTATACACCAAATTCTTAAGGATTTTTAGAGGATTGAAGATGGAGATGAGGATTTGACAAGATATTTAAGTAAGTTTCTTCTTGATTCTCTTGTTTCTTTGAGTTGTGTGGATATTTGATTGGGTTTGGTGATTGATGATTGTTGGTAAGTTATGTGTGTGTGTGTTGAATTGGTAATTTGATGGTGATAATATGATTAATTGATATGGATGATGATGAATTGTTGAGTAAGGGTTTAGTTTAATGAATTTGGGGATTTGATTAATTAATACATGGATGATGTTTATAATGATGATTGGTGTGTGTTTTAAGTGTTGTTGGTGTTTTTGTAAGTTTGTTATGGTTTTGGGTGTGTTTGGTGAAGATTGTTTGGAGTGGATGATGGCTAAAAGAAGTGTTTTGTTAGATGTTGTTCTGTGTTGATCGGAATCTGGGTTTTTAGCCTGACACGCCCATGGTCACGGCCAGATTGTTAGGCGTGTCGTTGGTTCTGTTTTTGGGGTTTGTAACACGAGCAGTGACACGCCCATGTCACTGAGCGTGTCACAAGTTCTGTGTGATAGTAGAATTGACACGACCAGTAACACGCCCGTGTTATTGAGCGTGTCATAGCTACTGTGAGTTTGGAGAATTGACACGGCCATGAACACGTTCATGTTGTGGGACGTGTCAATATGTTTGAGATACAGAAGGTATTACATGCCCAGTGACATGCCCGTGGTTATGAGCGTGTCAATGTTTCTGTATTGGGGAGTTAGGGCACGATCAGGAACACGCCCGTGTGGGTGAGCGTGTCATGTGTTGAGTTTGCTCTAGTTGATTCTTATTTATATTATCTCATGTGTATGATCACTTTTGGATTAGGTTTTTAAGAGATTGAATGGCCCTAATCCAAATATTGAAGAATCTAAGGAAGAGAAGTCTAAGTGGGTGTGAGTTTCTTTGAAGGTAAGTACAAAACCTTATTTGCTTATATATATTTATATGACTTGGAACATTAGTACATTTGATGATAAATGTATTAAGTAATCTATTATATAATTGATAAATATGTATATAAATAATGTATATGTTATGAAATACAAAAGATATGAGGGTATAATCAAATATGTGAAATGTGAAAGCATCCAATGTATATATGTGTTATGAAAGGTGAAAGGTGTGAGGATAGGATAATGCAATTGATTGTGTATACTTGAATGATGAATGGTTATGTATATGTATATATGTATATATATATATAAGATGAAGTATGAAATGTATGTGACATGGAATATGAATGATATGATTTGCATGATGCAAATGATATGATGAATGATTATATATGTGTTAAGGGTGAAATATGAAATGTGGATTGAGAAATGATGATGAATGAAGCCATTGTGATTGGCTATAAAGATTTGAAAGAATGATGATGAATGAAGCCATTGTGATTGGCTATAAAGATTTGAAAGAAACAATTGAGGCATGTTTGCCTAAATGATGCCATTGTGATTGGCTATGATGATGTAAATGATGATTGAGGCATGTTTGCCTAAATGATGATAAGAATGAGAATGAAATTGATAATGAAATAATAAATGAATTGTGTGTCTAATATGTTATTCATTTTCAGAGTTTTGTTGTTGGTGGCATGCCTATTAGTAACAATCTCTTGAAGTTAGGTTGGATTTGATCCTTGAAGCCAAGTTGGGTTGAAGTTTAACATGTTTTACTCCCCTTGAAGCTTGGTTGGGTCTAGTCCTTGAAGCCTAATTGAGATGTTACAACCCTTGAAGCTAGGTTGGGTTTTGTTCTTGAAGCCAAGTTGGGTTGATACTTAGCATGCTTTGTTCCCCTTGAAGCTTGGTTGAACATAATCCTTGAAGCCTAGTTGGGATAATGATAATGATAAATGTGATATATAAACCAAAACATTAACTCTGAAAGTTGAATGGCATATTAGTGTCTTTGGGCCCATGCTTGTGTTTGTTTAAATATGATTTATGAATGGTGAATAATGGATAATGAATTAAATGAATGAGATGTGATATTATGAAGTATGACATGATAAGTAAATGTAATGTTGTGATATGATTATATAACATAAATGAATTATTGAAAGGAGATGTGGTTTGTGAAGTTATATGAAATATGCAATTATGAAGTATAAAACGATATATATGATATGTATGAAATGAAATTGGTAAGTATCATTATATGAAGGTTCTATCAATTTATTGAACTATGTTTGATGGTTATGTTATATATATGTATATGTAAATCATATATGAGATTAATAGGAATATATGAAGAATGCATATATAAAAGAAGAAAACAGAGTAAGAAAATGATAAAACGTGAGGCTAAACATATGAGGTATGTATCCTTTGTATTGCATATTTTTAATGTTTACTTGTTCTACTAAGCTTTCGAGCTTAGCGCGGTTATGTTAATCGCGCAGGTAAATGGGTGATGGAGCTGGAGTTAAGTCAGTATGTCACGAAGAGAGCAAGTATAGTTCGAGACCAACTAGATGGTGATGCATGCATGTAACAGTTAATTATATTATATTTTCACAAGAATGTATTTATATGTATAAATGAACCTATTGAAGAGACAATGTAATTTATATATATATATGTATTATTATCAAAAGGATATTGATTTTGAAAGTACGTTTATATATTTCAATATAATGATATGATTTTGGAATGAAAGTAAAGATTTTAAATTTGTGATAACTAGTGACATCTTTATACTTTATATACCTACTGTATGTATACGATGTATATGTATAGTACTTATATAGAGTATCGGGGTGTTACAATTATTTTGGTATCAGAGCTTAGGTTCGAGATTCTCGGCCTAAGTAAAATTAAAAAGAGAAAATTTTGAAAAGCTTAAAGAGAAATAAAAAGAAAAGTTTAAAAAAAAAATGATGATAAATGAAGAATGAAAAGAATGAAATTTTTGATACATGCATATTCATTAACACCTAGGTTGGTCTCAAATGTGGTATTATGTGAATTGAAGTGTATTTAAATTGTATGAGATTGATAATAATGTGTGAATGAAGTTTTACATAAATGGAAATTAAAGAAAGAATAATGTGGGAAAATGTATATGAGTTTAATTGTTAAATTCAAGAATGGGAATTTATTCAAGTAAAATTTTTTATTATTGATGTGCTTGAGATGTAAAAGAAATGATTAGAAGAATAAAGTTGAGAATGAGTTAATAATTAAATCAAGATTAAAGTATGTAATATTTCCTCTACAACTTGAATATCTTTCTAATAAATCTTATGTTTGGATTTCTAGAAAGAGGAAATAATGTTGGATGGGTGATATGAATAGATATGTTGCTAAATAAAGAGAATATGGTGGTATATTGAATGAGTTGATGGGTATAGACAAAGTTTGATCATTTAAGGTTGAAATATGTAAAGTTAAAGTTTTTTTTTTAAAAAAGGAAAAGAGATGATGTTGGTTAAATAAGAAGATATAATGGTGTTGTTTGCATTGTTGTTTTAAATGCAAACATTGTGGTTTTAATGTTAGAAATGTGATATGCTTGAGTGTTGTTAAAGCTCATGTTAATGGTGGTAAGATGTAACATTTGAATTTGTTTGAATGAGCTTTATTAATTGTGAAAGAATATACCTT
The DNA here is from genome assembly GCA_947685225.1 of Garcia nutans. Classification (NCBI taxonomy): domain Eukaryota; kingdom Viridiplantae; phylum Streptophyta; class Magnoliopsida; order Malpighiales; family Euphorbiaceae; genus Garcia; species Garcia nutans. The sequence goes on from CANTUV010000017.1 coordinate 22,010,975, forward strand.
GAGGTTGTTTTGTAATGTATATATATATAAGATGTTTTTCTTAAGTTGATACTAAGAAAATAAGATGAGTAAATGGAAGTTTGAATAAAATAGTAAGTTGAGAGTTTATAATGTTAATGGAACTTGGATAAAGGTTATTTAAACATCGATAGTTTAATGTAAGTTAAATCTATGAACTATGAGGAATGAGTATTATAGAATATGAGAATGATTACGCTTGCATTGACAAACTTGTACAAAGTTAGGTCATGTGATAAGATTGATAGTGAGAAGTGGATGAATCAATGTTGGTTCAAGAAATTGAGATTTGTGATAACAAGACTTGAAAAGTGTATAGAGGTTATTGGACTCAATGTGTATATGATTGGATGTAATGTACATATGTATAAATATATGAGTACTATATATATGTTGAAAGGTAAATAAATGTGAGAGAGATATCATCTTAGTAATGTGATTAAGATTTTGTGAAGTATTATCATGGTTAGAATATATATATATGTGTGTTGAGTTAAAAAAATAATTTACGTTATGTCAAAAAGGAATAAGAATGAGGTTGTTTAATGAGAAATAATAAATGTTAAATTGTGTTGAAAATATGTAAAAGAGGAATTAAATAAAATTGTATGATTATATGTATACATGTATAGAAAGTGTGGAAGGAGCTTTTTGATATGAATGTAATTGTAAAATGTAAGAAATGTGGAAAGTAAATCACATTATGAATGTGATCTATGGATGTGTTATACAATTGCATGTTTGATGATATGGGAAATGACATTGTGTGTAGTAGTGGACCTAAGAGAGATTAGGCCTTAATTGACGCAAAGATTATGGGATGAAATGAAAAACGAGAATAAACTTGAGAATTGTTGGATAGTGAAATTGTTATGGAAATGAGGATTGATTTGGGATATAGTGGATAGTAATATTGTTATGGAAATAATTGAATTAAGTTATCATAAATGTTATGGACTCAAGGTAATTATGTGAGAAAAGGTTATATGTATATGTGTATTATAAGAGATTGTAAGGGAAAAAGAAAGTATAAGGTATGAAGTTTTTGGAAAAAGATAATATTGTTGTATATAAGATAAGCTAATGATGATTAAATAATTAAGAGTAAATTGTTTTGAGATAGAGTTGAAATGTGTTAACTTTTAATATGGAAAAAGTTTGGAGAATGAATATGTGATAATTGTGATACAATCACAGTATTGATGTATAAGTTTCAGATGTAACCATTAATCTCCTTTGGCCATATGAATTGTATATTGAGTTGGCCGGATAGTTTGGTTATCCATAGAATTGGAACTAAGAAAATGTGGTTATTATATAGCTTTGATAAGATTGATAATTATGTTCTAGAATCGTGGCTAAAGGTTATGATGGGTGAATTGTATTTTTTATAATTTTTGTGTTAACAATTTAGTTAAAATTTTGGAAAAGAAAAGAAAGGAAAGAGAATTGGGGAAATACTTTAAGTTATAAATAATATGAAAAAAAAAAAGTAATTATTGTAAGTGTAGTAATGGTATGAAAGGTGAGGAGATAATAATGGAAGAAATTGCAGAAGGTGATTGAAAGCTATATTGAATATGTTTATGGTATAAAGAAAATAAGTGGATGAGTTTAAAAATTTAAGTGAGTAAACTATGAGTAATAAGTATGGTATGAGATAATTATGAAATTTTGATGGGAATTGTTTTGAGATAATGAAAGGTAAATTATGTGTATATTGAAAGATAAGTTGAAGTGGATTGTTATTCATGATAAATTTAAATAAGTTAATTATTGATTTGAATCAAACAAGATTGAGATGTTAGTATATTGTGGAGAATAGATCAATTGATCTAGATTTTTGCTATAATTGTGAATTATTATTGAGATTTAATATGAATAGTTGTACTAAAGGTATAAGAGATAGATAAAGATGTATACAATGTAATATTCGGATCGATGAACGGACATGAATCAATTGAATTATATTAATTATAATGATGAGAAAAGGGGAAAAAGTTGATTTCCTGTAAGGTAAGTTCAAAAGTTTTGTGTTAGTATTGATGTTAAGTGAGAAAATACTAAAGAAGGAATGAAGTGTATGAGAAATAAGAATATTATTATCAATGAAGGTTTGATAAATGTTTGTTTTAAGGATGATTGTAATGATGGGATAATCAATATTAAGATATAAGTCAATGATCTTTAAGGTTAAAGTTAACAGAATAGTTATAAAGAGATGAAGTGATAAAATATTTTGAATGTAATAATGGAATGTAACATAAATATATTGTAAGATGATGGAATTTTTGTATATAGATAAGGTATTTGAGAAAATAATGAGTTATTTTGAATATTGGATAAAAGTGTAATAAGATATAAAGGTTTATATCATGACAAGTTATGGAATTGAATAATATAATTGACTCTAAGGGGGAGAGTGCAAACTATGTGATTTGATGAAATCAGAATATAAGAATACAATTAATGTCATATGAAGATTTAAAATGGTGTATTGTTAAGAATGGAGTGTTATTATACTGAGTAATTTCGAGGACGAAATTATTTAAGGGGGAGAGAATTGTAATATCCCAAACTGTGCCTTAGAAGTTGTGATATTATTGTTATAAGGGGATTGAACGTATATATGTTAAGTTGATAAGACAAGAAAATTTAAGAGAGAATGTTTATGTGTTGTTTGAAAAGAAAGCAATGTGTGGAGAGAATGTATATTTAGTGTATATGGCAATATATATAACATATATGTTGGTCAAATGGAAAGTCAAGAAAAGAAGATATTTATTTTGTGGATTGTGAAATTACTAAAAAGGGTATTTGATTATAAAGAAAGAAAGTTTTGGTGAAAGATATTTTAGTAATTATTATTATTATATATATATATTTTGGGGATAAGAACAAAGAAAAGAAGATTCTTTCTTCTTCTTCTTCTTCTTCTTCTTCGTGTACGAGAGAGAGAGAGAGAGAGAGAGAGAGAGATGATTTATACACCAAATTCTTAAGGATTTTTAGAGGATTGAAGATGGAGATGAGGATTTGACAAGATATTTAAGTAAGTTTCTTCTTGATTCTCTTGTTTCTTTGAGTTGTGTGGATATTTGATTGGGTTTGGTGATTGATGATTGTTGGTAAGTTATGTGTGTGTGTGTTGAATTGGTAATTTGATGGTGATAATATGATTAATTGATATGGATGATGATGAATTGTTGAGTAAGGGTTTAGTTTAATGAATTTGGGGATTTGATTAATTAATACATGGATGATGTTTATAATGATGATTGGTGTGTGTTTTAAGTGTTGTTGGTGTTTTTGTAAGTTTGTTATGGTTTTGGTGTGTTTGGTGAAGATTGTTTGGAGTGGATGATGGCTAAAAGAAGTGTTTTGTTAGATGTTGTTTTGTGTTGATCGGAATCTGGGTTTTTAGCCTGACACGCCCATGGTCACGGCCAGATTGTTAGGCGTGTCGTTGGTTCTGTTTTTGGGGTTTGTAACACGAGCAGTGACACGCCCATGTCACTGAGCGTGTCACAAGTTCTGTGTGACAGTAGAATTGACACGACCAGTAACACGCCCGTGTTATTGAGCGTGTCATAGCTACTGTGAGTTTGGAGAATTGACACGGCCATGAACACGTTCATGTTGTGGGACGTGTCAATATGTTTGAGATACAGAAGGTATTACACGCCCAGTGACACGCCCGTGGTTATGAGCGTGTCAATGTTTCTGTATTGGGGAGTTAGGGCACGATCAGGAACACGCCCGTGTGGGTGAGCGTGTCATGTGTTGAGTTTGCTCTAGTTGATTCTTATTTATATTATCTCATGTGTATGATCACTTTTGGATTAGGTTTTTAAGAGATTGAATGGCCCTAATCCAAATATTGAAGAATCTAAGGAAGAGAAGTCTAAGTGGGTGTGAGTTTCTTTGAAGGTAAGTACAAAACCTTATTTGCTTATATATATTTATATGACTTGGAACATTAGTACATTTGATGATAAATGTATTAAGTAATCTATTATATAATTGATAAATATGTATATAAATAATGTATATGTTATGAAATACAAAAGATATGAGGGTATAATCAAATATGTGAAATGTGAAAGCATCCAATGTATATATGTGTTATGAAAGGTGAAAGGTGTGAGGATAGGATAATGCAATTGATTGTGTATACTTGAATGATGAATGGTTATGTATATGTATATATGTATATATATATATATAAGATGAAGTATGAAATGTATGTGACATGGAATATGAATGATATGATTTGCATGATGCAAATGATATGATGAATGATTATATATGTGTTAAGGGTGAAATATGAAATGTGGATTGAGAAATGATGATGAATGAAGCCATTGTGATTGGCTATAAAGATTTGAAAGAATGATGATGAATGAAGCCATTGTGATTGGCTATAAAGATTTGAAAGAAACAATTGAGGCATGTTTGCCTAAATGATGCCATTGTGATTGGCTATGATGATGTAAATGATGATTGAGGCATGTTTGCCTAAATGATGATAAGAATGAGAATGAAATTGATAATGAAATAATAAATGAATTGTGTGTCTAATATGTTATTCATTTTCAGAGTTTTGTTGTTGGTGGCATGCCTATTAGTAACAATCTCTTGAAGTTAGGTTAGATTTGATCCTTGAAGCCAAGTTGGGTTGAAGTTTAACATGTTTTACTCCCCTTGAAGCTTGGTTGGGTCTAGTCCTTGAAGCCTAATTGAGATGTTACAACCCTTGAAGCTAGGTTGGGTTTTGTTCTTGAAGCCAAGTTGGGTTGATACTTAGCATGCTTTGTTCCCCTTGAAGCTTGGTTGAACATAATCCTTGAAGCCTAGTTGGGATAATGATAATGATAAATGTGATATATAAACCAAAACATTAACTCTGAAAGTTGAATGGCATATTAGTGTCTTTGGGCCCATGCTTGTGTTTGTTTAAATATGATTTATGAATGGTGAATAATGGATAATGAATTAAATGAATGAGATGTGATATTATGAAGTATGACATGATAAGTAAATGTAATGTTGTGATATGATTATATAACATAAATGAATTATTGAAAGGAGACGTGGTTTGTGAAGTTATATGAAATATGCAATTATGAAGTATAAAACGATATATATGATATGTATGAAATGAAATTGGTAAGTATCATTATATGAAGGTTCTATCAATTTATTGAACTATGTTTGATGGTTATGTTATATATATGTATATGTAAATCATATATGAGATTAATAGGAATATATGAAGAATGCATATATAAAAGAAGAAAACAGAGTAAGAAAATGATAAAACGTGAGGCTAAACATATGAGGTATGTATCCTTTGTATTGCATATTTTAATGTTTACTTGTTCTACTAAGCTTTCGAGCTTAGCGCGGTTATGTTAATCGCGCAGGTAAATGGGTGATGGAGCTGGAGTTAAGTCAGTATGTCACGAAGAGAGCAAGTATAGTTCGAGACCAACTAGATGGTGATGCATGCATGTAACAGTTAATTATATTATATTTTCACAAGAATGTATTTATATGTATAAATGAACCTATTGAAGAGACAATGTAATTTATATATATATATATGTATTATTATCAAAAGGATATTGATTTTGAAAGTACGTTTATATATTTCAATATAATGATATGATTTTGGAATGAAAGTAAAGATTTTAAATTTGTGATAACTAGTGACATCTTTATACTTTATATACCTACTGTATGTATACGATGTATATGTATAGTACTTATATAGAGTATCGGGGTGTTACATGAATTTTAGGCAGCTTGGAGGAAATCTTGCTATACTCCAAATTCCTTCTATCTTCTTGGCATTAATCTGGATCTTGATTAGGATAGTTTTTTCCCATGCAAAAAGTTTAAGACCCAAATTCGTTTCTTTTCTTCTTTTCCCTTTTCTTTATTTTTCTTACTCTTCCCTATTCTTTCTCTTTCCTTACTCTTCCCTTTCTTTTATCATTTTGTCCTTGTTTCTTGTAGGACTATCAAGTACAGGACTTTCAAGAACTGAATGGTCTTCCTCCTTTTCTCCAATTTTGATTGAATCTTTGATTGGGTTGGACCAATTCAATTAAAAATGTCTTTATGAACCAAATCGAAGCCTTTTGTTGTCTTAGGTCAAAAAGAACTCAGTTGGCTTTTTGAACCATTTTGGGTTTTCTTTTCTTTTTTCTTTTCTCTTTTCTTTTTCTTCTTTTCTTTTTCTTTTTCTTTTCTTCTTCTTTTTTCTTTTCTTTTCTTTTTTCCCTTTCTTTTTCTTTCTTTCTTTCCTTTTTTGGTTCTAGCTCAAACAGAGTTGTCTTGTTTGTACCAACTTGGGCTTCCAATAATGGATGAGTGGAGTAGCATAAATCTTCTTTAATAGGGATAAATCATTTATTACTCTGTCTTGATATATTGGAGATATTAAGGGAACTTCAACTACCCTTATGGTTTTGAGAACATCAACTACCCTTGTGGTCTCGAAAACATCAACTACTCTTATGGTCTTGAGAACTTCAACTATCTTCATGATCTTGACTAATCATTGCTTTCTTTGATCTTCTTGCCTTATCATCTTAGTGATCATAAGACTTTTCAAAAGTATCACAATAGCTCAGGGTAGGTTATTGAGGTTTGTAAGCCAATGAAAAGAAAGCTAAAATTTTGTGAAGGCTCAAAGGGACAACTAGGGATTGATATTTAATAGGGTGCATACTAGTTGTTGGCTAATCAAACAATGCCTAGATCATTTCTCTCTTAAATAAGCAGAGTTCAATTTCACCTTGAAAGTTTGTCAAAGCATGTTCTAAGACTGACTAGGACCTAGACAAAGATAATTATGCAGGAGCCCTCTCTAAGTAAGCATACACAACTCAAGGCTATAGAGCAATTCCCTCACTTAGTAAAGTCATTCAAGTCATGATGCCTAGACACATTAATTTATGAATTATCAAGCTAGATTCCTCATCGGTTAAGCACCAAAATGAACAAAGACCAACAAAAATTTTGATGAAAGTAATTTATTTCAAGCAACTTTAAATTTAAAAAACAAGATTGTTCCAATTTAAATATTAAAGAAAATAAAATAAAAGAAACAAACAAGCCAAAGGAAGTTTGTTGAGTTAAGCTTCTTCTCCTTTCACATCTTCAATTCTTCCATCTTGAAAGGATGATAAAACAAAATCTTCTTCCAATCCTTTTCCCACCATAAAGGTTGCTGGTGGTGGCACTCTTCCAAATTTAGGCAAAGGGTTGTTCTTGGTATTGGGCTTATCCGGCTCGAGTAGCTTGCCACTATAGATTAGGTCTTAGATCTCATGCCTTGGATGAGCACATTTGTCTATTTCATGCCCTCACATTTGATGAAATTGACAGAAGGCCTCGGCATTGAAGTTTGGTGGTAGTGGATTATGCAGTGGTCGAGGAGCTAATGGTTGCAACAACCCTTTCTTTTGCAGCTTGCTAAAAACCCAAGATAGAGGTTTCCCCAATTCTGAGAATAGTCTTTTATTTCCTTGACCAGTCACATTAACATCAACTTCTTTTTGCATGCTTTGATTGCTAGGCTGATAATTCCCTTTCTCATTCCTTTTTATTGAAAATGGTTCTTCTCTCTTTTCCACTCTTCAATTTGCAGACCATCTTGGAGAAGATCTTTGAAATCCCTTATAAGGGTGTGAGACATCCTTTCACAGAGATTGGGAAGGATGCCTCTCAGGATCATCCTTATTTGATCAGATTCATCGGGCCTTTTCTTGAGCAAAGCGGCCTTGTTTCTCCATCTTTTCACATAGTCCACAAAATTCTCATTTGGCCTTTGCCTAATGGACTCAACTTCCATTAAGGTAACTTCCAACTCGACATTGTACCCATATTGCTGAATGAAGGCCATGTATAGCAAATCCCAACTCTTTTGTGTTCCTTCATCTAAGCTATTGAACCAATTTTGGATAACAGGATCCAATGAGAGCATAAAGTACCTTAGAGTTTGAGCCTTAGTAGCTTGGGCAAACTGCATAGCAGTGATATACTGCTTCACATGGAGATGAGGATTTCTGGTGCCATTATACTTGGCAAAGGATTGCATCTTGAACTTGTATGGGACTTCTTCATCTTGTTCAAATAATTTGTCGATCTCGGACACCTCTTCGGTTTTCAATTTCTTCTCAAATTTCTTTTCTAAATCTGCAATCATCTTTTAAACATCAGAAGTCTCGGTATTTTCAATAGTTGCCTTCTCAACAACGTTCGGCTCCTTTTTATCTTGAAGATCTTGGTAATATTGAGCCCAATCATCATCATCAATGATTACCTTATCATCATCAAAAGCTACTTCATCAACTTTAGTCTTCCCCTTGCCTTTCTTGGTGCTAGCAGATGCTTCGACACTGTTTCTTAAAATTGCAGCTAGTTGATTCTTCATGGTCTCAACTAGGGCCTCTTTTATTTCTTCCATTTTGGCATTGAAGGCATCATCCACCATTCTTTGAATTTGTTCTGGATCCATTATTTTTGGTGAGCAAGTGATTGAGTCGTTGCTAGATACTTCGTCTCGGCGTAGGTCGGATTGTTGTAAGCTTTTGAACTGTCGTAATCCAGGGCTGTGAGCCAGAAAGGATATGAGATGCAAATGTATGCATGTATGCACAAACAATAGACAAACAAAGACAAATAGGACATTCCTTCCAACCTTATAACATCTACACACGAATGGCGAGTGTCTTTTCCTAGGTATATGGTTAACAAAATACCAACATGGGGTATCTTGCTTTCGAATAATTCCCTCGGACATTTCAACCAATAGTTATATTTTCAAAAATGGAAGTCCATTCATAGTAATTCCCATTAATTAGGTTTTAATCCATTCAACCAACTATAGTAGCTTTTATGCTATATTGGATTAAAACTAATTTAAGAGGTTTATTATAAATAGATTTCTCACTTGAAAAAAGTAACTATTGGTTCATGCCAAAAACAAGCCCATGATTAATTATTCTTAGTATAAACTAGGCTCACAATTGATTTTTGGTATTTCTTAATTGACCTAAATAATTTGCAAGCTCTTTGTAAGAAAAGGTTGGATAAAAACAATTTTGTTTCTAAGCCCATTGTAAAAAGATCTTAGAAAAAATGGATTTTGGGCTTAGTATTTGGGCCATGAGCAAAAGAATTTTTGATTTGTTTTAGAAAAGTCTTATGTCCAAAGACCATCTTGAAAAATTTTGAAAATATCTTTGGTCTTTTGGATTTTAAAGAAAAGTTTATTTTGAACTAACAATATACTTAGGTCATATTAGAAAAGGAACAAAATAAATAAGCCATGATTTAAGCCAAGATAAATTAACCATAGTCAAACAACATGCATTTGGGGAAAATCCTAAGGAAAGTAACTAGGCCAATTACATGAGCTTTAGTCTTTGGGTAAAAAGGCTTAGGTTCCCATAGCAAGTATATACCAAAAGGTACAAGGCAATGAGTGGTTATGCCATGCTCGATCTCCATACCTTGAGTGAAAGTATGGTATCTCTTACATAACACAACACGGGTAACACGGGCGTCCTAACTCACGCGCACAATGCAATCTAATATGATGCAATGGATAATATCATTATAAGAAAGCATAGAATAATATAAAGACCAACGGAATCAACTTTTCTTATCCCCAGTGGAGTCGCCACTGTGAGCGGGGATTTTTGCCCCCACTCCCGGTGGAATGGTTCTTGCGACTTCAGCACTGTTTAGGCTCGGGGCCTTAGAGAACACGGACCTAAGTCCGGAGAAAATGGAGTCGCCACCCGGACGGGCCGAGAAAAAGAAAGGGGTGGATGACTCGATTCCTAAGGAATTCCCAACCCCCTAATGGGTTCGAAAAGTTGGGTACGTGTGGGGAAGGTGAGAAATGGCCCAGCACCCCCACAACACCCGGTTCATTGGAACCGGCCTCCTTTACAAGTTTTAATATTATAAAATTCTTAAATATAACAATATTATCTATATTACACACAATAATTAAAAGAAAGCATCAATATATTAAAATCAAAGCAATGTCCAAACAATGCAAATATTGGACACCCATCCGAGGATGGAAACTTGTCCTTACATCACATGCCTAAATAGGACACCCACCGAAAGGTAGAAACATGTCCTTTACATTGGTTCTAAAATAGAAAAGAAATTCAAATTACATGATATTTAACTAATGAGGTACCCACCAAGTGGAAACATACCTCTTACAACATTTGGAAATCTAAATAAATTTATAAAAGTAAATAACCATTCATCATAAATAAATCATTCATCAAAGGTATTAAACATCAATAAAAAGTAAACATTCATCCATGATAAATTAAATAAACCAAGTATTGAACTTAAATAAATTAAAGAATACAAAATAAATCAAAGCATAATCAAATATGGAATTGAATAAGGCAAATAAAAATCCAAATTATAGCTACTGTTCCATTTAGGGCTCTTTATTTCATGTGTTTAGGGTTTTCAAATTCATGGAATTATGTTACTGTGACTTTAACATAATTGAAATAGATTAAGGATTTTATGTTTTAAAAGGTTGGTAAGATTCTTTGATTAACCAAACTAGGGTTTGTTATGTAAAATCATGAAACTAGGATTTGGACTCTTTAAAATACTTTTGATTTATGGTTTCAAGTTTACTGTGTGAAATTAAATTATTTATTTTTTTATGGTTTTTAAAGTTTTAAAGGATTAGGGTTTAGAAAAAATTAGGGTTTAAGGTTTTAAAGGGGGTTAAGGTTCACTGTTTTAGGTTTGGAAGTTGCATTTGGGTTTAATGTTTTAGAATTAGGGTTTCGATGGATGCTTAGGTTTTTTAGAATTTGGAAAAAGTAATTGATAATTTTATGAAAGTAGACAAACAATTTAAGGTTTATATAAATAGAAAAGATATTTTTAGGGTTTGTTGAAAGAAACAGAATCAAATTTTGGTTTTGAAGAAAAACATGTTCAGGTTTTAAGATTTTAAAGAAGTAAAAATAAAAATTTTAAGTCTTTTTGAAAAATAAAGTAACGAATTAGTGTTTTTAACTTTAGAAAAACTAAATTGAAGTTCTAGGGTTTTTAATTTTGAAAGACACAATTTCATAATCTTAGCTATTGTGAAAAAATATAACAATTAATACATACCTCCTTTTGACGGTTCCTCTAAAAATAATTCTTCTTGGATGAACAAAAACAAAGGCAGTTGCTGCCATTGATCGTTTGTTAATGGCTTTGCTTCTTCTTCTCTCAGAAGGTCAGATTGATTTCACTGCTTTCCCACTCAATTTTGGTTTCAAACTCTCTTCCAGTTTCTGTCTCGATTTCTCCTTCTTTTTTCCTCTAATTTCTTCCTTATTTATAGAAGAATTCTATTATTAATCCTAGTTACTCACGACATACAATATTGAATAAGAAAAGGAAGCCGAAACCTAATTGTATTAGGTTTCGAAAAATTTGCGTCAAAAAATTTCGCTGGCAAAAAAAACTGCTGCGGAAAAATTGCGTTTGCTAAAAAAATTGCCACAGGAAAAATTGCACTAGTGAAAAAGCTGCCGCAGCAGCGGGCGAAATGGCCCTGCCCATTTCGCTCGCAGGTTGACCAAGCCATTTCACCCGTTGATATTATCTGCGGGCGAAATGGCCTTGGGCCAATTCGCCGCAATCTGACTTTTTTAATTATTTATTATTATTTTTTAAAAGCAAATATTACTTACTTAAAATAACAAAAAAAAATTTGGACTAAAAAATATATTGGACAACACAAAATTTATTTTGGACAAATTAAAATATATTGGACCGGACTGGGTCAAAAATTAAGGGTCTACAATTTGCAGATTATATTACAGATTCTGAGAGAGAAGCAGTTGTATGCTAAGCTGTCTAAATGTGAGTTCTGGCTTGATCAAGTAACTTTTCTCGGTCATGTGGTTTCAGCAGAGGGTATTAGAGTTGATCCGAGCAAAGTTGAGGCTATTTTGAATTGGAGCCCATCGAAGACTGTGTCAGAGGTTAGAAGTTTTTTGGGTTTGGCAAGCTATTATCAATGATTTGTGAAAGGTTTTTTATGATAGCTACTCCACTCACCAGATTACTTTGGAAGGGAGTTACATTCATGTGGACAGATCTGGGTTAAGCAAGCTTTGAGCAGCTGAAGGAAATGTTGACTCAGGCTTCTGTCCTTACCCTACCTATAGAAGGTAAACTATATGTGATATACAGTGTGTAACACCCCATCTTAGCCTACGTTTATAGACCAAGATGGACTGTTATCTCATGGTGGTTGTGTCTTAATATTTTACTTAGCCAATTTTAAGTGCAGATTTTAAAAAAATTTGCCATAACCTCCCCTAAAAATGGAGGTCCCAAGTGTCGCCAAAACTGATTTTTTTTTATTTTTGAAAAACATTTTGTTTCACAATTCAACTCAAGAACACTCCCAATAATCCACCCTTATTACCTCAACTACAATCCTACAAAAAGAATTCACACTTCTATATTCACAACCCAACTCAATTCAAAACCATACAGTTATTATACATTACTAGATTTACATGCTACATCAAGTTATCTCTTTGTATTGTTCAAATAAGTACATGCCAGTTTCTAATACCAAAATACAAAATGAAGAGCAACACCTAAGTTTGTTGATGACCGGCAGATCGCAGGACTCCTCTGCTCACTACTGGCTCCTTGCTAATAGCCTACGAGTTTAGAGGGAAACTAAACTCGCTAAGCATTGCTTAGTGGGTACTTTAACTAATTACGAAAAATAAATAATAAAAGCATAATGCACTTTTAAAAGCAATGAGTCGTATTAAAAAATAATATCACAGTAAAAACAATCCATACATGTCATATATTCAGTTATTATCATTTTATTAGTTCGCTCCACAAGGTAATTTGGTAGACTAATGTATGGTAAGGAACTAACTGAAACAACTCTGTATATATTCTGTGGCTGTGGCCCTAAAAAAAATTGCGGACCAAGCCCTATGGAATCTGTGGCCGAAGACCTCGGACCGGAGTCTTATATAACTCTGGCGATTGCCCTATATAACTCGGACCGAAGTCCTATATAGCTCGGGTCGTCACCCTATATAACTCGGACCGAAGTCCTATATTAAAGCAGCACTGCATATAGTATGATTGTAACACCCCAAAACTCCATATAAATACTATACATATACCTAGTATACATACAGTAAGTATATAAAGTATAAGGATGCCACTTTTCTTTTTACCTTTCAATACCTGTAACAAAATTCAAACCATAATAGGTCAATTTAAAGAACACTTACAAATTATTGTCTTTATCAAAACTTCATTTATACATATAATATAACATACTTAAAGTGGATACATGTATGCATTACCCTCTAGTTGGTCTCGACAAAATCTTACTCTTCTCGTGGCATACCAAAAGACTTCATATCTTCCACCAAGCTACCTGCGCGATAATACATCCGCGCTAAGCTCGAAAGCTTAGTAGTACAAATATAAAATACAAACATATATCATGGAAACACTAACATATAAAGATATCTCAATTCCATATACTTTTAGTTCTTATTAAGTTTATCCCTATTCATTTGCACCTTTCATATCTTTCAACTAATCTCATATCTTATACACATATAAACATAACATTGTTCATATAGTATCATGTGCATCATCATTATAATACTCAACATCAATTACATTAACCAAATGAACATATCATTATTCAATCACATGATTCACATTATACATATAGCATCATTGCTATAACATTACAAAGTACATTAAAGTAATTCTTCATAAAAGTGTTTATCATAATAAATTTGCATAGCTCATACCTTGTTGAATGATCCTCTTCTCTTTCACACTATACAAGTCACATTAGATTAACAATGTAATAATTTACCTAACATTATTTAATTATACTCAATCAATTGTATTCTCATACATTAATATTCATCAAATCATTCACATCTTTCATTTTCCCATAACACAATTATATATATACATATCATTAATGATATAAACACATCAAAATACATTAGTGATATGCATTAACAATGCAATCATGCAACATTGGTACTTACCTTAATAACATTTCACACCACTCTAAACTCTTCTCCACTCAATAGTTCTTCACTTCACAAATTAGGGCAATTCAACCTCTTCACAACCTAATCCAAAAGGAATATTAGCAAAATGACCATATGAATAGTACATTCTGGTTTTAGACTCCATTTTATCCTTATTTTGAAAATTTGTATAAAATAATCTACTTGACTAAAAATTCTAAACTTTTTACAGAATTTATTTTTGTATCTTAAAATCATTCCTTAAAAATTTCAGATCAAACTGAACACAAAATATTGGTCAAATAGTTCACCTAACCAGACTGCCCCAATTGCCCTGCATCCTGGCAGCAGTTCTGAACTTTGTGAATTCCATAAATCAAATTCAATCAACGTGGTTCCAAATTATTTTTCTCAAATACTAGACTCACTAAGAAATAACATATCCAAAATTCAATTGGATATGATTTTTCTACATTTTATTAAAAATCCCGAAATATAGCTGTCTCAGTTAAGGTACCTGCTGGAACAGGTCTAATAAAAATAAACTTTCTAAACTCATAACCATTCCAAAATCGAATCAACATATTTTTCAGTCATTCTAGACTCATAGAGGCACAACATATCAAAAATTCACTTCAATAAAATTTTTCTATAATTAATTAAAAATCATACAAGTCACAGCCTTTACTAATTGTAAAACAGAAAAATATTCACTAAACACAACTCTTACTCTTCCATCACCAACACCAATTTAACTTCTTATTTTAAAATCAATTTCAACTCTAATCAACAAATCATCAACACACTTAATCATACTATCAATAACCCTAACTCAACTCACACACATCTTCAAAAATAACAAAGGCAAACAAGAGAAAACTTACTAAAATCATGAAATTCTTAAAATTCCAACTTGTATACTTGAGATCTTCCTTCACTTTTGAGCTTAAAATTCCAAAATCATCACTTGCTCTCTTGCTTTCCTTTGTCTTTGAGTGAGCCGGCCATCAACAAGAAGAAGAAGAAGAAATGATGAAGAAAACACAAAGTCAATAGGCATTAAATACCCTTCCAAAAGAAAATTACTAAACTACCCTCAACCATATAACTAAACCTTTGTCTTTTACAAGCCCATGTTGGTAATTTCACAATCACAAATAAAATATCCTCTTCCCTTGACCAAGCCCTTTGACCAACTTATATTATATATATATGACCATATACACAACATATACACTTCACTCTACACAATGCTTTTCTTCAAACAACATAATTACCACTTATCAATCACACACTCAATTCAATAATAACAACATTATCATAACTTCTAAGCACACTTAGGGATATTACAATGATATATCATACCCTTATCCTACTTAGTACTATCCCAGATACCCAGTGGAGCCAAAATTTTCATGTCATGTCTTAATCGAACATGCATTATACAATTATCGACTTATGTTTCTTATATTATTTCAACGTGAAATATCATATTTTGTCATTTTAATAACATATTATGCTCATTTATATGCATAAGGAATCAATTGGATTACTTTTGAAAAATGGCCGAATGAATATTAGCAAAATGACCATATGAATAGTAAATTCTGGTTTTGGACTCAACTTGATCCTTATTTTGAAAAATTGTATAAAATAATATTTCAAGAAAATGAACCAACAATTAGTTAAAGTACCCAACCTTATTCTTTTAATTTCCCTTTGCTTTTCCTTCTTCTCCTTCCTTAATCTTTGTTTCTCCTTCAAGAAATTCAAGAACACAACCTTAAACATAAACCTTAGAATTTAGAACATGCACTACCCTTCCATTTATTTTCAAACTAAATCCTAATCTAACCTTATTAAACCTTAGAAACCTTGATTCTTTTATTTAATTAATCAATATCATCACTACTTAAATTTTCCCCAAATCCACCATAAGAATCCTAATTTCCAATCTTCCAATAGATATATAAATACTTAAAATTGATACTAGAATTGAATTCTACATACTTTAAAACCTTAAAACTCACCTTGAACTTGAATCAAACTTGACAAAAATTAGAAATTCTTTGGTGTTCTTCTTATGGAGGCCGACGGTTTGGGAGGGTTTTTGGGGAGGATTTTGTGTTCTTCTTGCTATGATTTATAGTGGAAATGATATCCACTTTTGGGGTGGATGAATGCCTTAGGGCCATTTTTCCATCTCTTTTTCTTTTCTTCTTTTAATAAATGCTATATGGCTAATTATGATCAACTTTTGGGGTGGATGAATGCCTTAGGGCCATTTGTCCATCTCTTTTTCTTTTCTTCTTTTAATAAATGCTATATGGCTAATTATGATTAGCCATCACAAGATATTTATATTTTTCTTTCCAATTAAGTCCTCCAACTTGTCCCTCTTCCCATTTGGTACCCCAATTTGTTCCATGTCATCCATATGGTACCTACATGGAACCGGGCCCATTTTTTGCTCCGGCGATTAATCGATCTTAACTTTTAAACCGTACAGTTTCACGAGGTAAACTACATATAGTTTTGATCCTCTCAACCTCTACTTTCTATTTTTAAATTCTAATTTAGGTTTCCACATTATTTTGAAAAATTACCAATAAGCCCTCGACTTTTTACAAAATTCCCTTTAGGTCCTTTCTTTGCTCGGGTTTGCCCAGGCTCCGTTTCTGTTGACGATCAATTCATATTCAACCCCTCGACATCCACTATGCACTTGTGTGTTTATTTCCTACTTTGGATTCATGTATAAATTTTAATTAGTAATGACCAAAATGCCCCTAGTCTACATGTCTTCGTTTCTCTCTAACGGGGCGTTTCCTGGAAAAATCGTTACGCGTTGTTGTGACCCGGTTTTTCTCTACTCTCCATTTTTGGAGTCTGTTATATGCACTATTAAGAACCTCCAGTACAACTTTTGGAAAATTACTCTTAGGTCCTCGGCCTTTCAAAAAATTACCTTTAGGTCCCGTCGACTTCACGGGCCTCCTTTGCACACCGATTTTGTTTTTGACTATCTCGAGCCTCTATTTGACCCCTTATTTATGTCCTTCTTGCCTAATACTTGACTACCTAAATTTTGGGATGTGACACAGTGATACTTCACATAATGGTTTAGGTTGTGTTTTGATGTAGGAGGGTAGAGTCATTGCTTATGCCTCTCGATAGTTGAAGCCGCATGAACTAAATTACCCGATGCATGATTTGGAATTAGCAGCCATAGTCTTTGCTTTGAAGATTTGGCGACATTACTTGTATGGAGAGAAGTGTTTCATTTATAAGGATCACAAGAGTTTGAAATATTTGGGTTTTCAAAGAGAGTTGAATCTTTGGTAGAGATGATGGTTAGAATTGATTAAAGACTATGATTGCTTAATTGATTATCATCTTGGTAAGGCAAATGTTGTTGCTGATGCCTTGAGTCAGAAGTCTTTGGCAGGTTTGACTGCTTATTCGCTCTTGTTGCTTGTTGAATTGAGAGCATTGCATGCCAGATTTGAGTCATGTGATGATGGTGCATTAATGGCCAGTTGTAATTGACGCCAGTGTTACTGGATCAGATAAGAGAGACTCAGTTGGCAGATAAGAAAATCCAGAAAGCTGTATTGGATTGCCAAAAAGGAGAGAGTCGAGACTTTCATGAGAGAAGTGATGGCAGCTTGTGGTTTAGAGATAGATTGTGTTTTTTGATGATGCAAGACTGAAAAAGGTAATTTTAGAGGAAGCACATCAGTCAGCATATGCTAAGCACCCTGGGAGTACCAAGATTTTATCAGGACTTGAAACAATATTATTGGTGGTCAGGTATGAAGAGGGACATAGCAGAGTTTTTATCCAAATGTCTCACTTGCCAGAGAGTGAAGGCTGAGCACCAAGTTCCTTTAGGATTACTTCAGCCATTATCAGTGCCAGAGTAGAAATGAGAGCGAGTAACAATGGATTTTGTGACTGGTTTGCCTTTGACTCAGAAGAAGCATGATGCATTTGGATGATAGTTGATCAGATGATGAAGAAAACTCATTTCCTTCCAATTCGGATGGATTATTCTCTTGAGAGGTTGGCTGAGTTGTATATCAATGAGATAGTGAGGTTGCATGGAGTCCCAGTTTCTTTGGTATCTGATCGAGATCCCCGGTTTACTTCAAGATTTTGGAAGAGTTTGCATGATGCTTTGGGTTCTTGGTTGCATTTATCACTGCTTTCCATCCTCAAACAGATGGACAGTCAGAGAGGGTGATACAGATTTTAGAGGACATGTTGATAAGTTGTATCATCGATTTCTTTGGGAGCTGGGGAAAATTTTTGCCATTGATTGAGTTTTCTTATAACAACAATCATCAATCTAGTATTAAAATGGCACCTTTTGAGGCACTGTATGGTAGAAGATGCAGGACACCTCTATGTTGGGATGAGGTTGGAGAAGGTAAATTGGTTGGTCCTGATTTGATTAAGCAAACAGAAGAGAAAATAAAGGTGTGAGCGGGGATTTTTGCCCCCCACTCCTGGTGGAATGGTTCTTGCGACTTCGGCACTGTATAGGCTCGAGGCCTTAGAGAACATGAATGTAAGCCAGGAGAAAAATGGAGTAGCCACCCTAACGGGCCGGGAAAAAGAAAGGGGTGGATGACTCGATTCCTAAGGAATCCCCAACCCCCTAATGGGTTCGGAAAGTTGGGTATGTGTGGGGAAGGTGAGAAATGGCCCAGCACCCCCACAAACGCCCGGTTCATTGGAACTGGCCTCCTTTGCAGGTCTTAATATTATAAAATTTTTAAATATAACAATATTATCCATATTATATGCAACAATTAAAATAAAGCATCATTATTTTAAAATCAAAGCAATGTCCAAACAAAGCAAATAAATGGACACCCATCCAAGGATGGAAACATGTCCTTACATCGTTCATGTCTTAACTAAATAGGACACCCACCAAAAGGTGAAACATGTCCTTTATATTGGTCCAAAATTTAAAGGCAATTTAAATTACATGATATTTAACTAATGATGTACTCACAAAGTGGAAACATACCTCTTACAATTTGAATACTAAAACAAACAAATAATAATCATAATAATAAAGAAAATATCCATCCATGATAAATTAAATAAATCAAGAAATGAAATTAAATAAATCAACCATCAAACATATAATAAACTACATAAACAAATCTAAAATTAAATAAAGTAAATAATGAGATAAATTAGAGTTTACTGTTTCAATTTAAAGTTCTTTAATTAACATTAAGGGTTTTGGGATTTTAGTATTATTAGAGTTTATAATTCTTGGTTATTGGATTGTGATTTTAGGTTTAATGTATTGAGTTTTAAGGTTTAGATTTATTTGTCATAAGATTTTAAGGTTTTAAGAATTAGGTTTTTGGAAAACAAGGGTTTACCGTATTAATTTTGAGAGAATTAGGGTTTTTGGTATTTTTGAAAACATATTTTATTTTAGGAATTAAGAAAACAATTAAGAGTTTTATAAAAATAATTATGATTTTTAGAAAACATGAAGAAGATTAGAGTTTGGAGATTTAATAAATATTTGGGAATTTTGGACAAAAAGTTATGGTTTAGATGAAAATAGTTCTGGGAAACAATTTAGGGTTTTAAAGCTCTTGAAAGCAGAAGAACAGTTTTAGGGGTTTTAAGATTTTTGGAAACAGAAGAGTAGTTTAGGGTTTTTGAGGTTTTGGAAATGGGGAGAAAAGCATTTAGGGTTTTAAGGTTTCTAGAAAAAGTAGAATAGTTTTAAGGTTTAAAATTTAGATCACTGACTAAGGCTGCTTACCAAGTTTAATGATTTAAGTTAGAAAAATAAACGATGGAAACATTGTAAATAATCATCAAATCAAAGATTTATAATCAAACCTCCATTCGTTGGTTCCTCCACAATTTGATTTCTGGATGAACAAAGACAAAGGTAGTGTTACTGCCTTTGAATGGATTGTTGATTGCTTCTTGCTGCTAATGTCTCTTGTGCTAGGGTTTTTCTCTACTCCAGTAGGAACTACCGATCCAATAATCCTCCGCGAAAAAAGTCTCTTTATTCTGAGTTTTAAAGTGTTGTTTATAGGAAAAATAATAAACATAATTCTAATTATTTAAGGAAATTAAAACCAATTAGGAAAAGAAACCAAAACCAAATAGAATTTAGTTTTGGAAAAAATTGCGTTAGAAAATTTTGCTGGCTAAAAACTTGCTATAGGCTGGAAATTGCGAGGATTTGCTAGGGGCGCTGGGCTGCCAGCCAATTCACTCCAGGAATTTCCTGCGGCGAATTGGGTTGGGGCCAATTCACCGCAGGAAATTCATGCGGCAAATTGGCCCAAGGCCATTTCGCCCGCAAGAATTTCCTGCGGGCAAATTGGCCTTGGCCAATTCCACTTTCGGCGATGAATTTTTCGTCGCAGATTTTTTCGTTGTCAATTTTTATTTTTTCATTTTTATTATATTTTTTTATTTTATTAACTTTACCATTTTTATTTTTATTAAAAATTATAAATAATAATATTAAAATAAATATTATTTAATTAAAATACCATAAAAATTAAGGGTCTACAGTTTGTCCCCTGCTTGAACGATCTAAGATTTTCAGTAGAAGAGAGAGAAAAGCAATATAATTTTTGACTGATTTTTGATGAGGATAGGTACTTGGTGTAACACCCCAATACTCCATATAAATACTATACATATACCTAGTATACATACAGTAAGTATTTAAAGTATAAGGATGCCACTTTTCTTTTTACCTTTCAATACCTGTAACAAAATTCAAACCATAATAGGTCAATTTAAAGAACACTTACAAATTATTGTCTTTATCAAAACTTCATTTATACATATAATATAACATACTTAAAGTGGATACATGTATGCATTACCCTCTAGTTGGTCTCGACAAAATCTTACTCTTCTCGTGGCATACCAAAAGACTTCATGTCTTCCACCAAGCTACCTGCGCGATAATACATCCGCGCTAAGCTCGAAAGCTTAGTAGTACAAATATAAAATACAAACATATATCATGGAAATACTAACATATAAAGATATCTCAATTCCATATATTTTTAGTTCTTATTAAGTTTATCCCTATTCATTTGCACCTTTCATATCTTTCAACTAATCTCACATCTTATACACATATAAACATAGCATTTCTACCAAGTCCAACCCATCACTAATATTCACAATCAACATCTCAATACACACATTATACATCATACCAATCACAAGTCACATTTTCCAATTAAGACAATCATTGTCATCAACCACAATTCATCAATTGAATTCACAATCAATGCTAATACACACATTATACATCATACCAATCATAACATTTCTTTATTCACAATTCAACATTAATGATTCATCACTAGTGCTCATAATCAATATTTCAACGCACATATTACATATCATCAATCACATGTCCAATGAAATATACCAAAGATTTCATTATCCATTTCTTTCAACATTTGTATATCACATTGACAACAAAGACAGACTTGGGCCCAACAGACACCACTATGTTATTCAGAGTTCAGAGTTACTGCTTTGGTCTATAATCATAATCATCAAGCCCGTAGGCATCATATATCAATATTTCTATCCATGGATAGTGTAACAGACCCAGTCTCTTGGACCATCAACTTATCATGAGAAGATCCTCAACCCGGCAAGACTGTTACCAATCATATATTTCATATTCACAATTTTCATAGTGTAACAGACCCAGTCTCTTGGACCTCAATTCAACTCAATTTGAAGAGATCCTCAACCCGGCAAGACTGTTACTTTTTTCATTTTATAGGCATGCCTCCAAACCCAGAACTCTGAAAACTGAATAACACATTAAACACATATTTCACTTATTGTTTCATTATCAATTTCAATCTCAATGTTCATTATCATCTAGGCAAACATGCCTTATTTCTTTCAATTAGATCATCATAGCCAATCACAATGGCTTCACAACATATCATATCTCAATCCATATGATACATATAACATCAGTGCTATAACATTACAAAGTACCTTATTCATATAGCACAATACAATTCACAAGATTCATAATACACAAATCATAGTATTGTTCATATAGTATCATGTGCATCATCATTATAATACTCAACATCAATTACATTAACCAAATGAACATATCATTATTCAATCACATGATTCACATTATACATATAGCATCATTGCTATAACATTACAAAGTACATTAAAGTAATTCTTCATAAAAATGTTTATCATAATAAATTTGCATAACTCATACCTTGTTGAATGATCCTCTTCTCTTTCACACTATACAAGTCACATTAGATTAACAATGTAATAATTTACCTAATATTATTTAATTATACTCAATCAATTGTATTCTCATACATTAATATTCATCAAATCATTCACATCTTTCATTTTCCCATAACACAATTATATATATACATATCATTAATGATATAAACACATCAAAATACATTAGTGATATGCATTAACAATGCAATCATGCAACATTGGTACTTACCTTAATAACATTTCACACCACTCTAAACTCTTCTCCACTCAATAGTTCTTCACTTCACAAATTAGGGCAATTCAACCTCTTCACAACCTAATCCAAAAGGAATATTAGCAAAATGACCATATGAATAGTACATTCTGGTTTTAGACTCCATTTTATCCTTATTTTGAAAAATTGTATAAAATAATCTACTTGACTAAAAATTCTAAAATTTTTACGGAATTTATTTTTGTATCTTAAAATCATTCCTTTAAAATTTCAGATCAAACTGAACACAAAATCTTGGTCAAATAGTTCACCTAACCAGACTGCCCCAATTGCCCTGCATCCTGGCAGCAGTTCTGAACTTTGTGAATTCCATAAATCAAATTCAATCAACGTGGTTCCAAATTATTTTTCTCAAATACTAGACTCACTAAGAAACAACATATCCAAAATTCAATTGGATATGATTTTTCTACATTTTATTAAAAATCCCGAAATATAGCTGTCTCAGTTAAGGTACCTGCTGGAACAGGTCTAATAAAAATAATCTTTCTAAACTCATAACCATTCCAAAATCGAATCAACATATTTTTCAGTCATTCTAGACTCATATAGGCACAACATATCAAAAATTCACTTCAAGAACATTTTTCTATAATTAATTAAAAATCATACAAGTCACAGCCTTTACTAATTGTAAAACAGAAAAATATTCACTAAACACAACTCTTATTCTTCCATCACCAACACCAATTTACTTCTCCTTTTCAAATCTATTTCAACTCTTCTCAACAAATTACAAACATACTTAATCATACTATTACTAAACATAACTCAATCCAAACACAACTTCAAAAAGAATCAAGGTAAACAAGAGAAAACTTACCAAGATGATAAAATTCCTTGAAATCCAACTTAACTACTTGAAATCTCTCTCAACTTTGGAGCTTAAAATCATCAAAACCTTTCTTTGTTCTTTTGTTTTTCTTTGCCAATGAAGGAGCCGGCCAACACAAGGAGAAGAAGAAGAAATGATGAAGAAAACACAAAGTCCACATGCATTAAATACTCATCCAAAAGAAAATTACTATAATGCCCTCATCCATTTAACTAAACTTTTGTCACATATATACCCATATAGGTAATTTCA
Organism: Garcia nutans; assembly: GCA_947685225.1. Classification (NCBI taxonomy): domain Eukaryota; kingdom Viridiplantae; phylum Streptophyta; class Magnoliopsida; order Malpighiales; family Euphorbiaceae; genus Garcia; species Garcia nutans. The sequence goes on from CANTUV010000017.1 coordinate 22,034,772, forward strand.
CAAATCACAAATAAATTATCTTCTTCCCTTGACCAAGCCCTTTGACCAACTTATATGTTATATATATCACCATATACACTACATATACACTTCTCTCTACACAATGCATTCCTTCCAACTACACACATATACATTATTTTCTCAACTTCTATTATCCTCCAAATAAATCATACACAATTACCACTTATCAATCACACATTCAATTCACTAATAACAATATTATCACAACTTCTAGGCACACTTAGGGATATTACAATTCTCTCCCCCTTAAATAATTTCGTCCTCGAAATTATCCATGCCATAACAATTCATTCTTAACAAAAATACTATCTTCACTTCCACCTGAAGTTAAATATATGCTTAAATTATTATGTCATCCAATCATATAACTTTAATTCCTTCTTTTAGAATCAACAATCTCCTCTAAATTCCATAATTCATCGTTCTATATGTTTATATACCTTCTTATTTCCTTGATCAAACATTCAAAATACTCATTACATCTCCTATTAACATTTTTAATCAGGAATCAAATCATATTATAGTACACTTATACTTCATCCAATCTTTATATTCAATATATTTTGTTCCTTCACCTCTATGTAATTACTTTCTTAACTTTAGCCTCAACAATTATTGGTTTGAATCTTATCATTAATTATCCCGTCATTACAATCACTGTCTAAATAGACATTTATCAACCCTCAATGGATAACAAGGTCCTTATTTTCTACAATTGGAGTTGCCTCTTTAGCATGCTTTTCTCTTAACTTACATTTTAATACATTGCCTTTCAATTTATTTTATAAATAACCAATCTTCTCCCTTATTATCATAATTTATAATTACTATAATTCCATACATTCCTATCCATTCTTACTTTAATATTTTACATCATATACATTGTCAAGTAATTAATTACATTCTTAATACAACTATACATATTAAATCTCAATAATACTTCATAATCTTAGTCCAATTCAGATCAATTGATCTATCTGTCACAATATATCCATTTTCCAATCTTGTTCAATTCCATCCAACGATTAATTTATATAACTTATCATGAAATTGCACCATATTCATATATGTATATATGATCTAATTCAATTAGGGCAAACTTATATACAATTTCTTGATCTTTTCCAATCCATATTCAATCAAATTATTGTGATAACAAATCACTTCAAATCATATTAGTATAGTTCCCACCAAATCTTATAATAACTTTTTAACTATGCTTCTTAAACAAAATTTTCAATCTCACCAATTTGTACTACAGTCATATTGTCTCAGTCCCAAATTTATGGATATTAAAATTAACCGGCTACACATACTAACCAAATCATATAGCCATAGGAGATGAATGGTCACACACCTGTAACTCATAAATCAATACTGTTTCTCGATTATTCTGTATCCAAACTTTTTAATTACACTATTTAGTTGTATCACAAGAATTATATATCCATTCTCCACACTTTTACTACACCAAGAGTTAACACATTTCAACTCCATCTCCATAAATTTTCTCTTGAACATACGATTATCATTAGTCTAACTCACATCAACAATATTATCTATAACATCTTTATACACAACATTTAATCATATACAAATTCCATTTATTACTCCACTTCTAATTTATCTCTTGTAACACTTTTCATACAGTATACTTTCCTTTTTATTATATACTTATACATATAGAATTTCTACAAACAAAATCCTTAATCCAGGAAACATTATATGATAGTTTAACTCAGTTATCATCATAACAATTTCATCTTCTAGTGTTACTTGAGTCCTTTCTCACTCTCCATTTCATCCCATAATCTAACTCTACATAGGTTAAAACCTATTCTCTCATAGATCCACTGATACATGCCCTATTATTCTCCACACCACTAAACAAATAATTATATCACATTCACATACTTAGGTCACATTCACAATATGACTTGCTTTCCACATTTCTTACATTTTCATTTACATTCATATCGAAAAGCTCATTCCACATTTTCCATACATGTATACACATAGTCATACAATTATATATAATTCCTCTTTTACATATCTTTAACACAATTTAACATTTATTACTTTTCCTTAATCAACATCATTCTTACCCCTTTTTGACATAACTTAAATTATTTATCAACTCAACACATATATATTTCCTAACTACAATAATACTTCACAAATTCTTAGTCACCTTACTAAGGTGACATCTCTCTCACCTTTATTTTGAAATGCATTTAATATATCATCTTTATATCCGTTTGTTTACCATTCAACGTATATATATATATTACTCATATATTTATACATATGTACATTACACCTAATAATATACACATTGAGCCTAATAGCTCCTATACACTTAATTATATGCTCTGATTTTTATTTTCCTTTTTCATACATTCACTACAAATTTAGTGTTTATCACTTTCTTTTGAATACTATTATTCTCATTCTTCCAATATGATAAAAAGTATTTAATCACACTACAAATATATATTCTGACTATAATAACACTTCATATCCATCTTGGTCACATTCCCAATGTGACATCTCTTTACTTTCATCTTAAAAAAAAAACATTTAATATACTTCCATATCTTTTTTTTTTTTACAATAAAATGACTTAAAATAGCTCCTTTTCATTTGCTTATCTATTTCTCTTTTTACTTCAAAATAAATTCTCATATCATCAATCACATTACTTAATTCATAATACTTTCATGTGCAATATTAATCATTTCACCTGGCTCAGGTATTGAATATACATTAAATCATCAATATCCAATCAATCTTTATCAGTTTCTAGTAGAACTTTAACTTTTCAACTTACTACTTCGCCTAAACTTTAAATTTACCAAACTCATCTTTTCTTAAAATCAACTTTAAAAACATCTCGGATATATATATATATCATAAAGCAATATCAACACATATTTCTTCCTCAATTATTAAGCTCATTTCGAAAAATCTCAAATATCACATATTATTACCATTACCATGAGCTTTCACAATATCCAAGCATCTCACATTTCTAACCTTAAATTCACAATGTTTACATTAAAATAACCATACCAATTTATATTCTTACATAACCAATATCATCTCTTTTTCCTTTAAATAATACCTTAACTTTATATATATGCCCCAAACTTTAAATAATCATACCTTGTCTTTACTAATCAACTCATTCAATATTATTTTCCTTTTCATTTCTTTATGCTTCAACACATTTAACACTTCACTTTACTTGCATAAATTTCCATTTTTTAATTATCAATTAGACTTATATAAATTCATATCATTCATTATACTCATTTAAATTTATCATTATAGTCAACAACTATGACTTTATATACGTACCCTTCCCCAACCAGGTTGGTTGTCCAAGTTCGGTTGCCCATTCCAATGGGTCCGCATGGTTCCGCAGGAGACAGATAGGTCCGTTCATTAAACTTATCAATATATATATATTTTTTTAAATTCATTTCTTTTTTTCACAAGCAAGTTAAGTAATCATGCCTCAACATCTCACATTACAACAAAACAGTTTTCTCATAACATCATATCATTCACACATTAACATCCATTTCATATAACACAGATATACTATAAATCATATAATGCCACCTCCGAGACCAACCTAGGTGTGAATGCATATGCATGTATTACAAATTTCATTTTCAAAACTCTTCTTTTTAATTCATTTTAAGCGTTTCAAAACTTTTTCTTTTTAATTTTACTTAGGCCGAGAATCTCGAACCTAAGCTCTGATACCAAAATAATTGTAACACCCCAATACTCCATATAAATACTATACATATACCTAGTATACATACAGTAAGTATTTAAAGTATAAGGATGCCACTTTTCTTTTTACCTTTCAATACCTGTAACAAAATTCAAACCATAATAGGTCAATTTAAAGAACACTTACAAATTATTGTCTTTATCAAAACTTCATTTATACATATAATATAACATACTTAAAGTGGATACATGTATGCATTACCCTCTAGTTGGTCTCGACAAAATCTTACTCTTCTCGTGGCATACCAAAAGACTTCATGTCTTCCACCAAGCTACCTGCGCGATAATACATCCGCGCTAAGCTCGAAAGCTTAGTAGTACAAATATAAAATACAAACATATATCATGGAAATACTAACATATAAAGATATCTCAATTCCATATATTTTTAGTTCTTATTAAGTTTATCCCTATTCATTTGCACCTTTCATATCTTTCAACTAATCTCACATCTTATACACATATAAACATAGCATTTCTACCAAGTCCAACCCATCACTAATATTCACAATCAACATCTCAATACACACATTATACATCATACCAATCACAAGTCACATTTTCCAATTAAGACAATCATTGTCATCAACCACAATTCATCAATTGAATTCACAATCAATGCTAATACACACATTATACATCATACCAATCATAACATTTCTTTATTCACAATTCAACATTAATGATTCATCACTAGTGCTCATAATCAATATTTCAACGCACATATTACATATCATCAATCACATGTCCAATGAAATATACCAAAGATTTCATTATCCATTTCTTTCAACATTTGTATATCACATTGACAACAAAGACAGACTTGGGCCCAACAGACACCACTATGTTATTCAGAGTTCAGAGTTACTGCTTTGGTCTATAATCATAATCATCAAGCCCGTAGGCATCATATATCAATATTTCTATCCATGGATAGTGTAACAGACCCAGTCTCTTGGACCATCAACTTATCATGAGAAGATCCTCAACCCGGCAAGACTGTTACCAATCATATATTTCATATTCACAATTTTCATAGTGTAACAGACCCAGTCTCTTGGACCTCAATTCAACTCAATTTGAAGAGATCCTCAACCCGGCAAGACTGTTACTTTTTTCATTTTATAGGCATGCCTCCAAACCCAGAACTCTGAAAACTGAATAACACATTAAACACATATTTCACTTATTGTTTCATTATCAATTTCAATCTCAATGTTCATTATCATCTAGGCAAACATGCCTTATTTCTTTCAATTAGATCATCATAGCCAATCACAATGGCTTCACAACATATCATATCTCAATCCATATGATACATATAACATCAGTGCTATAACATTACAAAGTACCTTATTCATATAGCACAATACAATTCACAAGATTCATAATACACAAATCATAGTATTGTTCATATAGTATCATGTGCATCATCATTATAATACTCAACATCAATTACATTAACCAAATGAACATATCATTATTCAATCACATGATTCACATTATACATATAGCATCATTGCTATAACATTACAAAGTACATTAAAGTAATTCTTCATAAAAATGTTTATCATAATAAATTTGCATAACTCATACCTTGTTGAATGATCCTCTTCTCTTTCACACTATACAAGTCACATTAGATTAACAATGTAATAATTTACCTAATATTATTTAATTATACTCAATCAATTGTATTCTCATACATTAATATTCATCAAATCATTCACATCTTTCATTTTCCCATAACACAATTATATATATACATATCATTAATGATATAAACACATCAAAATACATTAGTGATATGCATTAACAATGCAATCATGCAACATTGGTACTTACCTTAATAACATTTCACACCACTCTAAACTCTTCTCCACTCAATAGTTCTTCACTTCACAAATTAGGGCAATTCAACCTCTTCACAACCTAATCCAAAAGGAATATTAGCAAAATGACCATATGAATAGTACATTCTGGTTTTAGACTCCATTTTATCCTTATTTTGAAAAATTGTATAAAATAATCTACTTGACTAAAAATTCTAAAATTTTTACGGAATTTATTTTTGTATCTTAAAATCATTCCTTTAAAATTTCAGATCAAACTGAACACAAAATCTTGGTCAAATAGTTCACCTAACCAGACTGCCCCAATTGCCCTGCATCCTGGCAGCAGTTCTGAACTTTGTGAATTCCATAAATCAAATTCAATCAACGTGGTTCCAAATTATTTTTCTCAAATACTAGACTCACTAAGAAACAACATATCCAAAATTCAATTGGATATGATTTTTCTACATTTTATTAAAAATCCCGAAATATAGCTGTCTCAGTTAAGGTACCTGCTGGAACAGGTCTAATAAAAATAATCTTTCTAAACTCATAACCATTCCAAAATCGAATCAACATATTTTTCAGTCATTCTAGACTCATATAGGCACAACATATCAAAAATTCACTTCAAGAACATTTTTCTATAATTAATTAAAAATCATACAAGTCACAGCCTTTACTAATTGTAAAACAGAAAAATATTCACTAAACACAACTCTTATTCTTCCATCACCAACACCAATTTACTTCTCCTTTTCAAATCTATTTCAACTCTTCTCAACAAATTACAAACATACTTAATCATACTATTACTAAACATAACTCAATCCAAACACAACTTCAAAAAGAATCAAGGTAAACAAGAGAAAACTTACCAAGATGATAAAATTCCTTGAAATCCAACTTAACTACTTGAAATCTCTCTCAACTTTGGAGCTTAAAATCATCAAAACCTTTCTTTGTTCTTTTGTTTTTCTTTGCCAATGAAGGAGCCGGCCAACACAAGGAGAAGAAGAAGAAATGATGAAGAAAACACAAAGTCCACATGCATTAAATACTCATCCAAAAGAAAATTACTATAATGCCCTCATCCATTTAACTAAACTTTTGTCACATATATACCCATATAGGTAATTTCACAAATCACAAATAAATTATCTTCTTCCCTTGACCAAGCCCTTTGACCAACTTATATGTTATATATATCACCATATACACTACATATACACTTCTCTCTACACAATGCATTCCTTCCAACTACACACATATACATTATTTTCTCAACTTCTATTATCCTCCAAATAAATCATACACAATTACCACTTATCAATCACACATTCAATTCACTAATAACAATATTATCACAACTTCTAGGCACACTTAGGGATATTACACTTGGATTTGATTTGGGTACTTAGACCCGAGATTGAATTTGATTTGACTGACCTTTTATCAGTTGAGAATTCTGGCATGACTGGTAGTTCCATTTTTATGGATTGTGGTTCATTATCCACCAAAAATAGATCTTTATCTATTGGAAATTGGGTCTTTAACCTAGAAACATGAATCTTTATCCATTGGAAATTGGGTCTTTACCCTTGAAACATGGATATTTATCCAATGGAGATCGGGTCTTTACCGTTGAAATATGGATCTTTATCCATTAGAGATCGAGTCTTTACCCTTGTAAAATGGATCTTTATCCATTGGAGATCGGGTCTTTACCCTTGAAATATGGATCTTTATCCATTGGAGATTGGGTCTTTACTCTTGAAATATGGATCTTTATCCATTGAAAATCGGGTCTTTACCCTTGAAATATGGATCTTTATCCATTGGAGATCGGGTCTTTACCCTTGAAATATGGACCTTTATCCATTGGAGATCGGGTCTTTACCCTTGAAATATGGACCTTTATCTATTGGAGATTGGGTATTTACCCTTGAAATATGGATCTTTATCCATTGGAAGTCGGTCTTTACCCTGGCTTCAGCCCTTTTATCTGTATTGATTGTCTTTTGCATCTTCATTCTTTTGAGAATTCTAATTTTCTTCTTTTTTTCATTTTTTTTCTTCCTTTGCACTTTTGCAAAAAAAATCAGCCCTTTTTAGCTAGCCTTCATATCCTCTCCTTGCCCCCCTGTATGGTAAAATATTAGAAGTGAGTCTCAAAATGTTTTGTTCATGCATAAACTTAAAAATTGAAAAGGAGAAACTTTGCCTGTGTAGACTCAAACCCATGATTTTTCTATGCGGGCTCTGATTAATGTTTTTGTTGTCTAGTTCTTCACAAAACTATGCATTTCTTCTCTTTGCAAAATTACTGGAACTTTCTCAAGCAATGGGCTTTCCATGCCCCCTAATTTGATATCTTCTTTTAATTGTTTACTTCACAGGGTGTTTGCTGTTCAAGTCATTCCATCGACTAACAGACCGAGGTGATTGGCTGAAGTGTTCTCATTAGTCCCTTTTTGACACTTGTTCAAGTTTTGCATTGGAATGACAGAAAGCTTTGCATTTAGGGCTTTTAACTTCAAGATGTTGAGAACATGAGTGGTGGAGACCCCAAACAGCAGAGATACATCCATTTTAAATTATGATTCAGTATGTCAGTTGGTAAAGAAACACTTCGTAAAGAAAATAACAATTTTCCAAAAGGAATGAAAAATAAAAAAAGATAAAAAAGGATATTAAATAAGCAAATAAATGAAAATAAAATAAAATAAAATAAAAATGTGGGCTAGTCAAAAATTGGCACATCGCCTGAATTATCACTGCTGGTCTCATCATCGGAGACATCAACTTGACGTGCCGGTGCAGGAGCAGGGGCAGGTATTGGTAATTTCTTCTCCTCCACCAAAAATCCATACTCAAGGTGATCTGGAAGGGGCTTTAGTTCCAAGTTGGGTGGATCAATTACCGATGCTTTTGGCTTCTCTTCCTTTGGCATCTCAATAGTATCTTATGCCCTGCATTTGAACGATTTGCTCTCGTCTAGAAAAGCAAGCTGCTCCATTGCTTCTTGATCCTCAACATTTTCCTGTAATAAACACAACTCAAGGGGATCCTTGGAAACAATATTAGTAACACAATTTAGGGTCTCATGCTCAATAAAATCATTGCATGATTTCGCCTCATCAAGTGAAGGTGAATGTTTCATAGCATCATATATCCTAAAAATAACCTTATCACCACCCACTCTCAAAGTTAGAGTGCCATCATGAACAGCAATAAGGGCACGGGCTGTATTTAAAAATGGCCTACCAAGAATAAGTGAACATTCGCATCCTCATCAATATCAATGACAACAAAATCATTGGGGAAAATGAAATCCTCAACTTTTACCAACACATCTCCTATAATGCCACGAGGGTGGACTACTAACTTATCAGCAAGTTGGATGGTCATTAGTGCTGGTTTAGGGTTACCAATACCTAACTCTTTAAACATTTTATAGGGCATAATACTTATGCTAGCCCCCAAATCAACTAATGCACTTTTAATTGATGTGAACCAGCAGCCCTTAATCTTCCTTGTACCCTTGGGGTTTGCCACTGATAATTTGTAAGAGCCATGTCTTTAATCAAATCCCTTGCTTCTTCAGGTGTTTTATTGTTTATGGTACCTCCTCCAGCTGCATTGATGGACTGCTTACTCGAGTAACTCAATCCATTGTAGAAAGTTTAGATCTAAAGCCACAGTGGAAGCCCATGGTGAGGACATCTTCTCATTAAATCCTTAAATCTCTCCCAAGCATCATATAAGGTTTCACCATCTAACTGGAGAAAAGAAGAAATATCATTTCTCAACTTAGCAGTCTTGGACGGTGGAAAATACTTCTCTAAAAAATTTTCTGCTAATTGGTCCCATGTAGTGAAAGTGTTAGGAGGAAAAGACTTCAGCAACTTCTTTGGTCAGTCTCTGAGCGTGAATGGAAACAACCTCAACCTGATTGCATCTTTAGAGACATTCTGTATCTTAAATGTGTTACATATTTCCAGAAAAGTTTCAATGTGTGCATTAGGATCTTCAACCGAAAATCCATCAAACTGACAGGTCTGCTGCACCATTTGAATGACATTTGTTTTTATCTCAAATTTATTGGCAGCAATCACTAGTCTTTGTATACTTGATTCAACCCCATTAAGAGTAGGCCTAGGAAACTCTTGCATCATCCTTGGCTCATTTTCTGCCATTTCTTCTTCTAGGATGAGATCTTCAAAGTTCGGTTCCGTCTTTGCCAGAACTATTTCCTCTTCTTCCTTTCGCCTTCTTCTCAATGTTCTCTCTAACTCTTGATCTAATTCAAAAAGTTGGGAAGAGCTAGCTCGGGTCATAAACAGGAAGAAGTACCTAGAATGACAGTCAAAAAGAAAGAATTTATGCTAAAACAAAATAAAATAAAAACTAAATCAACAGTCTTAATTATATTACTAATACTAAAAACCGTTGTCCCCGGCAGCGGCACCAAAAACTTGACAGTAGGAACCTTTGCTATTGCAATACCGCAAGTGCACGGGTCCCTCAAGTAATAAAGTAGTGAGTGAGTTATCATTCCACTGAGGACAAGGCCAAGTAATAGTGCAAACTTTAACCGTTGTTTAGCGAATCAATAGTTTTGTGAAGTTTTGCAATTGAAGATAATTAACTTAATAAATGAAAATTGAGAGAAATTGAGAGTTGAATAAATTGATTGATGATGATGATACTATCCAGATATTGAATCCCCCTAGCCATAATTATATTCATGAAAATCAATTCAATTAAACCAAATAATAGAGTTGAATTGGTATTCCTCTAAATTAGACTAAAACCTTTCTCAAGCGAATTAATCCCTAGTCACTAAGTATAATGCTGGAATCTCTTGTCAAACATAATTAAATAGATCTTGCATTAAGAATAAGGAATTTTAAACCAAAGGATCTTGTAAGTCTATCTCTAGCACCCCAATCAATCCTCAATCCTTATGAGTATTCAATTCATATCAAGCTTTCTCAAGTCAATAATATGAAAATTGCAACCAATCAATAAGTATGCTATTATCAATTAGAAATAAATCATTAAGCATCATAAGAATAAAACAACTCAATCAAATGATTTAATTAAATAAAATTATTCAATCCATACAATAAAGCTAGGGTTCATCAATATCTAGATAGAGAATAAGATAGTTCATGTTCAAAATCAAAAAACCAGAACAAGGTAAATAAGAAAAAGAATCCAAACAATCCATTGCGAATAATTCGTATATCTTCACTTCAATCCTTGAATCTTTGTTTAGATCTTGTTTAGAGTATGTCTTCACCCTCAATCTTAGCTCCAAAACTCTCCTCTTTGCTTTAGAAGTTAAATTTGAATCCTTAATTCGTGCTTCGGCGCAGCTTTTATAATGCTGACACGCCCATTGACACGCCCATGTCATTGGGCGTGTCATTGCCACTGAGATTTTGAACATAAGGCACATCCAGTGACACGCCCATGTCACTAGGCATGTTACAGCTATTGTGAAACATTGCAAAAGGCACGCTTGGTGACACACCCATGTCACTGGGCGTGTCAATGCTTCTGTATGCAGCATCAAGGGCACGTCCATTGACACGTCCACGTCCATGGGTGTGTCCATTGATGAATTTTGCTCTTTTCTTCTACTTTCATCCGTAATTCCTCCAAAATGACCATAAGCCTCAAAATATAGAGAATTCCTGAAATTAACCCTAAAATACACTTGAACAAACAAATTAAACTCAATTGAATAATAATCATATTAAGAAATAGGAATAAAATATCATCAATTGTGCACTTATCAATAACATGACAACCCTAGTTACCATACTAAACTTTTGAATCATTTCTACTTAAGCAAGAATTATTGCACTTCAGATAGGTACATACACATTACTTGGCCAAAAGTCTCATTTGAGTTTGAATATTATCTATCTCATATGCATGCTTATTTAAACTATCTCCACTAATAGAATCTACTTGCCAAGAGAGATCAACAGGTCTTTAATAGGCTTGAAATGTGGTTTATAAGGGACACATGTTTAAATGAAGGCCATTTTGAGATTAGAGCCAATGTGACACAAAGGACAAACCTTCACACTATAAACTTCTTGTTTGAACTTTAGGCAGCTGGGAGCATGAAAAGATAGAGCTTTGAACATTCTTCTTTCATTTTGGCATTAACCTGAATCTTGATTGGGATAGTCTTTGCCTTTGCAAAAAGTTTGGTACCCAAATTTGTTTCTTTTCTTCTTCTCCCTTTTATTTCTTTTTGTTTTTCTTACTCTTCCCTTTCTTTGAGCATTTTATCATTTTTTCCTTCTTCCTTGTAGGACTGTCAAGTATAGAACTTTTAAGAACTGGATGGTATATCTCCTTTTTTCTCCAATTTTGATCCAATCTTTGGTTGGGTTGGACCAATTCAAGTCAAACTGTCCTTATAAACCAAATGGAAGCCTTAGGTAAAAGAGAACTTAGTTGGCTTTTTGAACCATTTCTTTTTATTTTTTTTTCTTTTGTCCTTTTTTCTTTTCCTTTTTTTTACTCTTGTTCTTTTCCTTTTCTTTTTTTGGTTCTAGCTCTAAAAGAGTTATCTTGTTTGTACCAACTTGGGTGTCTAATAATTGATGAGAGGAGTGACATAAATCTTCTATAATAAGGATAAATCATTTGTTACTTTGATGTTATCTTGATAGATTGGAGATATTAGGAGAACTTCAACTACCCTTATGGTCTTTATAACATCAACTATCTTCATGGTCTTGACTATTCATTTCTTTCTTTGATCTTCTTGCCTCTTCATCTTAGTGATCATAAGACTTGTCAAAAGTATCACAACAACTCAGGGTAGGTTGTTGGGGTTTGTAAGCCAATGAAAAGAAAGCTATAATTTTATGATGGCTCAAAGGGACAACTAGGGATTGATATTTAATAGGGTTGACACTAGTTGTTGGCTAACCAAACAATGCCTAGATCATCTCTCCCTTAAATAAGCAGAGTTCAATTTCACCTCGAAAGTTTGTCAAAGCATGTTCTAAGACTGACTAGGACCTAGACAGAGGTAATTATGCAGGAGCCCTCTCTAAGTAAGCATACACAATTCAATGCTATAGAGTAATTCCCTCACCCAGTAAAGTCATTCAAGTCATGATGCATAAATATATTAATTCATGAATCATCAAGCTAGATTCCTCATTAGTTGAGCACCAAAATGAACAAAGACCAACAAAATTTTTGATAAAAGTAATTTATTCAAACAAATTTAAATTTGAAAAACAGGATTGTTCTAATTAAATATTAAAGCAAAATTTGAAAAGCAACATTCAAGCCAAGGAAAGTTTGTTGAGTTGGAGTTGAAGATACTTCATTTATTTAGACATCTCAAGGGCAAGGATTTTTTCCATCATCAAGGGTCATTGCTTCATCATCCACAGTTAGCCCAAGCTTGCTTAGTAGCACATCATCTTTAGCAGGTTCTCTATCTATATCATGACAAGATGACAAGATAAATCTCTTCATGAAGTTTGTAAGCGATGGTGCCCTTCCAAATTCAGGCAGAGGATTATTCTTAGTGTTGGGCTTATCAGGCTTAGGCAGCTTTCCATTGTTAATCAAATCTTGGATTTCATGCCTTAATCAAACACATTTATCTATCTCATGCCCTTGCATTGGATGGAATTGACAGAAGACCTTGGCATCAAAATTTGGTGGTAGAGGCTTATGTAGAGGCCGAGGTGCCAATGGTTGTAGCAAATCCATTTTCATTAGATTTTCTAACATCTTTGACAAAGGCTCCTTTAAGTCTGAAAATTTATGCTTCTTTGTTAGCTCAGTTGTTACATTTTTCTCAACACCTCCTTTTTCCCTTTGACTTTTCCCACTAAGGTGATACCCGCCCTTATTTCTCCACTTAGGTAGCACATGGTTCAATTGGTCTTGTAGAATGGGGATTGATCTCTCATTTTTTATTTGATCTCTATTAGTGAACATGTTCCCCGTTGATGCTGCCTTTCCCTTCCTTCTTATGTCAATGGGAGATGCCTCATTAGCATTATTGATGATCTCCAGAATTTGAATCAACTGGGTCCTCATAATTTCAACCAATTAATCTCGTAGCTTGGCCATCCTAGCTTTGACAACTTCATCGACTATGTCCCTAAGCTGGTTTGTGTCCATCCTTCCAATGAAGTACTTGAATTAAAATCAATGTTGTAGGTGGTATCGTTGTATGCTCTTCAATTGATGTTCTCTAGGTCTATGAGCCAGAAAGGATTAATGATATGTCATGTGATGCATGTATGTATGTATGTACAAACAATCAACAAAGATAAGTAGAATGTCCCTTCCAACCTTATAACATCCACACACGAATAGCGAGTCTCTTTTCCTAGGTATTTGGTTAACAAAATACCAACATGGGGTATCTTGATTTTGAATAATTCTCTCGGACGTTTCACCCAATAGTTATATTTAAAAATGGAAATCAGTTTATGATAATTCCCATTAATTAGGTTTTAATCCATTCAACCAACTAATAGTAGCTTTTATGCTATATTGGATTAAAACTAAATTAAGAGGTTTATTATAAATAGATTTCTCACTTGAAAAAAGTAACTAATGATTCATGCCAAAAACAAGCCCATGATTAATAACTCTTAGTATAAACTAGACTCACAATTGATTTTTGGTATTTTGTAATTGACCTAAATAATTTGCAAGCTCTTTGTAAGAAAATGTTGGATGAAAATAATTTTGTTTCTAAGCCCATTTGTAAAAAGATTTTAGAAAAAATGGATTTTGGGCTTAGTATTTGGGTCTTGAGAAAATAATTTTTTGATTTATTTTTAGAAAAAGTTTTATGACTAAAGACCATCTTGAAAAGTTTTGAAAATAGCTTTGGTCTTTTGGATTTTAAAGAAAACTTTATTTTGAGCTCACAATGTAATTAGGTCATATTAGAAAAAGAACAAACCAAATAAGCCATGATTTAAGCCAAGATAAATTAACCATAGTCAAACAACACGCATTTCGGGTAAAAACCTAAGGAAAGTAACTAGACCAACTACATGAGCTTTAGTCTTTGGGTTACAAGGCTTAGGTTCCCATAGCAAGTATATACCAAATGGTACAAGGCTATGAGTGGTTATGCCATGCTCAATTTAAAGTTCTTTAATTAACATTTAGGGTTTCAGAATTTTAGTATTATTAGAGTTTATAATTCTTGGTTACTAAATTATGATTTTAGGTTTACTGTATTGAGTTTTAAGGTTTAGATTTATTTGTCATAAGATTTTAAGGTTTTAAGAATTAGGGTTTAGGAAAACTAGGGTTTACCATATTAGTTTTGAGAGAATTAGGGTTTTTGGTATTTTGGAAAATATATTTGATTTTAGGATTTAAGAAAATAGTTAAGAGTTTAATAAAAATAATTATGATTTTTAGAAAACATGAAGAAGATTAGAGTTTGGAGATTTAATAAAACATTTGGGAATTTTGGACAAAAAGTTATGGTTTAGATGAAAATAGTTCGGGGAAACAATTTAGGGTTTTAAAGCTCTTGAAAGCAGAAGAATGGTTTTAGGATTTTTAAGATTTTTGGAAACAAAAGAGTAGTTTAGGGTTTTTGAGGTTTTGGAAATGGAGAGAAATACTTTTAGGGTCTTAAGATTTCTGGAAAAAGAAGAACAGTTTTAGGGTTTTAAAGTTTAGATCGCTGACTAAGGCTACTTACCAAGTTTAATGATTTAAGTTACTTAGAAAAACAAACAATGGAAACATTCTAAATAATCATCAAATCAAAGATTTATAATCAAACCTCAGTTCGTTGGTTCCTCCACAATTCGATTTCTAGATTAACAAAGACAAAGGCAGTGTTGCTGCCTTTGAATGGATAGTTGATTGCTTCTTGTTGCTAATGTCTCTTGTGCTAGTGTTTTTCTGTACTCCAGTAGGAACTAATATCCGATCCAATAATCCCCCAAAAAAAAAAGTCCCTTAATTCTGAGTTTTAAAGTTTTATTTATAGGAAAAACCATAAACCTAATTCTAATTGTTTAAGGAAATTAAAACCAATTAGGAAAAGAAACCAAAACCAAATAGAATTTGGTTTCGAAAAAAAACTGCGTTGGAAAATTTCACTGGTGAAAAACTTGCTACGGGCTGGAAACTGCGAGGATTTGTGAGGGGCTCTGGGCGGCCAGCCAATTTGCCATAGGAATTTCCTGCGATGAAATGGCCTCCACAGGAAATTCCTGCGGGCGAATTGTCCTTGGCCAATTCCACTTTCCATCGCCGATTTTTATTTTTTTATTTTTTATTTTCATTATATTTTTTAAAAATTATAAATATTAAATATTAAAATAAATATTATTTAATTAAAATACCAGAAAAATTATTTTGGACTATAAAAAATATTGGACCAGACTGGGTCAAAAATTAAGGGTCTACAAAAGGTGATTAGGAATTGTCTGAAAGCAACCAACGACCGACAGAAATCATATTCATATTTCAAAAGAAGAGACATAGAGTTCAGTGTAGGAGATAAAGTATTTCTGAAAGTGTCTCATTGGAAGAAAATTTTGAGATTTGGCCGCAAAGGGAAGTTGAGTCCTCATTTCTTAGGACCTTATGAGGTACTGGAGAGAGTTAGACCAGTAGCCTATTGTAGACCATTATTTTTTGACCCAATCCGGTCCAATATGTTTTATTTAGTCCAAAATGATTTTTGTTGTCTAATTGGTCCAAAATAATTTTTGTTAAATAATTTTTGCTTTAGTATCTAATTTTTATTAATAAAAAATGAAAATAAACAAATAAAAATTAAAAATTAAAAAAAAATAAAATCGGAGTCTGAAAAAAAAATCAGCAGCGAAAAGCAGTCGTGCGGACACGTGGGCATTTTGCCCGCAGGAATTTCCTGCGGACGGCACGCCCGTAGGCCCAACACTTCACCCGCAGGCCTGCGGGCGAGTTATTTTGCCCGCAGGAATTTCCTGCGGGCGAAATAACTTCCAGCAGGATTTTCCTGCGGGCTGGCACGCCCACTGGCCCCAGCCACGGGCCCGGCTGCCACAGTTTTTGCCAGCACAAAATTTTTCGACGCAAATTTTTTGAAACCTAATCCAATTAGGTTTTAATTTCTTTTTTTTATTATTATTACTTGCCGTGTGTAATTAGGAATAAACAACCTAAAACCATTATAAATAAGGACCAATAGAACCAAATTGGGGGGAGGAAGAAAAAGAGGCAGTAGCTTTATTTTTTGAAACCAAATCAGTGAAGGAAAAGGGAAACTCAATTCAAGTGATTTTTAAAAGCAGCAGCAGCTTGAATTAAGTAATTCAAAGGCAACAAAGGCTTGTCTTTGGAGCTAGTTCATCCAAGAAGAATTGTTTTTGGAGCAACTTACAAAAAAAGGTATGAAATTCTAAATTCTAATTTTTTTTTTACACAGTAGCTAAACTAGGGTTTTTTGTGTTTTTCAAAAGTTAAAATCTTAGAACTTTAATTTAGTTTTCCAAAGTTAAAACACTAAAACGTGACCTTATTTTCTAAAAAGACTTAAAATTGTTATTTTTTTCTTCTTAAAGACCTTAAAACACTAATTTAACATATTTTTCAACAAAACCAAAATCAAATTCTGTTTCTTTTAAGATTTTAAAGTAGGTTCTATTTCATTCAAAAAATCTTAAGAAACATCTTTTCTACTTATAAAAACTTTAATCCATTTGTTTAAATTCATAAAACTTCATAAAATATCAAATTGATTTCTAAAACCCTAAAAATTCTTCATTACCCGAGACCCAAATTTCAAAACCCTAAAATCCAAATTTCAACTTTTAAACCTAAAATATTAAACCCTAATCCTTTTAAAACCTCAAACCCTAATTTTTATGAACCCTAATCCTTTTAAAACATTAAAAAAACATAAAAACATAAAAACTCAAAAATTACACAGTAGCTTAAAACTCAATAACAAAAAATCACAAATTAAAGTATTTTAAGGTATTTAAAACCCTAGTTTCATGATTTCATCATTCAAATCTCAATTCCATAAAAAGTCACAGTAGCTAATTGAACTTTTATTTGCTTTATTCAATTCCATATTTATTTATACTTTGATTTATTTCTTATGCTTTAATCTATTTAATTTCAATACTTGATTTATTTAATTTCTCATGGATGGATGTTTATTTTATTTAAATACTTTTGATGAATGATTTATTTATTATGGATGATTATTTACTGTAACACCCCCACACCCAATACATACACACTACATACACCACAATGTAGTATGCATGTATCGAATATAGGGATGCTACGGATTTTTCTTACATTCAAGAAACACCTTTTAAATGATATCATAATCTTTTTCAGTATACAATATAAATAATAAGTAATTAGCTTGTAAGATAGAACAAAGTAGATATAGATATGTTTATTTAGTACGCAGGGGAATTTATAAATTAGTTACATATATGAAAGCATTTAAATCCATTTTTACAAATATACATATATTCACATTATAAACAATATTTACAAAATATAAAGAAGTTATACATGATTGGCAGCTTTCTCTGATCTTTAAGTCTCAAATAAACTCTTCACTGTCTACTCTCACTCGGTCTCGAAGAACTCTCGGGTTCAACTCTGTTACCTGCGCGATTAACACTATCGCGCTAAGCCAACGGCTTAGTAAGACAAAACATGCTAATATTATGTTCTAGTGCAATGCAATGTCACACATGTTATCAATAAAGGCAACAACATAGGTAAAAAGCTAACATCACACCTTTGCACATCACAAATCATAATCATATAAGCATACCACATTTCAACATCTTCCCATCTCCTTCATTAATCAATCAAGTTATCATTCATGACTCACATTAAACAAAGACAAGCATGGGCCCAAAACATACTAATATGCCATTCAATTTTCAGAGTTAATGCTTTGGTTTTATCACATTTATCATTATCACATATACCCAACTAGGCTTCAAGGATTAGGTTCAACCAAGCTTCAAGGGGAACAAAGCATGCTAAGTCTCAACCCAACTTGGCTTCAAGAACCAAACCCAACCTAGCTTCAAGGGTTGTAACATCTCAATTAGGCTTCAAGGACTAGACCCAACCAAGCTTCAAGGGGAGTAAAACATGTTAAACTTCAACCCAACTTGGCTTCAAGGATCAAGCCCAACCTAACTTCAAGAGATTGTTACTATTATTAGGCATGCCACCAACAACAAACTCTGAAAATGGAATAACACATTAGCCACACAACTCATTTATTTATTTGTTATCAATTTCATTCTCACATGAATCAACATAGCCAATCACAATGGCTCTACATTCCATTTTATCTCAATTCACATCATAGCATTTCAATCTTTCATATACACAATCATTTGCATCATCATGTCATTCACATTACTCATATATATATATATATATATATATCATCACTGATATAAACATAACAACACACATTGCTCATATAAATTAACAATGTACTAATGCCACATTTGTACTTACATACAATCATATAGGTTTTGTACTTACCTCAAAAACAAATCACACCACTCTTAACACTTCCTTGTTCAAGATCCTTCTACCTCTTAGATCAATGATCAATCACTATCTTCAAGACCTAAATCAAAAGTAATAGCATATACTTGCTTAGGGATACACAAGAGATAATCCAATTAGGAATTAATTAGGGCAAACCCTAACCCTGACACGCTCACCCACACGGGGGTGTTCATGACCGTGCCCTAACTCCACAACACAGAAGTATTTACACGCTCAACAACATGGGCGTGTTCCTGGGCGTGTAAATTCTCAAATCTTACAGTAGCTATGACACGCTTAATGACACGGACGTGCTACTGGTCGTGTCAAACCTACTGCCTCCAACACAATTGACACGCCTAAAGACCCTGGACGTGCTCATGGGCGTGTCCGGCCACAAATCAAGATTTCGGCCAAAACAACCAAACACTCAACAAAACACTTTTATCCATCAACATTCACTTCACACCATCTTAATAAAACATACTCAAAACTCATCTAAAACTTGCAACACACCAAAACAAGCCAAAACACACATCAAACACAAAATACAAAATCATCTCAAAACCCTCACCACATATACAACATCATCTCTTCCGACCACTTACTCTTTTCTTCAATCCATACTCAAAATCTATCATCAAATCACTCAAACACTTCTCACATCTCAAAATCAACCAACACACTCTTAAAAATCTATCAAACTCAAATATCATTTCAAATAAGCACAAAGATCACAAGAGAACTTACCAAAGTTATAAGACTTCTTGTATCATCCACTAGATCACTTCAATCTTCCTTCAATTTGAGTTAAACACCTCAAGATCTTCACTTTGTCTCTTGTTTTCCTTTGTCTATGAAGGAGCCGGCCACACAAAGAAGAAAGAAGAAATGAACCACAAAAACAAAGTCAACTCTTCTTTTAATCTCCACCAAGTGTTCCAATTCAAGCAATTACCAAAACACCCTTTAACCACATGTTTTGATTTCCTTACAATCACTTGTCCTTTTAGGTCATTTCACAAATCTCAACTAAAAATATCTTCTTCCCTTGACCACATATTTGACCAACTTATATGTTATATATATATATATATATCACCATATAAACAACATATACATTCCTCTCTACACATAACCTTCCATTCAAACAACACATATACACTCTCTTTCAATTTCTTTTTCTCATCAACATATCATATACACTTAATTCAAACAAACCACAATTATATCCAAACTTCTAAGGCATAAATTGGGATATTACATTTACTTTTATCAATCAATTTAGACTTCCAAAAGTTGTAAGAGGTATGTTTTCACTTGGTGGGTACCACATTAGTTAAACATCATGTAATTTAATTTTCTTTTCTATTTTAGAACCTTTGTAAAGGGCATGTTTCTACCTTTTGGTGGGTGTCCTATCTAGGCATGTGATGTAAGGACATGTTTCCATCCTTGGATGGGTGTCCATTTATTTGTTTTGTTTTGTTTGGACATTGCTTTGATTTTAATATAATGATGCTTTCTTTTTATTGTGTGTAGTATGGATAATATTGTTATATTTAAGAATTTTATAATATTAAGACCTGTAAAGGAGGCCGGTTCCAATGAATCGGCCGTTGTGGGGGTGCTGGGCCATTCTAACCTTTCCCACACGTACCCAACTTTCCGAACCCATTAAGGGGTTGGGGATTCCTTATGAATCGAGTCATCCACCCCTTCCTTTTTCCCGGCCCGTCCGGGTGGCAACTCCATTTTCTCCGAACTTAGGTCCGTGTTCTCTAATGCCCCGAGCCTAAACAGTGCCGAAGTCGCAAGAACCATTCCACCGGGAGTGGGGGCGAAAATCCCCGCTCACAGTGGCGACTCCACTGGGGATAAGAGAAGTTGATTTCGTTGGTCTCTATATTATTCTATTCTTTCTTATAATGATATTATCCATTGCATCATATTAGATTGCATTGTGTGCGTGAGTTAGGACGCCCGTGTTACCTGTGTTGTGTTATGTAAGGGATACCATACTTTCACTCAAGGTATGGAGATCGAGCATGGCATAACCACTCATAGCCTCATACCATTTGGTATATACTTGCTATGGGAACCTAAGCCTTTTAACCCAAAGACTAAAGCTCATGTAATTGGCCTAGTTACTTTCCTTAGTTTTTACCCCAAATGCATGTTGTTTGACTATGGTTAATTTATTTTGGCTTAAATCATGGCTTATTTGGTTTTTTCTTTTTCTAATATGACCCAAGTACATTTGCAAGCTCAAAATAAATTTTTCTTTAAAATCCAAAAGACCAAAACTATTTTCAAAATTTTTGAAGATGGTCTTTGGACATAAGACTTTTCTAAAAAATAAATAAATTCTTTGGCCCATGGCCCAAATACTAAGCCCTAAATCTTTTTTAAAATCTTTTTACAATGGGCTTAGAAACAAAACTATTTTCACCCAACCTTTTCTTACAAAGAGCTTAGGTCAATTATCAAATACTAAAAACCAACTGTGGGCCTAGTTTACACTAAGAATAAATTAACCATGGGCTTGTTTTTGGCATGAACCATTAGTTACTCTTTCCAAGTGAGAAATCTATTTATAATAAACCTCTTAATTTTGTTTTAATCCAACATAGCATAAATGCTACTTTAATTGGTTGAATGGATTAAAACCTAACTAATAGGAATTATCATGGATTTCCATTTTCGAAAATATAACTATTGGTTGAAACATCCGAGGGAATTATTCGAAAGCAAGGTACCCCATGTTGGTATTTTGGTTAATCATATACCTAGGAAAAGAGACTCGCCATTCATGTGTTGATGTTATAAGGTTGGAAGGAACGTCCTAATTTGTCCTTGTTTGTCTATTGTTTGTGCATACATGCATACATGCATACATTTGCATCTCATATTATTAATCCTCTCTGGCTCACAGCCCTGGATCATGATAGTTCAAAAGCTTACAATCCGACCTACGCCGGAGATGAGATATCTAACAACGACTCAATCACTTGCTCACCAAGAACAATGGAGCCCGAACAAATTCAAAAAATGGTGGATGAAGCCCTCAATGCCAATATGGAAGAAATTAAAGAGGCCCTAGCTGAGACCATGAAGAACCAATTGACTGCAATCTTAGAAAACCATGTCGAGGCATCTGCTAGCACTAAGAAGCCAAAGGACAAAGTGAAGATGAAAGTTAATGAAGTGGCTTGTGATGATGAGAAGATGATCATTGATGATGATGATTGGGCTCAATACTGCCAAGATCATCAAGATAAAAAGGAGCCAAAGGTTGTTGAGAAGGCAACTATTGAAAAGACTGAGACATCTGATATTAAAAAGATGATTGCTGATTTAGAAAAGAAATTTGAGAAAAAGCTGAAAACTGAAGAAATGTCCGAAGTTGACAAATTATTTGAACTAGATGAAGAGGTCCCATACAAGTTCAAGATGCCATCTTTTGCAAAGTATAATGGTGTAACACCCCTATATCCCGTATACGTACATAGCATGCTAATACGATCGTAATATACATATACTGAATATAGAAATGCCATAATAAAGAAAATAATGACTCATCCCTTTTCAAAACATGAACAAGTTTGAATCATTTAAAAGAAATTATAAAAGACCAAAAGATAAAATGTTTAATTAAAAGCAGCGGAAAGTATAACAAATATTTACAAATGTTTATACATCAAAACTCAAATTTTACAAAACATAAAATATATATACATGTAATATCCCAAAATATACCCTAGAAGTTTGGTGTAATAATTGTTGTAATTGAAGTAAGTGTATTTGTGTTTAATTGGAAAAGAGAAAATAAATGAAGAGAGAGTTTATATGTTGTATATATGTAAATATATACAACATATACATAAGTCATTGGGAAAGTCAAAGGAAGAGATTAATTATTGATTAATTGTGTTTAAGGGATAGTTTATATTAAGTGGGATTAGAGTTAGTGGAGTGGAAGAAGATATTTGTATTATTTTATATAAATACTTGGATGAGAGGATTTTAAGGAAAAGTGGGTTTGACTTGGCTTATTTGGTTTTCTTTCTTTCTTTCTTTTTCTGAGTGGTCCTCAACCATTTCTCTCTTTCTCTTTGTTTTTTTGTGTTGTCCGGCCATCAAGAAGCAAGAGAGCAAGAGGGAGATTTGCTTTTCCAAGTTCAAGATTGAAGAGAGTTTTCAAGAGATCAAGTTGGAGGTTTGAGAGTTCTTCATCATTGGTAAGTCTTTTCCACTTGATTCTTTGATTTATTTGGGTTTGTCAGTTGGAGTTGTGATGGATATGAGTTTGGTTAGATTGTGTGGTGTTTAAGAGTATTTGGTTTAAGTGATTTTGGATTTTGGGGTTGGATTGAAGAAAAGAATAAGTTGGTTGGTATAGATTGAGTTGTGGTTATGTTTAGAGTTTTGATGATGTTTGTGATTTGTGTTTGATGTGTGTTTTGGCTTTTTTTGGTGTTGTTGCAAGTTTGAGATGATGTTTGGGTATGTTTTGTTAAGTTTGGTGGAAGTGGATGTTGGTGGATGGAAGTGATTTGTTAGTTGTGGTGTTGTTTTGGCCGGAATCTGGGTTTTTGGCCTGACACGCCCATGAGCACGTCCAGGGTTCTTAGGCGTGTCAATTGTTCTGTGTGGCAGTAGGTTTGACACGGCCAGTAACACGCCCGTGTTATTGAGCGTGTCATAGCTACTGTGAGAATGGAGAATTTACACGGCCAGGAGCACGTTCAGGTTCTTGGACGTGTTGATGTATTTATGTGAGGCAGTATGTATTACACGCCCAGTGACACGCCCGTGGTCATGAGCGTGTAATAGCTTCTGTGTTGTGGAGTTAGGGCACGGTCAGGGACACGCCCGTGTGGGTGAGCGTGTCAAGTTTAGAGATTGCCCTAGTTAACTCTTAACTTGATTACTTCTTGTGTATCCTTAAGTAAGTGTGTGTTATATTTGTTGGATTAGGTCTTGAAGAAGGTGATTTGTCATTGATTTAAGAAGCATAAGAACCTTGGGAAAGGGAGTGTTTTGAGTTGTGTAAATTTCTTTTGAGGTAAGTACACATCTTGCATTATTGCATTGTTGATTCTTGTGAAGAATGTACTTTGCTATGTTTATATCAATGATGATATATATATGTATTATATGAATGATATGATGATACAAATGATTGTACATTTGAAAAGAGGAATTGCTAAGATGGGTATTAAGATATGCTATGATATGAAGCCATCGTGTTTGGCTATGATGATTCAATTGAAAGATATAAGGCAGGTTTGCCTAATTGATGATGAGAATTGATAATGAAATAATAAATGAATTGTGTGGCTAATGTGTTATTCAATTTTCAGAGTTTGTTGTTGGTGGCATGCCTAATGATAGTAACACTCTCTTGAAGTTAGGTTGGGCTTGATCCTTGAAGCCAAGTTGGGTAGAAGTTTAACATGTTTTACTCCCCTTGAAGCTTGGTTGGGTCTAGTCCTTGAAGCCTAATTGAGATGTTACAACCCTTGAAGCTAGGTTGGGTTGGTTCTTGAAGCCAAGTTGGGTTGAGACTTAGCATGCTTTGTTCCCCTTGAAGCTTGGTTGAACCTAATCCTTGATGCCTAGTTGGGTTTATAATAATGATAAATGTGATGATTAAACCAAGACATTTACTCTGAAAATTGAATGATATATTAGTGTGTTTTGGGCCCATGCTTGTCTTTGTTTAATGTGATTTATGAATGGTAAAATGATTGATTAGTGAGTTATAGGGAAGGATGTTGAAATGTGATATGTTTATATATGTGTAGTTTATGAAATATAAAGGTATGTTGTTAGCCTTCCATCTATGATGTTGATTTATTAATAAAATGTGTGACATTACATTACACTAAAGCATAATGCTAGCATACTTTGTACTACTAAGCCGATGGCTTAGCGCGATAGTGTTTGATCGCGCAGGTGACAGAGTTGAACCTGAGAGTTCTTCGAGACCGAGTGAGAGTAGACCTTGAAGAGTTCATTTTGGGACTTAAAGATCAGAGAAAAGCTGCCAATCATGTATATATATATATATTATGTTTTGTAAACGTTGACTTATAACTTATTTGTAATAACTTCCGCTGTGAATTTGATAAACATTTTTATATATGGTGTCTTTTGGATTTCTTATAAATGTTGGAAATTGGTTTCAATTATTTTTAAAGTTTATTGTTGTGTCTTTTTAAACTGTGGCATTTTCTATATTCAGTATACGTATGTTACGATCGTTTAAGCATGCTTGGTACGTATACGAGATATAGGGGTGTTACAATACATGTTTGGCAGTGTCTTCGATCTTTAAGCTCCACTCTCAAAGTCTCAAAATCTATACTCTACTCGGTCTAGTGGAACTCTCCGGTTCTTCTCTGTCACCTGCGTGATGAATCACAATCGCGCTAAGCCAACGGCTTAGTGGTACAAACTACAATATTAATATGCTTCTATGCAATGCCAATGTCACACATTTCAACAATTCATATAATATTCACAAATGATATTTTCATATGATTCATAAGACTACATTTCATCATTTTATAATTTACATTGACACAAAGACACGTATGGGCCCACAAGACACTAATTTGTTATTCAAAATTCAGAGTTACTGCTTTGGTCTATAATCATAATCATCAAGCCCGTAGGCAATATATATAACTCTATCCATGGATAGTGTAACAGACCCAGTCTCTTGAACCTCAACCCGCTAAACTCGAGGAGATCCTCAACCCGGCTAGACTGTTACTAGTAACAGACCCAGTCTCTTGGACCTCAACCCGGATAAACCCAAGGAAATCCTCAACCCGGCTAGACCGTTACTTTTAATTCACATTTCACATTTATCATTTCATATTTTTCCACTGGAATCGGCTTACGTCCCGGTCTTTTCACCTATCCAGTAATTCATTGGCATGCCACCAAACTCAGAACTCTGAAGGTTGAATAACACATTTGACACAAAATCTTTTCATTTATATCATTATACACTTCCTTCTCAAATCATTTCTCATTTCATTCTCATAATCAAATAGGCAATCATGCCTCCATCACATTAATTCACATCTCAACATCTCTCAAATCATCATTTAAGTACTCATAATCAATTACATTGAACATCCATTAAGAATGGTCATCCTATATATATATGTTTAGCAATTTGCATTACTCATAGATTTATAACCTTCAACATACATTCCATATAATTCACATGATACACAATATAGCATTATTCATATGCATCATCAATGTTCACATTATATCAAACATAGCAATATAGTTCTTAACATCATATGAATGAATGCAATAATGTAGTTTGTACTTACTTTAACCACCACTTATACAAATCTATACACTTCCTTTCCAACACTTCTTCACCACTTAAGTTAGGGCAAATCAACCTCTTCACAACCTAATCCAAAAAGGAATAATACATATGAGATAAAATAGATAAGACTAACTAGGGCAAACCCTAGACATGACACGCTCACCAACACGGGCGTGTCCCTGACCGTGCCCTAAACCCACAACATAGAAGCTTTGACACGCTCAGAACCACGGGCGTGTCACTGAACGTGTAATATATTATGTCTCACAGAAATATTGACACGTCCAACAACATGGGCGTGTTCATGGCCGTGTCAATTCCTCACCAACACAGTAGCTATGACACGCTCAGTGACATGGGCGTGTCATTGCTCGTGTCACCCATCCAAAACACAGAACCTTCAACACGCCCAAAATCCTGGTCGTGCTCATGGGCGTGTCAGGCCAAAAACACAGATTCCGGCCACAACACACTTCATTCAACAATTCACCTTCTTTTACCAAAAATCCACTTCAAACAAACTTAACTCAACATACCTAAGAACCATAACAAACTTGCCAAAAACACCAAAACAACTCAAAACATATATCAATCACAAATTAAAATCATCACCACAAACCCTTAAACACAATCACACACTTTCTCTTCCAACCAATTTACTCTTTTCTTCAATCCAAACTCAAAGATCCAACAATCAAATGAATCAAATACTCATAAACACAACATGCTCAATACACACTCCTATCCTCAACAATAAACCCTCAAACTCAAACATAATTCCAAAATAAACAAGAGAAATCAAGAGAGAACTTACCAAAGTTAATAATACTTCTCAAATTTCAACTTCTTCACTTGAATCTTCCTTCAATTTGAGTTTGGATCACAAAACTCACTCTCTCTCTCTCTTGGTTTAGATGGCCGGCCAACAAAAGGAAAAGGGAAGAAAATGGAAAGAAAATCAAGAAACCAAAGTCAAATACTCCTCTCTTTAAACCTCCTCCAAGCAAATATAATATTAAATAATCCAAATTAATCTCTTCCATTCATTTTAATTTCTCATTTTTCCACTAATTAACTTAATTAATTAAAAATAGCTAAATATCTTCTTCCTTTGACCATCACTTTGACTTGTATATATGTTATATATATTTCCATATACACAACATATACACTTCCCTTTAAAGCTCTCTCTTCTGTTTAAAATTTAACATATACACATTCAATACAATTACAACAATAATATCAAAACTTCTAGGGCATACTTTGGGATATTACAATTTGCACTGGAAATCCTCATCTCCATGTGAAGTAGTATATCACTGCCATGCAATTTGCCCGAGCTACTAAGGCTCAAACCCTAAGGTACTTCATGCTCTCTTTGGATCCTGTTGTCCAAAATTGGTTCAATACCTTAGATGATGGAACACAAAAGAGTTGGGATCTACTTTACAAAGCCTTCATCCAACAATATGGATACAATGTTGAAATGGAAGTTACCTTAATGGAAGTTGAGTCCATTAGGCAATGACCAAATGAAAATTTTGTAGATTATGTCAAGAGATGGAGAAACAAGGCCGCTTTACTCAAGAAGAGGCCCGATGAATCCAATCAAATAAGGATGATTGTGAGAGGGGTGTTGCCTAATCTTCGTGAGAGGATGTCTCATACACTCATACGTGATTTCAAAGATCTTCTCCAAGCTAGTCTACAAATTGAAGAATGGGAAAGGGAGAAGAATCGCTTTTCAATAAAAAGGAATGAGAAAGGGAACTACCAGTCGGGCAATCAAAGCACACAAAAAGAAGTTGATGTTAATGCCGCTAGTGAAAGAGGAATGAGGCAGTTTTCAAATCTGGAAAAGCCACTGTCTTGGGTTCTCAATAAGCTACAAAAGAAGGGATTGTTACAACCCTTGACTCCTCGTCCTTTGCCTAATCCTCTTCCACCTAACTTTGATACTAATGCATTTTGCCAATTCCATCAAAGGCCTGGACACGAAACGGACAATTGCATGAAGTTGAGGCATGAGATCCAGAATTTAATTGATAATGGCAAGTTGCCCGAGCCGGACAAGCCCAACACCAAAGATAATCCATTTTCGAGGTTCAACAGAGTGCCGCCACCAGCAACCTTCATGGTGGGAAAAGGATTGGAAGAAGACTTTGTTTTATCATCCTTTCAAGATGGAAATATTGAAGA
The DNA here is from genome assembly GCA_947685225.1 of Garcia nutans. Lineage (NCBI taxonomy): Eukaryota > Viridiplantae > Streptophyta > Magnoliopsida > Malpighiales > Euphorbiaceae > Garcia > Garcia nutans. The sequence continues at coordinate 22,063,575 of CANTUV010000017.1, forward strand.
TGTGAAAGGAAAAGAAGCCTAACTCAATGAACTTTCCTTAGCTTGAATGTTGCTTTTCAATCTTACTTTCTTTAATATTTTAGAACTATTGTGTTTTTCAAATTTAAATTACTTTCATCATAAATTTTTGTTGGTCTTTGTTCATTTTGGTGCTCAACCAATGAGGAATCTATCTTGATAATTCATAAATTTATCTATGCATCATAACTTGAATGACTTTACTAGATAAGGGTATTGCTCTATAGCATTGAGTTGTGTATGCTTACTTAGAGAGGGCTCCAGCATAATTATCTTTGTCTAGGTCTTAGTCAGTCTTAGAACATGCTTTGACAAACTTTCGAGGCGAAATTGAACTCTGCTTATTTAAGGGAGAGATGATCTAGGCATTGTTTGATTAGCCAACAACTAGTATCCACCCAATTAAATATTAATCCCTAGTTGTCCCTTTGAGCCTTCATAAAATTTTAGCTTTCTTTTCATTGGCATATAACCTCAACAACCTACCTTGAGCTGTTGTGATACTTTTGACAAGTCTTATGATCACAAAGGTGAAAAGGCAAGAAGATCAAAGAAAGAAATGAATAGTTAAGACTATGAAGATAGTTGAAGTTCTCAAGACTAAAAGGGCAGTTGATGTTTTCAAGACCATAAGGATAGTTGATGTTCTCAAAACCTTAAGGGTAGTTGAAGTTCCCTTAATGTCTCCAATATATCAAGACAACATCAACATTAGAGTAACAAATGATTTATCCCTATTAAATAAGATTTATGTTACTCCACTAATCCATTATTGGAAGCCCAAGTTGGTACAAACAAGACAACTATGTTTAAGCTAGAACCAAAAAAGGAAAAAATGAAAAAAGAGAATAGAAAAAGGAAAGAAAAAAAAAGAATAGAAAAAGAATTAAGAAAAAAAAAGATAAAACCTAAAAAGGCGGTTCATAAAGCCAACTGAGTTATCTTTTACCTAAAGTAGCAAAAGGCTTCCATTTGGTTCATAAAGACATTTTTACTTGAATTGGCCCAACGCAACCAAAGATTCAATTAAAATTGGAGAAAAGGAGGGAGACCATCCAGTTCTTGAAAGTTTTGTACTTGATAGTCCAACAAGAAAGAAGGACAAAATGATAAAATGCTCAAATAAAGGGAAGATTAAGGAAAACAAAGAGAAAGAAAAGGGAAGAGTAAGATAAATAAAGAAAAGGGAGAAGAAGAAAAGAAATTAATTTGGGAACCAAACTTTTGCAAGGGCAAAAACTGTCCTAGTCAATATCCAGATTAATGCCAAGAAGATATAGAAGGAATTTGGAGTCTAGCAAGATTTCCTCCAAGCCGCTTAAAATTCAAACAAGAAATTTATAGTGCGAAGGCTTGTCCATTGTATCACATCAGCCCCAACTTACAAATGGCCTTCACTTTAACCCATGTCCCTTATAGACCCCGTTTCAAGCCTATCAAAGACCTGTTGATCTCTCTTGGTAGGTAGAGTCTATTAGTGGAGATAGTTTGGATAAGCATGCATATGAGATAGACAATATTTAAACTCAAATGAGACCTTTGGCCAAGCAATGTGTATGTGCCTATCTGAAGTGCAACTATTCTTACTTAAATAGAATTGATTCCCGAGTTTAGTATGGTAACTAGGGTTGTCATGTTATAGATATGTTAATTTGGAAAAATCAAGTCCTGAGGTACATTGACATTAATTTGGCAAAGCCAACATTTGATCAAAATTCACAAAAAAAAAAATGTTTTGTCATACAAAGCCTTCAAGTTAAGGGAAGTATGTTGAACCTCCAAAGGACATATTGGGCAAAGAAAATGATTATTGGCAAGCTGTCAATTGACATGCTGAAACATAATTCAAAATGGATGCATCCCTCACTCTACCATTAGGGGTCTCTACCATTATTCATGTTTTCAACATCTTGAAGATGAAAACCACAAATGCAAAAGCTTTCGAGCATTCCATGCAAGATTTGAACAAATGTCAAAAGGAGTCAATGAGAACACTTCTGCTGATCACCTCAGTCTGTGAGTCAATAAAACCGTTGTAAGTATCATTCATGCATATCATGCATACACGAGCATGTCACATCGCACTTTCTTGTCTTGTGTTGTCTATTCCTTGTCAAAATGAACAGCAAGCAATCAAAAGAAGATATAAAATCAGAGGGGCATAGAAAGCCCATTGCTTGAGAAAGCTGCAGTAATCTTGCAAAGAGAAGAAATGCATGCTTATGCGAAGAACAAGACGGCAAAAACATCAATCAAAGCTTACATGGATAAAATCTTTGGTTAGAGCCTACACAGGGGGCAAAGTTTCTCCTTTTCAATTTTTTGAGTTTATATACCAAATATTTTTAAACTCACTTATAAATATTTTGCCACACAGGGGGCAAGGAGAGGATATAAGGTCCAATTAAAAATAGCTAAATCTTTGCAAAAATGGAACAATATAACTCTCAAAATAATGAAGGTGCAAAAGACAAAAGACCAATCCAGCTAAAAGAGCTGAAGCCAGGGTGAAGACCCATTCTCAAAGGATGAAGATCCATTTTCAAGGGTGAAGCTTCACCCGATCTCAAAGGATGAAGATCCATTTTAAAGGGTGAAGACCCGATCTCAAAGGATGAAGATCCATTTTCAAGGGTGAAGGCCCGATCTCAAAGGATGAAGATCCATTTTCAAGGGTGAAGACCTGATCTCAAAGGATGAAGATCCATTTTCAAGGGTGAAGGCCCGATCTCAAAGGATGAAGATCCATTTTTAAGGGTGAAGGCCCGATCTCAAAGGATGAAGATCCATTTTCAAGGGTGAAGACCCGATCTCAAAGGATGAAGATCCATTTTCAAGTGTGAAGACCCAATCTCAAAGGATGAAGATCCATTTTTAAGGGTGAAGACCCGATCTCAAAGGGTGAAGATCCATTTTGATGGTGAAGAATCACAATGCATAAAACAATGGGAGCAGTCAGACTTCTCAAATGATAAAAGGTCAGTCAAACTCATTCTCGGGTCCAAGTACCCAATTTCGGGTCCAAGTACCCAAATCAAATCTAATCTCTGGTCCAAGTACCCAAATCAAATCAATCTCGGGTCCAAGTACCCAAATTCCATCCAATCTTGGGTCCAAGTACCCAAAACGAATTCAACCCAATCCGGGTCCAAGTACCCAAAATCAATTCAATCTCGGGTCTAAGTACCCAATCTCGGGTCCAAGTACCCAATCTCGGGTACAATGACCCAAATTAAATCAATCTCGGGTCCAAGTACCCAATCCCAGGATCGAGTACCCAAATTCAATCAATCTCGGGTCCAAGTACCCGATCTTGGGTCCAAGTACCTAATCCCGGGTCCAAGTACCCAAAATCAATTCAAGCTCGGGTCCAAGTACCCAAATTTGATCAATCTCGGGTCCAAGTACCCAAAACAAATTTAAATCACCATCTCAAAAATTAAGTCTTATTGCTTTTCACTCTCTTTCACTTAAGTTTCAGATCATTCAAGCAGGGGGCGAACTGTAGACCCTTATTTTTTGACCCAATCCGGTCCAATATGTTTTATTTAGTCCAAAATGATTTTTGTTGTCCAATTGGTCCAAAATAATTTTTGTTAAATAATTTTTACTTTAGTATCTAATTTTTATTAATAAAAAATAAAAATAAACAAATAAAAATAAAATAGGAGTCGAAAAAAAAATCAGCAGCGAAAAGTAGTCGTGCGGGCCCATGGGCGTTTTGCCCGCAGGAATTTCCTACGGGCGGCACGCCCGTAGGCCCAACACTTCACCCGCAGGAAATTCCTGTGGGCGAAATAACTTCCCGCGGGATTTTCCTACTGGCTTGCACGCCCACTGGCCCTAGCCACGGGCTTGGTTGCCGCAGTTTTTGCCAGCGCAAAATTTTTCGACGCAAATTTTTCGAAAACTAATTCAATTAGGTTTTAATTTTTTTATTATTATTACTTGCCGTGTGTAATTAGGAATAAACAACCTAAAACCATTATAAATAAGGACCAATAGAACCAAATTGGGGGGAGGAAGAAAAAGAGGCAGTAGCTTGATTTTTTGAAACCAAATCAGTGAAGGAAAAGGGAAACTCAATTCAAGTGATTTTTAAAAGTAGCAGCAGCACGAATTAGGCAATTCAAAGGCAACAAAGGCTTGTCTTTGGAGCTAGTTCATCCAAGAAGAATTATTTTTGGAGCAACTTACAAAAGAAGGTATGAAATTCTAAATTCTAATTTTTTTTGCACAGTAGCTAAACTAGGGTTTTTTGTGTTTTTCAAAAGTTAAAATCGTACAACTTTAATTTAGTTTTCCAAAGTTAAAACACTAAAATGTGACCTTATTTTCTAAAAAGACTTAAAATTGTTATTTTTTTTCTTCTTAAAGACCTTAAAACACTAATTGAACATATTTTTCAACAAAACCAAAATCAAATTCTGTTTCTTTTAAGATTTTAAAGTAGGTTCTATTTCATTCAAAAAATCTTAAAAACATCTTTTCTACTTATAAAAACTTTAATCCATTTGTTTAAATTCATAAAACTTCATAAAATATCAAATTGATTTCTAAAACCCTAAAAATTCTTCATTACCCGAGACCCAAATTTCAAAACCCTAAAATCCAAAATTCAACTTTTAAACCTAAAATAATGAACCCTAATCCTTTTAAAACCTTAAACCCTAATTTTTATGAACCCTAATCCTTTTAAAACATTAAAAAAACATAAAAACTCAAAAATTACACAGTAGCTTAAAACTCAATAACAAAAAATCACAAATTAAAGTATTTTAAGGTATTTAAAACCCTAGTTTCATGATTTCATCATTCAAATCTCAATTTGGTTAATCAAAGAGTCTTACCAACCTTTTAAAACATAAAACCCTAATCTATTTTAATTCCATAAAAGTCAAAGTAGCTATAATTGAACTTTTATTTGCTTTATTCAATTCCATATTTATTTATACTTTGATTTATCTCTTATGCTTTAATCTATTTAATTTCAATACTTGATTTATTTAATTTCTCATGGATGGATGTTTATTTTATTTAAATACTTTTGATGAATGATTTATTTATTATGGATGATTATTTACTTTTATCAATCAATTTAGACTTCTAAAAGTTGTAAGAGGTATGTTTCCACTTGGTGGGTACCTCATTAGTTAAACATCATGTAATTTAATTTTCTTTTCTATTTTAGGACCTTTGTAAAGGGCATGTTTCTACCTTTTGGTGGGTGTCCTATCTAGGCATGTGATGTAAGGACATGTTTCCATCCTTGGATGGGTGTCCATTTATTTGTTTTGTTTTGTTTGGACATTGCTTTGATTTTAATATAATGATGCTTTCTTTTTATTGTGTGTAGTATAGATAATATTGTTATATTTAAGAATTTTATAATATTAAGACCTGTAAAGGAGGCTGGTTCCAATGAACCGGGCGTTGTGGGGGTGCTGGGCCATTTCTCACCTTCCCCACACGTACCTAACTTTCCGAACCCATAAGGGGTTGGGGATTCCTTAGTAATCGAGTCATCCACCCCTTCCTTTTTCCCGGCCCATCCGAGTGGCAACTCCATTTTCTCTGGACTTAGGTCCGTGTTCTCTAAGGCTCCGAGATTAACAGTGCCGAAGTCGCAAGAACCATTCCACCAGGAGTGGGGGCGAAAATCCCCGCTCACACCTATAGACTAGCGTTACCACCTGAATTGGATCGAATTCACAATGTCTTCCATGTCTCTATGCTTCGGAGATACAGATTAGACCCATCTCATATTTTTTCAGTGGATTCCACTGAGGTGAGTCCAGATCTGACTTATGAAGAATAACTAGTGGCTATTTTGGCACGTGAAATGAAGGAATTGAGAAATAAGAAAGTGCCACTTGTGAAGGTTCTTTGGAAGAATCATGCTACGAAAGAGGCAACATGGGAGAGTGAGCGGATGATTCAGGATCAGTATCCTCAGTTGTTCCAAACTTGAGAGCAGGTAATTTTGAGGATGAAATTTATTTGTAGAGGGGGAGAATTGTAATATCCCAAAATTTTGAAATAAATATTAATTGTTGAAAATTAATTAAAGGATTTAAAAGTGTATATATTTAATTAAGTGAAAAGAAAGGAAAAAGAAAAAAGGAAGTGTGAATATGTTTTATATATGAAGATATATACATTATCTACAAGTCAACATGTCTAGTTGGTCAAATGATATTTTAAATTATTAAGATATTAATATGTTATAATAGTGGAAGATGATATTATAATATAATATTATTAACGCTTGGTGGAGATTAAAAGAGGATATTTGTGTCATTAAATAGAGAAGTGGTTGATTTTAGTGGAGAATGGCTATTTTCATCTTCTTCTTTCTTCTCCAAGAGGGTCAGCCATCACCATGTTCATCAAAAAGGAAAAGGGGTTTTGTTTCTTCCTAATTCAAGCAATTGAATGATTTCAAGTGATCAATTTGGAGTTTTAAGGATTTTTCTTCATATTTGGTAAGTTTCCAACTTGTTTCTTTGATTTCCTTTGGAAGTTTGTATGAGTTTATTGGGTGTTTAATGTGGTATGTGTTTACGGTTGATTGTGGTATATTTGAAGCTATTCTGTCTAGTTAACTATGAATTTGGGGTTGGATTGAAGAAAAAGGGTTAAGTTTGATGAAGAGGATAAAAGTTGTGAGTTGTGTAACTGTGAGTTGAGAAGTCTTGGTCGTGATTGTGTATATTTGTGCTTTTAATTGAGTTGAGTTGATATTTATACAAGTTTATTGTGGTATTATGATGGTTTTAGTTGTGTTGGTTTGGAGTTAAAAGGGTAAAGAAAGATGATAGTGGATATGGCATTATTGTGTGGATATCAGGATTTTTGGCCTGACACGCCCGGTTGCACGGCTATTTAGTGAATTTTTGTACTTGTTTTTAGGATGATTTTATGTGTATTTTAGTTAATGTTTTGATTGATTTTTGTTTTAATTGTGTTTTAAGTGTTGTTTTTAGGTTTAGGTGTAAAAACACCCTTGGAAGATCAAAATAGGGCAAGAAAAGCATGAACCAAGCAAGACATGGCCAAGCCAAAGCAAGCTTGGCCATGTCCCTCAAAAGAAATTCAAGGCAGAAGCAGACACACTCAGAGACACGGCCAAGCCACTGGCCGTGTTTCATTCAAAGAGCAAATCAAAGAACAAGCCAAAGAAGAGAAGGAAAATGAGCAACATAAGTGGACACACCCAGTGACACGGCCAAGCCAAGATTGGCTTGGCCGTGTCCCATTTCATGCCAAATGACAAAAGAGAAAGCAAAGAAGGAAAGAAAGAAGCAGAGACTGACACCATCAAGGGACACGGCCAAGCCACTGGTCGTGTCACATGACACGGCCGTGTCCTTGGCCGTGTCTCACCTTGGATAAAAGAAACAGCAAAGGACATGGCCAGAAGCTTGGCTGTGTCCCAAGAAAAAAAATCAAGAGACACGGCCAAGCTCCACATGGCTTGGCCGTGTCACCTCTCACAACCAAAGAAAAGAAAGAAAGAAAAGAAAGAGCCAGTGAGGGACACGACCAACTGGCTTGGCTGTGTCCCATGGAAAATCAAGAGACACGGCCAAGCCACTCTTGGCTTGGCCGTGTCACCTCATGGAAAGAATAAAAAATGCAAGAGACACGGCCAAGCTACTCTTGGCTTGGCCATGTCACACCTGAAAAATCTGATTTCTTTTGCATGAAGTGGGGAACAAGTGGGAGACAATGCCTTGTACTTGCCAAAAAGAAATATTAAACAAATAAAAAGTGGGGAACAAAGGGAAATGGTGTGAGTTAGAAGGCATGAGTGTGTATTTTTGAATGAATTAAAAGGAGAGGAAGAGGAAATTGGAGGGAGTTCTTCTTTGTTCTTGAACAATTTCTACAAAAACGTGGGAGAGGGAGAGAGTGACACTCTCCCTTGTCCCTTTATCTTCAACCTCCATTTCCATCCTCTCCACCTTCTCCATCTTCCATTGATAAGATCTTTAAGGTTCTTTGGGATAAATTGGGTTAACAAGCTCTTGAAGGTTGAAGAAGCTTCATTGAAGGGATTGGTGACTTGAGAAAGCTCCATTCCATCTTCCAAAGGCACAATCAATTGAAGGGTTGGTGACTTGAGAAAGCTCCATCCAAAGGTTTGGTGACTTGAGAAAGCTCCATTCCACATTGCAAAGGGGAATCAACCATTGAAGAGGGCTTGAGTTCTTCATCATACATCAAGTGGAGCTAGGAGGAAGACTAGTAATCCTACTCTTGGCATCTTCACAAGGGGTTTTTCTATTCTCACTTTTAATTCATTTCTATTGTTGTTGTTGTATTAAGAGATTGATATTGCAATGAACAATTTGTATTTGTTTTTTATTGAGTTGAATGAATGTTATAAATTGATGATGTTGAGCTAAATACCCATGCCTAGGGTTTGTAGTATATTTTGTTGAATGTCTTGATTTGATATTTAAACTGATGTTCCTTGTTGATTGGTCGATTGTATTGCATTAAATACTAGGTTGATAGATTAGCTATCTATTGATCTTTGAATATTGGATGATGGACCGAGAGGTGAAATTCGATATCGGAACTATATAATCGACCACCCTATGAATGAATTAGAAATATAAGTTCTAGGATTTATTAATTTGGTAATGTAAAAGAATTGGTCATTGCTAATTCATGAATGTGAGAACTAATGGATGGGTAATTGACAAATTAATCTTAAGGAACAAATTAATTTACAAGGTTATGTTAATGGACAATTGAGAATTGAGCTTTGATTGAATGGACCTATGACCCTAGGCACCTTCCCAAGAATCGATTTGATTTTGTACAACCTTCACACATCAATCTCTACGCACGTTAATTTTAGGTTTAAATTATTCTCGCACCACTCCAAACAACAAACTCTCGCATTTAAATAAATTATCAATCAAGCTATTACGAACCACACCTTCTTGGGGAAACGACCTTGGGGCGATCACCTTTGCTACAGCTACCTCATATACTTGCGAGTGACGCTTTATAGCAGTACTTAATTAGAGCGCAACAAGTTTTTGGCACCGCTGCCGGGGAGGGTTGTCGTAGTAGTAATAGTTTGATTTTTTTTATTTAATTGTTTGTTTGTTTTCTTTGAATTGTTTGTTTGTCTTGTTTGATTTTCTTTCAATTTAATTATTTGTTATTTTCTTTAAGTTGCTGAGTGCCTTGTGTAAAGATGCAGTTTTCAAGGCACGGGGGAGTTTATGATAGGAACGATGATTCTGAAATGGCATGGCAATTAGCAGAATTGATGAATCAACTTAAGGTGCTAAATGCAAGAGGAAGAGTTCCTATGCCACGCCAAGAGATATGTGCAGCATGTGGCAATGTAGGACATAGTGCAAAAATGTGTTCATTTGGTTATGGACGATACCAAGACTGGCAAGAGGAAGAATATGACTACCAAAGTTTCCAGCAAATGGGTAGAAATGACACATATTCCAATCCTTATAATCCCAACTGGGGAAGCCAACTAAATTTTTCTTGGGAAAATCAGCAGCACATTCCAGCTCCAAATTTTTTTCTACCTTACCAAAGAGACTCTTACTCTCAAGAGTATTATTCAAATCAAAATTACCTTAAGACACCCACATTTGAAGATAGTTTGAATGCCTTCATTCAAACTAGCGCACAAAATCAAGAAAAACTTAAGGAACCCACTTTGGAAGATAGTTTTAATGCCTTCATTCACATTAGCTCACAAAACCATGATCAATTTGAGAAATCCACAGTGGAAGATGATTTGAATGCTTACCTTCAAATAAGCACACAAAATCAGGAAGGGAGCAATGAGAGGTTTGATTCTTTGGAGGAATCATTGAAGAGGATGGAAATGCAAGTTGATCAAATGGTACATCAACTCCAAGCACACCAATAAGAGGAATTTCCTAGCCAATTAGAGCAAACTGAGGTAATCACAAATTTAAGGAGTGAACAGGTAATATATAACAGTTTTTGTGTTTCCTTTGATACAGGAACGAATCAAGAAGCAGATGGCGAGGAGATACAACCAAACATAGAGGAGTTAATTCAATCAAAGGAGGAGGAGAATTTGAACTCATCAACTTCATCACATTCGTATGAACCTCCAAATCCTTTGCCACCAATTCCATTCCCAAGTAGGCTTAAAGAAGAGGAGCAAGGTAAGCAACTTTCTAACATCTATATTATGCACTCCCAAGGAGAAAGTGGAAATAAGCTTGAGATGGGTATGCCTTTAGAAGAAGAACATGAAATACCCAATTTAGAACTTGAGGAGTGTAAGCTAGTTTTAGATGCTGAGGTTGTTGAGAGGGGACTTGACATTGTTAAAGTGGATGAAGAAGTGATTCAACCAAACTTGGTTGAACTTAAAGAGTTCCCAAAAATCATCTCCTCTACTCTTGGTGGTGAAGAAGAGCATACAATGGATAGAACCATGTTGCACAAGGAAATAGGATTTTACAATGTTCCTATAGCATGGGAGGATTACCCCGAGGCAACCTTCACATGTCCCTTTGAGACATGTTCTGTTCAAGGAATACTATTTAGGGGTTGCCGTACATCGGGTACATTTCAAAGTTACATGTTGTTCATCCTCTAAGTCATGGGCTCCAATTGCATTATGGGTGGAAGGAGCCCCACACATCTTATATGGGAATGATGGAAATCAGGTTTCATCTAAACCCTCTCTGTAGTATGCATGCTCACATTGAGGACAATGTGAATCTTTAAGTGTGGGGTGCATTTTGTGTTTTGTGTTTTTACTTTTGTTTTGTGTTTTTACTTTTAAGTTATTTTTGTTTAAGTTTAGTTAATGTTTTTAATGTTTTTCTTTGAATAAATGAATTTTAGAAAGTTCAATTGTTATAAAACTATTGATAGATGACCTTTGAATTTTTGAAGCATGAATTGTAGAATTGGTGCTTATTGTCAATTTTGTTGGTTTTTCCTTTGCATTACCATTAACCTAGTGAGGAATTGAGCCATCAACTTATCATTATTTTTGTGGGTGAACATCTTTGATTGATGATTTGCTAGAACTTGCTTTGACATACATTTTAAGATTACATAAAAATTTCAATTAGGCATCAAGATGATTAAGGCAATTAGGTGAACCCACTTTGGCTTAAAAAGACCAACCATATATTCAACCTTAGTTAGCCAATTTTGAGCCTATTTTATTTTTCCTTTTCTTTTTTTTTTCACAACACCATTAAGCTTGAACCTTGTTGTTTAACTCTTATCCTTTCATTAGGTCAAGGGCATTTTAAGAGCATTTATGACCGAGTGTTGTGTTGAATTAAGTGTGGGGTTAAATTTAGTAGGTTTAAGATTGCAAAGCAAAATAATAAAAAAAAATATAACAAAAAAAAGATGAAAAAATATATATATATAATAATAATAATAATAATTGTTATTTTTATTGAAAGGGTTGGAATGTATCATTACAAGGTGTAATAAGTGAGTTCCTTTGAAAAGCTCTTTAATGTCAAGGGGTAGATGGGTGGAAGGTGTTTTGGAATTGTTGGGGTATATATATATGAATGGTTACTTCATTCTTGAAGTGCTCTTGAACTTAATGATTAAGCTCACATTTCCTAAATGCCATGCCTTTACCTTAGCCCCATTACAACCCAATAAAGACCTTTTGATTGATGTTCGATTGTTATTTTGTGGTGGAGATTTGATTGATAAGCAAGCCTATGGTAATAATCTTTCATTGATTGTTATGAGTGTAAACACCACCATGATCAAACACTTGTAAGAGTTGGTGAGGGAGCGACAACATAGGTTATGCATGGAAAACCACTTAATTGCATGGGTGTTGATTTTGTTTGATTCGATATTGATTGCGGATTTAAGGATAGCGAAGTCTTGATGCATTATTTATAACTCTTGAACTTAACAAAAATCATCTTGTTTATTGTGTTTTGATTTTATCCTTGCTTGGGGACAAGCAAGGAGTTAAGTGTGGGGTATTTTTTTAGTTCATTTTTGTACTTGGTTTTAGTATGATTTTATGTGTGTTTTAGTTAATGTTTTGATTGATTTTTGTTTTAATTGTATTTTAAGTGTTGTTTTTAGGTTTAGGTGTAAAAACACCCTTGGAAGATCAAAATAGGGCAAGAAAAGCATGAACGAAGCAAGACATGGCCAAGCCAAAGCAAGCTTGGCCATGTCCCTCAAAAGAAATTCATGGCAGAAGCAGACACACTCAGAGACACGGCCAAGCCACTGGCCATGTCTCATTCAAAGAGCAAATCAAAGAACAAGCCAAAGAAGAGAAGGAAAATGAGCAACAGAAGTGGACACACCCAGTGACACGGCCAAGCCTCTGGCTGTCACATGACACGGCCAAGCCAAGATTGGCTTGGCCGTGTCCCATTTCATGCCAAATGACAAAAGAGAAAGCAAAGAAGGAAAGAAAGAAGCAGAGACTGACACCTTCAAGGGACACGGCCAAGCCACTGGCCGTGTCACATGATACAGCCGTGTCCTTGGCCGTGTCTCACCTTGGATAAAAGAAACAGCAAAGGACACGGCCAGAAGCTTGGCCGTGTCCCAAGAAAAAAAATCAAGAGACAAGGCCAAGCTCCACATGGCTTTGCCGTGTCACCTCTCACAACCAAAGAAAAGAAAGAAAGAAAAGAAAGAGCCACCTCATGGAAAGAAGAAAAAATGCAAGAGACACGGCCAAGCTACTCTTGGCTTGGCCGTGTCACACCTGAAAATCTGATTTCTTTTGCACGAAGTGGGGAACAAGTGGGAGAAAATGCCTTGTGCTTGCCAAAAAGAAATATTAAACAAATAAAAAGTGGGGAACAAAGGGAAATGGTGTGAGTTGGAAGGCATGAGTGTGTATTTTTGAATGAATTAAAAGGAGAGGAAGAGGAAATTGGAGGGAGTTCTTCTTTGTTCTTGAATAATTTCTGCAAAAACGTGGGGGAGGGAGAGAGTGACACTCTCCCTTGTCCCTTTATCTTCAACCTCCATTTCCATCCTCTCCACCTTCTCCATCTTCCATTGATAAGATCTTTATGGTTCTTTGGAATAAATTGGGTTAACAAGCTCTTGAAGGTTGAAGAAGCTTCATTGAAGGGATTGATGACTTGAGAAAGCTCCATTCCATCTTCCAAAGGCACAATCAATTGAAGGGTTGGTGACTTGAAAAAGTTCCATCCAAAGGTTTGGTGACTTGAGAAAGCTCTATTCCACATTGCAAAGGGGAATCAACCATTGAATAGGGCTTGAGTCCTTCATCATACATGAAGTGGAGCTAGGAGGAAGACTAGTAATCCTACTCTTGGCATCTCTATTCTCTCTTTTAATTCATTTCTATTGTTGTTGTTGTATTAAGAGATTGATATTGCAATGAACAATTTGTATTTGTTTTATATTGAGTTGAATGAATGTTATAAATTGATGATGTTGAGCTAAATACCCATGCCTAGGGTTTGTAGTATATTTGGTTGAATGTCTTGATTTGATATTTAAATTGATGTTCCTTGTTGATTGGTCGATTGTATTGCATTAAATACTAGGTTGATAGATTAGCTACCTATTGATCTTTGAATATTGGATGATGGACCGAGAGGTGAAATCCGATATCGGAACTATATAATCGACCACCCTATGAATGAATTAGAAATATAAGTTCTAGGGTTTATTAATTTGGTAATGTAAAAGAATTGGTCATTGCTAATTCATGAATGTGAGAACTAATGGATGGGTAATTGACTAATTAATCTTAAGGAACAAATTAATTTACAAGGTTATGTTAATGGACAATTGAGAATTGAGCTTTGATTGAATGGACCTATGACCCTAGGCACCTTCCTAAGAATCGATTTGATCTTGTACAACCTTCACACATCAATCTCTATGCACATTAATTTTAGGTTTAAATTATTCTTGCACCACTCAAAACAACAAACTCTCGCATTTAAATAAATTGTCAATCAAGCTATTACGAACCACACCTTCTTGGGGAAAAGACTTTGGGGCAATCACCTTTGCTACAACTACCTCGTATACTTGCGAGTGACACTTTATAGTAGTACTTAATTTGAACGCAACAACAGCCATTCCTTTGGGTGTGTCAATGGGTCTATTTTCGGTGTTGGTGACAAGAGCAGTGACACGCTCATGTCACTGAGCGTGTCATAGCTACTGTGTTATTGTAGAATTGACATGTCCAGTGACATGCCCATGTCACTAAGCATGTCAAAGCTATTGTGTTAGAGGAGAATTGACACGTGCAGTGACACGCCCATGTCACTGAGCATGTCAAAACTTCTGTGTTGTGGGTTTGAAGCAAGGTCATGGACACGCCCATGTTGTTGAGCGTGTCATGTGTGGAGTTTTCCCTAGATAGTTCTCTTCCTTATTTTCTTATGTATATCACTAAGTGAGTATTTATAATCACCTTTGGAATAGGTTTTGAAGAGAATTGAGTTACCCAATCCAAGTGTTGAGGGATATCTTGGAAGAGGAGGTTGAAGTGGTGTTGTTGCTTTTAGAGGTAAGTACAAACTTTGAATGATTGCATACATTTACATGACATTGGGACTTAACATATTTGTTGGGAAAATGTGTTAAGTTACTTAATATATTGTTGATGAATGAGAAATATGTTATGAAATGCATAATGTGAATTATGTTGAAGTATTAAGGTAATTGAGTAATGTGTTGTAAATGAAAAGAAATGTGGTATAATGTGATGAGATATGTGAAAACAAAATGTAATGAATTGATATTGATATAAATGAGAAAAATGAGAAAAGTGAGAAAAAAATATGATATAATAAGGCAATGTGTCAAGTTTGATCATGAGAAAATGAGAAAAAAATTAATAATGGAATCATGAAAGAATTTGATAATGAGAAATATGAATAAATTGTGTGCCTAGTATGTTATTCAATTTGCAGAGTTCTAAGTTTGGCGGCATGCCTATGAATTACCTACAGGCTAAACGCTGGGCTGGTGAAAAGACCGGGTCGTAAGCCAGGCCCAGCTGATAATCTAATGTTTTAGGGTGAAAAGATCGGGTCGTAACCCTCAAAAAAATCCTTGAAGCTAGACTGAGTGAAAAAATCGGGTCATAAGCTCAGATCTTGTTGGATTATTCATGGATATATTGCCTACGGGGCTAGACACAAGGTCTCATATTAGGCTGAGGCAGTAACTCTGAAATTTGAATAGCATATTAGATCCTTTTTGGGCCCATGCTTGTGTTTTCTTTTATGTGAATTATGAATTGAGGAACAACTGAGTAATATATTAAGATATGATGATGTAATGTTATGAGATATGATATCTTTTTGTTTTGTGCATTGGCATTGCATTTGCACTATATATTGTTATCAAAGTTTGTACCACTAAGCTTTGGCTTAGCGCGATTGTGGTTCATCGCGCAGGTAATAGGATAGATCTGGTTGACCCGAAGAGTTCAGATAGATCGAGTCGAGTCTAAGCTTGAGATTTTGAGATCAGAGTTGTTAGTGGAACATAAAGATCAGAGACAAACTACCAGCATATATAAATCTTATATTTTTGTACATATTGATTTTGATGTATATATATGTATATTCCACTACTTATTAAAAAAGTTTTGGATAAACTTTTGGGTAATGAAGATGCATATATGTTTTAACAAGAAATGTTTCATCTATTATTTATATAATTTAAGTTAAATGTTTTAAGTTTATACAAATTTTTCAAATGATGATTTGATTGTTTTTAAATGGATGTGACATTCTTATATCCTCTATATGTATATTACATATATGAGTGTATGTAGTGTATGTTTATTGGGTATAAGAGTGTTACATCAATTGATTAAAGAAGGCTTGTTAGTTTTTCATCATATTCAAAGTGGAGCTAGGAGGAAGATTAGAAGTTCAACTCTTAGTATCTTCAAAGGGGTTTTTATATTCTCTCTTTTAATTCATTTCTAGATTGTTATTATTTGTTAAGAACATTAATATTTCAATGTAAAATTGTGATTTTATTTATATTGAGATGAATATTTGTTTTAAATTGATGATGATGAGCTAAATTACTCATGCCTAGGGTTTGTAGTAGATTTGACTCAATAACTTGATTTGATATTTCCATTAATATACCTTGTTGTTGATTGATTGCATTGGCTTGAATGTTAGGTTGATAGATTAGCTACCTATTGATCTCTAGATATTGAATGAAGGACCAAGCGGTGAAATTTGATATTGGAATTATGCATTCAACTACCCAAAGAATGAATTAGAAATATAAGTTCTAGGGTTTGTTAATTTATAATTTCAAAATAAATTGTTGTTGTTAATTCATGAATGTGAAAACTAATGAATTGGTAATTACTAATTAAACTCAAGGAATAAATTAAATTACAAGGTCATGTTAATGGATAATTTAAGAATTAAGCTTTCATTAAATTGATCTACAACCATAGGCACCATTCCTAGAATTGTATTAATCTTGTACAACCATTACACATATTACTTTTAGATTTAAATTTTTTTCACTATTCCAACACATCACACTGTTGCTTTTAAATTTACTTATCAATCAAACTATTGTAAAACAATTCCTTCCTTGTGAGATGATCAACCATTACACATATTACTTTTAGATTTAAATTGTTTTTCACCATTCCAACACATCACACTCTTGATTTTAAATTTACTTGTCCATCAAACTATTACAAAACAATTCCTTCCTTGTGAGATGACCTTGGGGTGATCATCGTTGCTACAACTACCTCATATACTTGTGAGTGTCGCTTGTAGTAGTAATTAGTCGAGCGCAATAAGTTTTTGGCGCTGCTGCCAGGGATGGCAATTGTTGTTAGTAGTTTGATTTTTGTTTATTTTTATTGTTTAATTGTTTTAAGTGTTTTATTTTTGAATTACTATATGTTTATTATAAAG
Organism: Garcia nutans; assembly: GCA_947685225.1. NCBI lineage: Eukaryota > Viridiplantae > Streptophyta > Magnoliopsida > Malpighiales > Euphorbiaceae > Garcia > Garcia nutans. The sequence goes on from CANTUV010000017.1 coordinate 22,080,542, forward strand.
ATGCAGTTCTCAAGGCACGAGGGAGTTTATGTTGAGAATGCTAATTCTGAAATGGCATGGCAATTAGCATAATTAACAAGTCAACTTAAGATGCTAAATGCAAGAGGAAGAGCACCTTTGCCTACTTAAGAAGTATGTCCAGCATGTGGCATTGCAGGACATAGTGCAAACATGTGTTCATTTGGTTTTGAACAATACCAAGAGAGGCAAGAGGAAGAATATGCCTTTGAAAGTTTCTAGCAAAGGGGTGGAAATGACCCATATTCCAAACATTATAATCCAAGTTGCAAATTTTTCTTAGGAAAATCAGCAACAAATTTCACCTCAATATTTTTTCTACCTTATCAAAGAAGTTCTTACTTTCAAGGAGAATTTCCAAATTATGATCAATTCATGAAACCCACTTTGGAAGATAATTTGAATGCCTTTGTTCAAATTAGTGTACAAAATCAAGATCAATTCAAGAAACCCATAGTGGAAGATACTTTGAATGTTTTCCTTCAAATTAGCACACAAAATTAGGAAAGGAGCAATAACAGGTTTGATTCTTTGGAGGAATCATTAAAGAAGGTGGAAACTCAAGTTGGGAAGCTGGCAAATCAACTCCAAACACACCAAAAAGTGGAATCTCCTAGCCAATTAGAGGAGGTCAATGCAATCACAATTATGAGGAGTGAACAAGTGATATATAACAAAGGTTGTGATTCCTTTGATGCAGGTACTAACCAAGAAGAAAATGGTGAAGTGATACAACCCAACATAGAGGAACCAAGTCAATCAAAGGAGGAGGAGAATTTGAAAGTATCAACTTCATCACAATTGCATGAGCCTCTGAATCCTTATATGCCACCAATTCCATTCCCAAGTAGATTGAAGGAAGAGAAACAAGGTAAGTAACTTTCTAAAATCTATGACATGCCTTATAAAGAAGATGCTGAAAATAAGCTTGAGATGGCCATGACCTTGGAAGTAGAGCCTAAAATTTCAAATTTAGAAATTGAGGAGTGCAAGTTAATCTTAAATGATGAGGTTGTTAAGAGGGGACGTTAGATTGCTAAATTGGAAAAGAAAGAGATTCAACTAAACTTGGTTGAACCTATAAAGACCCCAAAACTTTTGACATATGTTTTGGTTGGGGAGAACAATATGCAACTAATGATCATCTCTTCCACTCTCGGTGGTGAGGAGGAGCAAAAAATGGATATAACCATGTTGCAGACTAAAAAAGGTTTTTACCAAGTTCCTATAGCATTGGAGGATCACCCTAAGACAACCTTCACACGTTCCCTTTGGACATTTTCTCTTCAAAGGATGTTACTTAGGCTTTGCAATACACTGGGTACCTTTCGGAGTTGCATGCTATTCATTTTTTCAAACATGGGTGACAATTTCATTAAGGATGGAAGGAGCACTTCATATCACATATGGAAACGATGGAAATTAGGTTTCATCTGAACTCTGATCTTTTAATTTATGAATGCTCACATTGGGGATAATGTGAATCTTTAAGTATGAAGTGCAGTTTGTGTTTTTACTTTTAATTCATCTTTGTTTAATAGTTAATGTTTTTCTTTGAATAAATGAATTTTGAAAAGTTCAATTGTTATAAGATTTTTAATAGATGACCTTTGAATTTTTGAAGCATGACTTTGAGAATTGATTAGAATTGGTGCTTATTGTCAATTTTGATGGTTATTATTTGCATCAACTTTAAACTAGTGAGGAATTGAGCCTATTAAGTTGGACATCAACTTATTATTCTTTATTGTGTGTAAACATCTTTGATTGATGAATTGCTAGAACTTGCTTTGACATGCATTTTGAGACTACATAAAAATTTCAATTAGGCATCAATATGATTAAGGCAATTAGGTGAATCCATTTTGGGTTAAAAAGACCAACATTATATCTGACCTTAGTTAGCCAATTTTGAGCTTATTTCATTTTTTTCTTTTCTTTCTTTTTTACAACACCATTAGCTTAAAGCTTGTTATTTTAACAATTAACCTTGCATTAGGTCAAAAGCATTTATGATTGAATGTTTTGTTAAATAAAGTGTGGGGTTAAATTTAGTGGATTCAAAATTTTAAATTATTATCTTCTTTACTTGAAAACCCTATTTAAAAAAAAGATTAAAAAAAGAGAGAAAAATCAAAATAATAGAAGAAGTTATTCTTTTTCGTAGGGTTGGAATAAGTTTGGGAATGATCATTGCAAAATTTAATAAGTGAGTTCCCTTGAAAAGCTCTTCAACGTCAAGTGGTAGGTGAGTGGAAGTTGTTTTGGGATTGCTGGGTTATACATATGATCGCTTACTTCATTCTTGAAGTGCTCTTGAACTTAATGAATAAGCTCACATTTCGTAAATTTCATACCTTTACCTTAGTGTATACCCTTAATTTTTGACCCAGTCCAGTCTAATATTTTTAAAACAGTCCAAAATAAATTTTGTGGTATTTATTTTATTTATTAGTTATAATATTTATCTTTATAATATTTAATAGTTATTTTCAATAATAAAAATAAAAAAATAAAAAAAAATTGGACAGATCGGCGAACGATGCGTGGCAGCGATAGGGATTCGCCGCAGTAACCAACTGGGCTTGCCCAGGTCACCCAGCCCTATCCTTGCACAGCAATTTTAGCCTCACAGGCCCAGCAGCCCGCGCGCGCTGTTAATTTTTTGAGCAAACCTTGTTTTACCCAGTTTTGTAATTTTTCCTAAACAGTTGGTATTTCCTTATTAAAATAGGATTAGGTCTTTTTGTTTTCCTATAAATAATAGTATTAAACACACGAATTGGGGTGGCAGTTATTTAAAGAAATTAGGGACTTTCAATTTTTTCAAAAGAGTTGGGAGACTTTTTGGCTTCTAGTTGGCTGCTGGAACTCTGGAAATCCAGTAATCAATCAATGAACATACCCTAGCAAGCTTGAGAAACAAAAGAGACAGCAAGGATAGACGAAGTAGATCAACAACATAAAACTCTACAAAGGCAGTGTACTCATTGTCTTTGCCAAAGCTCATCCAAAATTTTATCCAAATAATTTTGGTGGAGCCAACAAATGACGGTATGGTTTAAATTAAATAAATATCATATGATTTGATTGTTTTAAACATTGAATAAATTTGTTCTTCATCTAACAAAAATTCACAGTATGCAATTTCTTATTGAACCAATGTATGTTAGTTTGCATGGAGTGCATATTATTGAACCAGTAAACTTGTTTGGCTTAGGATATTTATTTGTTTTCTTATCTCATAGCTATTTAATCAATGGTTTACTCAGAAATCACATTAAGGTTTTTTCAAAAATAAAAACTCACAATTATCTTTAAATCTTTTTAAAAATATTCACATTTCACATAATCTATGAACTTTGATTGGTTTTTCATAAACACTTAACCCTAACTCATTTAAAACCTTAAGCTATAAATATTTTTTTTTTATAAATACCTAACTCTAGTTTATTCTTTCTAAAAACCCTAATTTCATGGTGTTAGCCCTAAACCCTAATTTGATTAATCAAAAACCCTACTACTTTCTTAAAATTATAAAACCCTAATCAATTTCATTTTTAGAAAAATCCTCACAGTAGCCTAAATAATAAAAATAATAATTGTATTAATTCTAAAATTCTAAAACCCTAAATGTTAATTAAAGAACCCTAAATTGAGACATAAACCTAAATTTATTTCTTTATTTGCTTTATTTAAGTTTTAGATTCGATTATGTAGTTTATTATATGCTTTGATAATTGATTTAGTTAATTTCAATGTTTAATTTGTTTAATTTATCATGTATGATGATTTCTTTATTATTATTATTATTTGTTAAAATTGTAAGAGGTATGTTTCCATGATTGGGTACCTCGTTAATTAATCTTTATGCAATTTAATTTATTTTCATATTTTGGATCAATGTAAAGGACACGTTTCCACCTTTGGGTGGGTGTCCCATTTAGTTTTAGACATTGGACGATGTAAGGATATGTTTACATCCTCGGATGGGTGTCCATTTATTTGCTTTGTTTAGTCATTGCTTTGATTTTAATATAATGATGCTTTATTTTAATTGTTGCATGTAGTATGGATAATATCATTATATTTATGAATTTTATAATATTAAGACCTGAAAAGGAGGCCGGTTCCAATGAACCGGGCGTTGTGGGGTTGCTGGGCCATTTCTCACCTTCCCCACATGTATCCAACTTTTCAAACCCATTAAATTGTTGGGGATTCCTTAGGAATCGAGTCATCCACCCCTTTCTTTTTCCCAGCCCATCCGGGTGGCGACTCCATTTTCTCCTGGCTTAGGCCCGTGTTCTCTAAGGTCCCGAGCCTAAACAGTGCCGAAGTCGCAAGAACCATTCCACTGGGAGTGGGGGCAAAAAACTCCGCTCACAGTTGCGACTCCATTGGGGATAAAAAAGTTAATTCTGTTGGTATTTATGTTATTCTATTCTTTCTTATCATGATATTATCCATTGCATCATTTAGTTTGCATCGTATGCATGAGTTAGGATGCCCGTGTTACCCTTTTTGTGTTATGTAAGGGATAGCATACTTTCACTCAAGGTATGAAGATCAATCATAGCATAACCACTCATAGCCTTGAACCATTTGGTATATACTTGCTATGCGAACCTAAGCCTTTTAACCCAAAGACTAAAGCTCATGTAATTGGCCTAGTTACTTTCCTTACATTTTTACCCCAAATGCTTGTTGTTTGACTATGGTTAATTTTTCTTGGTTTAAATCATGGCTTATTTGGTTTGTTCTTTTTCTAATATGACCTAAGTACATTGTAAGCTCAAAATAAATTTTTCTTTGAAGTCCAAAAGACCAAAGCTATTTTCAAAACTTTTCAAGATGGCCTTTGGACATCAAAACTCTTCTAAAAAATAAATCAAAAATTCTTTTCTCATGATCCAAATACAAAGCCCAAAATCCATTTTTTCTATAATCTTTTTAAATGGGCTTAGAAACAAAATTATTTTCATCCAACCTTTAAAAGAGCTTATAAATTATTTAGGTCAATTATGAAAATACCAAAAATCAATTGTGAAGCCTAGTTTATACTAAGAGTTATTAATCATGGGCTTGTTTTTGGTATGAATCATTTGTTACCTTTTCAAGTGAGAAATCCATTTATAATAAAACTCTCAATTTAGTTTTAATCCAATATACCATAAAAGTTACTTTAGTTGGTTGAATGGATTAAAACCTAATTAATGGGAATTATCATGAACTGATTTCAATTTTTAAAAACATAAATATTGGTTGAAACGTCCGAGGGATCTTGTCGAAAATAAAATATCCCATGTTTGTATTTTGTTAACCATATACCTAGGAAAAGAGACTCACCATCTGTGTTTGGAAGTTATAAGATTGGAATGAATGTCCTAATTATCTTTATATGTTTGTTGTTTGTGCATACATGTATACATGAATCACAAGACATTAATCCCTTCTGGCTTGTAGACCTAGATTATGATAGTTCAAAAGCTTACAACAATCTAACTTGCGCCGGTGACGAAGAATCAGTAGCGACTCAATCACTTTCTCACCAAAAGTAATGGAGCCCGAACAAATTCAAAGAGTTGTGGATGATGCCCTCAATGCCAAGATGGAAGAAATAAAGGAGGCCTTGGCCGAGACCATGAAGAATCAATTGGCTGCAATTTTAGGGAACAATGCCGAAGCATTTGCTAGCACCAAAAAGCCAAAAGACAAAGGGAAGGCTAAGGTTGGTGACGTCGCTTTTGTTGATGACAAGGTAGTAATTGATGATGATGACGACTGGGCTTAATACTTCCAGGATCATCAAGATAAAAAGAAGTAACCAAAGGTTGTTGAGAAGACAACTTTTGAAAAGACTGAAACTTCTGATGTCGAGAAGATGATTGTTGATTTAGAAAAGAAATTTGAGAAGAAGCTGAAAATCGAAGAGATGTCTGAGATTGACAAACTATTTGAACAAGATGAGGAGGTCCCTTATAAGTTCAAGATGCCTTCTTTCCCTAGGTACAATGGTACTGGAAACCCTCATCTCCATGTGAAGCAGTACATCACTGCTATGCAATCTGCCCAAGCAACTAAGGCTCAAACTCTAAGATATTTCATGCTTTCATTGGACCTTGTTGTCCAAAATTGCTTCAACACCTTAGAAGAAAGTACTCAAAAAGATTGGGACATGTTGTACAAGACTTTCATTCAGAAATATGGGTACAATGTCGAGTTGGAAGTTACCTTGATGGAGGTGGAAGCCATTAGGCAGCGACCAAATGAGAATTTTGTGGACTATGTGAAAAGGTGGAGGAATAAGGCTTCATTGCTCAGGAAGAGGCCTGATGAGTCACGTTAGATTAGGATGATTGTGAGAGGGGTATTGCCTAGTATCCGTGTCACATCCCAAAATTTAGGTAGTCGAGTATTAGGCAAGAAGGATATAAATAAGTGGTCAAATAGAGGCTCGAGATAGTCAAAAACAAAATCGGTGTGCAAAGGAGGCCCGTGAAGTCGACGGGACCTAAAGGTAATTTTTCGAAAGGCCGAGGCCTTAAGAGTAATTTTCCAAAAAGTTGTACTAGAGGTTCTTAATAGTGCACAAAACATATTCCAAAAATGGAAAGTAGAGAAAAATCGAATAGCAACGACGAGTAACGGTTTTTCCAGGAAATGTCTCGTTAAAGAAAAACGAAGACATGTTGACTAGGGACATTTTGGTCATTATCAATTAAAGTTATATATGAATTTAAAGTAGAAAATAAACATAAGAGTAAGTAGAGAACGTCGAGAGGTTGAATATGAAACGATCGTCAGTAGAAACGAAGCCCGGGCAAAACCCGAGAAAAGAAAGGACCTAAAGGGAATTTTGTAAAAAGTTGAGGGCTTATTGGTAATTTTTCAAAACGGCTTGGAAACCTAAAATAGACCTTATAAATAGAAAGTAGAGGTCGAGAGGATCAAAACTATATGTAGTTTGACTCGTGAAACTGTACGGTTTAAAAGATATGATCGATTAATCGCCGGAATGTAAAGTGGGCCCGGTTTTGTGACGGGACCGTATGGGTAACACGGGACAACTTTAGGGTATCCAATGGGAAGAGGGACAAGTGGAAAGAAGTAATGAGAAAGAAAACTATAAAAATCTCTTGTTGGCCAATCAAAAGTAACCATTTAGCATGAGTATTAAATGAAGAAAGAGAAAGGTGGACAAGTGGTCTTAAAGGATTTATCCAACACATAAAGTAATCATCATTTCCCTTATATATATATATATATATATATATCATGAATGAAGAAAAAACTCTCTCTTTTCCACTTACAAGTTTCGGCCACAATAGGAAAATACCAAAGGACTTCCAAGTTTTTCCAAGTTTGATTTTCAAGGTTTGGTACTTTAACCATTGAACTCATTTTGAAATTTTTCTGTTTTACAATTAGTAAAATGCTGTGACTTGTATAATTTTTAATTAAATATAGAAAAATTATATTGAGTTGAAATTTGGATATGTTGTTGTTTAATAAGTCTAGTATTTGAGAAAAATAATTTTGAACCACATTGATTGAATTTAATTTACGGAATTTATAAAATTCAGAACTGCTGCCAGGATGCAGGGCAACTGGAGCAGTCTGGTTGGGTGAACTACTTGACCAAGATTTTATGTCCAGTTTGATCTGAAATTTTAAAGGAATGATTTTAAGATGTAAAACTAAATTTTGTAAAAATTTTAGAGATTTTAGCCAAGTGGATTATTTTATACAAATTTTCTAATTCAAGGATCAAGTTGGGTCAAGAACCAGAGTTTATTGTTCATATGAAAATTTTTCATTATTCACTTGGTCAAAAACTTGGTGTGGGTGTTTTATCATTTTATTTTTGGTATTGAGTTTAATTATGATATGAAGAATAAATTAAGATGGAAAATATGTGAATACATATGATACATATGTGAGTATATGTGATATTTGTGTAAATATATATTGTATATACATGGAGAATATGTGGTATATATACGAAGTGAATGGGTATATATGAAATGTTATATATGCTCTACTTGGTAAATGGGTAAAACCGGTCTGGAATGGGGGTTTGGCATGCCATCCTACCGGCAGTACTGTCTTAACGGCTTCGGTCGGGATATTACTTACGCGCGCGCGGTTATATCGTGTGAAGTCAAGATCATGGCAACTAGTCGTGTGAGACCAAGACCACGCAGTTATTCTATATCGTGTGAGACCAAGACCATGGCAATTATTCGTGTGAGGTCAAGACCACGTGTAACTCTATATGAGGCCTCATTTCGAGATCAGTGTATTCATAATTACCTAGTGGAGCAGATTAACTCGTAATTATAATAAAGTTATATTACATGTTGTTTACATACAGAATGTGAATCTTAACTTAATTCATTATATGGAAATAGTTTAATTATGCAGTATTCTACTTTTATATGTGTTTCAACAACCTTCCTTGCATTATTTATATCCGGCAATGGTTAAAGTACCCAATGGGCAATAAGTTGCTCAGCGAGTTATATGTCTAACTCGCAGGTAGTGGATAGAAGATCAGCATTTCTGCAGCGGCTCGCATCAGCTCGATGGTGATTAGAATAGGACTTTTGACATAAAATAGTAGTATGGCATGTACGTTATATCTATTGTAAAGGTTTGTTAACATATTAAGTCTTATGGTGTATGTAACAAGAGAATAAACAGTGGTATGGTAATGAAACTTAGCGAATGATATGTAATCTTGAGAAACGATATAGAAGTGTGAACTTTTCTTGCAGGATTGTAGTTGAGGTTATAAGGATGGATTATTGGGAGTGTGCTTGAGTTGAATTGTGAAATAAAATATTTTTCAAAAATAAGAAAAATCAGTTTTGTCGACACTTGGGACCTCCATTTTTAGGGGAGGTTATGGCAAAATTTCTGAAAAAAAAATCTGCACTTAAAATTTGCTAAGTAAAATATTAAGACACAATCACCTTGAGATAACAGTCCATCTTGGTCTATAAACGTAGGCTAAGATGGGGTGTTACATTTTGTGGTATCAGAGCCTAGGTTTAGTCGATTTTGGGAGATAGGTAGTAAGTAAGTAATTATGTGTGCCATGTAAGATAAAATAAGGAGAAATTTATATGATGAATAGGTAGATGTACATGCCATATAGGAAAAAGGTTATATGTCGAGCTGTGCAGACTGCTGATTATTTTTATATTGTAGGATGTCTCTAGACTCGCAATAAGCTATGGAACAGGAGACAGAATCCCAAGCCTCCGCACCAATAGGTGTTGAGGAAGCCTATGGAGTAGGACTAGGGCCAGCAGCAGCCAAAGTACCCAGTCCGAAAACTTACCTTAGGCAGATAGCAGCAGCATTCCAACAAATGGCCGGAAGGAGCCCTGCTGCTGAGGGGGATAGGAAACCCCCGATTGAGAAGCTGAGGAAATATGGTGCAAAAGAATTTAAGGCTGGTCATGAAGAGGGATCTGAGGAAGCGGAATATTGGTTAGATAGTATCATTAGAGTTCTTGATCAGCTTCGATGCACTTCGGAAGAAAGAGTAATTTGTGCTACGTCACTCCTGACGGAGGAGGCATACATATGGTGGGATACCACTCAGCAACGGGTTCCACTAGAACAAAGGACTTGGGAATTTTTTAGGAGCAAGTTCAAAAAGAGATATATCACTGATGCATATTTAGCTGCAAGGCGCAATGAGTTCATCCATTTGAAACAAGGTAGAATGATGATATTAGAGTATGAGAAAGAATTTACACGCCTCAGTAAATATGGGAAGAAGTTAATAGAAACTGAAGATGAACGATGTCAGAAATTTTTGGAAGGACTTAATGATGAAATTAAGATCCAATTAGTAGTGCTGGAGAATACTGAATTTTCAATATTAGTAGCTAAAGCACTAGATGTTGAGAAGGTACAAGTGAATCTGAAGAGTTGTCAACAGAAAATCCAACAAAAAAGGGAACAGGTCCAGAGCACCCCAAGTAGTTATCAGCCTGCTAGTAAGAAATCTAGGAGTGGATTTTCTGGACCCCTAAGACAAATACAAAGCCAGGGAACAGTACAAAGGTCAGGTTATTCAACTGCACCCATGGTGAGTTCGGCAGAAACTAATAGAGTGGAATATCTAACCTGTGAAATTTGTGGAAAGAAACATTTTGGAGATTGTTGGTTTGCAATAAATGGAGTATGTTGGGGCTGTGGTGAAAAGGGCCATTTGAGAAGGGATTGCCCAAAGAAAGTTATAATAGTACCCATTGCACAGGAACAATCATCTGTAATTGGAAGTAGAGTTACAGGCAGAGGCAGAGGCAGAGGTAGAGCAAGTAGTAACAACCAAGCAGGAACGTATTCGGAATCGGTAGATCGCCCCGAATCAAGAGCACCAGCTAGAGTATATTATATGAGGGCAGAGGAGAATAAAACAAAAGAAGAAAAGGAAGGTATTTAAATTTAAAATTATGTTTTAAGTGTATATATATATATATATGTATGACTGTTATTAGTTATATGAACAATGTATTCACATGGATGAACAAACAAGTTTCGGGGCGAAACTTAAATTAAGGGAGGTAGAATTGTCACATCCCAAAATTTAGGTAGTCGAGTAATAGGCAAGAAGGATATAAATAAGTGGTCAAATAGAGGCTCGAGATAGTCAAAAACAAAATCGGTGTGCAAAGGAGGCCCGTGAAGTCGACGGGACCTAAAGGTAATTTTTTGAAAGGCTGAGGACCTAAGAGTAATTTTCCAAAAAGTTGTACTGAAGGTTCTTAATAGTGCACATAACAGATTCCAAAAATGGAAAGTAGAGAAAAATCAGATTGCAACGACGGGTAACGATTTTTCCAGGAAATGTCCCGTTAAAGAAAAACGAAGACATGTTGACTAGGGGCATTTTGGTCATTATCAATTAAAGTTATATATAAATTTAAAGTAGAAAATAAACATAAGAGTAAGTAGAGAACGTCAAGAGGTTGAATATGAAACGATCGTCAGTACAAACGGAGCCCGGGCAAAACCCGAGCAAAGAAAGGACCTAAAGGGAATTTTGTAAAAAGTTGAGGGCTTATTGGTAATTTTTCAAAACGGCTTGGAAACCTAAAATAGACCTTATAAATAGAAAGTAGAGGTCGAGAGGATCAAAACTATATGTAGTTTGACTCATGAAATTGTACGGTTTAAAAGATATGATCGATTAATCGCCGGAACGTAAAGTGGGCCCGGTTTTGTGTCGGGACCGTATGGGTAACACGGGAAAACTTTAGGGTATCCAATGGGAAGAGGGACAAGTGGAAAGAAGTAATGAGAAAGAAAACTATAAAAATCTCTTGTTGGCCAATCAAGAGTAACCATTTAGCATGAGTATTAAAAGAAGAAAGAGAAAGGTGGACAAGTGGTCTTAAAGGATTTATCCAACACATAAGGTAATCATCATTTCCCTTATATATATATATATATATATATATATCATGAATGAAGAACAAACTCTCTCTTTTCCACTTACAAGTTTCGGCCACAATAGGAAAATACCAAAGGACTTCCAAGTTTGATTTTCAAGGTTTGGTACTTTAACCATTGAACTCCTTTTGAAATTTTTCTGTTTTACAATTAGTAAAATGCTGTGACTTGTATGATTTTTAATTAAATATAGAAAAATTATCTTGAGTTGAAATTTGGATATGTTATTTTTTAATAAGTCTAGTATTTGAGAAAAATAATTTGGAACCACATTGATTGAATTTAATTTACGGAATTTATAAAATTCAGAACTGCTGCCAGGATGCAGGGCAACTGGAGCAGTCTAGTTGGGTGAACTACTTGACCAAGATTTTGTGTCCAGTTTGATCTGAAATTTTAAAGGAGTGATTTTAAGATGTAAAAATAAATTCTGTAAAAATTTTAGAGTTTTTAGCCAAGTGGGTTATTTTATACAAATTTTCTAAACAAGGATCAAGTTGGGTCAAGAACCAGAGTTTATTGTTCATATGGAAATTTTTCATTATTAACTTGGTCAAAAACTTGGTGTGGGTGTTTTATCATTTTATATTTGGTATTGAGTTTAATTATGATATGAAGAATAAATTAAGATGGAAAATATGTGAATACATATGATACATATGTGAGTATATGTGATATTTGTGTAAATATATATTGTATATACATGGAGAATATGTGGTATACATACGAATTGAATGGGTATATATGAAATGTTATATATGCTCTACTCGGTAAATGGGTAAAACCGGTCTGGAATGGGGGTTTGGCATGCCATCCTACCTGCAGTACTGTCTTAACGACTTCGGTAGGGATATTACTTATGCGCGCACGGTTATATCGTGTGAGGTCAAGATCATGGCAACTAGTCGTGTGAGACCAAGACCACGCAGTTATTCTATATCGTGTGAGACCAAGACCATGGAAATTATTCGTGTGAGGTCAAGACCATGCGTAACTCTATATGAGGCCTCATTTCGAGATCAGTGTATTCATAATTACCTAGTGGAGCAGATTAACTCGTAATTATAATAAAGTTATATTACATGTTGTTTACATACAGAATGTGAATCTTAACTTAATTCATTGTATGGAAATAGTTTAATTATGCAGTATTCTACTTTTATATGTGTTTCAAAAACCTTCCTTGCATTATTTATATTCGGAAATGGTTAAAGTACCCACTGGGCAATAAGTTGCTCAGCGAGTTATATATCTAACTCGCAGGTAGTGGATAGAAGATCAGCATTTCTGCAGCGGCTCGCATCAGCTCGACGGTGATTAGAATAGGACTTTTGACATAAAATAGTAGTATGGCATGTACGTTATATCTATTGTAAAGGTTTGTTAACATATTAAGTCTTATGGTGTATGTAACAAGAGAATAAACAGTGGTATGGTAATGAAACTTAGCGAATGATATGTAATCTTGACAAACGATATAGAAGTGTGAACTTTTCTTGCAAGATTGTAGTTGAGGTTATAAGGATGGATTATTAGGAGTGTGCTTGAGTTGAATTATGAAATAAAATATTTTTCAAAAATAAGAAAAATAAGTTTTGTCGACACTTGGGACCTCCATTTTTAGGGGAGGTTATGGCAAAATTTCTATAAAAAAAATCTGCACTTAAAATTTGCTAAGTAAAATATTAAGACACAATCACCTTGAGATAACAGTCCATCTTGGTCTATAAACGTAGGCTAAGATGGGGTGTTACAATCCGTGAAAGGATGTCTCATACACTCATCTGGGATTTCAAAGTTCTTCTCCAAGCTGGTCTGCAAATCGAAGAATGGAAAAGGGAGAAGAACGATTTTTCAGTAAGGAGGAATGAGAAAGGGAATTACCAGTCGGGCAATCAAAGCATGAAAGAGGAAGTTGATGTTAATGCAAAATTTTATTGGCCTTTGTTCATTTTGGTTCTCAACCAATGAGGAATCTAGCTTGATGTTCATAAATTAATGTATCTATGCATCACGATTTGAATGATTTTACTCGATAAGGGAATTGCTCTATAGCATTGAGTTGTTTATGCAATGTTTAAAACTTTAAATATTAAACTTTTAATTTAATATAAATAATTGATACTGAATTGTGATATAAGTGGCATAGATAAGTGATATAATAGTGGATCATAAAAATTTACCGAAGAAATTATGAATTTTCACGGTTTTACGATATTAAAAATCAAATTAGAATCAAAGGATAGAAAAGAGGGTACACCATATTTAAAATGAGATTGGCCACACTAGATTAAGCCATAAATATATATATGTGTATATGGACAGATATGTATGTATGTAGAAGCTTCATTCTTTTTCTTCCTTCTTCTTTCCACGATCATCATCACCAACACCACCAAAGCTCCTTCTATCTTCCTTCTTTTCAAGAATTTGTCTAAATTTTAAGAGAAAATCATATCTAGCTACGAGTTTTTAAAAGAATAAGCTAGAAAAGGTGAGATTATCAGCAAGTGATCCAAGAAAAAGAGGGAAAAGAGAGAAGAAGAGAGAAATTGAAAGAGGTATGTGCTTATGTATTTTTTATTTACAACTATTTGAATTTCTATGAATTTATTGTTTAAAATGAATGATTGAGTTGTCTTGCTGAGTTTTTACTGAAAAAATATTTGATATATGCTCTTTCTATGTTAAAGAAACTAGTTTTGATCCATTGATATCATATATTTAAATATATGAAATTTAAGTTGATAAGTGTTCAAAATACAGAGTTTTGCTTGACACCACCAGTCACACGGCCATGTCACTGGGCGTGTCAATGATGTTGTGTTTCAACATTGAAGACATGACCAGTAACATGCCCATGTCATTGGGCGTGTCATAGCTACTGTGATAAAAGATAAATGACACGACCAATGACACTCCCGTGTTAATAGATGTGTCGTAGCTACTTAAATGACACAGCCAGTGACACTCTCGTGTCAATGGGCATGTTGTAGCTACTGTAATGCAACTTAAATGACACGGCCAATGACACTCCCGTGTTAATGGGCGTGTCGTAGCTATTGTAATGCAGCTTAAATGACACGACCAGTGACACTCCTGTGTCAATGGGCGTGTCATAGCTACTATAATGCAACTTAAATGGCATGGCCAGAGGCATGCCCATGTTCTTGGACGTGTTAAAACTTCTGTGAGAATGAGCTTATGACACAGTCAATGACACACCCATGTCACTGGGCGTGTCACTTGAAGAAATTTACCAAAATGGCTATTTTTCTTGTGTTTCATCCGTGATTTCAGCCTAAATAACTATAAGGCCTTAAAGTGTAAAGGATTTTTAAAATCAACCCTATCAAGTACTATAATAATTTTTAATATATGATAAATATGTGTCATACCAAGTGTTGATCAAAGAATTGTTCCATTGAAGTGATATACGTAATTCAATGTTAATTAAAACAAATGAATTGCCCAAATCATACTGATTTTAGATCTAGCTTTGGATTGAATGGCTAACTAGAGGAAGGATAACCATAGTGATAGTGGACACCTCATGCCATTAATGGACATATTGTGTTATCAGTGACAGTTGGCATAATTGCCATTATATATTCTTGAGATTTGGCATGAAAATTGCTATGCTAACATGTTATCCAAACTTATGATCGGAGTTCAGTATGTATGGGAATATTTAATAAAGTTATCTAAATTGAAAATATATGTGAATATGACGTTGTGAATAATGGAAGAAATGCAAAATAATAATATAAGCCAATTACTTGAAGTCGACTTATTGTGTTACAGTATGAAAGTGATTGGTAATGTATATATTAAGGCTTATAAGTGAAAGTTCTAATGCACGGAATAAAAATGTTATGCTCAAGAAGATATTGAATTGATCAATAACTTTCTAAGTGTTATAATGATTGAAAGTGTATATAATGAAATAAGATGCAAAGTGCTCCAAAGTATAGTACTAAATTTAAGTGCTAAAAATTATAGATTGAATGAAATTGTTCTATATGTGAAACTAAAAAGTAAGACTTGCTAAAAAAACAAATAAGTGTAATATGACCAATGATAACAAATGAAAAAGTAAGTCTTAAATAAAATGATTCAAAAAGAGAAAGGTTGTAGTCCCAAAAGTGTAGTTTAGTATGATAACTTTTATAGAGATAAAGTTATTATTTTGTGTAATCAAAATATTATGTTGGTTTGTTATTGAAAATAGTTAATATATTAAAATATTTCTTAAAACTGAGTGTTATTACTATATTTTCATAAGTATTTTCCTTTAATATTAAGTGATAAAATATGTTTATACAAGCACCACTAAGCTTTACTTAGCGTGTTAGAATTATTTTCTGACACGCAGGTATCAGGTCATTGGAGCAAGTTATTAAGTGAAATTAAGGATCACAGGAAATTACTTATAGTACATATAGAGTTCTTTTGTATATTGTACTCATAAGTTATGAAATGTATATATACAATTTATTTTGGCTATTTGAGAGATTGTACAAATTTATAAACATAAAAGAAATATATGTATTTAGAGGATGAAGTTTGAGATTCTAGTGAATGATTATCAAATAAAGCAATTTATTATATATTTATTTGATTTGATGAACTTATAATGTTTATCTAATTTATAATTACTATTTGGATTATTGGAGATATTGGAGATTGGTTTAAATATTGGATTTATAGGTGTTGTATTATACAGATTGTATAATTATTATTTGAAGATTTTTGTTAGTAACATTTTGAAAGGAAACTTTGTCAATGAATTGATTAGAGTACTGACAGTATATTGAGTAACATTCTTTGATAGTTCTAATAAGAATTGTCAGGGGATGTTACATTTAGTAGTATCAGAGCGTGGTTTAGGCATTTCTGGCATATGGAGTTATGGGAGAAGTGAAATGCAATTGTCTAAGTTAAGTGAATCGAATAAGTGGATATGTGTTTTGATACAATTGATATTTCATATGTTTATGGTAGTAGAATGTTTTCAAAGAAATGATTGAGAATTCATAGTGTATTATTTGGAGTGCACCATACCTATTTGTGAAAAAGAAGGATGTGAAAAGAAAACAAGATATGAGTAGTTAAAGAGATATATCAAAGTGATACAGTGAAAGTGTAATAATTTATTGGAATCTAAGGAATAAATTATGTCAGATAGAAAAATTTCGAGAATGGAATTTCATACAAGAACGAGAATTGTCATGCTTTAAAATTTTAAGCATTGATTTTCTGCATTAAGTGAATATATGAGTGTAAATTGGACTGATTTTGATATTATTTGTAGCTTGAGCATTTGGAACTAATAGTGATAAGGTTAAATAAGCCTTAATAAGAGTAATATTAAATCTGAGTATGGATAATATCTGTATTTTTGAGAAAAGATTTCGAAGAGGTAAGAAATTATGAAAATACCCTTATAGCTCGAAATAAATTCGAGCTGTAATTTAGATGTGAAATATGGATAATGGGATTTTAAAGTGTCAAAAGTAATTATTTTTATAATGTTTCGGCATTAAAAATTGAAGTGATAGTTAATTAAAGAAAGTGAATGCATCGAAAGTATTGTATAAGTGAGTATATTGGATAAAAGTCCTAAAGTCTATTTAAAAATTTCTAGTGTCTTCTATTGTCTTCTAAAACATCTTCAAAATAAAAGATTGAAAGTAAAAGTGATGGAAGAGTATTTTTAAAGAGGATAGTGCTTGTATAATACTTATTTTGCTATTTATTGAATTGATCTTGATTTTTATTATGAAAAGAGATTTTTGAATTGATAAAACACCATTACTTGGGAAAAATATGGTGTAATGAATAATTGTGAAAAATATGAGTATAAAACTTTACTTCTATAGTAAAGTTATTCTTACAATATGTAAATGTGTAATTATAGATTATTAACCAAAACGATGATTAAATCCATCATTGAGTCATTTATGACTTGATATAAGATTGTGGAAGAAAATATGGTTTTGAAAGATTTTAGGGTTATGGAAGTTTGGATTTGAATTTGATTGTGCTTTGAAGAGTTGGATCATGTTTCCTCAATTTGTTTGAGTTCCATTATTGATAACGTATTGATTAAATAATGGAAAGAAATTCTAGTAGAGATATACATGAATATTTGTATAGCCATGCGTATGCTTGTGTAAATTTCTATTCTTCAAACTTTGAGAAGAAATCCCAATAGTGAGGTGCATGATCATTCATATAGACATGCATATATTTGTGCCCTTAAAATTTTTGAAAGGAGATTTCAGTAGAGACATGTAAGACCATTTGCATGGATATGCATCTGGCTATGCATACTTCTATTCTTCAAAACTTTAAAGGTAATATAAGCAGTGATGTGCATGATCACTTGCATGGTCATACATTTGCCCATGCATATTTCTACCTTCTTATACCTTCACAAAGTAGGGTTTATGGGTGGAATTAGTAGTGAATTATTGAATACATCTTTAAAATAGTTATAATTGATGAAAGATTGGTTATAAGATTAAAATGATATCAATCCATTAAATGATGAAACTTATATGTGAAGAAAACATGAGGAAAGTATAGATAAATATAATTGGATATTTGAAATAAGTGTAAGATTAGAGAAGAGATAAAAAAAATGATTACGAGTGATTAGTGGATTTAACATTATTCATGAAGTAATAAGATAATTTCTGAAGCAAGGTGAGAAGAATGATATATTGATGAATCATTGATGATATTACATAGTTTGAAGAGCAAGATAAAGAAAACAAAGAGGTGTATGTACGAATTGATTGAGTAAGGAAAGTAAGAATGTGAGATTTACATATTATGTACATATGAAATACGTGATAGTAACATTATTTAGTGATTAAAGAAAATTTATAGATTATATATAGAGGTGTTAAAGAGTTAACTGATACTAATTGATTACAATCGAAAGAAAGGAATTGAAAATGTAAAAATAAAAGAATGTAGTGAGATTTGAAGGTAGTTTAACCCTTCTAGTGAAATGATGTATTGTGGATCAAGTTAGAAATATATAGATGTGTGTGAGTGTGTGTATTAAACATAGTGAATACATTATATAAGTACATATACTCTTAAAGTGAAAGAATAGTTGTAAATTCTTAATATGTTAAGAAAAGAATTAATCAATTAAGAGTGGAAATCTATATAGATTTCATTATTTTAGTGGAAACATGGAAATGATTTGAAAGATAAAGATTGATGAATAAATAAAATTAGCCTAACTAATCGAAAACAAATATAATGTGTATATATGTTCATATGATAAATGTGTTTGAAATAATTGTTCATATCTTATAAATTCATAATAATAAACAAACACTTCAAAGAGAAAGTGTTATATTCCAAAAGATATTATAATTGACAATAATTTGTAGTAATAAAATAAAGTATTGATCGATTATACTGATGTTAAATCTAGTTTCTGGATTAGCTAAAAGATAAATTGTCAAAGTGATAGTGGAAATTTTATGCCATATTGAAAGTGGGCACTCTGTGCCATAGAGGACACTTATATCCCATATTGAAAGTGGGCACTATGTGCCATAGAGGACACTTATGTCCCATATTGAAAGTGGGCACTTTGTGCCATAGAGGATAATTTTTTTTTATATTTATGTCCTAGTGATATTGGCATCTATGCCATCAGTGGATGCTTTGAGTCATAGGGGACCTTTGGTCCCTTTGTCTCAGTGGACACTCTGTGTCATCACATACAGTGGGCATTCATGCCATAGTGAGCCTTTGGCCATATTTATACAGTGGACATTTACTTGCCATTCATAACCCGCTATCCAGAACTAGGATTTAAAGTTCAGTATATAAGAGAAAGAAAGAGATATATATATAACAGTGGAATGTAATGACACAAATTATATTTTAAAAAAATCTAAAGAAAATTAAAGGCAATTACTAAATTCAACTTGAATAGTGTAAGCGTGTAAAGCTGAATCTTCTGCAATTTTATAATAAGATTATTCTGTAAGTGTTACATTGATTGATATCAAACATAAATAAAAGTTATGTAAATTAATAAAATAATTAATTTTATGTGAAATTTGAGATTGGTTATAAATTAAATGGCTTATTGTCATAGCATGTAAATTTCGAGGAACAAATTTCTTTAGTGGGGGAGAATTGTAATGTTTAAAACTTTAAATATTAAACTTTTAATTTGATATAAATAATTGATAGTTAATTGTGATATAAGTGGTATAGATAAGTGATACAAATAGTGGATCTTAAAAATTGTATTGTTTATTCTTTGTCAAAGTGAATAGCAAACACCCTGTGAAGTAAAGAATCAAAAGAAGATATTGAATCAGGGGGTTATGGAAAGCCCATTGCTTGAGGAAGATCCAGTAATTTTGCAAAATAAAGAAGAAATGCATGCTTTTCCTAAGAACTAGACAATCTACAAACATCAACCAAAGCTCGCGTAGAAAAAATCATGGGTTTTAGCCTACACAGGGGGCAAAGTTTCTCCTTTTCATTTTTTGAGTTTATTCATGTACAAAGCATTTTCAAACTCACTTTCAAATATTTTGCCACTCGGGGGGCAAGGAGAAGATATAAGGGGTGTGAGCGGGAATTTTTGCCCCCACTCTCGGTTGAATGGTTCTTGCGACTTCGGCACTGTTTAAACTTGGGGCCTTAAAGAACATGGGCGTAAGCCCGAGAAAAATAGAGTTGCCAACCGGATGGGCCGGGAAAAAGAAGGGGTGGATGACTTGATTCCTAAGGAATCCCCAACCCCCTAATGGGTTTGAAAAGCTGGGTACATGTGGGGAAGGTGAGAAATGGCCCAGCACTCCCACAACGCCCGGTTCATTGGAACTGGCCTCCTTTGCAGGTCTTAATATTATAAAATTCTTAAATATAACAATATTATCCATACTACATGCAACAATCAAAATAAAGCATCATTATATTAAAATCAAAGCAATGTCTAAACAAAGCAAATAAATGGACACCCATCCGAGGATGGAAACATGTCCTTACATCATCCATGTCTAAAACTAAATAGGACACCCACCGAAAGGTAGAAACATGTCCTTTACATTGGTCCAAAATATAAAAGCAATTTAAATTACATGAAAATTAATTAATGAGTTACCCAATAATGGAAACATACCTCTTACAATTTTAATACTAAGACAAACTAATAATAATCATAATAATAATGAAAATATCCATCCATGATAAATTAAATAAATCAAGTATTGAAGTTAAATAAATCTGTAACACCCCCATACTCTATATAAGTACTATACATATACCGGGTATACATATAGTACTTATATAAAGTATAAGAATGTCACTTTTTGTTATAGTTTAAAAACCTTTATCTGAGTTCAAACCATATTACATTAATTTAAAGAACATTTACAAAATCATTATACTTTCGATGATCTTACATATATATAATAATATTGTCTTTACCGAAACATCATTTATACATATGAATACATTCTTGTCAGAAATATGACATAATTAAATTATACATGTATGCATCACCTTCTAGTTGGTCTCAACATACTCTTACTCTTCTTGTGACATAACGATTGACTTCAGATCTACCACCTACTCACCTGCGCAATTACACAACCGCGCTAAGCCCGAAAGCTTAGTAGTACAGATAAATAATATAAACATACATTGCAGAAATTCAAACGTATATATATATTAACTTCATGTACCATTAGTTTCTTATCATGTTTTCCCTTTTCAATTACACCTTTCATATATCTCTACTAATCTCCTATATTATATACATATACACATATCATTAACACAAACCCCAATTCCATACTAATACTTACAATGTCTACATCAATACACATATTACATGTCATACTATATTTTCAGAATCTCATCTTTCAACTTAGCTACTCAAGCCATATTTCTTTTCAATAGTTTACTTATATATTGTAATCATATCATACTTCATAACATTACATATCCTTATATTATTCAAGTAATTCATTATTCATAATTCACCATTCATGAATCACATTTCATCATTCATATTGAAAACAAAGACAAGTATGGTTCTCATTATTCATTCATTTCACATTTCATAAATCTCATTTAAACAAAGACAAGCATGGGCCCAAAAGACTCTAATATGACATTCAACTTTCAGAGTTAATGTTTTGGTTTAATTATCACATTTATCA
The DNA here is from genome assembly GCA_947685225.1 of Garcia nutans. Lineage (NCBI taxonomy): Eukaryota > Viridiplantae > Streptophyta > Magnoliopsida > Malpighiales > Euphorbiaceae > Garcia > Garcia nutans. The sequence continues at coordinate 22,102,252 of CANTUV010000017.1, forward strand.
TTATCATTATCCCAACTAGGCTTCAAGGATTTAGGTTCAACCAAGCTTCAAGGGGAACAAAGCATGCTAAGTATCAACCCAACTTGGCTTCAAGAACCAAACCCAACCTAGCTTCAAGGGTTGTAACATCTCAATTAGGCTTCAAGGACTAGACCCAACCAAGCTTCAAGGGGAGTTAAGCATGCTAAACTTCAACCCAACTTGGCTTCAAGGATTTAGCCCAACCTAACTTCAAGAGATTGTTACTATTAGGCATGCCACCAACAACAAAACTCTGAAAATGAATAACATACTAGACACACAATTCATTCATTATTTCATTATCAATTTCATTCTCATTTTCTCATCATCATTTAGGCATCCATGCCTCAATTATCTCATTTGCATTATTATAGCCAACAACAATGGCTTCACATCTTATCAATAGAGTATACATACTCAATTGTATTGGACATCATCATTTAAACAACCATGCCTCATTTATTTCATTTGTATCATTATAGCCAACAACAATGGCATTACATCTCATTAGGCTCAAATCATATAAAAGTAATTCATCACTGAAGTATTCATCATAAGGCATTACATCTCATCAATCTCAAATCACATTAAAGCAATTCATCATAACCAATTGCATTGCACATACCTTTTTAACTTATCATCATATCTTTCACAATTCCTATTTCATCATTGATATATACATAGCAATTTACATTATTCATATGCATCAACAATGTAATAGGTTACTTAACACATTTACAATCAAATGTGTTAAGGTCCAAATTCATATAAATATATGCAATCAAATAAGGTTTGTACTTACCTTAAAAGCAACTCACACAACTCTATACACTTTCTTTTCCAAGAATTCTTCACCATTTGAATTAGGGCAACTTAATTTCTTCACAACCTAATTCAAAAGGAATAACACACACTTACTTAAAGATACACATGAATTCAATACAATTATTCATTTATTAATCTCATACTAGACCCTTACAAACCAACCTCTCTCTCTAGGACCCCACGGTCGTGGCCTACCAACCCCCACGGGCGTGGCATAGCAAACAATTCTGTCCAATCTTTCTAAAATCCCCACGGTCGTGGCCTTCCAACCCCCACGGCCGTGGCATAGCAAATGAATCTGTCTCCCTTACTCAACATCCCTCACGGCTATGGCTTCCAATGGCCACGGTCGTGGCAGCCAAGGGCCACGGGCGTGGCATCCAAAATGCCTCTGTTTCGGATCCAACTCATGTATTCTATGATTTCAACTTCATTAAACACAAATATCTTGAAGATCTAGGAAAATAAATGATCAAACTCACCACATACATCAATTACCAATGAATTTAACCCCTTATATAACTTCAACAATCTGTCATCATCCTCACAAATAACTATATTATCATTATCAAAATACCAATTCAACATATCTATAAACTTTAATCTTTCACTATCATCATCTTCACACACTAACCAAATCAAATATAAACAAAATCAATAGAAATCAACTCAAAGAAATGCATACTTACTTGAATATTTTACCAAATCTTCAATCTCCATCTTCAATTCTCCTAAAGTCCTTAAGAATTTGATGTATATGTAGATAAAATCACCTCTCTGTCTCTCTCTCTCTCTCTCTCTCTCTCTCTCTCTCTCGTGCAAGAAGAAGAATAATAAGAAGAAGGAAGAAAGAAAGAAAATCTTCTTTCTTTATTCATACTTATCATATATATATAATAATAATATAATTAAATATTTTCTAAAATATTCTCCACCACCACTTTCATCCTTTGTCTTTCCTTTCTTCTTTTTCTTTTATTATTATTATTATTATTATTATTATTATTATTATTATTATTATTATTATTATTATTATTATTATTATATAAACTTACTTTTCCTACTCCACTTTATACATTATATATATGTGATTTATATGTTGGTATATGTATATCTCTTTTATATTACATTTATATTTTCCATATTTTCCAAATACCATATGTATACATATTATCCTCCATATACATCTATCTCTTATAATATTTCCTTTTTATTAATTTTTCTTTCTTTCTCTTTCCATTAAACATATACTTTAAATCAAAATACAACAATAACTCCAAAACTTTTAGGGTATACTTTGGGATATTACAATTCTCTCCCCCTTAAATAATTTCGTCCTCGAAATTATCCAGTACAGTAACAATCCATTCTTAACACAATACCATCTTAACTTTCATATAAAGTTAATTATATTATTAAGTTATTATGTCATCAAATCACATAACTTCTACTCTCCCCCTTAGAGTCAATCATCTTCTCTAAATTTCATAACTCATCATTATATATATTTATATATCTTATTACTTTCTCAACAAAGCAATCAAGATAATTCCTTACATTCCCAATGAATTTACCTTTATACAAAAATCAGATCATCTTATAATATACTTATAGTTTGTCTAATCATTACCTTCAAGATATTTTATTACTTCATCTCTTTATAATTACTTTCTTAACTTTAACTTTAAAAATCATTGATTTATATCTTATTATTGTTTATCCCGTCATTACACTCACTTTCAGAATAGACTTTGATCAAACCTTAATTGATAACAAGATCCTTATTTTTCACACACTTAATTCCTTCTTTAGCATGCTTTTCACTTAACATACATATTAGTATAATGCCTTTCAACTTATTTTATAGATAATCAATCTTTTCCCTTTTATCATCATTTACAACTGATATAACTCCATTCATTCATGTCCATTCACATTTCAGAATTTTACATCATATACATTATCATGTAAATTTTATACTCTTAGTACAACTATACATATTAAATTTCAGTAATGATTCACAACCTTAGCCAAATCTAGATCAATTGATCTATCTGTCACAATATACCCACGTTTCAATCTTGTTCAATTCAAACCAACAATTAATTTATTTAAACTTATCATGAAATTTCACAATATACATATATATATAACCTAATTCCATTAGGGCAAACTTTTATTCAATTCCTGATCTCTTCAGATCCTTATTCAGTCAAATTATCATGATAACAAATCACTTCAAATTATCTTTCAAAATACACATAGTTTATTTTCTATTATCTTAGTATAATTTCCACCAATTCTCATGATAATCTCATACCATATTTGCTATCTATAGTTCACTCACTTAAACCTTAAGTCCATTCACTTATTCACTTTATATCATAAACATATTCAGTATCACTTTCAGTCACATTTTGTAATTTTTCCCTTTTAATATCTCCTCACATTTCATACCATTACGATATTTACATAATCAGCTTTCTATCACATTAGTCATAACTCAAAACATTTTACATTTCTCTTTTCTTTCCTTACTTTTCATAATTATAAACAAATTTCTAACATAAAATGATAAAGTATAACTTTACCAGTCATAACTGTAACACCCCGATACTCCATATAAGTACTATACATATACCTAGTATACATACAGTAAGTATATGAAATATAGGGATGCCACTTTTCGTTACAATTTAAAATCCTTTAACAGTGTTCAAACCACAATACATTCATTTAAAGAACATTTACAAAATCATTATACTTTTAATAATCTTACATATATATAATAATCTTATCTTTATCAAAACTTCATTTATACATATGAATACACTTCATCAAAATACATCATAATTAAAAGTTATACATGTATGCATCACCCTCTAGTTGGTCTCGACAAACTCTTACTCTTCTCGTAGCATAACGAAAGACTTCATATCTTCCACCTAGTCACCTGCGCGATTACACATCCGGGCTAAGCCCGAAAGCTTAGTAGTACAAATATAAAATATAAACATACATTATAGAAATTCTAACATATAATGATATATCAATTCCATGTACCATTAGTTTCTTATCATGTTTTTCCTTTTTAATTGCACCTTTCATATATCTCGACTAATTTCATATATTATATACGTATATACATATTATTATCACCAACCACAATCCATCACTAATACTCACAATCAATATATCAATACACACCTTACACATCATACTTCATAACATTATTTTATTCACAATTCATCAATCATAATCCATCACTAATACTCACAATCAGTATATCAATACACACATTACATATCATACTTCATTACATTATTTTATTCACAATTCACCAATCATAGATCACATTTCCAACAAAGGCAACCATAGATCTCATTACTCATTTATTTCAACATTTGTATATCACATTGACAACAAAGACAAACTCGGGCCCAAAAGACACTAATATGCCATTCGACTTTCAGAGTTAATGCTTTGGTTTTACTATCACATTATCATTATTATTATCCCAACTAGGCTTCAAGGATTTAGGTTCAACCAAGCTTCAAGGGGAACAAAGCATGCTAAGTCTCAACCCAACTTGGCTTCAAGAACCAACCCAACCTAGCTTCAAGGGTTGTAACATCTCAATTAGGCTTCAAGGACTAGACCCAACCAAGCTTCAAGGGGAGTAAAACATGTTAACTTCTACCCAACTTGGCTTCAAGGATCAAGCCCAACCTAACTTCAAGAGATTGTTACTATCATTAGGCATGCCACCAACAACAAACTCTGAAAATGGAATAACACATTAGCCACACAATTCATTTATTATCTCATTATCATTTCCATTCTCAATTGAATCATCATAGCCAATCACAATGGCTTCACATCACATTTGAGTTATCATAGCCAATCACAATGGCTTCACATCACATTTGAGTTATCATAGCCAATCACAATGGCTTCACATCTCATTATATCTCAAATCACATTAATATATACAACATCAATTACATTAACTAAACAAACATATCGATATTCAATCATATCATCTAGGCATGCTTCAATCATATCATTCACATCATTATAACTCAGAACATTAGTTTCACATCTCTTTATGTCTCAATTCAAATTATACACTTCATCATTCAAGCATACATAATCAATTTCATTGCACATGTATCTTAAATTCATCGTCATATAAACAACATGTCCATTTATTTCATTTCAATCATTATTAAAACATTTATCATAACAAATTGCATTGCACATACCTTTTTGGATGATCATTATAGCTTTCACACTATACAAATAACAACATTAGTCACATTGTATTAACAATTTAGTAATTTACTTAACACATTTATACTAAATGTATTAAGTCTCAAAATCATATAAAAGAATACATCCATGTAAGTTTGTACTTACCTCAAGAACTACTCCCATCAATCTATACATTTCCTCTTCCAAGAATTCTCAACATCTAGGTTAATGCAACACAATCTCTTCAAAACCTAATCCAAAGATAATTATACCCATAAGAAAATAAGAATGATAATTAACTAGGGCAACCTTAACACATGACACGCTCACCAACACGGGCGTGTTCATCAATTACTTTTCTCACAGTAGCTAACACACTCAAGGGACACGGCCAAGCTTGTGGCCGTGTCTCCCAACACAAGCTCCAACACGGCCAAGACTCCCCTAGCTTGGCCGTGTCTCCCTTAAATCCAAAGAAACCAAAATGAAAGAAATCAGGCAGTAGCAAACACAGTCAAGGGACATGGCCAAGCCAGTGGCCGTGTCTCTCCAAAATTGATCCAACACGGCCAAATTTCCTTAGACTTGGCCGTGTCTCCCAAAAATATTTAGTCTTGCCCGTGTCTCTTCTTTAGTTTTGTCGTGTCTCTCATGAATAAAAACTCTAAACATGGCCAAGTCTCTTTTGATTGAATTAAAACACATTATGCACAACATAACCTCATTCAAATGGATGTAATCAATGTCATTAACACATATTTTGCATATTCATCACAATATTCACATTAACAATACATTTAATCATTCACCATTTCAAAACCCTAAAATCAACATCACTCTTATTCTTTCAATATCAACATCCACTTAACTTACCATCGTCAAACCAAAACCAAAACCAACACCAATTCAATCTTTTTAACTTACACTCAATTTCAACACTTATACACACATCTCAAACACACCAAATCATAATATCAACAAATCATAACTCACCTCAAACACAACTTCAAAATAACAAAGGAAAACAAAAGAGTACTTACTTAAAATTGAGGCAATTTCACAAATCTCCAACTTAATCCTTTGATTCTCCCTTCAATTTGATTTTAGAAATCAACAAAAATCACTCTTGTTCTTTGGCTTTGGAGGGACGGCCACCACAAGAGAAAAAGAAGAAGAAGAAAAGAAAATGAAGACAAGTCAACTTCTCTTCTTCTTTAAATCTCCACCAAGCAATTCTAACAAAGCAATTACCTAAATGCCCTCATCCATTTAACTTAGCTTCTTTCACTTATATGCCCATTTAAGTAATTTCACATATCACAAATAAAATATCTTCTTCCCTTGACTCCTCATTTTGACCAACATATGTTATATATATTAACGTATATACAACAAATACATTCCATTAACACAATCATTTCCTTTGCAAAAACATATATACCTTTAATTCAAATCAAACAACAATTGTATTAAAACTTCTAGGGCATACATTGGGATATTACAATAACTCTTGACCATGTTTCTAGAAACATAATTATCAATCTCACCAAAACTGTACTACAGTCATGTTACCTCAGTCCCAAATCTGTGGATAATAAAACTAACCGGCCAGATTTACTAAACAAATCATATGGCCATAGGAGATTAATAGTCATGCCTGAGGCTTATAAATCAATATTGTCCCTTTATTATTCTGCTTCCAACCTTTCCAATTACAAAGCTAAACCATATCACAAGAATTACATATTCATTCTCTAAACTTTTGCTACACCAAGAGTTAACACATTCCAACTCCGTTTCAACCCAATTTGCACTCAATTATATGATCATCATTAGCTTAATTCATGTTTTAACATTTCTTACATATACATATTCAATCATATGCAAATCTAACACAATTTCCATTTGCTACTCCATTTATAATCTATCTCTTTTAGAATTTGTATATATTATACTTCCCTTCTTCCTTACAATTTCTTATTATACCCATGTATATAGAACATTTCCACATGTAAATACCTTGGAACTCAAAATATTATATGATCATCAAGTTCAGTGATCACTATAACAATTGTCACTGTCCAGTATTACTCAAGTCCATTTCCACTCTCAATTCTGTCACATAATCCATCTAGCTTTACACAGTTCAAGACCTAATCTCTCTTAGGTCCACTAATACATGCAATATCATTCTTAATATCATTAAACCAGTAGTTATACCACATACACATTCATAGAGCACATTTATAATGTGATTTACTTTCCACATTTCTTACATACTTCATTTACAGTCATATTGAAAAACTCATTTCACATATCCTATACATGTATACACATAATTATATATGTATATTTAATTTTTCTTTTACATACAATCCATACAAATTTAGCATTTATTACTTTTCTTTGAATAGTATCATTCTCATTCTTTTGACATGACTTAAATTATTTATCAACTCAACATATATATATTTACTTTAATCATAATGATATTTCACAGAAATTTTAGTCACATTTCCAATGTGACATTTCTTTCACTTTTGTTTTTACAAATATTTAATATACCTTCATATCCATTTTTACCCTTTCAAATCAAATGACTTAAAGTAACTCATTTTCACTCGCTCAATCACTTTCTTTTTACTTCAAAACAAATTCTCATACTATCAATCACATTACTCAATTCATAGTATTCTCATATGCAATAATATTCCTTCAATTAGCTCATATGCTTAATATACATTAAACTATCCATATCTAAATAATCTTTATCAATATTCCATTAACATTCTAAATTCTTAAATCACTATCTCACCTAAACTTCAATTTACAAATCTCATCTTTTCTTAATATCAACTTTAAAAACATCTTATATATATACCACAAAGCAACATCAAAACATATAATTTTCACAATTATTAAGCTCATTTCAAAAATTCAAATGTCACATATTACCACCATTAACATGAGCTTTCACAATATTCAAACATATAACATTTCTAACATTGAAATCACAATGTTGGCATTAAAATAACAATACAAACAACACCAATATATCTTCTTACTTAACCAACATCATCTCTTTTTGTTTTAAACAAAACCTTAACTTTATATACCCAAACCTTAAATGTTCACATTTTATCTATACCAAAATAATTTTTGTGGTATTTTGATTAAATAATATTTATTTTAATATTTATTATTTATAATTTTGAATAAAAATAAAAAAAAAGATAATATTAGTAAAGTTAAAAAATAGTAATAAAAATAAATAAATAAATAAAAATCGGCGACGGAAATTTTTCGTCACCGAAAGTGAATTAGCTGGCCCGCCCAGCTCTCGCTCGCAATTTTCATAGCCCGCGGTAATTTTTTTCAGCAGCGCAATTTTTTCAGTGCAGTTTTTTTCAAAACCGAATTCTATTTGGTTTTGATTTCTTTTTCTAAATGTTTTTAATTTCCTTAGACAATTAAAATTTGGTTTGGATTTTTTCCTATAAATACCACACTAAAACACTTCGAAAAGGGGAGCTAGATCGGGACTTTTGATAGAGACTTTGGACTTTTGACTTTTGACTTTGGAGGATGAAACTTAGAACCAAACTTGGGACTCTTAAAAAATTTTCGGCCAAAAGAAAACCCTAGCAAGCAAGGAGAAATTCAAGAAACAACAACCAAAGGAAGCAATCATCTCCAGATTGCTTTGCTAAACCAAAATCAAATCTGAAGCAGGCAACAACTTGGTTTAATTTCTTCAAATTTGGTGGAGCTTCAAATGTAGGTAAATTGCTCTAACTTCAATTTATTCAATCAATAATCATCTTCATCTTTTAAGCCATCATCACACTGCCCTAGTTATTTAATTCTTCATTCAATTTAGTTTAGGCAGTAGCATGAATTAATTCATACAATACTTAAGATCTTAATTAAAGTAAATAATATAATCATTCAACACAAATCTAATTTCATAAACCCTAGGTTATTCAAACCCTAAATCTTAATTAATTTCGTTTCCAAACTTTCATGGTAGCTATTTTGTCATAATTTCATTCAATAAGCTATTTTAATATTTCAACATTAAATTTGGCTTTCTATATTTGTTTTCACCTAAAAATATATAAGTACTTGATATGGTCAATATTAAAAGCACACTCAGCTTTAATTATAGAAAATCATCAAATTCAAAATTCAAAATCATCATCCATAGAATTGAGATTTCAAATTATAAAACCCTAATATAAAACTTTAATGATTCAAAACTTTAATGATTTCAAATTGTAATTAGGATCCAAAACTTTAACTGTAACACCCCTATACCCCGTATACGCACACTACATACTACTACACCTGTAATATACGTATACCGAATACAGGAGTGCCACGGTTTACTAAACAAACAAATCTTTTCTTTTAGCAATAATGTGAGAAAACTTAAAACATTTAAGTTATATTATAAAACATAATAGATAAAATATTTATTTATTAAGCTGTGGAAAATGTAGCGGTATTACATATTTATTTACATCAAAATCAATATTTACAAAACATAAAGTTTATACATGTTTGGTAGTTTGTCTTTGATCTTTAAGCCCTCTATCAACACCTCAGAATCTAGACTCCACTCGGTCTAACTGAGCTCTCTGGTTCTATCCTGTCACCTGCACGATGAACCACAATCGCGCTAAGCCAACGGCTTAGTGGTACAAACCACAATAACAATATGCATAATGCAATGTCAATGCCATATTTTCAATAATAGAGATCATATTCATCAATGCTATATTTCATAACATTGCATTTCATTATCTTATTCAATTATTTTTACCATTTATGACTCACATTGAAACAAAGACAAACATGGGCCCAAAAGACACTAATATGTTATTCAAAGTTCAGAGTTACTGCTTTGGTCCATAATCACAATCATCAAGCCCGTAGGCGATACATATATATTTATCCATGGATAATCAACTAGATTTGAGCTTACGACCCAGTCTTTTCACTCAATCTAGCTTCAATAATTTATTTTTGAGGCTTACAACCCAGTCTTTTCACCCCAAAAACATCACATTTCACATTTTTCAACTGGACTCGGCTTACGACCCGGTCTTTTCACCTGTCCAACAATTCATAGGCATGCCGCCAAACCCAGAACTCTGAAAATTGAATAATATATTAATCACACAATTATTTCATTTTTCTCTTTATCATCCTCTTTCTCAATTCATTTCATATTTCATATTCCATAATCGAATAGGCAACCATGCCCCAATTATTTCATTTGCACTATCATAGCCAACAACAATGGCTTCACATTTCATCATATCTCAATTCACATTAAAGCAATTCATAGCATAAATCAAATGTATTAACAATGTAATAATTTACTTAACACATTCACAATCAAATGTATTGAATCTCAAAATCATATGAATGTATGCAATCATGCAAGTTTGTACTTACCTCAAGAGCAATTCACTCCACACCAAACTCCTCTTCCAAGAATCCTTCAACACTTGGATTATGGCAACTCAACTTTCTTCAAAATCTAAACCAAAGGTAATCATACACACTCACTTAGAGATACACATAAGATAATAAAGCTAAGAACCAACTAGGGCAAACTCTAAACATGACACGCTCAACAACATGGGCGTGTCCCTGACCGTGCCCTAACTCCACAATACAGAAGCTTTGACACGCTAAGAACCACGGGCGTGTCACTAAACATGTAATACATTCTGTCTCATAGAAACATTGACACGTCCAACAACACGGGCGTGCTCATGGCCGTGTCAATTCTCCCTCAACATAGTAGCTATGACACGTTCAACAACACAGGAGTGTTACTGATCGTGTCACCCATCCAAGAGCACAGAACCAACGACACACCTAACAACCTGGCCGTGCTCCTGGGTGTGTCAGGCCAAAAATCCAGATTCCTGCAACAATAACAACACATCCAACAAACCTCTTACTTCCACCATTTTCCACTTCAAACAAACTTAACTAAATACACCCATAAACCAATATAACTTGCAAAAACACTAAAACAACTCAATACATACATCAAACACAAATCATAATCATCACCACAAACCCAAAACACAACCACAACACTTACTCTTCCAACAAACTTACTCTTTCCTTCAATCCAACCCCAAAATCCAAAATCAATTGAACCAAACACTCTTAAACACACCACAATCAAACAAACACATATCAACCACCATCTCAACTCACAAACTCAAAGAAAAATCAAAGAATCAAGTAGAGAACTTACCAAGGATGAAGAAAACTCTTAAATTTCCAACTTGATCACTTGAAAACTTCCTTCAATCTTGAGCTTGGAAGATCAAATCTCTCTCTTGCTCTCTTGCTATGGAGTGCCGGCCAAACAAAGAAAAGAAAAGGAAAGAAAATGAACCACGAAGAAGAAAGAAGGAAAGAAGAAAACAAAGAAAGCAAAGTCAACTCTCTCAACCTCTTTAAACCTCCACCAAGCAATAAACAATAAAATAATCAAATATCTTCTTCCACTTCCACTAACTCAATTTCCCATTAATTAATTTAATTAACTTAAACTCATTAATTACTCTTCTTTTGACTTCCACACTTTGACTTGTATATGTTGTATACATCACTATATATACAACATATACACTCTCTCTTTACTTCTTTTCTCTTTCCATTAAACATATACACTAAATCCAAATACAACAATAAATACTCCAAAACTTTTAGGGTATACTTTGGGATATTACAATTCTCCCCCTCTAAAAAGAAATTTCATCTTCGAAATTACCTGATCTCAAGTCTGAAACAATTGAGGATACTGATCTCGCATCGCTTGCTCATTCTCCCAAGTTGATTCTTCTCTACCATGATTTTTCCAAAGAACCTTCACAATTGGCACTTTCTTATGTCTCAACTCTTTCATTCCATATGCTAAAATAGCAACTGGTTCTTCTTCAAAGGTCATATCCGGACTCACTTCAATAGATTCAACAGATAGAACATGAGATGGATCTGATCTGTACCTCCGTAGCATAGAAACATGGAAGATATTATGGATTCTATCCAATTTAGGCGGCAAAGCGAGTCGATAAGCAACTGGTCCAACTCTTTTTAATACGTCATAAGGTCCAATAAAACGAGGACTTAGTTTCCCCTTTGTGGCCAAATCTCAAAATATTTTTCCAAGGAGACACTTTCAAAAATACTTTATCTCCCACATCAAACTCTATGTCTCTCCTCTTCAAATCTGAATAAGATTTCTGCCGAACTGAAGCTGCTTTTAACCGAGCCCGAATTATTTTCACTTTCTCTTCTGTTTCTTTAATCAAATCAGGACCAACCAATTTGCCTTCTCCAACTTCATTCCAACACAGAGGCATTCTGCATCTTTTTCCATACAAAGCCTCAAATGGTGCCATTCCAATACTGGATTGATGACTGTTGTTATAAGCAAATTCCACAAGTGGCAAAAATCTGTCCCAACTTCCAGAGAAATCAATGACACAACTTCTCAACATATCTTCAATAATTTGTATCACTCTTTCTGACTGCCCATCTGTCTGCGGATGAAAAGCAGTGCTAAAGTGCAATCGAGAACCCAAAACACCATGTAAACTCTTCCAAAACCTTGAAGTAAACCGGGGATCTCGATCAGACACCAAAGAAATTGGGACTCCATTCAATTTCACTATCACATTGATATACAACTCAGCCAACTTCTCAAGAGAATATTCCATTCTAACTGGAAGAAAATGAGCTGTCTTTGCAACCGATCAACAATCACCCAAATAGCATCATGCTTCTTTTGAGTCAATGGCAAACCAGACACAAAATCCATTGTTACTCGCTCCCATTTCCATTCAGGCACTGATAAAGGTTGAAGCAACCCGGTTGGAACTTGATGCTCAGCTTTCACCCTCTGACAAGTGAGACACTTGGATACAAATTCCGCTATGTCTCTCTTCATACCTAACCACCAGTAATGATGCTTCAAATCATGATACATTTTAGTACTCCCAGGGTGCATAGCAAAAACCGATTGATGTGCCTCTTCCAAAATAGTCCTTCTCAATCTTGCATCATCAGGAACACACAATCTATCTTTAAACCAAAGGCTACCATCACTTCTCACATGAAAATCTTGGCTCTCCCCATTTTGGCAATCTGACACAACTTTCTGAATTTTCTCATCAATCAACTGAGTCTCTCTAATCTGATCCAACAACACCGGTCTCAACTGCAACTGAGCCAACAATGCACCATCTTCACATGATTCAAAACTAGCATGCAACGCTCTCAACTCAACAAGCAACGAGAGCGAATAAACAGTCAAACCTGCTAAAGACTTTCGACTCAAGGCATCAGCAACAACATTTGCTTTACCAGGACAATAATCAATCAAACAGTCGTAATCTTTAATCAAGTCCAACCACCGTCTCTATCGAAGATTCAGCTCTCTTTGAACACCCAAATATTTCAAACTCTTATGATCCGTGTAAATGAAACACTTTTCTCCATACAAATAGTGTCGCCAAATCTTCAATGCAAACACTATAGCTGCTAACTCCAAATCATGTGTCGGATAATTAAGCTCATGTGGCTTCAACTGCCGAGAAGCATAAGCTATGACTTTACCCTCTTGCATCAAAACACAACCTAAACCATTATGTGAAGCATCACTATAAATCACATATGGTTTATCTTCCACAGGCAAAGTAAGAATAGGAGCTTGAGTCAACATCTCCTTCAACTATTCAAAACTAGCTTGACACTGATCTGTCCACACAAATCTAACTCCCTTTCGAAGTAATCTGGTGAGTGGAGTAGCTATCAAAGAAAAACCTTTCACAAACCGTCGGTAATAGCCTGCCAAACCCAGAAAACTTTTAACTTCAGTCATAAACTTCGGTGGACTCCAATTCAAAATAGCCTTAACTTTACTCGAATCAACTCTTATACCATCTGCTGAAACTATATGACCCACAAAAGTCACTTGATCAAGCCAAAACTCACACTTCGACAACTTAGCATACAAATGCTTCTCTCTTAAAGTCTGCAATACAATCCGCAAATGCTTGTCATGCTCCTCTTTACTACGCGAATACACCAAAATATCATCAATGAAGACCACCACAAACTAATCTAGATAGGGCCTAAACACCCTATTCATCAAATCCATGAAAGCTGCAGGTGCATTCGTCAACCCAAAAGGCATCACCAAAAACTCATAATGCCCATACCTTGTGCGAAAAGCTGTTTTAGGAACATCTTCAGATCTGACTCTCAACTGATGGTACCCTGATCTCAAATCAATCTTGAAAAACACTGCTGCTTCCTTCAACTGATCAAAGAGATCATCAATCCTAAGCAAAGGATACTTATTCTTAATAGTCACCTTATTCAATTGCCTCTAATCGATGAACAACCTCAAAGTACCATCATTCTTCTTCACAAACAAAATAGGAGCTCCCCACGGAGAAACACTAGGGCGAATAAACCCTTTATTCAATAACTCCTGCAACTGCACCTTCAACTCTCTCAACTCAGCAGGTGCCATTCGATAAGGAGTAATAGAGATAGGAGTGGTACCAGGCAACAATTCTATACCAAACTCAACCTCTCTCTCAAGGGGTAACCCTGGCAACTCCTTAGGAAACACATCTGGAAATTCCGCAACTGTGGGTATACTATCAAGTTGAGAACCCACTACTCTGGTATCCATAACAAGAGCAAGATAAGCATCATACCCTTTTCTAATCAACTTCCTAGCTGCAAAAGCTGATACAAACAAGGATGCAAGTTGTTTCTCCTCACCAGATATCATCACACTTCTACCATCACCGGTTCTCAAAGTAACACACTTCTTTTGACAGTCTACCACAGCTCCATGCTTAGACAACCAATCCATGCCTAATATCAAATCATACTCCTTAAAAGGCATTTCAATCAAATCACCCAAAAACTCTTCACCTTGCACCACCACTGAACTATCACGATGCACCTTACTCACCACAACACTATGTCCTAAAGGATTTGTCACCAAGACATCAAATCCTAAGGACTCTAAATGCAATTCAGACACAGGCAAGATAGATGCACTTATGTATGAATGAGTAGATCCTGGATCTATCAAAGCAAGAACTGAAATGCCAAAATGCCAAATAAAGAAAATGTATCCGCAATAACTGCTGAAGCATCCGGTTGCCTCTGCATCACATATACTCGCTGAGAAGACCCGACCTCATCTGGCCTACTACCTCCGGATGTAGAGCCTCCTCTCTGACTGATCACAGGTCGACCACCTCTACTGAAACCTCTGCTCCCTCGACCACCTCTGCTAACACTAGGTCGAGAAGCTGCAGTATCAGTCTGTCTATCCTCCTGTAACTCAGGACAATCTCTAATGAAATGATCAGGTGATCCACATTTGAAACACACAGTTGATCCACTAATCTTCCAACAAACACCCCCATGTACCCTATCTCAATGGACACATGTAGGTTGAGTAGACCTCTGAACCACTGGAATCGGAGCACTAGCTACAGAAATTGTAGGTCTCGGTCTCTGCCTCTGATACTGAACTGACCTACCCGTCTGCCTCTGGCTCTTACTGATCCTCGAAATAAAACTTCCTCGACCTCTCTTCATAGATGAAGACCCTGCCTCAAACTGGGATCTCCTAACTCTGGTCTCCTCCTCAGTAGTAGTTGCTGCAATACCCTGCGCTCTCTCAACACTTCTAGCTGCGGCAACTAACTGAGAAAAGTCTTGGTATCGATACACATAATAGAGGGCCTCAATCCCTCCTCAAATCTCCTACACCGGTCAATCTCATCAGAGATAATCCCCCCGGCATAATGACTCAACCGGATGAACTCTACCTCATACTCTGTCACAGTCCGGTTATCTTGTCTCAAATTCAGAAATTCCATCTTCTTGACATCCTTATACTCCCTCAGAGTATATTTCTGTTCAAACTCCCGCAGAAAATCACTATAAGACAAAGTCAGTGGATCATCTATAGCATGAGGAACTCTCTTCCACCAATCATAAGGATCTTTCTGCAGAAGGGATCTAGCATAATCAAATTTCTCTTCAGGAGTGGCTTGCAACTGAATAAATACTCTCTGAACTCTATCCAACCACTGCTCAGCTATTGCAGGATCTGTAGTACCAAAGAAATCCTCAGCCCCATACTTTCTCAATTTATCATAATGTCTCACCGGTACTTGAGGCTGTGGTGGCGGTTGCTGCACTGGAGCTTGCCTCAACAATTCTACCACATGTCTTAGCCAAACTGGCGGAACTAGGAGGTTGATTCGAAAAGGATGTGAGGCTTATCTTGCTCATGTTGTAGATACCAGAGTAGTTGGTTCTCAACTTGATAGTATAACTACAGTTGCTGAATTCCTATATATTTTTCTTGAGGAGTTGCCAAGGTTACCCCCTGAGAGAGAGGTTGAGTTTGGTATCGATTTGTTTCCTGGTACCACTCACATCTCTATTACTCCTTATCGAATGGCACCTGCTGAGTTGAGAGAGTTGAAGGTGCAGTTGCAGGAGTTGTTGGATAAAGGGTTTGTTCTCCCTAGTGTTTCTCCGTGGGGAGCTCCTGTTTTATTTGTGAAGAAGAAGGATGGTACTTAGAGATTGTGCATCGATTATAGGCAATTGAATAAAGTGACTATCAAGAATAAGTATCCTTTGCCTAGGATAGATGATTTCTTTGATCAGTTGAAGGGAGCAGCAGTGTTTTCCAAGATTGATCTAAGATCAGGGTACCATCAGTTGAGAGTCAAAGCTGAAGATATATCTAAGACAGCTTTCCGCACAAGGTATGGGCATTATGAGTTTTTGGTGATGCCTTTTGGATTGACGAATGCACCAACAGTTTTTATGGATTTGATGAATAAGATGTTTAGACCCTATCTAGATCAATTTGTGGTGGTCTTTATTGATGATATTTTGGTGTATTCGCATAATAAGGAGGATCATGATAATCACTTGCGGATTGTATTGCAGACTTTGAGAGAGAAGCAAATGTATGCTAAGCTATCTAAGTGTGAGTTTTGGCTTGATCAAGTGACTTTTCTGGGTCATGTGGTTTTAGTGGATGGTATAAGAGTTGATCCGAGTAAAGTTAAAGCTATTTTCAATTGGAATCCACTGAAGACTGTGACTGAAGTTAGAAGTTTTCTGGGTTTGGCATGCTATTATCGACGGTTTGTAAAGGGTTTTTCTTTTATAGCTACTCCACTCACCAGATTACTTCAGAAGGGAGTTAGATTTGCGTAGACAGATCAGTGTTAAGCTAGCTTTGAGCAATTGAAAAAGATGTTAACTCAAGCTCCTGTTCTTACCTTGTCTGTGGAAGATAAACCATATGTGATTTACAGTGATGCTTCACATAGTGGTTTAGGATGTTTTTTGATGCAACAAGGGAGAGTCATAGCTTATGCTTCTCAGTAATTGAAGCCGCATGAGCTTAATTATCAGACGCATGATTTGGAGTTGGCCGCCATAGTTTTTGCTTTGAAGATTTGGCGACACTACTTGTATGGGGAGAAGTGTTTCATCTATACAGATCACAAGAGTTTGAAATACTTGGGGGTTCAAAGAGAACTGAATCTTCGGCAGAGACGGTGGTTGGAGTTGATCAAAGACTACGATTGTTTGATTGATTATCATCCTAGTAAGGCAAATGTTGTTGCTGATGCCTTGAGTTGGAAGTTTTTGGCAGGTTTGGCCGCTTATTCGCTCTCATTGCTTGTTGAGTTAAGCACGTTGCATGCTAGTTTTGAATCATGTGATGATGGTGCTTTGTTAGCTCAGTTGCAGTTGAGACCGATGTTATTGGATCAGATTAAAGAGGCTCAGTTGACTGATGAGAAAATTCAAAAAATTATTTCGGGTTGCCAGAAAGGTGAAAACTGAGATTTCCATGAGAGGAATGATGGCAGTCTTCGGTACAAAGATAGATTGTGTGTTCTTGATGATGCAAGATTGAGAAAGATTATTTTAGAGGAAGCACATCAGTCGGCTTTTGTTATGCACCCTGGAAGTACTAAGATGTATCATGATTGAAACAACATTATTGGTGGTCAGGTATGAAGAGGGACATAGCGGAGTTTGTATATAAATGTCTCAATTGTCAGAGAGTGAAAGCCGAACACCAAGTTCCTACAGGGTTGCTCCAACCTTTATCAGTGCCTGAATGGAAATGGGAACGTGTAACGATGGATTTTCTGACTGGTTTGCCGTTGACTCAGAAGAAGCATGATGCCATTTGGGTGATTGTTGATCGATTGACGAAGATAGCTCATTTTCTTCCAATCCGGATGGACTATTCTCTAGAGAAGTTGGCTGAGTTGTATATCAGTGAGATAGTGAGATTGCATGGAGTCCCAATTTCTTTAGTGTCTAATCGAGATCCCCGGTTTACTTCAAGGTTTTGGAAGAGTTTGCATGATGCTTTAGGTTCTCGATTTCACTTTAGCACTGCTTTTCATCCGCAGGCAGATGGGCAGTCAGGAAGAGTGATACAAATTTTAGAAGATATGTTGAGAAGCTGTATCATTGACTTCCCTGGAAGTTGGGATAGATTTTTTCCATTGATGGAATTTGTTACAACAACAGTCATCAATCTAGTATTAAAATGGCACCTTATGAGGCATTGTATGGTAGAAGATGCAGGACGCCTCTCTGTTGGAATGAGATTGGAGAAGGCAAATTGGTTGGTCCCGATTTAATTAAAGAAACGGAAGAGAAAGTGAAGATAATTCGGGATCTGTTGAAAGCAGCTTCAGACCGACAGAAATCTTACTCAGATTTGAAGAGGAGAGACATAGAGTTTTGTGTTGGAGATAAAGTATTTTTGAAAGTGTCTCCTTGGAAGAAGATTTTGAGATTTGGCCGTAAAGGAAAGCTGAGTCCTCGTTTTATTGGACCTTATGAGGTATTGGATAGAGTTGGACCAATGGCTTATCGACTTGCTTTGCCACCTAAATTGGATAGAATTCATAATGTCTTCCATGTCTCTATGCTACGGAGGTTCAGGTCAGACCCATCTCATATCTTGTCAGTTGAATCTATTGAGGTGAGTCCGGATCTGACTTTTGAAGAAGAACCTGTGGCTATCTTGGCATATGAAGTGAAAGAGTTGATAAATAAGAAAGTGCCACTTGTGAAGGTTTTTTGGAAGAATCATGCTAAGGAAGAGGCAACTTGGGAGAATGAGCAAGTGATGAGAGACCAGTATCCCCAGCTATTTCAAACTTAAGATCAGGTAATTTCGAGGACGAAATTTATTTATAGAGGGGGAGAATTGTAATATCCCAAACAATACCCTAAAATTTTTGGAATGATTATTGTTGAAATTGGATTAAATGATATAAAGTATATATTTATGATTAAGTGGTAAGAGAGGAAAAGAGAAGTGTGTATATGTTGTATATATAGAGATATATACAACATAAACAAGTCAACTAATTAGTTGGTCAAAAGAGATATTTAATTATATTTGAATTAATTGAAATTGAATTATTACGTGGATGATGATATTTATGATTATTTTAATATTTAATTGCTTGGTGGATATTAAAAGAGAGTTTGTGTGGTTAGAAGAGTTGATTTTGGGTTGACTTATCATCATCTTCTTCCTCTTTCTTGTGCTTAGCCGGCCACCACCATTAACAAGGGGTAAAGAGAGATTTTGTTCTTCCTAACTCAAGATTTGAAGGTATTTCAAGAGATCAAGTTGGAATTCTAAATATTTTCTTCACTTTTGGTAAGTTTCCAACTTGTTTCCTTTGTTTTCTTTTGAGTTTGTGTTTTGAGCTTGGTGTATGGTTGTTGATGATATGTGTATGTATAATTGTGGTGTGTTTGAGATTGTGTTGTCTATTTGGCTTTGATTTTGGGGTTGATTTTGGAGGAAAGGTTAAGTTTGGTGAAGGAAAGCAAGTGTTGTGTATTGTGTATGTGTTGAGTTGTGATGATAGTTGTGATTGTGTTTTGATGTATGTTTTGAGTTGTTTTGATGTTATGCAAATTTAGTATGGTTTATTGATGGTTTTGGGTAAGATTGTTTGGAGTGGAAAAGGGTAAAGTATGTTGTTTATTGGATGTGGTGTTGTTGGTGTCGGAATCAAGATTTTTGGCCTAACACGCCCATGAGCACGGCCAAGTCTTTGGGAGTGTCAATGGTTCTGTTTTCTGGATGGGTGACATGACCAGTGACACGCCCATGTCACTGAGCGTGTCATAGCTACTGTGTTGTGGGAGGATTGACACGGCCAGTGACATGCCCATCACTGAGTGTGTCAAAGCTTCTGTGTTGTAGGTTTAGGGCACGGTCAGGGACACGCCCGTGTTGTTGAGCGTGTCATGTGTAGAGTTTTCCCTAGTTAGCTCTTATCCTTATTTTCTTATCTGTATCTCTAAGTGAGTGTGTATCATCACTTTTGGATTAGGTTTTGAAGAGATTGGGTTACCCTAATCCAAGTGTTGAAGGATTCTTGGAAGAGGAAGTGGTTAGATTGGTGTGAGTTGCTCTTGAGGTAAGTACAAACCCTACATTAGTGCATACATTTACATGACTTTGGGACTTAACACATTTGGTTATAAATGTGTTAAGTAATATATTATATTATTGATACAATTGATTAATGCTATGAATTTCATAATGTGAAAGATAAAATGATCATTCAAAATGTATGTACAATGCAATTGGTTATGTATACCCTAATGATGAAATGTGAAGCCATTGTTGTTGGCTATAATGATGCAAATGAAATAATTGGGGCATTGTTGCCTAGATGATTATGAGAAAATGAGAATGGAATTGATAATGAAATAATAAAATAATTGTGTGCCTAATGTGTTATTCAATTTTTAGAGTTTTGTATTGGTGGCATGCCTAAAAGTAACAATCCCTTGAAGCTGGGTTGGGCTTGGTCCTTGAAGCCAAGTTGGGTTGATGCTTAGCTCCCCTTGAAGCTTGGTTGGGCCTAGTCCTTGAAGCCTAGTTGGGATGTTACATATGAGATGTTTCTCATTGTGATAATGATTCGCCTACGGGCTTAATAAATGTGATTATTAGACCAAAACAGTAACTCTGGAATTTGAATGGCATATTAGTTTCTTTTGGGCCCATGCTTGTCTTTGCTTTAATTTGAACTATGAATGAAGGAACAAATGAACAATATATTGAGATTTAATGTTATGAAATATGGCATTTTTGTATATTGTTTTTAATGCTTGAAAGTGTGACATTGGCATTACATTTGAAGCATATTGTCATTATAGTTTATACCACTAAGCCTATGGCTTAGCGCGATTGTGGTTTATCGCTCAAGTAACAGGGTAGATCCGGTTGAACCGGAGAGTTCAACTAGACCGAGTTGAGTCTAGGCTTGTGAAGAGTTGATTGTTGGACTTCAAGATCAGAGACGAACTGCCAAGCATGTATAAACTCTATGTTTTTTCAAATATGGAATTTGATGTATACATATGTATATTCCACTACATTTTTCCACTGCTTATTAAACAAATGTTGTAGATAAACTTTTGGGTACTATTGTGGTATATATGTATATGTGTTTTAATAAAAAAAATGTTTTATCTATTACTACCTATTATGATTATTTGATTAAAGGTTGGTTTGCTTCACATAGACTGTGACATCATTGTATCCGATATACGTATATTGCATATTGAACGTATATGTGGTGTACGTATATGGGGTATAGAGGTGTTACATCTTCTTTATTATTATAACAATAATAATAATACTAATTCCTTTTAGGGCGAACGGATCATGAATGAGAAGATCACTAGGCATTTCTGGTAATCTTTTTATTCTTAAATGGATTTTCAAAGATTAATGAAATTTTCTTTGATTTTGTTTTATATGTTGATTCTATCACATATTTGATATGGGTTTATATATTTTATATATTCTTAAATGTTTTTATGAGGTTTTGATTGAAATTTCATTGTTAATATAGGTTTTATATATTTGATATATTTGTTGAGCTTATATATGTTTGTTGAATAGTTACTGATAGGTGATTAGTGAGATATGTTGCTCCTGGTTAGCCTATGTGATCTTCAAGCTACTTGCAATTGATGAGGAGTAATGGTTGGTTGTGTGTGCTTTCATGTTATCAATAGCCTATTGATCGGATATTGTGATTTATAAGGTGAAGACTATTGGGCGGTGATGGTATTAGGGGACCTTTGTGTGGTGTATTGGGTTGATATGAGGAAAGTTGTGTATATATATGTATACACTATAGTGCTAAAATTTGTATTCATTATTTGGGCAATAAAATTTTGTTGTATTGATAAAAATATCATAAAGTACTGGATACTTTGTGTGTGTGTTTTTTGTCACATTCTTGTGATTTTTATTTTAGAAATAGATATAACAATTAGTTACTTGAAAAAAAAACAATAATCATAAAATGGAAAATAAATTAAATTAAATTTAAAAAAATAAAATAAATACAGCGACGGTTCTAAACCGTCGCAAAATGATAATTGAAAGAAACAAATAAATATTATGACAGTTATGAACTGTAGCAAAAAAGAAACAATATAAATTATACAAAAAATAACGACGGTAACTAAACCGTCATAAAAATATTTATTAGGAAATATAGTGACGGTTTTGTCAACAATCGTAAATTTTCTAAAACAAAATTTAAATTAACTATTGCGTTGGAATAATATTTTGCAACGGTTATTCCAAAGGTTGGCTAAAAGCGTCGTAAATTAACCTAGCGACGCTCTCATTAGCAATGATCCGTCGGAAGAGGTATTTAGTAACAGCTTAAACCGTCGCGAAATACCTTCTTTAACTGTCACTAAATCCTTTTTTTTTTTTGGTAGTACATGAGTTTGAATGTTTAGTACATTTAATATTATTGTGACGATTCTAAATAGATGAGACCTATTTTAAGCATTTTATCTAAGTGCTGACGAGCTCGTGCTTGAAGCAAGATGATCATCTTATCAACTTGATGAGATTTATTATTTATTTTTGGTTAGTTATACATTATCATGCCTAATTTTGTCTAAGTTGCCAGATGTGACCCTTGTGACTTTTGGTTTGTTCCTAAGATATACTTAGATATTTGTTATCTTATGGTGTTACTAAAGGGTTATGAATGATTCGACTTAATAGGATATTTCTAAAAAAATGAGTTTAATCATGATCAAGTGAACTGAATTAGAAAGACGATCACTTGATATTCATTTTCTCTTTATATTCAGCTAATTTATGCTAGTGTGCTTACATAGTTGTGAAAACAAAAAAAAAAATGCATCTTGAGATAAATAAGAAATATTACAAACATGATAAGTAATTTGGGATAAAGCATGCTTTATTTAGTCATTTCTCAAAACAAGACACTATATATCTCTAATAGGTATATAACTTAGAGCACTTGTAGTATGCCAGTCTCACGGTCTATTAGCTACGACCAACTTGATATAATTTCTTTTATTAGCATATGATTCGTCATGTACAAGTAAAAGATTTTGATTTTTGGGTCGTTCCAAATTTATTGAAATATTAATTAATTATTTTATTTGGATAAATATATGTAGAGTATGAATAGAATTGGATTCTTATTCACAATGTGATTATTATGATTCTTGGTAAACTCCTATTTAAAGGAATGAGAAAAACATAATTTAAGTTTTTGAAAAAATATCCACAATGATAAGAAGAAAAAGAAATTTCTTTCTATAGTTTTTTTCTCTCTAATGTACTCTACAATATTCTTCTTGCACGGAAAATCTTCTCTTTGTGAGTAAAAATACAATTATAAAATAGTTTTAGTTTTTAGACTGTAAAAAGTAAAAATTCTCCCTCTATGGTGATTATCCTTTATAACCGTTGATATAAGAACGGTTCTTATGTTCTCCAAACATTGTCAAAGATAACTTTCAACTCTTATTTTATTATATGGGCATATTCTATCATCATCAAAATTAACTATTTTTGGATTTACATTTGATCAAGAAACTTATCAACGTCCAATGTAAAGTGAAGAGAGAGGCGTAGTGAAGCAAATCTCAATAAATCTCATTTAGTTTTCCAAAGATTTGAACAGACATAATTCAAGCCGCAAGAGAGTACTACTCTTTGCATGTTATCCAAGTGCGATTTAACATTTCAAAAATTTGTGCTTATCAAATTGGAGTTCAACGCCCTCGTAGAGAGAAACGGGAAAATAAGAGGGAATAAAGGAAGACCTCATAATCATTTAACAATACTGTCAAAATAATTTTTCCTATTATCCTTCAATTATTTTGCCAGTTCTTAAATTTAAATTTAGCATATACCAATATTTATGCGCTCCAGTACTTAAATTTAACATTTAAAACGAAGCCATGTATCGTGCCTTCTACAATTTTTATTTTTCCCTATATTTACTAGAGAATAAGGTCACCAAATTAGGACGAAGATTTGAATCATCAAGCCATATATCCATCTGAAATTAAAAATAAAATAGCCGAAGTTGAATCCAGCTCCAGCATAAGAGTTAAAATTAAAATAAACCTTAAAACATTGCAAAATTGAAATTAATTATTCCACCTTGAGTTAATCTATCTCGCCAGAATGACCAGCCGAATCAAAGGTAAATTAGTAAAAATACATGCCTGAGGATCGTCGTACCTATCTACCACAATCAATTACACAGAGTTTATACATTACAAAAGCAACCAAGAAAGAGACCGCGATAAAAAAAAACAAAAATAAACATATTACTTAATTTAAGCATTAAAATAGCTTGGGAACACTTCAACATTGCTAATCCTCACTATATACTGATTCAGTGACTTTTCATGAGATGTTAGCACTACTAATGTACATCGCATGACATGGGGCAACGAAATTGGGGGCAAAGGGTTAAACGGCATGCTCTCACTTTATTACATTTGCCA
Organism: Garcia nutans; assembly: GCA_947685225.1. Classification (NCBI taxonomy): domain Eukaryota; kingdom Viridiplantae; phylum Streptophyta; class Magnoliopsida; order Malpighiales; family Euphorbiaceae; genus Garcia; species Garcia nutans. Next base: position 22,127,326 of record CANTUV010000017.1, read on the forward strand.
TATAAAGTTGTGCATGCCTTGCCTGCTGCCAACAGGAGTTCGTCAGAGGAATTCAAAGCCACAATAACTGGCTCTTTCATTCCTCAATTTCCCCCAAAGAATATATATTTTTGGCCGAACTACCTGATCATATACTTTTCAGAAACCAAAGGGCGACCTTCTCCTGCTTCCACCTTCTCCATATTGTTCGTTCCATTTCCTCAGTTCATTCATGCTCGTAGCATCATAGGCAACCGATGGGCCCACCTACATACCGGCAGCAGATGCCAACAAACAACCAAGATTAACTTCCAGCATATAAATAATTGTCCATTGCTTTAAATGGAAATAACTATCAACAAAAACCGATAGTAACAAAAAACTTTTTCGTTACCTTTGCTTTAGACTGAATGAAATCATCCAAACCAAGTGGTCTCAAAGTTGAAGCTACATCACCATTACCACCCTGTACTTGGAAAACAAATTAAAATAAATAAATAAATAAAAGATGACATTAGAACAGAGCAGGACTTGACCAGTTTTGACCTTTTTTTTTTCAAATTATGATTATGATTTCATTAGTGAAACTCTACCTTCGCATTGTACATAGTCGGTCCCAAACCTAGATAAAGAAAGTTACTGTAGGTAACAGCCAACCTAAAATTTTATCACATCTTAAGATATGAATTCTAGTGATATAAACATCAGGTATGTTTTATTTGTGACGCGCTACATCAAAGCCAAGTTTAATGAGAAATAGACGACAGTGTAAGGCGTTCTCCGAAAGTGAAGCACTATGTTAGCAAATTGGCTGGAATAAGAGAGAAAATAATCTCGAGATTTTCGTGGCTAAAATAAGAAGAAAAAAAAACTTGAGATTAATGAAAGCGAAAAAATAATCTATAAGTTCGCTAAAACAAAATAAAATGTCGAGATTTAAACTAAGTTAATAGACAGAAAATAAAATTTTAGTTCAAGAAGAGAGAATTAAAGAGAGATGTAGAAATTATTTTGAGAACTTTCTTAATAATAACAGTAATAAACACATTAAAGATTTGAATAACATAACTAAAAACATGAATCACACTTAGACGGATTAAGTTTTTTTGAAATGAAGGAAGCATTGAAAAGAATTAAAAAAAAATAAGGTAAAGCTTGTGGTTCGAATGGAATTCCCATTAAAGTGTAGAAATATCTTGAAGATGTTGGAAGTTATGCAATTGACTAATTTATTTAATAAGATTATGAATATATATATATATAGACTAATTTATTTAATAAGATTATGAATACAAAAAATATATATATCATATGAATAGAGAAAGAATCATAATACATATTTTTAAGGATAAAAGAGATTTAAAAATTATTCTAAGTATACAAATATAAAGCTTATGAGACATACAATAAAGTTGATGGAATTCCCATTTAAATTTGGACAATTGTATCTTCTCAAACCATTTTGGTTTTATACCAGATCAAACAACTATGAAAATAATCTTTCTTATTAGAAATTTGATAGAAAGTATAAGGAGATGAAAAAGATTTTATATATGATTTTCATTAACTTGAAGAAAGCATAAGATGGTCCCTAGAGACATTAGGTGGTTTTAGTGTGCAGGAGGATATCAGTTAGACATATCCAAATTCTGAAAGATACGTATGATGGAGTAATCACTAATGTCCTACAGTTGGATGGAATATTAAAATTTTCGAGTTTCAACTCGGTTACAGCAAAGTTCAGTATTGAGCTCCTATCTCTTACCTTGGTTTTGGACAAGTTAACAAGGTATATACAATATGACATCACTTAGTGCATGATGTTTGCAGATGATATTATGTAAATAGATAAGAATTAAACAATAGTAAATAGGAAGCTAGAGTTATAGAGAAATAATTTGGAATCCAATGATCGTAAATTAAATGGAACTAAGATTATATGCCTTATAAGTTCAATAATATGAATGGAAAAAGGGGTGAACTTATACCCATTTCCAATATTTTGGTTCAATTCTGCAAGAAGATGGGAATTGTGAAAATGATGCTAGCCGTATGATTAAAACTTATTGGATAAACAAGAGGAGTGACATAAGAGTTTTATGTAATTGTAAGATACCAATTAAATTGAAAAATAAGTTCGTACTGCAATATAACATGTTATGATGTACGACAGAATAATGAGCATTGGAAGTAAAATGAATGTCGCTACAATAAGAATGCTAATATGAATGTATAGGCACATTAGAATGAACAGAATTTGCAATATATTAGAGAAAAAATAAGGTTATCTCCTATTGAAAATAAAATAAGAAAACGCAAATTAATTTGATTTGAATATGCAAAGCAAAGACCTAGTAATGCGTTTGTTCAACTTAATATTTAAAGATAAATGTAATTAAGAGAGGTAAGAATAGTCATAAACTAATATGGAGAAAAATAATAGAAATTAATCTTATTATCCTACGTCTCTCTGAAGATATAACCACTTAAAGTGGAAAAAAAAATCCATATAGCTAAGTCCAAATAACTTGGAATTAAAACTTAACTAGGTTGAGTTGAATTGTATGATTTCATTAGTAAAAGGGTAAAATCATACCCTAAAAACAATAACTTAAAAAATAACTAAATCGTGTCTTTTTTTCTTTTTTTATTTGAGGGGAACCATATCGAGTTTAAATCATAGATAAAAATAAGAAAAATGTCCAGACAACATATATTACTTGTTTGCGTACGGGACCATTTCTTAGAAAATGTTAATAATACATTCAAGTTAACCTACTATTCGGCATGCAAAGACAGTTATTAGGGACTAAAAAGACATGCCCCCACTTTCAGATTGGCATAGAACACGTGAAAAGCAAATAAATAATTGCAAATAAAGATTAAACTATCAAATGACAGTATTCTGCCCAGTATAATCATTGTAACACAAGCACTTTGAATGGATGAGATTCAGAATTTATTGGATGGAAGATGTACCTTCTTTTCATGTTCCAGAAGTTCCTGGACTGGTCTATATGCTGCAGCAATACAGAGGTTCTACAAAACAAGAGCATGACAATGTATAAGACATTTGAAAAACATAATTTCAATTTCCTCTCCTAACTAATAGTACATTACCTTCAAATCACTGCCAGAATATCCCTCAGTTGCACTTGCAAGTTTTTCAAACTGAAAATTAGGTTCTAAATTCTCTTGTGCAAGAAATATTCTCAAAATCTTCATTCGGTTTTCAGCATCTGGTAGGTCTACATATATTCTAATCAGCAATCCAACATTATCGCATTAGCAACATTGTCGATGGAATAAATAGCAGCATATAAAAAAACAAGGATCCGTGAGTAAACTTTACCCAAAAAAAAGGGACCAAAAATGTATTCATAATACTGCCAAATAAAAAAATATAATTTTTCTTATGTGATCTCACCTTCTCGGCAAGCGGCGAATTACAGCATCATCAAGATCAAATGGCCGATTTGTGGCACCGAGGATGAGTATTCTTTGGCTGTCTTTTGTCCTCAATCCATCCCATGCTGCCATAAATTCATTTCTCATTCTTCTGGTAGCTTCATGCTCAAAAGCACCACCACGAGCACCAAGCAAACTGTCAACCTATATAGACAAAATCCAGTACAAAACATAGCTCCAAATGTAAAAGTAATTGAACAAAAGATATTAATAAGCTGCATCTTGTTGATAAAAACACTAAGATGTAATACAAGAGAGAAAAACTCACTTCATCAACAAATATAATGACAGGAGCCAGTCTGCAGGCATAGGAAAATAAGGCCTTTGTAAGCTTTTCAGCATCTCCAAACCACTGTATGGGGAAGAAAGAAAATAAGTATCACATGCAATCACAAAGAAAATATGGCAAACTTTTTATAAGATAAAAAAAACCCCAATTATTTTCTGTTCCTATCATTAATCATTAAACAAATTAACCAATCATTTTCTCCCATTTAACAATTCCTATATATTAATTTTTCCCAAGACCAAAAACTGAGGCAACAGCGACTGTCTTGTAGAAATGCTGATTCATGTATCTATCTTGTTTGATATTTAGGATGCACTGGGGTTTATCACTAGAAATCATTGTTGCAAAAAATATTAATGGTACCTGCAAATTGTCAAGCTCTTATTACCATCAGATGACTGTTCATAATATTGTGTTCAGATGACTGGTTATGCTTGGAAACATACAAAGAATGGTCTCTTATTTATCCTACAAGTTATATAAGCTTCTAATGAAGGTTTTTGATTCATAAGAATTACAAAGAAATTAAGTAATTACTATGACATTATTAATTTAAAATCACTGTTTAAGGGTACTTTTTTAACGTGTATGAATACAAATTGCCTATTTGGTTAAAACAAGAAACCCTAGTAGTCTGAAGGAAGCCTGTTTATTAAGTGCCAATTATTTTGAAGGACAAGAATAACAAGATTTCAAAAGTGTGTACACACACTAACATAAGCTGCGAATGGTATTGAAATGTTTCTTATCCAGTTGTGAATGATATGAACTTGCATATTCTCAATACATTAAAACAAAGAAGGGCTTAATAGATGTTTCTTCGTATTTCCAACAAGTAGTGCAACAGGTTTTGATCGCTTTTTCTATTTTAAGTGAATGTTTACCCTTCTCTGAGAGGAGAGGGAGTTGTTTGATCCACATTGTTATCACTGAAATCATTCCAGATTAAGAAGAAGGCACCAGATTGTGAAAAAAGTAAACTGGGTTAACGAATTGCATTAGAAATATAGAGCTATGCTGCAATATTAATTTTGGAAACTCAAAATACAATTAAATGAACGCAGCATTAATTTTTCAGAATACCTTTGATGTAAGAGTTGAACCAGTTATGCTAATAAAGTTTGCACCGGCCTCTGTCGCAAGTGCTTTAGCAAGAAGGGTTTTCCCAGTTCCAGGAGGCCCAAAAAGTAATATTCCTTTGCAGGGCTGCAAGAAAACTTGACGCGATCATACATCAAAAACAATTCCACCAATTTCACACATAAAACTATTAATAAAACCACTACCTGCAGTAAATTTCCATGAGAAAAAAGCTCTGGTCTCCTCATAGGAAGAATGACAAGTTCATCTAATGCCTTCTTTACAAATTCAAGAGCACCTATATCATCAAACTTGACACCAATTTCACCAGGAGGAACCACAGCTGAAACGAAGTTGCTCTCATATTCATCCTTTGCAAGGTTCTGCTGAAATACCTATGAATTAGAAATAGCATGATACAGCAAGCTAAAGAATCAGATAAGTGAATGCCAACACATACCTTCAAATTTAATGATGCCTTCAGAGATGAAGTTTCTTGCTCCTTCAACCTCATAATTGCAATTTCAAGGCTTCAAAAGAAAAAACAGTAATCAGAATCAAAATGTAAAACATTGGCTACAACAAGTATGAAATATCCATACCTTTCACGAGGCAAAACCAATCTTTCTCCTTTTATGGATGGAAACCGGCAAGATGACAGGTAAAGATTTTTAGCCCAACCAACAACTTTCTCAGCTTCTGCAACAGAATTTGGCGTGTTGCAAAGGAAAATGCATCAACAATCATTTATGCACTTGAACTTCTCAAACTAGTTTAACTAGATAATTCTTTTTATCAAAAGATAGTAAATATCACTAGTTTTATGCCTTTCAACAGAGAGTAGAAATAAAACATTTATGTTCATAGCACGCATGGATATAAATAAATAAATAAATAATCAACCAACAAATTTTCACTTGACCTAAACTGGATTGGCAAAATGTGTTATCAGTTTATAATAATTATGATCAAGAAACAGCAACTATTTGAGAAAAGCAAAGAAAAGGCATTCCAGATGATGAAACATCTATTAGATGGATAGGAATACCCAATTTGAAAACCTAGGTTTAAGGTTAGGTTAAACCTTAAAGGCTATATCAAAGAGTGGTATGTTGGTCAAAGGGAAAGTGTCCATGCTAATTAGGGATTTGTTTTCTACTTCGGAATTCCATTAAATTGCATTTAGACAAGTAGAATTTTGAGATGAGTTTTAAACTTAATATTTTGGTTCTAGTGAAGGCCCACCTTTCAGAAAAGATAAATGCAAGAAACACAAGGAGGAAGGCAACACAAAAAGGAAACCACCCTCCTGAAACAGTATCCTCGTACAGACAGACATCTTGATGCAGAAGAAAGGGTCAGGGCAATTAGATCTCAACAATAAGGGTTAGAGTAGCAACTTATTACTAATCAAAAAGCCTAATTTAACAAGAAACCTAAATAAAAAGTAATCTAGGAAAACTAAATAAAATTCCTAATTTAAGGATTAAGCAAAACTAATTCTCAAATTGTATCTTCTTCTTTTTTCCCAACTGCATCATATCTTCAGTGTACAAGCCCCCAGGCTGAGACCAGAACATAGAACACATGATCATAAGATTTGGAAGGGGTCATCCATGTGGGAGAAAACATCCTAGTTCCTTACCACAAACTATCCAGCTAGACTCATCTCTTACCCAAACCCAGTACCATGAAAGCCCTACCGGACTTCACCTGAAGATAGCTACTCCACTACTAGCCCAATCTTCTCTCTTGGATCACAAAGAAGGAAGTAACTGTGAAGTACCAAGGTGAAATATAAAACTCATCATACCTCCATTGTTTTTTGTGAAGAATCCCCATTTTATTCATGGGCTTGCCAAATCCAGTAAAATGGGTTCTTGGGCATGGTAGGAGAGGGTAAGGGCTGTCTCTGCATAATAAGAGGCAGAAGCTGGGCCATCAGAGCTATCTAGTCCATTATTCAATTGAAAAAGAAAGGGAGACAATTCAAATTCCAGCTTAAGAATAGAATCAGTAGTGGCATTCAAAGGAAGGGGAAAAAACTATCTATAAATTGGCTAAGATGAGGGAAAAGAAATGCCGTGATTTAAACCAAGTTAAATGCATTAAAGATAAAGAGAATAAAGTTCTGGTTCAAAAAGAGGATATTAAGAAACGATGGAGAAGCTATTTTAAAGAACTTCTTAATGGTAATCATAGTGATAACATTGAGGGTTTAGATGTTAGGCCGAAAAAAAATGTGAAATACACTAGATGGATTAGGTTTTCGAAAGTTAAAGAAACTTTGAAGATGATAAAAGTTGGTAAAGTCTGTAGACCAGATGAGATACCTATTGAGGTTTGGAAATGTTTGGGAGATACGGGAGTTGCATGGTTGACATCTTTGTTCAATAAGATCTTAAGTACAAAGAAAATGCCTAATGAATGGAGACAAAGTAATTTGATACCTATTTTTAAAAATAAAGGAGATATTCAAAATTACTCAAATTATGGAGGTATAAAGCTTATGAGCCACACTATGAAATTGTGGGAGAGAGTTGTGGAACACCGTTTACGGTTAGATATTTGTTATCTCCTCAAATCAGTTTGGCTTTATGCCTGGTCGATCAACTATGGAAGCTATTTTTCTTATAAGAGATTTGATAAAAAAGTATAAAGAGATGAAGGACTTACATATGGTTTTTATTGATTTGGAAAAGGCGTATGATAGAGTCCCTAAAGAAGTTTTATGGTGGGTCCTAGAACGCAGGGGAATATCTATACGATATATCCAAGTCTTGAAGGATATGTATGAGGGAGCCATCACCAGTGTCCGCACTGTGGGAGGGGATACTAAGGATTTTTCCTTTTCTATTGGATTACACCAAGATTCAGCTTTGAGCCCTTATCATTTTGTCTTGGTTATGGATGAGCTAACAAGACATATATAGGCTAACATCCCTTGGTGTATGATGTTTGCAGATGATATTGTATTAATAAATGAGACTCAAGCAGAGGTAAGTCAAAAGTTGGAGTTATGAAGAAGCACTTTGGAATCTAAGGGTTTTAAGCTAAGTAGGACTGAGACTGAGTATATGCATTGTAAATTTAATAGCAAGAATAGAGAAAGACGCAAAATTGTTTTAGACGGAATAGCAGTACCTCATAGTACTTATTTTAAATACATTGACTCTATTCTTCAAGAAGATGGGGGTTGTGAAGAAGATGTAAATCATAGAATTAAAATTGGTTGGATGAAGTGGAAGAGTGCTACAGGAGTTCTATGTGATCGAAAGATGCCAATTAAATTAAAAGGAAAGTTTTACCGCACTGCAATATGGCTTGCAATGATGTATGGTAGTGAGTGTTGGACAGTAAAAGAACAACACATGAATAAAATGCATGTTGCGGAAATGAGAATGATAAGATGAATGTGTGGTCATACTAGGATGGATAGAATCCGCAAAAAGTACATTAGAAAAAAATGAGAGTAGCACCTATTGAGGATAAGATAAGAGAGCATAGATTGAGATGGTTTGGCCAGGTGAAACGAAGACCTAGCGAAGCGCCGGTTAGAAAAACCGAACAAGTTAGAATAGATATAGCTAAGAGAGACAGAGGTAGGCTTAAACTGACTTGGTCAAAGGTGATCCAAAATGATCTTATGATGTTATATCTATCAGAAGAAATAACCTTAAATCGTATTTAGTGGAAAAGAAGAATTCATATAGCCGACTCCAATTGACTTGGAATTAAGGCTTTGTTGAGTTGAGTTGAGTTTAGTGCTATTCAAAATTGTGTTCACCACATGAAGGATTTATTGACTTGTATGCAAGCTCTTTTCCAAAGGAGATGTATGACAACTCGATTCATCAATACTGCTGCATATTTCCTGATAATGTATAGGACAGATTCATTGAATGAAGATCAAATTCATGAATTTGTAGAATAAATTATTTGAGTATGAATTTAAGATACTCGTTGAAACCGTGTAATTTCAAATTCACCTGGTTTGGTTAACATTGTGTTTTTTCATCACCTCTTAAATAATCTTCTTATGTAGGCTTTACTTTATATTATTAATTATCCTATTTAGTATTATTGATCTAACTAGTAGGACAAGGAAAATTTTTTTGGTGTGTATAACACTAAGGTAACTATTTCATACGGCTTTTGAGTAACATAATTATGAGAAGTTATTGTTTCATGAAAGTGGTATTTGTGTGCAGCTTTATTTTATTAACTATATCGTGCATGTATGATCAGCTACTTTTGCATAAAATAAAAAATAATAATAAGGAAAATGCTGAAAAAATAATGAAGCAGATTTAATAGAATAAATAATAAAGCCATGTTAGCAATTCCTCTATTGAATGCTAGATGGTAGTCCCATTTTAGTCGGGATTTTAACAGAAGCATTATTAGCACCTTGCACAACAGTAGTGCCTAAAAACTGTTATGTAAAAGAGAATTATGCCACATAATGGTCCTTTTCTAAAATTATACTTCATGCAGAGTTCAACTGACACTGATTTTGGATAGGTGATATAGCCAATAGGTGAACAGTGATCTCAACGGATCATTACGAACTAGCCTTGCAGCTAAATAACTAGAAAATAATGCAAAACACAGTTGCTAAGAGTTTATAGATTTAGTTGAGCATTATCTATCTGTAACAAGATATTATTTCTTCAATTCTACCTTCTCATCCCATTCACTTATTAAGCAATATCCCTTTGAGAACAAAAGAGAGGTGAATTTGACTCCCTCAATATGCAGTCAGTTTCTCTTTTCATATCAACCTTTTCTTTCCAAGTCATTACAAGTAAAATTCATTCAAAATACCAAAACATTATCGTATTGGAACAAGGAAGTAACTGCATGATCATAATCTGAATCTCTTTCAACATGGAATAGTTTCTTACTCCGCTTTGTCAGTAGTACACCATCAGTATTTACATGCAACAGGTCCACACACGACATTTCGTTTTCTTCAAGAACCTGCATTTTAAATGCATCTGTAAGTTCCCAAAATCAAATTTCAGTGATGCACAACAGCATATGAAAAAAATTGCTTAGAAGAATTGCAATTGCACATAATCCATTCCATAAAACAACTGGCACAATTCCAAAGGCCTTTGAAATTAACTCCATACCTTATATAGTTCATTTAAATTGCTCCTAGAAATTACAATTCTTCTGTCCTCTTCAATCTGTTTATTGAATGTTCTAAGAAGATCTTCCTCCTGTAAAAGGAGCAAAATAAAGAAATATGTATCAATCACAAAGATACATTACCTATAGGCAGACATTAAAAGAAAACGGTAAGTTCTACTATAAGAGATCACAGAAACCCAATTCTTCAGACAGAAGTCTACACTCTACATAGTTTGATGGCAATAAGTTCTTTCCACACCATAAAGTCTCATAATCGAGAAAAGTTTCAATTGTAGTTTCCCCTTTTTTATTTTTTTTTTATTATTTTTTTTTTTTGAAAAGCATGCTTAAGTCCACTGGGCAAAACTCACTAAGCAATGCTTTTTAATCTCAAACAAAAACTGATGCATGTATGAGTCATGGCAGAAAAAGAAATTTCCGCTTAAAGCACCAAGTCCCAAAAAGCATGCTTTAGTACTTCTCAAAAAGGTATTAACATATATATAACCAGTCTCAAGCTACATAAGAGGCAGTTGCGGATTTAGATGTAGGGGGTGTATTGAATCAGGATTTTAATAGATTTTAAAAGAATTAATGATTTTAATGGAATTCAAATATTTTAATGAAATTCTATAGATTCTCTTAGAATTCTATATGGAATTTAATGGAGTTTATTGGATTTTTATTATAGACTTTGATAGATTTTGATGGAATTCTAATTTTTTATATAATTAATATTTTGATAAAAATATAATATATTTTATTAGAAATATTATACTATAAATATAACTTTCATGATATTAGATAAATGAATAAATCTTATAAAATTTTACAGTAAATAAATAAAATACATAGATATAAAATTTTTTCAATATTATCATTTTAAGATAAAAAAATTATAAAATGATAAATATAAAGATGAATTAAAATATAAAATAATATTAGATAAATGTATTAAAATATTATATCATCTCCATTATTTATTATTATATGCAAAATAAATTATAAAAAAACTCGTGTGTTACTTATAGTGAAAGAATATTGAAAAATACAACTGAATTTTTTTTATACATAATTATAAACATCTATTTATAATTAAAATTTAAATAAATTATGTATTTTCAAACTATCTAATATGACAATTTAATGATATTTCAGAATTCATTAAGCATATTACCCAATATGTATATATATACAACTATTTTTTTTAAATTGATATGTTTTCATTCATATTTTAAAAATTCGATATTATTCGATACTATTAGAACTTAATACACTTCAAAATAAGATAAAAAAAAATTTCTATAATTGAAAAGTACTTCAAATATGTTAAACTTATATATATTATGGTTGAGAATAAAAAATACAACTTATAAAAGATTTTCAAGGATTTCAAGAATAAAAAATCTAATTTATAAAAGATTATTTAAAATATCTTCATAATTAAGATTAAAAAATTTCTCCAAATTTGTGTTTCTTGTAATGAGATAAATATTTATTAATAAAAGTTTAATGACATAAAAATGTCGTTTTATAGGATAAAATTTAGTCAGTATTGTAAAATGTAGCATTGTATATGTTGAGAGAGATTTCATATTAAAAAGATATGAATTTTTGTGAGAGATATATAAGTGTAAAAAATTTTTAATGGAGGTTGGATTTGTGAAATCTTTGGGATGAAGAATAGATTTATAAAATAGTTTTTTATTTATATCTAACATCCTGAAATCCAATAAAATCCAAATATTTATGAAATCTATTAAAATCAATGACTTTTGAATACCATTAAATTTTAATAGACTTTTAAAAAGTCATTATTGAATACCATCAGATTTTATGAAATTCCAAATAAATCTTAATTAAATACTATTAGTTTTTTAAAATCAATTAAAATCCATTAAAATCTTAATCTAATACACCCTCCTAATGAACCTTTGTGCAAAAGTAATGAAATAGAAGATTTAGATGTAACTAAAAAAGAACTCGCATGATGTTGAGGTTGTTAATAAAAATTGCAAAATTTTGACATAAGCTATTTGGATTTCAATATTAAATTTTATAATTTTAATAGATTTTTATATTTTTATAAGAGAAAATACTGACTAAAAATAATACGACAATAATTAATCATATATATCATGAATATATAGTTACTGATCATCTATACAAAGACAGTAATCACGAAATGAGATGACACTACCTAACAATAACTAAATTCTTTTACTATTTTTATTTTCTTTACAGATACTTCAACCTCTCAATTTATTTTTCTATTAAAGATTTAAAAAAAAAAAAAAGCCATAGTTAAACTAGTAGTACTTAAATTCTTTTCAAAATTAAAAATTTACATTGATAATTCTTAAGCTTAATGATTATCTCAAACTTTATGACTTTTTTGTCATTCTAGTCTACAACAACAAACAACAACAAAGCCAAAATTCCAAGTTAGTTGGGATCGGCTATATGGATTCTTCCTTTCCACTCGATTCAATTTATGGCTACCTCTTCTAATAAATTTAAAACAGTAAGATCATTTTGTACCACATTTGTCCAAGTTTATTTAGAGTTACCCCTACCTTTCTTAGGTATTTTCACTTTAACTAATTCAGTTTTCCTGACAGGTGCATCTCTAGGTCTACGTTTCACATGGCCAAACCATCCCAATCTATGCTCTCTTATCTTATCATTAATAGGCGCTACCCTTACTTTTTCTCTAATACTCTCATTCTGGATTCTATCTATTCTAGTATGTCCACACATCCATCTTATATTCTCATTTATGCAACATACATCTTACTCATATATTGTCCTTTCACAGACTGGCATCTTTAGGTCACATAACACTCCTGTAGCAATCCTCCACTAGTCTGTTTATATAAATTTAATAATTTAGCTAAAGAAAGAAAAATTCTACCCATAGTCAATCTACATTCAATTAGTTAGCTCTCATATATGAAAATATGATTCATTACCTAAGCTTCAATTGTTGAAATTATGATTCGTTAGTAGTTGAACAATAAAGCTACAATTTTTAATTGTACGTGAATTTGTAAATAATAATTTATTTTAGCAAAATTATGAATATTTAAATTTATAGGATAATACTAATAACAATATGCGACTTAATTGAATGTTTGCCATTATAATTATGCAATCTTTATCAATCTAGATCATTATTGATAAAGCAATAAAATAATTATTTCTAGCTTGAAAAAGAAGCTTAATTATTTAAATATTAATTAAAACTTAAATATTAATTTCATTTTTTTCTAATTTGAAATTTATGATTTTAATTTATTTTACAATTTATTTAAAGGATTTTAATTTGAAAATTGAAACTTAAACATTAATTTGAATTTTTTTAATTAATATACAAAGCAATAATTATTATTATCATTATTTTAAAAATATAACATGGGGCAAGATTATAGGGAGATGTGGTATAACATAGTATTACAAACTATAGATTTAATATAACATATAGATAACTAGTTCTAATCAGCTTGGTTTTATACCAGAAAGATCAGCCATGGAGGGTAATTTTTCTAATAAAAATCACTTCGGATTTTCTAATCAGAACTAATTTTTCTAAGAAAGAAAATTCAGCTTTTATTTATAGCTTAAAATTTTGAACCACAGAATATGAAGTGTGAATCAAACATGTTTAAATTGAAATTGAGATACTAATACAAGTTCTTCCCGTCACAATGAAGCTTTGGGAAGAGTAATGGTTTCAATCCAAAAAACTTTTATGGGTTAAATTATAAGAAATTTTTTAAGTCAAGAATGGAATGAGGATTAAAATGTGACGCAATCATCTTCCAATCATTTCTAATGAATAGTTTTGTTCTATACCGAAAGATCAACTATAACGACAATTTATCTAATGAGTGGATTGATATAGAAGTTCCAAGAAAAAAAGCGTAAGGTCACCATCCAAATAGGCTTTTACTGATCTAGAAAACTTTTGGCAAACTCGCGAGAGATATCATACATTGGATTTTGGAACAAAAAGGAATATCATAAGTGAAAAGATAATTTTGAGCAGTAACTAATTCTCACACGACCAAGAGTGGTAAAAGAGGTTTTCCTCACACTTGGACTCCCCAAAAGATCAGCCTTGAGCCCATATCTTTTTTGCTTTGGGTAATTAATGAATTAACAAATATATCCACATTTTGCTGAGTTTGCAATCACATAATTTTAATGCACAAAGCATGTCTCAGAGTTAACAGAAACTTGAAGTTAGAAAGGGTGGGTAGTGTCCAAGAGTTTTGAGTTTCAAATTAATTTGAACTAAAAAAGAGTATACATATTGCTACTTTAGCAATAGGGAATAAAAAAGGCAATCAATTGGGATGATCTAGAAGCCTCATGAACAACATATTTCAAAAACTTACTATCATACAAAAATATGGTAGTACCGTCTTTCATGCTCACCCCAGATATTATCAGAACCACCCCAGCCAATTTATTCCCCACTATTGGATCAACAGAAATGTAGCAACCTGTGTTAACAATATTCCCAAAACAACCTCAGCACAGCTGCAACATTGCCATGAAATACTAGTGGTAGAACTATTAGCTCTGCCCAACAATGACAATGGAAAAATGGGGGGATGAGAGGAAGGAGGAGACAGAAATAGAAAGAGAGAGAGAAAAGATAAAGGAGTTAGTATATTGATTGATTAATTCTTCTTGTACACTTTGCATACGTTATATATTGTATTAGGGATAGTGCTGACTCATGCATAACAGAATTGCATAACTAACAGCTTAGAAGAAATTCACAATATTCTCGGCAGCTGGCAGGGCAGCTAGCTAAGCTTTCTGTCCTCTTCTCTTTTATTAATAGAGCTTATATATTATTCTTTTTTTCTCTTTTAATATCTAACAATACCCCTCTAGAATATTTTTGTCTCCAGGAATTAAAAAAATTTCAGAAATTGAATGGAGGTAGGGTGTTTGGTGTCCAAAATATTGTCCTATATTTGTCCAAAAGTTGGGTGATTTATGGATTGCAGTAGGAAGCAACCGTGACATAGTCAGAATTTAGAGGTGTTCAAACAAACATGACAGAGTCTATCTTTTATTCCCTTCCATCCCTCGTGCATGAATTTATTTAAGGATTTTGCTGTAAACATTATGGGAGTAGCCTGTTATGCAAAACCTTTAATTTCCAACATCTTCTTATTATGCTGTATGGTTAACTTGTTAGCATCAAAATCAAATGAAACAGCAGCGTCTCCTCATATCACATCATAATCTCCTAAATTCAGCACCCGCTTACCAAATTAAAACTTAGTTCCTTGCTTATATCATACATAGTTATGACACTTCCCTTTAACTATGATCTCTTTTTTCCATCCGCTACTCAAAACAGTTGCAGGAGTTACCTATCACATTCAATTTCATATTGTTGGCTACCTTGAATCTATAAAATTGTGCTGAGCCACTATCAATCAGCTGTCCTTTTAATTTGATTGTGTTGTCATCTACGCCTCCATCCACAGCATATATGGATAAAGCAATTAACTTGCTCTGTCTCATCAAAGGTTTGGGCCAATGTCCAACATCCTACATTTCCTCATCTTCTGCCTCCAGAACCAGGACTTTCTTCTTTGAACATTGATGGCCAGGATAATACTCGTCTCCACACTTACAACAGGCTCCAGGATTTCTTTAAGACTTCAAGTTTAGGTGTTTGACAGTTGTCTTTGGGTGAGTGAAGTTCTGGTATTCTGTGACGATCCTTTAAATAAATTTGTTATGGTTATGGGAAAGTCATATTCTAAACTTCCTGAACTATATTTTAGGTTTCCAAAATAAATAAATCTAAACTTTCTGAAACAATCCAATATTAAATAAGAAATAACCAAATAGTAAATAGGAATCCTAATTAATTAAAATAGAAAATAAAAAAATAAAAATAATAAATTTGTTATGATTTTGGGAAAAGGAATGTGTCACTGGGCAATTTACTAGGAAATCCAAGTCAATTGACTTTACCTTTGTTAAGCTCATCAAAGGGAGCTTTAACCTTAAGCTCATCAAAGAAAGCTTTAACCTTAAGCTCATCAAAGGGAGCTTTAACTTTAAGCTCATCAAAGAAAACTTTAAACCTTGGGCCTCGATAAGAGAAACCTACAGACCTCTACAATTCTCTAAATAAATCCTGCTTAGATTTTTATTACTCATAAAGTCCTTTAAATAGAACAAGTCTTATTGCAAAAATAAGAAAGTCGTATTTTAAGCTTCCTAAACTATATTTTAGGTTTCCTAAATAAATAAATCTATTTTTGAAACAACCCGATATTAAATAAGAAATAATCAAATAGTAAATAGAAACCCTAATTAATTAAAATAGAAAACATATGAAATTAAAATAATAAAAATCAACTGTCACATCTAGAATAGATATGGCTCATAAAGCATCCATTAGGTAGTTATTGAATATTGTTTTATGCAATACAATAATAGTTGTGGTAAATGGTGTTTGGTTGATTTTGTCTAGAATTATTGCTTTGAAAGGGTGGTGTTCTAGGTTTTTTAGGGCTGTTATAATTTTGGATTTTAAAAGGTGGTTTTATAATTTTCTCTAAACGATTTTTGTTGTTAGCCTCTATATGCAGTTCTCAGAGCCTAGCTTGCTCCATGGCATCCATGATTTCTGCAAGTTAAACATCTTCACATTTACCTAATTTCATCTTTGAATCCACCCACAAAACACAACACAGAGGACTCTTCATGATGCAGATGCAAGTTTTCCATATTGAGTTTCAATTCTTCAAACTCATCCTGATAAGTCTCAACATTGTCTATTTGCCTCAATTTTGAAATTCCTCGGCTACATCTTGTTCTCCCACATCCCTAAACCTTTTGCAAAGGCTTTAAGCAAATTCATCCCACTCAATTCCTTGCTTACCTTTACTCCAACCATTGAACCATATCTCAGCTTTCCCAATAAGAAAAAGACTAGTTGGTTCAACTTGTTTCTCAGGCGCAACTTCAAAGATCTATAAGTATTTATTACATTTACTAATCCATGTTTTCCATTACCTCTATCAAAACTAGGCAAATCACATTAAGGTGGTAATATATTCTGATATCCCCTAACTTGCATGCCTAATTCAGCATTATCTCTATCAATAGGAGTGGTTAATATACCTCCTCCAACAATGGTGGGATCCAGATTAACCACCATTGGTTCTTTTCCTCTATTCAGTGGCAATCCAAATCTAGAGCTAGAGCCAACCTCTGATTGCCCTTGAATCAACTATGCCAGGCAAGCCATAGACTTCTAATTTTCTTGTCTAAGTTCCTCATAAGAGATGAGGGATTCCCTTTGCTCTACTCTCAAATTAATTTGCTCTTGCAATAGAGTTTCAAATTTTTTATTATTTTCTTGCTGCAAAGCTTCTCATCTATTCCCTACTTTCTTAATATGCACAGATCCTTGCTCCTCAACCTTGGTGCCAAGGACTTTGAACTACTACTGCTCCTCCATTGAACTATCTTCTGAAGCGGTGCTTCTGGCCTTTCAAGAGCTTCTACTCATGAGTGACAACCCCAGTGAAAGTGGCTGCTTTGATACGCGTTGTTAGGACTAGTACCTTAGCCCTAACAGAGGAAAAAGGGGGGTGTGTCGGGGAAAGAAGAACAAGGGTACAAAAATAGAAAGAGAGAGGAGAGAGAGAGAGAGGGAAAAGATAGAAGGAAAGAAGAAATTAATATATTGATTCATGAACACTTCTTGTACGCTATGCATACATTCTAGATTGTATATTCATATATTACAGATTGTACTAGGAATAGTGATGGGTCATGCATAACAAAATCGCATAACTAACAACCTAGAAATTCATGATATTTTCTGCAGCTAGTAGAGACCGCTGGAAAGGACAGCTACCTAGCTTATCTCTTTATTCATTTTTTCTACTTTCACATCTAACAACTAGATGAAACTTCAATTGAATTTGATCACCTCATCTTGGAGCTCCATTGGTTGTCAATTGCAGTGGCACAAAAAATAATGGCTTTTTCCTACTCACAAGAAACATAACAACGATGAACCTGTGAAATGGCTTCAAAAGCTTGTAATTAATCCTTCCAATACCATGAAGCTCTCATATTTTAGTACCAAATAGGAATTTAGCTTCAACCATTATGATAAAAAATGTTGCCTATAACCCATACAATTTCATTCCCTTGCCACACTAAGGTATTTTGCAGCTCTTCCTTGGTAATGTCAAGCATGTTAACTGAAATAAAGAGGGAGGGGAACATGTGAAGCTTGCCCAATAAAAACATCCAAACTAACAATTACTAGCCAAGCTATTTAGTCTAGCAGAAAGCAAACATCTCACTTTCTAGTTAAAAAACACACACACACACTTGATGACACACTTACTTTTGGGGGATGTATGGATAAAACATTAGTGAAGAGCTTATATATTTCATTGTCATCGGACCTCTTTGTTGCTTTGAGTCCCTCAGTGAGCTGCTTCAAAGAGAGAGGCTGGAAGATAATAACAGATTGGAATTAAATGTACAGATAAAAGACAACAAGAATGAAAAATTGCATTAGATGCAGCATGAAAGAAAAAGGGAAAAAAAAACATCACTTCAACGTCTCAAAGCACAACAGTCTCAAAAAAAAAAAAGTTTTACAAGACTTACCAGCTTAGCTAAACGGCCAAAATTTGGGAGTATCATAGTCTGTTTAAAGACAAAATGAGGAAGAAAAGTTATCTCTTAGTTATAAACAAATGGAATAACGGCTTTAGGGAATGCATGCAACTTGATATTTAGCTCTCAAAGCTTACAAAATTTTCTTTCTCCTTTGACCCTGTTTCAACTTTGTTCCAGCCACATATCAATACAACTGGGCCTGATATTTGGTCAAACATTTCCTGAACCTTTTGGATAAAATCCTTGCGATTTGACTTGGGAGCTGCTCTAGACAACCAAAGAGAAGAATCTTGAAAATACACAATAAGGGGTTGCATGGAATGCAAAACCTGCAAACAAGAATCAAGCATGAACACGGAGTAAAACAAGAACACTGAAGCTGGAGAGAAATGTAATGTCATCTAACAAGCATACTTCACATAAAGCCTCCAATGCAATGTAGCAATCTTCTGCCTCAGAGTCAGGATCATGCTCGATGTCCTTGACTGTCAGCATGAGAGGAACTCATCAGATTATTTACAAGTGGGTAAATAAGTTACTCAAGGATAATTAGTAATTCACCATTTAAATTCTCAATGTTTCCTAATAAATATACTCCAATTCAAATTAAGAGGCATACCATATCATAGAGGAAGAAAAAGAGAAAAAATAACACCACCAACAGTATTACTTATGGAAGAAAATAAGAAAAAGAAAAAGAGAAGCCAATGTCTTAGAACTGACACATTAAGAAATTTTGACAAGAGGACCTCTTAAAAGTCACATTTGGAACTACAAACCTTTTTAACTAGAATTTAACTAGAACACCAAAAAAAAAAAACTTTTCCTTCATCCTATTTTCATTTTTGGAAACAATTAAAAATATAAGAATCACATGCACAAAAATGTAATAACCAATGAACATTATGAACCCACAATCTTCAACCTAATTTTCTCAAAAAAGTTATGTAAAACTGGAATAGACGATATGAAATTTAACGATGTAAAAATGATAAATTTCACAGGTACAAGCATACTCTCGCTTCAATATCAGCAAAAAGAAGCTAGGGGTAAAGAATGTACATCTATTATTGATCTAAACAGTTGCTTTGCTATTCCAGCTATCCAAATGGTAAAAAGAAAAGTATACCCTTTCAAATTCTTTAGGCATTGCAGAGGTAAAAATTTTAATTTAATAACAAAAACAATAGACAAGATATTGATTCCTCTGCAAGTAACCCAAAAATTGTGTCAACTTTTTGATGTTGCATTTTTGCATATCCAAATGTTCACTAAATATCCAATTCATTTTTTCATGCAGTAGTGTTCCCATTTACAACTTATTATAATCATTGATATGTATAAATTACCAGCCATCCAATAAATTGGCACCTTTGCAGGCTGCTCTTTAAGCTTCTCATCCCCCTCTCCATCTTCTTTGCTATCACTAGTAATGTCCAAAATAACAGCAACTCGATCTCCATTCACCTCATATACTTCCCCACGTTGACCACTTGATAAAGGCCTGAAAATATAAACTTCCATCAGATTGCAGATCTTAATGTCATAAATGCAGGAAATTGCAGTTTCACTCGAGCAGTTTCTTCCACAGCTGATTTCTTGAGCCTATTAATCCAAGACTCTATGCTTAATTTTCCAGGTTGAAGTTAATTTATAGCATTCAAGATAAGAATTTCAAGTCTCTATAAGATATGCCATTCAAAAATAGACTAACAAAGCAATTTATAAGATGAATGTTCACACAGCATGACTCCAAAAAAACCATCAAAGACTAATCATAAAAAATGCTGAAAATTCCAAGTTCCTGCCCAAGATAGATTATTTGTCATTCAAAGATAAAGCCTCAGGAAAGCATAGATTCAGAGCATCAATAATAACAGAAAACAAACAAACAATCCATTGTTCTAGTGATAACACTTTAAAAACTCAAACATATTGCTACTAACAATGGCGAGGATGATCCATACACTATCTTCCAAGACTAAATGACAAACGTAAGACATATATCAATATAAATGTGTGAGTGTTTACTCAGATAAACGAGTGCTATAGTCCAAGACAAAAACTTATAATCTTATATTGTCAATGTGTGTAAGATATTTTCCAGTATTCTTGTCAGCAAGGAAAAACAAAAACAAAAAGAGGCGGAGGTAAGGGAAAACGGGAAAGTGAATAAAGGAGAACTCAGAATAAGGTAGGGAGATAGATTTCAGGTGCAATGATCTCAGAAATGGAAAGGCCAGTGGCCAGTGATTATGGGATTGGTGGTTCAGTAACACATCTACAACGAATTTTGGCAGATCAGAATGCTTTGAGTCTACTGGCGGTGATCTTTAATGGTGAGAGCTTGCTAGTGATAGGCTTGTGAGGCAGGTCTTCCCTGAGCCTTGTGCCTAAAAGAAGACACATGCACATACTGGAGGTTGATTGTTAGAGGCAAGTGCTGGCAGCCCATTCACCTTGTAAATAAACACACATTTGACAACAATGAAAATTTATTGGAATTTTTTTTTCCTTATATTCAACACTTCTCCATCAGTGCTCTGGGACAAATTGCTTCCACATTGAAAAAAAGGAAACGAAATAGTAATAATTTTACATTCATTAAAACAAATTTGTAAATGACTTTCTTTTAGTAGATGCCTATACACAAATCTCAGCATATATGACCAATGCATGTTCATTCAAACTTAGATATTTGATTTGGTATCCATTAAATAAATGCATCTTCCATCTTTCCTGCCACAATCTATGGCTATGTGCTTTTCTTTGAACTTCTAACTTTACCTTGGAATCAATAAGCATATGCAGTATTCCCTCAAAAAAAATATATCAAGCATATGCAGTAATTAAAAAAAGACAAGGTAGAAACAAAGGCTTTGAAATTGCAAAGCAGCATTCCAAGTAATTATCCTTGAACGGAAATTACCATGAATAGTTGTGATGAATCTTTCTTTACAGGAGGACAGTGAAGTCAATTGTAGGACACAGCACGTGATGCACCATTCTAACAAGTAATAATATCCCAGTAATTAATACACATACAGTGTCAAGAGATGACCAAGGTAGGAATAGTTTAATTCAAAAATGGATCAGAAGAATAAGGCAAGGCCCCAGGCAAGACAACAGCCACCCTATTTTTGTAGGATTATGAACCTTACAATCCCCACACATTAGTACTGCAGTCTGCAGCATAAGATCATCTATCAATTATACCATGGAAAACACTAGAAGCCACCTTGGACCCTTGAATAGAAAATGAAGCACCATAAAAAAATTGTAGTTTCGATAAAATGCCAGCCTAGAATGGCATTTATGTGTAATCTTCTATATATCAAGACAACTTACCAACCCACCTGCCACGCAAAATTGTATAAGCATTTTTCAGACCATCAGATGTTGGTATCTTGCCCAATAGGATCCTGTGATGTCAAAGTTGGTGTGTGGGATGAGTTTGTGCTAAAGATTTCTGAAAGACAGATCATGGACAAGACCGCACGAATGATTTTTGAAAGATGGGCCATGGATAAGATCCTCTCATCACATGATTTCCAGAAAAAATACTCAATATTAAACCAATTAATAGCTTAAAGTCTCAATTCCAACAGTCAGACAAATTTCAAGCTTGCATATAAATCCCACATTCTTTACAAAATACAGAAAAGAAAAGCCCTATCTTGTCCATGCAGAAAAAATTCAAGACCATCCAATGGACAAATAGCAAAATAATTAAACAAAATAAAGCAAGAACCATATGTTCCATCTCAATGGCCAGCAGGCACTGCCGCAAGCGAAAAAATGCGACCAACCCGAGTGTTGAATAATTGAACCCAAAATGACATGCAAAATAATTGTGCACATTCCTTCTTGAAAGATTAATATTGCATAAACAGCAGCACAGAAGTTGGCAGATTTATAAAATTTTTAAGTTCCATATCTCACATTACAAATCTGATAAGGCGAGATGATGTTTTACCCCAAAATTAACAAATTGATACTAAATACGAAACTATTGAATTGCTTCAACATGTAAAATCTTGTATGCACAAGACAAAGAAGAAAAAATACCTGTCATTAGCTTCAATCCGCACAGAAGGCCCAATATACTTCACACGATCTCCTGATGAAAGATATACATGAACACATGTAATTGGATGAACTAAGATGATGATGATAACATCTAAAATTAAAATCATTGGAGCACTTGTACCAGAAATTTCCCTAATTGGTAAAACATTTCCATGAATGCAAGAAATTAAATCAACTTAAAGTTCCATTGGGGAATGGCATAGATTTGAATTTGTTAAAAAAAAAAATCAAAATGATGCTCAATTAAAGTGATACCCCATCATAAAATACACCACCAAGGTTATAATACAAATTGCTTCTAACCAACAGGCTTCTACCTCCAGTTCAAGCAAACAACCACTCACTATGGTCGAGACCCACTGCAACCTAGCACTGTACAACTGCCGAGACTTCATAACCATCTTTTTCTACAAACACGAGATTGTTTGACGAGAAAAGCACCCAAGCAAGACCACCTAGGGCATCATGTCCAAGTTGATGGAACAAAGGAAGTCCTAAGGTAAATCAAACTCCTCCTAGATGGGAATGTAGATTGTCTTTACACATGAATGAAACAGTAGAAAATTATACAAGAAATACATTGCCCAAATGTCTATGCAATACCATAAAATTTCAACAAAGTGAATTAGAAAGATATATATGCACTATTTAAAAGCTTCGAATTTGAAAATTGCACACACGAAATCAGTATCATCAAACTCCCTATGGAGTTTATTGAAATATGATACATTCCTGAAAGATAATTCCCAGCCGCCACAAATCACAACAAAATACTATCAAAACCAGAGGAGAAAAAAAATAAAATTTTTTTAAATAAAACAATATATATGCATGTTATAGAGAAAGTATAATGAGGGGGATAAGGAATTCTCCTAAATATAGAAACTCCATGGGCCTTGAGAATTTTGGGCTAAATGCACATTACTGACCATGTAAATAGAGTTAAAATCTGCCAATTGGCTTCTATCAATATGCAATCTACTCCATTTATCTGTCACTATATTCTTGAATTTTTTAATGTGGAATTATATACTCTAACATCTCCATCAAGTACAATTATGCCAAGACGAGTTGTCACTTATTAAACATAAACCGCAACCGATTCTTAAGCCCATCAGATCCTAGGTGAACAAACATGTCTACACTCTTTTGCTAGCCGTCTTAAGCCCATCAGATCCTAGGTGAACAAACATGTCTACACTCTTTTGCTAGCCGAAAATCCAAGTCTTCAAATAGGAGCCCGGAATAATCGGCCCGTAGGTCATCTCCTACTTTGGTACCACATAAAAACTCCACATACCTTGAGATTGTTGAGCCAAATGCACATCAATAGCTATATAAATGGGTCAAAACCTCATCTTATACAAAATTAATTGACTTGTGCCAGACCATTCTGCTCCATTTATTTGTCACTCTGTTTTTAAGTTTGTTTAATGTGGGATTATATTCTCTAACAATAAAAAAGCACCTCAATAGTCACATAACAGAAATAATTGTGAAGCTTGGAAGTTCTAAAATGGAAATTATAGAGAAAAAGAAAAAAAAAAAAAAAAAGGTGACCACACAAGGTAGCCAATGAATGTCACCTTTCTTAAGTGGTCGTTGGGAGGTATCAGAAGGCTTATTAACCTTAGACCTTGAGGTTTCTGAGGAACTATCAGATTCTCCAGAAACTCTCTGCCACAAAACAATTCCAAAAGCATATATTAGATATAATTCATCACAAATACCAAAAAAAAAAACATTTTCAACATGCAAAACAATTGTTCCAAGCTCCAAAAAATAAATTCACATCACAACAAATTGGTGCAGGAAAGTGCCATCATCAATTTCTCCATTTTTAATTTATGGGTAAAATAAGTAGAAGATTGACATTACCCATTTATAGCAAACAATTATACAATAAAAGTGCATATAGTTTTTTATAATTTTTTAAACCATGACTGCATGGCATCTAATTCATAAAACTATTTAGTTCAACTGGGTCTACATGCAAGAATGTAGAGATGAAACTTGATGCTTTAGCTACTTCTCACATGAAATGGTGTTTTGAGTGAATGATCAAGCTGGCTTTAGAAGCACAAAAGTCTTGATTGGATAAGTATAAAGTAGGTTACACACCCTTCATTTTGAATGAAAAGTAGCTTGTTGAAGTTACTATTTTTGGTTTTTTTTTTCATTATTTTGAAAGAAGCAACAAAAACAACATTAGATACCAATACCACAGCCAAATTTGAAAATGTCTCAAATGAAAAGGTGGGAGGCGTTGGAGATTTGAACATCTAACTCCCATACTTCAAGGCATGACTTGACTACTGAATAACCAACCCAACGGTCCTTTTACAACTGGTTTCACCTTTCTAATATAAACCAAAAGTCACATTTTTTTACCATACTTTGTTATGATCACATTTACTATAATTATCTTTAGCTCTACAAAAATCAAGACTCGAGACTTTTTAGAACCAAATACCACATTAGCTATTGTCATTTTGCTTTGTTTCACACATGGCCTTTTTTTCTAGGGATAATGAGCATAGTCCTAGAGTGCACGGCTGACACCCACTTTAGAGGCTATTTATTAGATTCATGCGCATTCTCCTAAAATACATGGGAGGACCCCTCATCAAGTTATTTTTTACCATCACAATTTCTTTTGTTGATAAAAAGAATAAAATTAAAAATTGTAGCAATACAAGAATTGAGCTCCCTGGGAAAACTTGGGCTCTTCAAGAACTAAGTCAAAGCAAGCTCACTAGTAAGGGAACCAATCGCCTCACACCCCAATTCTCAAGTGTACTTTTCTTTTTTTGTACACAAAAATTGGTTTCGCTTTGAAGATAGACTTTATGAAAGTGATGGAAATGCACAAAATTGTCCACTCCTAGCCATAGATTTCAAACACAAAAATATTACGTGCAAGATCATAACAATTGACAATTGACAGTTAAAAAAATATTCAACGGCTATAGCAGCAACTTATAGACACCAATGTTACCAAAGGTGCATAAGGCACTAGCCTAGACACAAAGACAACGCACAAAAGACCTAAAGTATCTCTAAATATCCAAGATGAGGCGCCTTTAATGATGCAATGGCCTTTTGCACATAGGCGACGCATTTTAGAGAAGGTGAGAGGCGCAAAGAAGAAATAAGAATATATTTTAGTAATTTAATTTATTTCAGGAAGTTTAAAAGTTCTTTCCAAAATAAACATAGGTAAAACTTTTTTCCTAATTAATGGCCTATGTTCTAGTAATTAAGTTATTTTGGGAAATCTTGAAGTCTAAAGTCATTCAAGAAATCTAAGAGTCTTTTAGGGTTTTTTCTTATTTCATTTAAAATCAAATTCCTATTAAAATAAATTTTTTAAAAAAAAACTACAACAAACAAAAGAAAACTCAGTCAAATTTTATATTGAAATTCCAGCTGTATTATTTAGCTAACATTCACTCTTTTAGTAGTTTTTTGTGTTAACTAATATAGCTTACATGTTCTTTTCCTTTAAAGATGTACTATAATCTATAGGTTTATATATGTTAAATTCTTAAATCAATAATAATCTTTGAGCTACTACTAGCAATTAGCATTTTACAACAAATTTGCACCTTACTTCGCTCAAGCGAATTCACTGAGGCACATCATAAGCTTCTCCTACGTGATTAATTCCAAGGAAAATATAATTGTCATATGATGCCTGATTAATTACTATGGTTAAGCAAAGCAAATGTGTTGGTCAATTTTACAACAAATTTGCACCTTACTTCGCTCAAGCGAATTCATTTCTCCTACGTGATTAATTCCAAGGAAAATATAATTGTCATATGATGCCTGCTTAATTACTATGGTTAAGCAACGCAAATGTGTTGGTCACTGTTGCAACCAGAAAAGCAAGCTCATTAATGGGGAAAACTCAATGACATGACCAGCTTGATATTCACCTTCTCTGCTTCAAATAGAGTAGGTACTCTTACATATTAATATTGAATTCCACTTAATCTTAATTCTATTAATGAAAGCAAACCTTCTCAAACTCTTCAAGGTTGTACGGAATCAGCTTCCTAAGGGCTTCAGCAGTTGCCTGCATATTAACTGCATCATCATCACTACCGTCTAACTTGGCCTCAGCATTGTTCGTCCATTCCTCTTTATTTGCTGCATCATTCTCATCCTCAACCTCTGATTCTGAAGTACACTCCTCTGCAGATCCTGTGTTATCATCTGATTCACACTCTGATGAGCAATCATCGCCCAAATCCTGCACCAAAATAATTAGAATAATTATCAAAAAAATAATATGAAATTTGAACTTAACATGGTAAAATTCCTAATCTTACATAAGGAGCAAGAATGGTGCTATCGAGCATTAGTAAGGGCACTTCGAGTTCTCGCGCCAGTGCTCTGACTATTCTCTCCCGATAAAGCTCGGTACCTATAGATAGCAATAATTGTAATAACTAGAATAACAATGCAGAAAAAATACATGATGAGTATGTGATAGACCTACCTGGTACACTCTGAAGCAGTATTCTCCCACTTGAAGACGTCAAACGAGCCCCATAGGAACTAGCGAATTTCTTGCGTTTCAAATTGGAAGCAACACATTCTACCAGAACACTTTTGTTATGCTCACTACCAAGATGACAAAAAACAACATATTAAACCTTTGAAACTTAAGAAAAATGATAAAGAAAGAAAAAGAAATGGGACCAGTAATTTACTTGATGTAGTAAGGAAAAGTGTCCCATGAAACATGTATTTTCTCCCATGGAATAACCCTTCGCAAAAATTCATATTTAAACCTTTCACGTCTTGTCAGAAACGGAGATTCCTTGTTTTTATTTTCTATGGCAAGCTTTTCATTATTAAGCCATTCCTTTTGATCTTGTTCAGCAAGCCGAGCATGAGCATCAGAGAGAATTGCTTCTTCTTTAGGCCTTCCCCACCGAGCCTTTCCATTATCAAAGTTTACAGATGGAGCTTGTTTGTCCTCGCTTGTATTCCTCCCATCACCTTCTGAACTATATAAGCGAAATTGGCGAGGACAATTATTCGAATATGTAATATGCAATGGCCTTGCACATTTTTGCGGTGATGAAACTGAATCAAAAACGTATCTTTTGATGAAATTAACATTAGAGGAGCTATTTGAATAGCAAACAAAAGATCGAGAACAAGTAAAGTCCTGGAAATTTGGCCGAATCAGATGTTTGGGTGGAACAAAACCTGAACTCCATCTCTGATTTATTCCTTTTATTCTCCTCCTATACATAGCAGAGAAAATAAGATGCCGCCGGTAGGCTAACTGCCGGAGCATGACTACACACGTAGTTGTGGTTATGGATTGCAACTACAGGTTGTTAGTGGTATTTGTTTTTCCCATGAGTTGTGAAATCGGAGCTCTGAAGTCCAGTGTTTAGAATTGTAGTTGTTGAAGGAGGAAGGGGCAGCCAGAGAATTCGAGCAATTAGGGCACTGACTTTTAAATACAGATAAGGTTAGGGCTATGAGTATTAACCGGACTGCTTGGACCCGCGGGTGCTGCGCAAACGGAATCGACCTTATAAAAAAATAAATAAATAAATAAAAAAGACCATCAACTTTTTAATTTTTTTTTTATAAACTTTCTAAAATATTAATGTGTGAATTATTTTAATTTTATCATATTTATTAAAAAAATTAATTTTACCTATGAAATTATTGATATTAATATTTATTAATTAATATAAAATGCTGAGTTGGTTAAAAAATAGTTTAATTATAAAAAAATAAATTTTAATTTATTTTTTAAAAATTTATTAAAGAGAAATTTATAACAAATGTACGGTATTTTGCCTTTCACTTTTAAATATACCGCAGCAATTTTTTTTTTTAAATTGCATCTTATACTAAATTTTTTAATATTTTTTTTGCTAAAAATATTTAAGTAATTTTATTATAAATTTATTATATACTATATAAAATTCATAAACTTATAATAAATTTATTATAAACTCTTTGTAAACTAATAAAAATATGATATTTTGATAAATATTTTATAAATTTTGGTATTTTAATAAATAATTTATAAATATAGTAAATTTAAAATTATTTTTAATTTTTTTATATTTTTCTCGAAAGCCCTTTTTTGTTTAGCTACTTTTTTCTTTTCATTTTTATGATTTTGCAACGATAATTTTTTCTTTTTTTCTTCTTTTTGTTTTCTTTTTTTGTTTTTATATTTAATGTTTATTTATATTTTTTATTTATAAATAATATTTTGTTATTATATTCTTATTATATACAAAAAAAATAAATATATACATAATATATACAATATATATATAATATATATATACAAGAAATGATAGCATATACACAATATATACTACATACATACATCATCTATACAATATTTACATAATTTATTTAATATTTTTTAACTTTATTTTTAATTTTATATACACACAGCATTCATATAATATACAAAATAAATATATAACATAAATATAACATCTATATAATATTTATAACATTTATATAATATACACACAACATACACGCAATATCTATACAATAAAATTAATATTTTTTTAAATTTTTTTATATGTATAATATGTAAATTTTGTTTAAAAATAAATTTAGTAATTTTTATTAATATATTTTTATATTTTTTACTTTTTTAATATTTTTGAGTGTAATTTATTATTTATAATTAAAATTAAAAATTTTATTTATAAAAAATTATTAAATTTATTAGTTAAAAATATATTTTAAAATATTAATATTTATTTTTTTATTGAAATATATTTATTTAATAGTAAAATTTAAAAAAATGAGTTTTTATAATAAATATTGCTTAAAATGAGAGAAGATATATTTTTAAAAGAAAAAATCTAGTCTGCGTTATGTGCGGATATAATTTTTTAATTACATTGTAAAATTTTTATTATATTATAATATTTTATATTTATATATTAATAATTTATTAAATATATGGTATTTTATTTTTATATATTAATAATTTTAGTCATTAAATTTTAGATTTAATATAATTAGCAATTATTAGTATAATTTTACAAAATAAAATTGAAACGTGATCTAATTTTTTATATTTATATACTAATAATTTTATATAATAAATTATAATACATAAATAATATATAAATAGGCAAATAATTATTACACATGATATTTTTATATTATATATATTATGCAATAATCTATTTTTTATTTATTTTTAATTTAAATCAATAAATTTCTTATATATAAATATTTTATCTTTATATATTAATAATTTATTAAATATATGACCTTTTTATTTTCAAATAGATTAAGAGTTAAAATTTTATTAATAATCATTAATTTATTAATAATTTATTAAATATATAATCTTTATCTTCATATATTGATAGTTTCAGTTAAAATATTTATTAATAATTTATTAAATTTATGATATTTGATTTTTATATATTAATATTTTTAATTATTAAATTTATATTAATAATTTATAAATGAGTTTTTTATTTTCATATATTAATAATTCCAAATATTAATATTTATTAAATGCATTACTTTTATTTTTATAAATTAATAATTTAAGTTAAAATTATTACTAATATTTTATTAAATATACAATCTTTTATATTCATATATTGATAAGTTTGTTTATTAATTATATTATATAATTATATTTTTTATATTTTTTAGGAATATCAAAAATTATATATTTTATTATTTAAATTTTTAAATTTCTAAAATATATAAAAAAATTATTTTATGGTTAAATTATTTAATTTATAATTAATTTATATATTTTTAACCTTTAAAATTTATAAATATATATATATATATTAAATTATATTTATGTGAAATTAATTTATATTTTATAAAAAAATTATTTATTTTATTATTTATTTTTCAATTCTTAAAAATATATAAATTATTCATTATTATAAATTAATTAATTTATTAAAAAAGTTAAGAGCCATATTTTTTAACTTTTCAAATTTCTTAAAAATATATAAATTAATCAATAATATTTAATTATATTAATGTGTAATTAATTTTTTAAAAATTAAAAATTACAAATATAATTTATTTAATTAATATTATGAAATTATATTAATATATAGTTATCTATTAAAAGATTAGTAGTCATAAATATAATAGATATTAAATTTATATTTTATATAAAGCATTAAAATTAAATAAAAATAAAAATAATGAGAGAGAATTATTTTAGAAAATTGATGATATGTCACTCTTTCGACACTTCTTCTATCATTGGCTTATATATATATATATAATAGAGATATAGATAATGAAGCTATGGTATTTTTAAAATTTTAACCTAAATTTTTGTAAAAATAAAAATACTTTTCTTTTGTGTAGTATTTTTTAAAAAGAGTTTTATTTATATAGGTAATTTTATATATATCTCTTTTTTAAAATATTAAAAGAATGTATGAATTATAGGGTTGTTCACCTAGTCCAATGGCATGATTAATCCTATTTAACTCGAGTGAATCGAGTCGAGTTAGACTGGATTTATAAAGTATCGGGTTAGGCTACGGGTTATGTAGTTAAATTTTTTAAATTATCAGGTTAGGCTTGTAACACCCCTTCCCGACCCATGAATAAGTCGAGGAGGAATGCTACATCGGGATACGAGCTCTGGTTATGTCAGCTTACTTAATGTTCCTTATAAAAATTTTTCAAAAATTTTTACGGAGCCTCCCTTAAAATTCTAGGTCCCAAGTGTCGACAAAACTGATTTTTCTTATTTTTGAAAAATATTTTGTTTCACAATTCAACTCAAGCACACTCCCAATAATCCACCCTTATAACCTTAACTACAATCCTGCAAGAAGAATTCACACTTCTATATTCACAACCCAACTCAATTTAAAACCATACAGTTATTATACATTACTAGATTTACATGTTACATCAAGTTATCTCTTTGTATTATTCAAATAAGTACATGCCAGTTTCTAATACCAAAATACAAAATGAAGAGCACCACCTAAGTTTGTTGATGACCGACAGATCGCAGGACTCCTCTGCTCGCTACTGGCTCCTTGCTAATAACCTAAGAGTTTAGAAGAAACTAAACTCGCTAAGCATTGCTTAGTGGGTACTTTAACTAATTACGGAAAATAAATAATAAAAGCATAATGCACTTTTAACAGCAATGAGTCGTATTGAAAAATAATATCACAGTAAAAACAATCCATACATGTCATATATTCAGTTATTATCATTTTATCAGTTCGCTCCACAAGGTAATTTGGTAGACTAACGTATGGTAAGGAACTAACTAAAACAACTGTATATATATTCTGTGGCTGTGGCCCTAAAAAAATTGAAGACCAAGCCCTGTGGAATCTGTGGCCGAAGCCCTCGGACCGGAGTCCTATATAACTCCGGCGATTGCCCTATATAACTCGGACTAAAGTCCTATATAGCTCAGGTCGTCACGCTATATAACTCAGACTGAAGTCCTATATTAAAGCAGCACTGCATATAGTATGATATATCATACCCTTACCCTACTCAGTACTATCCCAGATACCTAGTGGAACCAAAATTTTCATGTCATTTCTTAATCGAATATGCATTAAACAATAATCGACTTATGTTTCTTATATTATTTCAACGTGAAATATCATATTTTGTCATTTTAATAACATATTATGCTCATTTATATGCACAAGGAATCAATTGGATTACTTTTGAAAAATGACCAAATGAATATTAGCAAAATGACCATATGAATAATAAATTCTGGTTTTAGACTCAACTTGATCCTTATTTTGAAAAATTGTATAAAATAATCTACTTGACTAAAAACTCTAAAATTTTTACAGAATTTAGTTTTACATCTTAAAATCATTCTTGTAAAATTTCAGATCAAACTGGATACAAAATCTTGGTCAAGTAGTTCACCCAACCAGACTGCTCCAGTTGCCCTGCATCCTGGCAGCAGTTCTGAATTTTGTAAATTTCGTAAATTAAATTCAATCAATGTGGTTCCAAATTATTTTTCTCAAGTACTAGACTCACTAAAAAATAACATATCAAAAATTCACTTCAAGAACATTTTTCTATATTTAATTAAAAATCATACAAGTCACAGCATTTTACTAATTCTAAAACAGAAAAATTTCAAGAAAATGAACAAACAATTAGTTAAAGTACCAAACCTTGCTTTTCCTTGCTCTTCTTGTCTATTTCACTTCCTTTCCTCTCTAATCTCCTTGATTTCCTATGAATTTAACATGTCACATATACAAAGGTAAGAACCCTAGGTATAGACATAGTCTTATCTTATGATTTTTCTAATGGTTGTTAGCTTATTTTCACTATTAAACACCATTATTTCTTTCATCAAATCCTTCAAATAATTATTTCTTGAATTTTCTCCAAATCTAGCTACATGAACCCTTATTTCAATCTCTTAAAATAACCATTAATCCATGAAACTAAAACTAGAGATAGGTTTCTCTTACCTTATAATCTTGTTTGTCACCAAAATCTTCAACCAAAAACCTTAAACTTTGGCAAAATCACCTACTTCTTCCTTCTCTTATGGTTTGGACGAGTTCACCATGTAAGAGAGGGCTTTTATTTTCTTTCCTTAACTTATTTTGATCCAAATGGCAGCCATAAGTGGTGACAATATGTTGATATAGATGTTGACTTCCAATTGGTACACCTTATAGCAAAAATGGCCACTTTTAATTGGTCCACTTGCCTTCTTCTTTTATCTATTTATTTAGCAAGCCATTAGGCTTCCTTTTATTCATATTTTGACCCCCTCAACTTTCTTGTGCTGTAATTTTATAGTCTAGGGTGTGAAAGTACCAAAATACCCTCCAGCGATTAATCGATTGTAACTTTTAAACCGTGCGTTTTCAGGAAAAATTGAAACCCACGGTTATGACCTGATTAATCCCGAGAACACATTTATGGCATCCGTTAGGGTCACTATTAAGAACCGACACAACTTTTTAAAAAATTACTCTTAGGTCCTTGGCCTTTCGAAAAATTACCTTTAGGTCCCGTCGACTTCACGGGCCTCCTTTGCACACCGATTTTATTTTTGATCATCTCGAGCCTTTATTTGACTACTTATTTATGTCCTTCTTGCCTAATACTCGACTACCTAAACCTTGGGATGTGACAAGGCTTCAGGTTGAGTATAAAAAATATCCTGGTTAGCCAAGCTCCGCCCAAATATATATATATACATATATAAAACCCTTATCCACTCATTTGGTATTCATCCTCTCCTCTTCCTCTCTTTCTAATCTCTTTACACAAAGAAACTATAGCATCCATAATTTTAAAGTACTATAAAAATTTAACAGTATAAATGGATAATAAAGTATGTTAAAAGAGATAATATATATATATAATATATATGATATATACGTAATATATACACTATATATATAATATATATACATAGGGTGTAGAAAATATACCTGATATATATATATACACACACATTCACAGAAATACAAAGTTAGGTTAAAAGTTAAAAATAAAATAAAAGTCAAAGAAAGACTTAAATTAATTATGGATGGAAAACTAGGCAATATCTTAATAATTAATTAATTAAGTAATAATATATATATATATGGATGGGAATGAAAGATAAAATTGAAAATATCATCTTCTTTTTCTTCTTCCTCCACCAAGGCCAAATTTTATAGCTTGGAAGAGTAGAGTTTTCTTCTTCTTAAATACTCTAAATTTCACTAAAAACCTAAAAAAAATCAAGTGGATTTTTAAGATTTATCAAGAATTCAAGTAAGATTTATCTCTTTAAGCTTCATTTTCTTTAAATTTAGATTATGTAACTATTTGGTTAGAGAAAGAAATTGGTTTATGTTGGACAATTAGCTCTATTTTGATCATTGATAATCAAATTGATGTATGTTAATTATTTCAAACAAGTTTATTTTATAGGTACTAAACTTTTAAGCCTCTTGCGACCGCCCCACAGATGGTGCGATCGCACAAATGATGAAGGAAGAAACACCGTGAAAATATATAAGGAATCATGGTCTCTGGTGCGGCCAAAACATATCGCAAGCCAACTGCGCAGCCGCTCCATATACCTAAGCGACCGCACAAAACCATGAATAAAAACTCAATACTCATAGAAGTAATAGCGGCCAGTGTGGGTAGTTGAGCTTTAATGCACAAATCTTTGTGCAACCGCTCTGTACCTCGGGCGATGGCACAATCAAGAACCAAAACTTTCACCAAGTCATAGTAGAGATAGTGGTGATGTGAGGGAGAAAATTAATTTGTGCGACCGCATAAAACCAGTAGATTTGAATTTTAGCACCAAACATACTAGAGCAATGTAGTTGGACACGTGAAAAAAGAATTCCAAATTCAATGGTAACATTATATTGTGCGACCACATAAGATATTTGTGATATCGCAAGGCATGGCAGGATGGGAAAATATGATTCTATCAAGCACTCAAATTTTACCGTTAGAAATAGCCATTGGAGAAAAATTGAATTGTGTGACCGCACAAGGTGCATGGCGACCGCACAAAGTGTCTTAGACACAATTTAAATTGAAACAAGAATCAAACATGTGAGAACCACTTCAAACGGCTAATAAGAGTGCTAATGGCTAGAAATATCTTAAGAAACCTCTTATTTGAGTTTAATTATGATTGTAATAGCCAAGCATAACTACTTTCATTTCATTGCATAAGAATTCCAAATTGTATTGCCTTGAGTGTTGGGTGTGAGCATTAAACACCACTGTAAGTTTAAGTGTGGGCTTTGAAAACTTAGGTTTTAGAGTGAACATGGGAAACTCTTGTTTGGGTTGTGAGAAAAATTCTCAAACCTTGTAAAAGTTCGGTGTGAGCTTGTAAAAATATCAAGTTAGAGTTAAGCTTATAAAAACTCAGGATTAGTGGAACCTTAACAAGTTGTTAAGGAAGTGAACGTAGAATTGAGGTAATCCGAACTACTATAAACTCCTTGTGTTCATTCTTCCCTACTATACTATTGTGAACCTCGGTTTTCCGCCCGAAAAGGATCCGGGCGAAAGTTCACTCGTTGTCAGGAGTCGCCACTCAGTTTATTTTGTTCGAAGGGAAAAACTAAGAAAACCCTTGTTTGACTCCAATAACTTGTCCAATGTAAATGTTTCTAGTCTGCGAACCCAAGGAGGATTCGGGGACTATGTCATGTATTTGACTAGCTCGACAATAAATAATAAAAAAAAAGAAATGAATGTAAAAGGGATGAAGAAAACAAAATAAAGAGATTGTTATTAAAATGTGGACTTGCTATTTGGGGTGAATCCCAAATATGCCTACATACTCTCGTTTTTATGAGAGATCAAAGCCCATGTAGTTCGGGAAAGCCTATTTAAAGGCGATAAAAATTATGCTTCATGCATGTGTGTGTATGCTTCGTGCATTTTTCAGGCATTTTGCCAGAGTTGTGAGTTTTAACACTTAGTGCAAAAATTGTATAATTTCGGGTACTTAGTACCAAAAGAGTTCGATTTAGGCTTCATGCCAAAAGTTTATTTTAATAGTGCCGTTTAGGTACTTAGTACCAAAGAGATGCAATTTAGGCTCCGTGCCAAAAAAAGAGTTGATTTTATTTACGGCTTAATGCCGAAAGGGTGATTGATTAGTCCATTAGGCCCTCAGACCTAAAAAGATTAGGTCTTTGACCGAGAAGAAATTAAGAAGAAGATTAGAATGCTTATGATATGCTCGAATTGACCAAAGATGAATTATGATATTACCTTGATTAGAATTTTTCCACTTCTAAGTTCCAGATCTTGTTTCCTTGCACTTTTGAGTATGATTCTTGCTTTCTACAACACAGTATTAGAAATTCTTAAGCATAAAAATTTCGTCAGCATCTGGGCGTAGGAAGTCCAAAAGTTTTTTTTCTTTGAAAATCTGAAGCCTATTTATAGGCAAAAT
This sequence comes from Garcia nutans, assembly GCA_947685225.1. Taxonomy (NCBI): domain Eukaryota; kingdom Viridiplantae; phylum Streptophyta; class Magnoliopsida; order Malpighiales; family Euphorbiaceae; genus Garcia; species Garcia nutans. The sequence continues at coordinate 22,164,027 of CANTUV010000017.1, forward strand.
CGGGGTGTACGGCGGCCGAGCTTCCAGCAACGGCGGCCGGGCCGCCGGCGCTACGACGGCCGGTCCCGGCGGCTGGGCCGCCGTCCTGGCCCACCGCGACTCGCGCTATTTCTGCTAAAACTGACTTTCCGGGAGCCACGGGCCTCCAAAAATTATTCTGGGACCATATCCGTGATCCTCACGTCGTCCCGGACATTTCAAGTACCATGAAGACATACTTTCGGTGGACTTTTACCGTTGTCCCCCGGTCCGGCCTGGTCTGAGGAAATTGGCTTTCCGAGCCTCAAAATTCGAGTGTTCACAATTGCCCCCCACTGGGGTCCATAAAAATGATTTATGGAACTCAGTGGTCTTCTGAAGAGCGAATTTTGAGCGAGGTGCAAAAAGACCCGCATTTTCATTTTTTCTATAAATAGGCTCATTTCATTCAATTTTCATTTGCTTTCATTCATTCTTCTTCTTTCATTTCTTTCAAATTTTCTTTCGACGATGGATTTCACCGGCTTTGAAGACCTCGAAATCCCACTCCCTCCCTACAATCTTTTACTTGAGGAGGAGAAGCACAGTTCTCGGACCGGCTGCTATGAGGTGAGTACTTTCCCGTTTGTTCATCTTAGTATGCATGCTTAGGAATTTTATTTATTTCCAGTAAGGAACTTAGAAATAAATTTTAGGAACCTTTCCTTTACATGTACTAGTAATGAATTAGGATCTGTACCAGGCTTCATTATGTTCTGTCATCAGTAATTATTTCGAGTAAAGAACTTAGAAATAATCCTTTAGGAATCCACACCCAGCTGGGGAAAGAACTTAAATCTTTTCTGAATTTGTCCAACTTTTCTGATTTTTTTTAGGACTCTACGATCAAGATATCTATAGCTGAGCGTCCGATGGTCACTATTCCGGCTTACATCTTTGATGCCGGGCACCCAGTGGGGGATCTTATCAGACCTGCTTTCCTCCACCATTTGAGGGCTATAGATGTGGGCAGAGATATCCACCGGGATTTGATATGTGCTTTAGCCGAGCGCTGGTGGCCTACTACTGACACTTTCCATTTTTCTTGGGGGGAGATGACAATGACGCCTACTGACTTTTCCATCATTTCTGGGATTCCCTTTGGCGTTGAGATGGTGGAGTCCTATGATGACTAGCGGCAGGACATTTCTTCAGCCGACATGATTACTTTGATCGGGGTTGACTATCCTCGATATTAGGCGCCTCGCTGCATTCAGCGGAGGTGGCTTGTGGAGCAAGCGCCAGGTATCTACACTGGTTACGAGACAGGCAACCTTACTGCTGACCAGGCGGCCAGGTTTACCTTGCTTCTCCTGTTTGCTAGCTCCTTCTTATCAAACAGGAAAGATGCAGTGAGTCTCAATGTGCTGAAGAGCCTACTTGACCTGACACGGCTTCATACATACGATTGGGCTAGCATGATGCTGTGTAGGTTGTATGACGACATGTCAGACCTCTGCTATTCCCGTATTGCTCCGTGTGGCTTGTATTACTTCTGGGAGGTAATGTAAAGAACATTTCCCCTATCTTTATATATGTTGACATACACCAACTTTGATACCTTCTCTTTCTTTTTTTCTTTTTTTTTTTTTTAAGACTTGGGCTTACGAGTACTTTCCTGACATCGCCCCTTTTCTTCGTGAGATACCTGCCCCGGCAGATCCTCTTTCCCCCATTGCTTGGAGGTGGTATAGAGAGAGGGTAGAAGTACCAAAGAGGAAACTTCCCATCAGAGGGCTGAGATCATTCTTCGACAGCTGCCCAATGGACTCAGTAAATGCTTTATCGTCATCTTTTTTATTATATTAGAGAAAATGATTCACTAATATAACAAATTTTTACAGGTTGCATCTGAAGTGATGTCTAACCGACTGGCAGAGTGGATTGCTCAAGATTACAGCTTTCGGCGATCAGAGTTTCTGACTCACCGTCGATTCATACTTCCCCATCCAGAGTTTCGACGGTATTATCTCGCTGAGAGGGTGACTTTCCAGATCGCCGGTTTCCGTGCAGTTCCCATGGATCCCCCTGATGATATGCTATCTTCAACACTTCTGCCTGTTACTGTGTCCCAGTACGAGGGCGACCCTTTCGAGTCGGCTTATGCCCCGGATGAGGATTATGACTTCTACTGTCTTCATCGACTGATGCCATGCATTGGGACACGATTTGACTCTGTACCTCCTTATCGGTCTTTCCACTCTTCGGCTTCCACTTCTAGCACTCCGAGAGACCATCCCTCTCCCGACCGGCGAGCTGACAGACCCTCTTCCTCTAGGGCTGAGGCTTCCGCTTTCATGGCTGGACCATCACACACTGGAGGAAACAGCAGCTCATCTCATTTGAGGCCTCCCGCATCCGTCCTTACAGCTACCGGCCAATTTGACCCTATTTTAGCCGACTTGAGGCTGCCTTATGCTGCTCGTTATCATGCACCTGGTGGTTGGGTGACCCGACCAATTAGTGCAGAGGGTGCATTATATCGGAGCTTTGCTCATGTCACTCAGGTATATTCTCATAGAACTTTTCATGAAAAGGATTCATAAAATTCTCTTGAGATTGATTGTGATTTTGTCTCTTTTCCAGGTACCAGAGGGCCTGATCATGGAAATGGCGGCACTGATTACTGCTTTCTCGGATGAACTGTCTGGTGCTTGGACTGAGGCTGCTTACGAGAGGCAGAGCAGGCCGCAAAGACGGAGAGGCCGGCACTGATTTTTTTCATACTTGTCTTGAACTATGCTTGCTGTATTTGAACTATTCCCCTTCTGTACTTTGTACCTTTCATGTTTTTCAGCTGTTATCTGAACTTATCAGTAAACCTGCACTTATTTGTTAGTATTAACAGCACATATGTATGCATGATGCTTTTTCTTTTTAGAAATCTATTTTAAAAATAAATCCCTGACACAATCCCAAAAAATAGCACATAACAGGGCCTAAACAGGGCCAAAACATGAGAATTTTACAAAACATCAAAAAAAGGAATCAGGACGGTCGGCGGCGGCCGAACCGCCGGAAGTGGCGGCCGAGCCGCCTTGTACGGCGGCCGAGCCGTTGCCCGGGCCAGACCAGTATAAAACTCAAGGTTGTCTTACATCTGTGGGCCAGAAAGTAATCCTCTTACTGCAAGATCTTATTATTTTTTTTTCAAATAACAATGAATCCCCTTTTTAATCACGTGATGCATAATTGGACCAAAAGTCTCCACAACGTTGAAAGGATCAACATGGGGAGGTACGGGTTGAAAGCTGTCGCCACCCTCAGAGGTGTAGCTATAGACTGGGATTTCTTGCACTCTTGCATCAGGTTTTGGGATCCTTAAGCCCATGTTTTCAGATTTGGGGCTCGGATGGAGGAAATGTGTCCTCTTTTTGAGGAGTTCTGCTCAATCATTGGGTGCGACCCAAATGCCCCTCTTGTGAGGCATGAGGTCCAAATCGGCTATGTGGGATCTTTTCAGAGGCTTTTTAGCTTCACAAAACCCCAAGCCCAAGCTATGATTGTAGATGGGGATAAGGCGATGCTGCTTCCCCTAATTGATGAATTCTTGACCGCCGATTTTGAAGACGATATTCAATTGAGGCATAGAATGCGAGCCTTCATCTTTTGTCTGTTAGCTGGGTTCCTCTTCAACCGTGACCCCGGCTTTGGAGATTTGAAACTTTGCCCAATGGTTAGGCAAATGGAAGAGCTCAACTGTATCGGGGGCATGATCCTGGCTGAGACTATTCAGAGTCTCGACAGATGTGCACTTGGATTTGAATGTTGGACCGTCACCCCGGTCATCCTTCAGGTAATTTATACCTTTTGTTTTTTTTTTTGCTTATTCCATCATCTCTCTTTTCCTTTGTAAAATAGAAAGGATCTATTTTCTTCAGGTTTGGCTGAGAGATCATCTTCGAGTGGTTGCAGCCCCCCAGACTTTGACCTACAACCCTTCGCAGTACCGCACCAGGAAAATTCAGATTTCTTTTCCCTCTATGGCCGAATGGACTGTTTGGCTGTTTGAGCTTGGGCCGAAAGAATTATTATGGTTCATCCCTTGGTATAGGATTCCTCAATTCATGGAGGCAAATGCCATGCACAACCATGTCTACCTGCTTGGGTTCACTCACAGTACTTGGTACAGTGCTTCCCGCGTCCTCAGGCAGATGGGTATTGATCAGAGAGTTCCCCTTCCTGTCGGGCTTACCATTGCTTCTCCTATTACCCCCGGGGTTACTCGGGCTGTTCTACAGACTTGGGTCAGAGACCATCGGATGATCAGGCCTTGTGCAGAGCCTTCCCTCGTTCAGCCCACTCCAGAGTACAGGACCTGGTTTATAGCTGAGGTTTGGCCCGTTGAGAAACCGAGGAGATGTACATTGCTGCAGGAGTTGGAGGGAGAGGAGGTGGCTCCTCTTAGTGAGGAAAAGGTAGATATTGCGGAGAGTTCCGGGACTAAGGAAGACGCCGAAGACTGTGCCCCCTGTAGGAGGTGTATGATTTAGATCCCAGGGTGACTCCATTGTCTTTTCTGTTTTTGGGTTGTTTTTACCTTTTTGGTTTTTTGGGGAACATGACTTGACCTTTTTGTATTTTATAGGCTGAATGACTCTTTTTGTAACAGATGATTCTCTTTTTGTAATGAATGATTCTTAATGAATGAACCTTTTGTTTGCTTTCCAAGCATTATCTACTTTATTTATTTGCTCTTATTTTTGCCTAAGCCGCCCTTTCGGATTTTCAACTTAGCGAGCTCTTACCCATTCTTGCCTAAGCCGCCCTTTGCGGGTTTTCAGCTTAGCGGGCCCCACTATTGCCTAAGCCGCCCTTTGTGGGTTTTCTGCTTAGCGGGATCTTTTGTTTTTTTTTCTTTATGTTGGCAAAAGAAAAATGAATGATTTTTATTAAAATTTAGACCGTGCTCAAGGAGAGCTGCCTACATATCTCGAATTAGTTTGCGAGAATCAGGTCTAATGTAGTTCCTTACAATGCATGATCATGCATAATATTTCTTCAGTTGATCCAGATTGCATGGGTTTGTGAACTCCAGACCATCCAAATCAGACAAGATGACGACTCCGCCGGAAAGTATTTTCTTCAAAATGTAGGGTCCCGCCCAATGAGGATGAAACTTCCCACGAGGATCTGTAACAGGTGTTCTGATCTCCTTCAAAACCAAACAACCTTCTTCCAACTTTCGATCTTTGACCTTTTTGTTGAAATGTCTGGCCATTCGCCTTTGATACCCTTGAATCTGATGTAGAGCTTGAAGTCTTTTTTCATCCAAACTCAACAACTGATGATGATAATTGCTGATCCATTCAGCTTCATTTATCTGACTTTCTTGAATTATCCTCGCCGATTGAACTTCCAGTTCAATGGGGAGTACTGCTTCCATTCCGTATACCAGTGAATACGGGGTTGCCCCAGTAGGAGTTTTAACTGATGTTCTGTATCCCCACAAAGCCAGTGGTAACTTCTCATGCCAACGCCTATTTTCCTTGATCATTTTTTGTATGATCACCTTTATAGACTTGTTCGCTGCTTCTACAGCTCCATTTGTTTGGGGTCTATAAGGAGAGGACTTATGATGTTGGATTTTCTTATCCTGCAAGAGTTTAGCAAATTCTGCTTGGAAATGAGTTCCATTATCAGTGATAATTTCAAACGGCGTTCCGTACCGACAAAGGATGTTGGTTCGGACAAACTGTGCTGCCTTTTTGGCGTCTAATTCTGCATAGGAAGCTGCTTCAACCCACTTTGTGAAGTAATCCACTGCTACCAAGATAAACTGATGTCCATTTGATGCTTTTGGATGTATTTTACCAATTATATCAATTCCCCAAGTAGCGAAGGGCCATGGAGAAGTGATTGGATTCAGGGCAATAGGAGGTTGCTTCTACAGCTTAGCAAATATTTGGCATTGATGACATCCTTGCACAAATGCCACACAGTCTGCATTCATGGTGGATCAGTAATATCCTAGATTGGCTATTTTCCGAGCCAAGGCAATCCCATACATGTGTGGTCCTGATTCGCCACCATTTATCATTTCCATTATTTGCTTGGCCTCTGCTTCATTCACACACCTTAGGTGCATTCCATTCCAACTTCTTTTGTAGAGGGTATCTCCATTAAGAATGTAACCTGTGGCAAGCTGCCTTATTGCCCTCTGATCAACCTTTGATGATCCCTCCGGATAATTTCCATCCTTGAGATAGGTCTTGATATCCCAAAACCATGGTTTACCATCGGCCAAGTGCATTACATGGGCGGGTTGCTTTTGAAGCTGAACTTTCAATGGACGAATGACTTTCCCCTCCCTGATATTAATCATGGAAGCTAAAGTAGCCAAGGCATCAGCAAACTGATTCTTTGCTCTTGGGAGATATTCGAAGGATAGATCATTGAACTGTTGTGCCAAATGATCAAGGCGTTGTAGGTAAGGAACCAAATGCTCTTCTTTTATCTTCCATTTCCTTAACTCTTGTGATACTATTAAAATAGAATCACCATAGACCTTTAGGTCCTTAATCCCCAATTCCAGGGCGGCTTCAAGCCCATTAATGCAAGCTTCATATTCTGCTTCGTTGTTTGTGCAGCTAAAGTCAAGTTTAACTGCGAATGGAATGTATTCTCCACAAGGAGTTTTGAACACAATTCCAATTCCGTTTCCATGATAATTGGATGCTCCATCAAAATACATCTCCCAAACACTTCTTTCTACATTCAAGAGGTCTTCATCAGGAAAACCCATTTCTCGCATCTCGTCTTTTATAGGTGTGAACACTAGAATTTTGAGGCTCGGAAAGCCGATTTTCTCAGACTACTGAAAACCGGGCCGGACCGGACGTCCCCGGTAAAGTTCACCGGAAATATATCAATATGGTACTTGAAATGTCCGGGACGACGTGAGGATCACAGATATGGTCCCGGAATAATTTTTGGAGGTCTCTAGCTCCCGAAAAATCAATTTGAGCAAAAACCGGACGAAACCGGCGGCCCGGCCGCCACCCACGGCGGCTCAGCCGCCGGAAATTGCAGGTTTTCGTACACGGCGGCCCGGCCACCGAAAAATCATTTTTTGCCTATAAATAGCAGTTCAGATTTTCAGAAAAGGGGTTGGACTTTTCCGGGTGGGCCTCATGCTGTCGAATTCTTTTCACGCTTAAAAACGATTAAGAACTTTTATTTGCATAAATCTAACCGTGTGCTGCAGGAAACAATCTGTAATCAAGAATCATAATCCCCGGTTCAAGAAAACGAGATCTGGAACTTCGAAGCGGGAAAATCCTAAGCAAGGTAATATTCTAATCCATCATTTGTCAATTTAAGCATATCATAAGCATTCTATCTTCTTCTCAATTTCTTCTCGGTCAAAGACATAATCCTTTTAGGTCTAAGGCCTAATGGACTAATCAATCAGCCTCTTTGGCACAAAGACTTAAATTACATCTTTTTGGTACAAAGTACCTACATTTCACAATTAAAATCAATCTGTTGGCACGGAGCCTAAATTACACCATTTTGGTACGAAGTACCTAAAATTTCACAATTTAGCACTAAGTGCTGAAATTCACATTTTTGGCATGGAGCCCAACCACACTTGGCCAAAGGCCCAAAATTTGCACTCTTTTGGTACAAAGTATCTAAAATTGGAGAATTTAGCACTAAGTGCTAAATCTCACATCTTTGGCATGAAGCCCGACAACACTTGGCCAAAGGCCTAAATTGCACTCTTTTGGTACAAAGTACCTAAAATTGCACCATTTAGCACTAAGTGCTAAATTTCACAACTCTGGCATGAAGCCCGACTCAATTAAAATCAACCTTTGGCATGGAGCCTAAATCCCACTCTTTTGGTACAAAGTACCTAAATCTCACATCTTTGGCATGAAGTCCGACAATGTACGAAGCATACACACACATGCATGAAGCATAATTTTCATCGCCTTTAAATAGGCTTTTCCGAACTACATGGGCTTTGATCTCCTATTCAAACGGGAGTATGTAGGCATGTTTGGGATTCACCCCAAATAGCAAGTCCACAAACTACCAACAATCTTTTTGTTTTTTAAATTTGTTCCATTTTTGCAAGTTAATCAAAAGCATGACATAGTCCCCGAATCCTCCTTGGGTTCGCAGACTAGAAGCCTTTACATTGGATGCATTATTGGAGTCAAACAAGGGTTTTCTTAGTTTTCCCTTCGAACAAAATAAACTGAGTGGCGACTCCCGACAATGAGTGAACTTTCGCCCGGATCCTTTTCGGGCGAAAAACCGAGGTTCACAATTTGGCGACTCCACTGGGGACCATAAAAATGATTTATGGGATCTTAGTGGACTACAATTGTTTATTTGACTAACTTGCCATTCTTTATGGTGCTTTTATTTATTTTGCAGGGTACCTTAGCAATGATTATCCTTTCTTTAAGGATATTGGAATTGAAAGTTGACAAAAGAAATCTTTCTAGGGACCATAAAAAATAATTTATGGGACTCTAGTAGACTACTATTGTTAATTTGACTAACTTGCCCTTCTTTAGGGTACGTTTATTTGTTTTGCAGGGTACCTTAGCAATATATATCCTTCCTTTAAGGATATTGGACTGAAGATTGAAGAAAGGAATCTTTTTCCTTTGATGGATCTATTGTTCGACTACTTGTGCATTTATTTTGTCATTCAGAGAATCTTTTTCTCTTGCATATATGGGGGAATCATTTTCCTCCATTGCATAAAAAATTGTTTTCAAATGAATTTCTTCTCTTTCTGTTCAAAGTTCTGAGTCTGGATAGCAAGTAGCGCTGACCGGCAGGTCTCCTTGATTATGCCGGCGGACAGCCAAAGCGTCCTCCCTGTTGTCGCAAACCATTCCAATCCTTTTGGAGTGGCCCATGAGTAATCGTACTGTTGGACCCACGCGAAACTCCTTGTTTCACATGTGGTTAGGTATATCTTACTCAAGACTCAAGGGTCCCTATTATAAGCCGATTCTCTATTTTTCATGTGCCAATAGAACCTTCCCTTAGGTTGTATGTACCCAATGATAGTGCTGCATTCCATTAAAATGAATTATGATGTGATGAGGTGCATTCATGCAACATAACAACACGGTTTTGGGGAAAATCTTTTGATATGTACAAGTGGACCCAGAGTTCTTCCTACCTTACACACTACCCTGATCCTTTACCCTTAACCTGTGCAGGTACCTACTGTCCATGTGCCTCCACCTACACCAGACACACCAACTCCAACTGTGCAATCACCCACAAGCCCTACTACCCCAACTTCACCAACTGCTCCAATTGTTGAAATGGCTACTATTGAACAAATTAAGGCTTTGCTAGATGGACAGGCTAAGGAAATTGAAGCTAGAATGCAAGAAAGAATTGATGAAGCTTTAGCCGTCCAAAGGGTAGCCATCCTGGCTGAATTAGGAGGAGCACCAAAGACAGTCCCTACTCCTGGAAATTTAGGGAAAGAACCTATTGTGGGACAAACTAGTACCCCCATGACTGCTCAGAATACCCCCGTCATCAATTTGGAGGATCCACCCTCTAAGAATGTCACTGAAACTGATGAACTGAAAAGAAAACTTGAATTGCGGGAAAGGTCAATCACTGCAATGAAAACTCATAAAGAGGTGGTAGACATGGATTCTTTATCCTTGTTTCCCCAAGCTAGATTGCCTCCAAAATTCAAAATGCCTGGGATGGATAGATTTGATGGGACTACTTGCCCTAAAACTCACCTGAAAATGTATGTGGGAGCCTTAAGTCCTTGGGGTTTAAATGATGAGCTCTTTGCTCAGTTATTCCAACAATCCCTGACTGGTGCTGCCCTTAAATGGTTCGTGAGCCTGGACCATGCCAAGATCAAGACCTGGGAAGACATCTGCAATGCATTTAACTCTCAATACCACTATAATATTGAGGTGGATGTCACCAGAAGGGAACTTAAGACTACCAAGCAGAACAACAATGAACCCTTCTCCTCGTTCCTTACGAGGTGGAGGGCAAAGGCCGCCCAAATGATCAATCGCCCTTCTGAACAAGAGCAGATTGATATCATAATCAGAAATTTAAGGCCTACATATCAAGCCCAACTGCAAACCCAATACCTACCTACTTTCAAATCGCTCATTGCGACTGCAACCAAGGTAGAAGATCTGATACAATTGGGTAAGATAGTAGATGAAGAAGCTATCTTGAAGTATAAAAAACAAGGCCAAGCTGCTAATGAAGTGGCCAATATTGCCCCTGCAAATCCTTTACGTGTGGGCAATCTTGGGCAAAGAAATCAGCCAAGAAGGCAATATACCGACATTGGAATGCCCCTTCATCTAGTGTTTAAAAAGGCCGTGGAAGGGAAATATTTGAAGCCTTTGGACCCAAGGCCTCCTCCAAACCCATTACCCTCCAATTACAGGGCCAATGAGTACTGTGAGTACCACCAAGGAAATGGGCACAGAACAGACGCTTGCTGGACTTTGAAAAACCGCATCCAGGATTTGGTGGATAGTGGTGACATCATTCCTCTCAGGAGGCAACCAAACATTAACACTAACCCCTTGCCCAATCATTCCATTAATGCCATCACTGTGGAAGATTTCATGCAGCCTAGTCTCTTTGATGAGGTTGCTATGGTAACCAATTTTGAAGACAAAAGGGGCTTCACCAAGCTGATCAAGACCACAGATGGACCACTGATAAACTGGTACGCCGAGGAGGGACAGGCTGCTATAGTCAAACCTAGTCTTGTGTCACGCCCTGAACCCGAGTCTTGTACTAAGTCAAATCCTGAGTCAAACACCGAGTCAGAGTCTAGTTCTGAGTCCTCTATAGCTTCAGATTTAGAGAACCCAAATGTCACATTTAATGTAATCTTGGAGAATGACTCCACCATTATCAATGAAACTCTTCAAATTCTTGGTTACCCTGTGTCTTTTGCTTTCCAAGTATTATCTAGCAAAAATGATATAAATGAAATAAAAGAAATAAATGAAAAGATAATAATTGGCAAAGAAAATGACCATACATACATTGCATGTGATTGTGTGAATAAGGAACAGGTTCTTGAGTGCATCAGAAAGTATGCCAACTGCTTCATGTGGAAGACAAGTGATGTCACGGGAATAGACCCAGCCATAGCAGTTCACAAGATTCCGCTATACCCCGATGCAAAGCCGGTTAAGCAAAAATTGAGCAGAATGAAGCCAGAATGGTCTTTGAAGATTAAAAAAGAGGTTGCCAAACAACTGGACAATAAGTTCATAGAACCAATTGCCTACCCTTTCTGGTTAGCAAACATTGTACCGGTCCCGAAGAAAGACGGAAAGGTCAGGATGTGTGTTGACTACAAATATCTGAATAAAGCTTGTCCCAAGGACGATTTCCCGCTACCACGCATCGATTTGCTAATAGACGGGATGGCAACGACAATCTTTCATGACATGATTTACAAAGAAGTAAAAGTGTATGTTGATGATATGATTGTCAAGTCAAAATCTCCAGAAGAGCACGTCTAAGCACTTGAGAAGTTCTTCCTTAGACTTCGCAAGTACAATTTGAAGCTTAAATCCTGCAAAGTGACTCTTTAGTGTAACATCAGGCCAATTTGGGATATTATTGGTCCACCATGAACACAGACTGTGTGGCATTTGTGCAAGGATGTCATCAGTATCAGATATTTGCTAAGCTGCAGAAGCAACCTCCCGTTGCCCTGAATCCAATCACTTCTCCATGGCCCTTCGCTACTTGGGGAATAGATATAATTGGCAAAATACATCCAAAAACCTCAAATGGACATCAGTTTATCTTGGTAGCAGTGGATTACTTCACAAAGTGGGTTGAAGCAGCTTCCTATGCAGAATTAGACGCCAAAAAGGCAGCACAGTTTGTCCGAACCAACATCCTTTGTCGTTACGGAACACCATTCGAGATTATTACAGATAATGGAACTCATTTCCAAGCAAAATTTGCTAAACTCTTGAAGGATAAGAAAATCCAATATCATAAGTCCTCTCCTTATAGACCCCAAACAAATGGAGCTGTAGAAGCAGCGAACAAGTCTATAAAGGTGATCATACAGAAGATGATCAAGGAACATAGGCGTTGGCATGAGAAGTTGCCATTGGCCTTGTGGGGATATAGAACATCAGTTAGAACTCCTACTGGAGCAACCCCATATTCCCTGGTGTACGGAATGGAAGCTGTACTCCCCATTGAACTGGAAGTTCAATCGGCGAGGATAATTCAAGAAAGTCAGATAAATGAAGTTGAACGGATCAGCAATTATCATCATCAGTTGTTGAGTTTGGATGAAAAAAAAGACTTCAAGCTCTACATCAGATTCAAGGATATCAGAGGCGAATGGCCAGACATTTCAACAAAAAGGTCAAAGACCGAAAGTTGGAAGAAGGTTGTTTGGCTCTGAAAGAAATCAGGACACTTGTCATAGATCCTCGTGGGAAGTTTCATCCTCATTGGGCGGGACCCTACATTTTGAAGAAAATACTTTCCGGCGGAGCCGTCATCTTGTCTGATTTGGATGGTCTGGAGTTCACAAACCCATGCAATCTGGATCAACTGAAGAAATATTATGTATGATCATGCATTCCAAAATGAACTACATTAGACCTGATTCTCGCAAACTAATTCGAGATATGTAGGCAGCTCTCCTTGAGCACGGTCTAAATTTTAATAAAAATCTTTCATTCATCTTTCTTTTGCCAAGAAAAAAACAAAACAAAACAAAAAACAAAAAAAAAGAAAAAGAAAAAGAAAAGAATAGAAAAATCCCGCTAAGCCGAAAACCCACAAAGGGCGGCTTAGGCAATAGTGGGGCCCGCTAAGTCGAAAACCCGCAAAGGGCGGCTTAGGCAAGAATGGGTAAGAGCTCGCTAAGTTGAAAATCCGAAAGGACGGCTTAGGCAAAAATTAGAGCAAATAAATAAAGTAGATAATGCTTGGAAAGCAAATTAAAGGGTCCTTCATTCAAAAAAGAGTCATTCATCCCAAGAAGAGTCATTCATTCCCAAGGGAGTCATTTATTCAAAAAGAGTCATTCCTTTCATAAAGTACCAAAAACCCAAAAGTGTCGAACCATAAGTTCCAAAAAAAAAAAAAGGTAGTCAACCCTAGAGTCTAAATCCTGCGTCTCCTACGTGGGGCAGAGTCTTCGGTATCTTCCTTAGTTCCGGAACTCTCTGCAGCATCTGTCTCCCCCTCATTAAGAGGAACTACCTCCTCTCCCTCCAGCTCCCGCAGCAATGCAAGCCTCCTTGACTTTTAAAGTGGCCAAACTTCAGCTATAAACCGAGTTTTGTACTCAGGAGTAGTCTAAACAAGGGAAGGCTCTGCAAAAAGCCTGATCATCTGATGGTCCCTAACTTAAATTTGAAGAACAGCTCGAGTAACTCCGGAAATAATTTGGGGGCAACTTCAGAAAAATTCAAGTTTCTTCCCCAGTGGAGTTAAACTTCCTAGAGGATTATTTCTAAGTTCTTTACTAGAAATAACTACTGATAGCTTGAGCTTGAGGCCTTGTAAAAATGCAAAGCCTCTGAAAAATCCCACATAGCCAATTTGAACCTCATGCCTTACAAGGAGGGCATTTGAGTCACATCCAATGATTGAGCAGAATTCCTCAAAAAGAGGACACATCTCGTCCATCCGGGCACCAAACCTGAAGACATGAGCTTGTGGAGCCCAAAATTTGGTACAAGCGCGCAGGAAATCCCAATCCACCAATATCTCTCTAAGAGTAGCAACAACTTTCAATCCATATCTTTCCATATTGATCCTTTCAACCTTATGGAGACTCTTGGTCCAGTTGTGCATACAACGGTTGTAAAAAAAAAAAAAAAAAAAAAAAACCTTTTTGAAAAATAGAAGGGGACATCATGCATACATATGTACTGTTTGTGCTTAACAAAAGTGCAGGTACAGAAAAATCAGAAGTGTTGCAAGCAATCGGAAATGCCAAAAGGCGGATATTGTACCCCTCGCTCAAAATTCGCTCTTCAGAAGACCACTGGGCTCCATAAATCATTTTTATGGACCCCAGTGGGGGGCAATTGTGAACACTCGAATTTTGAGGCTCGGAAAGCCGATTTTCTCAGACTACTGAAAATCGGGCTGGACCGGACGTCCCCGGTAAAGTTCACCGGAAATATATCAATATGGTACTTGAAATGTCCGGGACGACGTGAGGATCACGGATATGGTCCCGGAATAATTTTTGGAGGTCTCTAGCTCCCGAAAAATCAATTTGAGCAAAAACCGGACGAAACCGGCGGCCCGGCCGCCGTGATTCCGGTGGCTCAGCCGCCAAAATCGGCGGCCCGGCCGCCACCCACAGCGGCTCAGCCGCCGGAAATTGCAGGTTTTCGTACACGGCGGCTCGGCCGCCGGAAAATCATTTTTTGCCTATAAATAGCAGTTCAGATTTTCAGAAAAGGGGTTGGACTTTTCCGGGTGGGCCTCATGCTGTCGAATTATTTTCACGCTTAAAAACGATTAAGAACTTTTATTTGCATAAATCTAACCGTGTGCTGCATGAAACAATCTGTAATCAAGAATCATAATCCCCGGTTTCAAGAAAACGAGATCTGGAACTTCGAAGCGGGAAAATCCTAAGCAAGGTAATATTCTAATCCATCATTTGTCAATTTAAGCATATCATAAGCATTCTATCTTCTTCTCAATTTCTTCCGGTCAAAGACCTAATCCTTTTAGGTCTAAGGCCTAATGGACTAATCAATCAGCCTCTTTGGCACAAAGACTTAAATTACATCTTTTTGGTACAAAGTACCTACATTTCACAATTAAAATCAATCTGTTGGCACGGAGCCTAAATTACACCATTTTGGTACGAAGTACCTAAAATTTCACAATTTAGCACTAAGTGCTGAAATTCACATTTTTGGCATGGAGCCCAACCACACTTGGCCAAAGGCCCAAAATTTGCACTCTTTTGGTACAAAGTACCTAAAATTGGAGAATTTAGCACTAAGTGCTAAATCTCACATCTTTGGCATGAAGCCCGACAACACTTGGCCAAAGGCCTAAATTGCACTCTTTTGGTACAAAGTACCTAAAATTGCACCATTTAGCACTAAGTGCTAAATTTCACAACTCTGGCATGAAGCCCGACTCAATTAAAATCAACCTTTGGCATGGAGCCTAAATCCCACTCTTTTGGTACAAAGTACCTAAATCTCACATCTTTGGCATGAAGTCCGACAATGCACGAAGCATACACACACACATGCATGAAGCATAATTTTCATCGCCTTTAAATAGGCTTTTCCGAACTACATGGGCTTTGATCTCCTATTCAAACGGGAGTATGTAGGCATGTTTGGGATTCACCCCAAATAGCAAGTCCACAAACTACCAACAATCTTTTTGTTTTTTAAATTTGTTCCATTTTTGCAAGTTAATCAAAAGCATGACATAGTCCCCGAATCCTCCTTGGGTTCGCAGACTAGAAGCCTTTACATTGGATGCATTATTGGAGTCAAATAAGGGTTTTCTTAGTTTTTCCCTTCGAACAAAATAAACTGAGTGGCGACTCCCGACAACGAGTGAACTTTCGCCCGGATCCTTTTCGGGCGGAAAATCGAGGTTCACATTAGGTAATTCTGCTAATTGGTTAGCTATTGCCCTGCCTTTCACAACTTTCCTTTGAACAAATTTCAAGTCAAAGGCTGCTAATGTTGACACCTACTTTGCCATTTTGCTGTCCAAAACAGGCCTCTCCATAAGGAATTTCAAGGGACTCTGTTCTGCCATGACATAAGTAGTGTAAGAAGACAAGTAGTGTTGCAACTTCGTGCAAGCCCAATACAACGCTAAACACAACTTCTCAATCCTGTTATACTTTAACTCATAGTCCAGCATCCTTTTGCTGAGGTAGTAAATTGCATTTTCCACCTTTGTATCTTCGGCTTCTTGAGCTAGCATTGCACCCATGGCTTCATCTGTTACAGACAAATACAAGAGCAGAGGTTTTCCCATTCTGGGAGGTTGCAGAATTGGCGGACTTAACAAGTATTCTTTGATCTTGTCGAAGGCCTTCTGACAGTCTTCATTCCATTCTTGTGAAGCACCTTTTCTCAGTAGCTTAAAGATTGGACCACAAGTCTCAGCCAACTATGATATGAATCGACTGATATACTGTAATCTACCTAGTAAGCCTCTAATCTCCTTTTCTGTTCTTGGTGGGGGCATTTTCAGAATAGCCTTTGACTTTGTTGGATCAACTTCTATTCCTTTCTTGCTGACCAAATATCCCAAGAATAAGCCCGATGTTGCTCCAAATAGGCACTTTGCAGGATTAAGCTTTAAATTGTACTTGCGAAGTCTAAGGAAGAACTTCTCAAGTGCTTCAACGTGTTCTTCTGGAGATTTTGACTTATCAATCATATCATCGACATACACCTCTACTTCTTTGTGAATCATGTCATGAAAGACTGTTGTCGCCATCCTTTGGTAGGTAGCCCCTGCATTTATTAATCCAAAAGGCATAACCCTGTAGCAGAAAGTGCCCCATTCTGTAATGAAAGCTGTCTTCTCTTTGTCTGGTGGGTGCACCAGGATCTGATTATACCCAACCGCAAGATCAGTCATGGAAACCATCATATGCCCAGCCATCCTGTCTATCAGCAAATCGATGTGAGGTAGCGGGAAATCGTCCTTGGGACAAGCCTTATTCAGATCTCTGTAGTCAACACACATTCTGACCTTTCCGTCTTTCTTCGGGACCGGTACAATGTTTGCTAACCAGGAAGGGTAGGCAATTGGTTCTATGAACTTATTGTCCAGTTGCTTGGCAACCTCCTCTTTAATTTTCAAAGACCATTCTGGCTTCATTCTCCTCAACTTCTGCTTAACCGGCTTTGCCTCTGGGTATAGCGGAATCTTATGCACTGCTATAGCTGGGTCTATTCCCGTGACATCACTTGCCTTCCACATGAAGCAGTCGACATACTTCCTGATGCAATCGACAACCTGTTCTTTATTCACACAATCATATGCAATGTATGTATGTTCATTTTCTTTGCCAATTATTATTTTTTCATTTATTTCATTTATTTCATTTTTGCTAGATAATATTTGGAAAGCAAAAGACACAGGGTAACCAAGAATCTGAACAGTTTCATTGATAATGGCGGAGTCATTCTCTAAGATTACATTAGATTTGACATTAGGGTTCTCTAAATCTGAAACTACAGAAGACTCAGAATTAGACTTTGACTTGGTGTTTGACTCAGAACAAGACTCGGTACAAGACTCAAGTTCAGGGTGTGACATAGGACTAGGTTTGACCTTAGCAGCTTGTCCCTCCTCGGCGTACCAGTTTCTCAGCGGTATATCTGTAGTCTTGATCAGCTTTGTGAAATCCCTATTGTCTTCAAAATTGGTTATCATAGCAACCTCATCAAAGAGACTAGGCCGCATGAAATCTTCCATTTGGCGGTTTCACCAGGAACAACCTCAAGGAGAGACTGATCCATGGTTTTCCTGTTGATTTCGCAAGTGTCCCTTTGATAGTGATGATTTTTCCTTCAAAAGGGAATTTAAGTTTTTGGTGTAGTGAAGAAGGTACAGCATTAATCTGATGAATCCATGGCCTTCCAAGGAGGAGATTAAAGCTCGCGGGTACATCAATGACCTGGAATGGTACTCCCATTTTCACCGGCCCAACAGCAATTTCTAGAGTGGCAACACCCAAAATTTCTCTTCGAGTGTTATCATATGCTCTCACAATCTGATCAGAAGGTGTAAGATCTGTAGCTTCCAACCCCAGACAGCTTGCTACTTTCAAGGGACACACATTTAAGGCTGACCCATTATCAATGAGAACCATGGGCACAGTCTTTCCCCCAGTCTGTATGGTGATGTATAGAGCATCATTGTGTTTCTTACCGTCTTCTGGTAAATCCACATCAGAAAACCTGATACTCAATGCCTTGGTTGATTGGGTCAAAGTGGCCACCAAAGCTTCTGGGCTTGTGTCGACAGGTGTATCAAGTTGACTCAAAGCTTCGCTGAGAGCCTGGCGGTGTGGGAATGAGGAAGCAAGGAGCTCCCAAATTGACACCTTAGCTTGGGTTTGCTTAAGCTGAGTAAGGACAGGGTCTTCTTTTGGCTCTGGAGTCTTCTTATGGGGGTGATTTGAGGTTGTAGGGGTTTTTCCCAAGTCAAGTGGCTGATATTGTCTTCCACTTCTTGTCAGAGCACTGACCTCTTCAGAAAGGTCGTTCAAATCTAACACACACACTTCATTCATTTCCAAGAGAAGTTTGAAAGGATCAAACAGCTCTTCTTCCATAGTAATGGCGTGGATGGAATGATTGGGCAAAGGGTTAGTGTTGATGTTTGGTTGCCTCCTGAGAGGAATGATGTCACCACTATCCACCAGATCCTGGATGCGATTTTTGAGTGTCCAGCAAGCATCTGTTTTATGCCCATTCCCTTGATGGTATTCACAGTATTCATTGACTTTATAACTGGAAGGTAATGGGTTTGGAGGAGGTCTTGGGTCCAAAGGCTTCAAATATTTCCCTTCCACAGCCTTTTTAAACACCAAGTGAAGGGGTACTCCAAGGTCAGTATATTGCCTTCTTGGTTGATTTCTCGGCCCAAGATTGCCCACGCGTAAAGGATTCGCAGGGGCAATATTGGCCACTTGATTGACCTTTCTTGAGGAAGGAGTTTGGCTTTGTTTCTTATATTTTGATGCAGCCCCCTCATCCACTATTTTACCCAACTGTATCAAATCTTCTACCTTGGTTGCAGTCGCAATGAGCGATTTGAAAGTAGGTAGATATTGGGTTTGCAGTTAAGCCTGATATGTAGGTCTTAAATTCCTGATTATGATGTCAATCTGCTCTTGTTCTGAAGGGCGATTGATCATTTGGGCGGCTTTTGCCCTCCACCTCGTAAGGAACGAGGAGAAGGGTTCATTGTTGTTTTGTTTGGTAGTCTCAAGTTCTCTTCTAGTGACATCCACCTCAATATTGTAGTGGTATTGAGAGTTAAATGCATTGCAGATGTCTTCCCATGTCTTAATCTTGGAACGGTCTAGACTCACAAACCATTTAAGGGCAGCCCCAGTCAGGGATTGTTGGAAGAGTTGAGCAAAGAGCTCATCATTTAAACCCCAAGGACTCAAGGCTCCCACATACATTTTCAGGTGAGTTTTAGGGCAAGTGGTCCCATCAAATCTGTCCATCCCCGACATCTTGAATTTTGGAGGTAATCTGGCTTGGGGAAACAAGGATAAGGAATCCATGTCTACCACCTCTTTGTGAGTTTTCATGGCAGTGATTGACCTCTCAAGCAATTCAAGTTTCCTTTTCAGTTCATCTGTTTCATTCTTGGAGGGTGGATCCTCCAAATTGATGACATGGGTATTAATCTGAGCAGTCACGGGGGTACTAGTTTGCCCCACAATGGGTTCCTTCCCCAAATTTTCAGGAATAGGGACTGTCTTTGGTGCTCCTTCTAATTCAGCCAGGATGGCTACCCTTTGGGCGGCTAAAGCTTCATCAATTTTTTCTTGCATTCTAGCTTCAATTTCCTTAACCTGACCATCCAGCAAAGCCTTAATCTGTTCAATTGTGGCAATTTCAGTAATTGGAGTAGTTGGTGAAGTTGGGGTAGTAGAACTTGTAGGGGATAGCACAGTTGGTATTGGTGTGTCTGGTGTAGGTGAAGGCACACGGACAGTGGGTACCTGCAAAGGTTAAGGGCAAGAGATCAGGGTGGTGTGTAGGGTAGGAAAACTCTTGGTCCACTTATGTACATCAAAATTTTCCCCCAAAACAATGTTGTTATGTTGCATGACCTCATCACATCACAATTCATTTTAATGGAATGCGGCACTATCATTGGGTACATACAACCTAAGGGAAGGTTCTATTGTTATGTAAAAATAGAGAATCGGCTTATCATAGGGACCCTTGAGTCTTGAGTAAGATATACCTAACCACATGTGAAACAAGGAGTTTCGCGTGGGTCCAACAGTACGATTACTCATGGGCCACTCCAAAAGGATTGGAATGATTTGCGACAACAGGGAGGACGCTTTGGCTGTCCGCCGGCATAATCAAGGAGACCTGCCGGTCAGCGCTACTTGCTATCCAGACTCAGAACTTTGAACAGAAAGAGAAGAAATTCATTTGAAAATAATTTTTTATGCAATGGAGGAAAATGATTCCCCCATATATGCAAGAGAAAAAGATTCTCTGAATGACAAAACAAATGCACAAGTAGTCAAACAATAGATCCATCAAAGGAAAAAGATTCCTTTCTTCAATCTTCAGTCCAATATCCTTAAAGAAAGGATATATAATGCTAGGGTATCCTGCAAAATGAATAAAAATATCCTAAAGAAGGGCAAATCAGTTAAACGAATAATAATAACAGTCTACTATAATTCCATAAATCATTATTATTATCATTTTTTATTATTTATTATTTTTTTTGTGTAATATATAGCCATTATTTTATTTATTATTATTTTTTTATGGTCCCCAGGAAGATATTTTTTTTTCAATTTTCAATACCAATGTCTTTAAAGAAAAGACAGCCATTGCTAAGGTACCCTGCCAAAATAAATAAAAATACCCTAAAGAAGGGCCAGTTAGTCAAATAAACAATAGTAGTCCACTAGGATCACATAAATCATTTTTATGTTCCCCAGTGGAGTCACCAATCTGTGAACCTCGGTTTTCCGCCCGAAAAAGATTCGGGCGAAAGTTCACTCATTGTCAGGAGTCGCCACTCAGTTTATTTTGTTCGAAGGGAAAAACTAAGAAAACCCTTGTTTGACTCCAATAACTTGTCCAATGTAAAGGTTTCTAGTCTGCGAACCCAAGGAGGATTCGGGGACTATGTCATGTATTTGACTAACTCGACAATAAATAAAAAAAAAGAAGAAATGAATGTAAAAGGGATGAAGAAAACAGAATAAAGAGATTGTTATTAAAATGTGGACTTGCTATTTGGGGTGAATCCCAAATATGCCTACATACTCTCGTTTTTATGAGAGATCAAAGCCCATGTAGTTCGGGAAAGCCTATTTAAAGGCGATAAAAATTATGCTTCATGCATGTGTGTGTGTATGCTTCGTGCATTTTTCAGGCATTTTGCCAGAGTTGTGAGTTTTAGCACTTAGTGCAAAAATTGTATAATTTCGGGTACTTAGTACCAAAAGAGTTCGATTTAGGCTTCATGCCAAAAGTTCATTTTAATAGTGCCGTTTAGGTACTTAGTACCAAAGAGATGCAATTTAGGCTCCGTGCCAAAAAAAGAGTTGATTTTATTTACGGCTTAATGCCGAAAGGGTGATTGATTAGTCCATTAGGCCCTCAGACCTAAAAAGATTAGGTCTTTGACCGAGAAGAAATTAAGAAGAAGATTAGAATGCTTATGATATGCTCGAATTGACCAAAGATGAATTATGATATTACCTTGATTAGAATTTTTCCACTTCTAAGTTCCAGATCTTGTTTCCTTGCACTTTTGAGTATGATTCTTGCTTTCTACAACACAGTATTAGAAATTCTTAAGCATAAAAATTTCGTCAGCATCTGGGCGTAGGAAGTCCAAAAGTTTTTTTTCTTTGAAAATCTGAAGCCTATTTATAGGCAAAATCGGGGTGTACGGCGGCCGGGCCGCCGGTCTGGCCCACCGCGACTCGCGCTATTTCTGCTAAAACTGACTTTTCGGGAGCCACGGGCCTCCAAAAATTATTCCGGGACCATATCCGTGATCCTCACGTCGTCCCGGACATTTCAAGTACCATGAAGACATACTTTCGGTGGACTTTCACCGTTGTCCCCCGGTCCGGCCTGGTCTGAGGAAATTGGCTTTCCGAGCCTCAAAATTCGAGTGTTCACAACTATTCTCTTAATTTACTTTACTTTTGATTTTTAATTTGCCATTATTTCTTTAAATAACCAATTTATCCCCCCTCCTCTTGGTTGCCTTCTTGGGAGCACAATTGGCATCAGAGCCTCAAAATTTCAAGAAGCTTAATTGTGAAATTTGATCCATAATGTCAACCTCCTCTTCATCTACCTCAACCTCTCATGAAAATCTCAATTCTTTTCTTAGACTCTACTCTAAGAACTAATGAGCTAGTTGGCAAGCTCCTCACCTTTGAATTGCATATCGAGAAAGAGGAAGATAAGGGTGAGAAGGATAAGAAGAAAGCCATAGCTCTCAAAGTCGCCAAAGAGGTTGAGAGCTCAAGTGAAGAAGATAGTGATGATGATGATGCAAAATTGGTCATGCTATCTAGAAGATTAAATGAATGGAAAAGAAAGAGGAGATGGCAAGCAAAAAAAGGTAATTCCTCCAAGTCCTCTTTCAAAGATAAAAAAAAAGAAAATGAAGTAAAATATTATGAATATAGCAAATCGGGTCACATCAAAATGGATTACTTCAAAATCAAGAACAAAAAGAAATGGGACAAGGAGAAAAATAAGTCTTTTAAAGCAACATGGGATGATGACTCCTCAAGTGAAGAAAAAGAGGAGGAAGAGTAAGGAATTGTAAATCTTTGTCTCATGGGTATTGAAGATGATGATCACACCAATGACGCAGGTGTTCAATCCTTAAACTCTAATGCCTATAGTGATAATGTTGATGATGCTTTAGATAATGATATAGTTGAACAAATGAACTCTAGGGTCCAAAAATATTTTGCTAAAATAAAGTTCTATGAAGAAAAATGCTCTAAACTAGAAAATGACTTTATTTCTTTAAAGAATTTCACCTTAGAATTAAAGACTTCAAATGAAAAATTAATGAAATCTTTAGATGAAATGTCAAAAATTCATTTAGCTTAGAAGAAATCTCTAAGGAAAATTACAATTTGAAAGAAGAAATAAATGAGTTAAAAAACTCTATTTCAAAGTTTCATAAGGGTAAGGAAGCCTTGGATATATTAATTAGTGTTCAAAGACCACCTTCCTCCAAGTTTGGCTTAGGGCTCAATGGCTCATCTACTACTTCATCTAATGCCCTCACATTTGTTAAAGCATCTATAACTCAAACTTCTAATGTTGAAGTTGTAAGGAATACATAAGCACACACTAAGCCAAAAAGTATTAAAAAGACTACTCTTAGCTCTAGAACTAAGGTTCTGTAGACCCTTAATTTTAGCAAGAATTAAATCCAATCCCAATTAAAAGGGCCTGGTACAATTTTAAAAGCATAAACCTAGTCCGGCATAATCTTAAAAGCTTAAACAATTTGAATTAAGTCCAACTTAATTTTAGAAGTACAAATTAAATCAAATCTAATTGGTTTGGTTCAGTTTAAATCGGTACAATATGGTCCGATCCAAGCCAATTCGATATGGAGCAAGCACTGGGCAAGTTTTAACCAAGAGTGAGTCAAACTGTGGTAAACTCTGAAGAATACTAGGATAAGTGGCAAGACATATTTGATTCGAATTCAGAGGGATAACTAGGTTGCCCTAGTTGATGTTTATGAATAGAAAATCATGGATGGCCAAAAGGAAAGGAAAGGAAAGGAAAGGAAAAGGGAGACAGAGCAATTAACAAAAGAGAGACAATAGCAACAATTAAGCAAGGAGAAAATCAACACTCAGCAATTATTCGAGCAATTATTTCACTCAACCAAAACTATAATTGATCCAGGCAGATTAGTTCAACATTCAACTTTGGTGAAGTCTTCAAATGCAAGTTTAGTTTTCTAATTCAATTTATTCAATCAATAGTTGCAATTACCTTTCAAAATAATCATCACGATAGTTTATTTATCCAAGTTGTTTTATTTCGTCCAGTAGCTTAAATTACTAAAAACCTAGTTACATATTTATAAAATCAAAACCTAATCCGTTTGTCTCATCCAGTAGCTCACTTCAAATTTATTTGCTTCAACTCCATATTAGCCTAAGATTTAATTTAAAACCTCTAATTTAATTATTAAAATCCCAAATTATTAAAACCCTAAACCCTAATACTTGACCCCAATTTGTAAAACCTTAAAACCCTTAATATCTAGAAACCTAGTTCCAAACCCTAATATCCAGTAACCCATAAATCCAAACTCTAGTTCTAAAGCCTAATCCTATTTCCTTAAATATCCAAAACCTTAGCATTCAAAAATCCAAAACCCTAATCCTTTTTTAAAATGTCTAGAATCATGTTTTTCTAAAAAACCAAAAACTTTAATCCTATTCTTCAAACATCTGAAACCCTAATTTATTTTCTAAATCATTAAATCCCTAATTTTCTTAAAAAATTATAATCTTATTTCTTTAACCCTAAAATTAACATTTTAAACCTTATAAATCTTAAGTATAACATGTAAACCCTAATTTCATATACTTTATGCTCTATATTAAACCTTAGATTTTATTATCAAATTTATTGTCTTATGTTATTTTTGGATGGTTTACTTTATATTGCTTGATGATGAATTGAAAGTTTTCTATGAATGGTTTAAATTATATTTATTTAGTTATTTGAATTTTAAAAGTTGTAAAAGGCATGTTTTCATTTAGTATGGGTGCCTTGTTTATTTAGTTTATGTGATTTAATTTATTTTGAGGTATCTAGGACTATTGTAAGGGGCATGTTTCTACTTATGGTGGGTGTCTCATTTTATTTACTTATTTGGTTTTCTTTTTAAACATTTGATATTGTAAAGATATGTTTCCATCCTTGGATTGGTGCCTATTTTGTTTGTTTTATTTTAATAAGATGATTGATATTTATTTCTTTTAAATTGCGTGTAATATGGATGATATTATACTATTTAAGAATTTAATAATATTTAGACCTAAAAAGGATGTCGGTTCCAATAAACCGAGCGTTATGAGGGTGCTGGGTCATTCTCACATTCCCTATGTGTACCCAACTTTCCGAACCCATTAGGGGGTTGAGGATTCCTTAAGAATCGAGTCATCCACTCTTTTCTTTTTTCCTACCCGTCCAGATGGCGACTCTATTTTCTCCAGATTTAGGCCCGTGTTCTCTAAGACATTGAGCCTAATAGTGTCGAAGTCGCAAGATCCATTCTACATGGGAGTGTGGGTGAAAATCTCCACTCACAGTGGCGACTCCACTAGAGATAAGAGAAGTTGATTTCGTTGGTCTTTATATTATTTTATTCTTTCTTATTATGATATTGTCTATTGCATCATTTAGATTGCATTGTGTGCGTGAGTTAGGACACCCGTATAACTCGTGTTGTGTTTTGTAAGGGATACTATACTTTTACTCAAGGTATGGAGATCGAGCATGGTATAACCACTCATAGCCTTATATCTTTTGGTATATACTTGCTATGGGAGCCTAAACGTTTCAACCCAAAGAATAAAGATCATGTAATTGGCCTAGTTACTTTTCATAGGTTTTTTTTTTACCATAAATGCTTATTGTTTAATATATCTTGATTTGTACCATGGCTTATTTGGTTTATTCTTTTTCTAATATGACCTAATTATATTGTAAACTCAAAATAATTTTTATTCCTTTAAGAACAAAAGATTAAAATAAAATTTTCAAAAATTTTTAATAGGTTAAAAATTATTTTCTACCTCATGGTCCAAATACAAAGCCCAAAATTCATTTTTAAACAAACTTTTTACAATGGGCTTAGAAACAAAATAATTTTTTTTTTCACTTCATCTAAAATTACAACTTTTTCTTAAAGGAGCTTACAACTATTTATGTCAATTATGGAATACTGAAAATCAATTGTAGGCTTAATTTATATCAATAATTGTTAATCATGGGCTTATTTGTGGCATGAATCATTCGTTGCTTTTCTAAATGAGAAATCTATTTATGATAAACCTTTTAATTTAGTTTTAATCCGACAAAGCATAAAAGCTATCTTTCGTTGGATCAATGGGTTAAGACTTAATTAAAGAAAATTATTATGGACTAACTTTTAAGTTTGAAAATATAATTATTTGTTAAACCGTCCGAGTGAATTTTTTTGAAAATAAGATATCTAATGTTGGTATTTTGTTGACCATGTACCTAGGAAAAGAGATTCGTCATTCATATGTGGAAGATATATGGTTGGAAGAAACATCCTAATTATCTTTGTTTGTTACTTATACATAGATGCATATATGTATACACGCATTGCATTACATGGCATTGATCCTTTCTGGCTCACATATCTGGAGCACAACAGTTCAAGAGCATATGATAATTTGACCTACGCCAGTGATGTAGATTCCAGCAACGACTCAGTCAGCTTCTCACTAAAAGTAATTGAACCTGAACAAATTCAGAAGATGGTGGATGATGCAATCACCTCTAAGATGGAAGAACTGAAGGAGGCATTCACTAAGCCATGAAAAGCCAACTAGCTACACTATTGGAGAATACTTGTAACATCCCTTGACAATTCTCAAATAAAACTATCAGAGAATTTTACTCAATATACTGTCAGTAATCTAATCAATTCATCGACAAAGTTTCCTTTCAAATTGTTACTAACAAAAATTTTAAAATAATAATACAATTTTTATAATACAACACTTATAAATCCAACATTTAAACCAATCTCCAACATCTCCAATAAACAAAATACTAATTATAAATCAGATAACTATCATAAGTTTGTCAATCCAAAATAAATATTTAATGCATTACTAGATTTGATAATCATTCACTAAAATCTAAAACTTCATTCTCTAAATACATATATTCCTTTCAAATTTATAAATTTGTACAATCTTTTAAATAGCCAAAATAAATTGCATATATACATTTCATAACTTACAAAAACAATATACAAAAGATCTCTTTATTTCAACTTCTTAACTTACTCTAATGACATGATACCTACACATCAGAAAAATTCTAATATGCTAAGCAAAGCTTAGTGGTACTTGTATAAACATATTTTGTTACTTAATATTAAAGAAAATACTTACGAAAAAATAATAATAACACTCAATTTTAATAAACATTTCAATATATTAAAAGAATTCTCAATAACAAACTAACACAATATTTTGATTACACAAAATAATAATTTAAACTTTATAAAAATTATCATGCTATACCACACTTTAGGTATTGCAACTTTTCTCTTTTTAAATTATTTCATTTAAGACTTACTTTCTCATTTCTTAACATTGCTCATATTACACTTATGTTATTTTTCAGTAAGTCTTACTTTTAAGTTTCATATATAGGATAATTTCATACAATTTATAATTTTATCACTTTGATTGATACTATACTTTCGAGCACTTTGTATCTTATATCATTATATACATTTTCAATCATTATAAAACCTAGAAAGTTATTGATTAATTCAATATTTTGAACATAACATTTCTATTCTGTGCACTAGAACTTTCACTTAAAATATTATTATATACATTATTAATCACTTTTACATTGTAACACTGTAAGTCAATTTAAAATAATTGACATACTATTATTTTGCATTTCTTCCATTATTCATAACATCACAGTCACATATATTTTCAATATAGATAACTTCATTAAATATGCCCATACACACTGAACTCAGATCATAGGTTTGGATAATGGGTCACTGTAGCAATTTTAATGTCATATCTCAAGAATGTATAATAGCAAATATACCCACTGTCACTGATGACACAATGTGTCCATTAATGGCACGATGTGCCTATTATTACTATGGATATCCTCCCTCTAGCTAGCCATTCAATCCCAAGCTAGATCTAAAATCAGTATGGTTTTGGCAATTCATTAATTTTAGCTAACATTGAATTAACATTGAATTATATGTACCATTTCAATGGAACAATACTTTGTTCAACATTTAGTATTACACATATTTGTCACATATCCAAAGTTTATTACTCTTTTTCATACTTTTAACACATAAACATGAATTCTCAATACAAGGATAAGAAATACAAACATACAAGCCTTATACTAAGCCCGTATATCACAAAATACAAGCTAAAAACATCATCCAAGTACCCCACGGCCGTGGAATCTCAACCCCACGGCCGTGGGATACAAAACAAGGATGCTAAATATCATTGTAGACCCCCCATGGTCGTGGCACTCAACCCCCACGGCCATGGTATTCTAAACGGCTCTATTTCATTAAAATTTTAAACAAATAGCCTCACTTTCAATCTCACAGTCGTGGCACTCAATTACCACGCCTATGGCATTGGTTTTGGGTCTGTCTTCGGAGTAAATCTTTCTCCAGTAGTCCCAACTTCAATACCATGCCCATGGTATGCATGAGCCAAGCCCATGGCATCCCAAAATCATGTTTGCTATACTTTTAACTTTATTAAATACAAACTTATTGAAAATCTAAGTTAAAGATGTATCAAACCAAATTTTTGACATAAAAAGAGTTCATATCAAATACTTTACTTAAACTTCAATTAATCAAGCCTTCAATCATCAATCATGGCTAAAAACAACATTAAACCTTCCAATTCTTATAAAGGATGAATTAAGAACCATACTCATCACATAGAAATTCTTTTAATTCATTTTTCACTTATCAATCCATAATCAATAATTTCAAGAAATAATTCATTATAAATGATTCAATGAATCAATTCAAACATTAAACTCATAAAAATTCAAATATTTGCAAATTAAAATACATAAGCACATACCTCTTCAAAATCCTTCTTTTTCTTTTTAATCACTTGTTGATAATCGCATCTACTTTAGTTAACTCTCTTAAAAATTTGTAACGAAAGATGAATTTCCTTTGATTCTTGATTAATTGATGAAAGAAAGTAGAAAATAGAGAAGATGGTGATGGTGATGGTAGATGGCGTGGATGATGGAGAAAGAAGAAAGGAGAAGGTTCTAAACATACACACACATGTCCACTTATATATATAGTTTAATTTAGTGTGGCTACTCTCATCTTAGCTATGGTGCATCCTCTTTCTTATCCTTTGATTCTAATTTGATTTGTAATCTTGTAAAACCATAAACATAATTTTTTCAATAAATTTTGAGATATACTATTCACTATTCTCTACTCATAGTATTTGTCCACGTTACTTTTATCACTATACACTATCAATTATCAATGCTAGTTAAAAAGTTTCCTGTTTAAAATTTTAAATATTACAATTCTCCCCCACTAAAGAAATTTTATCCTTGAAATTTACCTGTTATGGCAATAAGCAATTTAATTCATAACTAATCTTATTATAGAACTGTAGAAGATGCAACTCTATGTTAGGAAATCAAGGAGATCACTGCAAACCAAAATCATGCAGCGGAAAAATTTTTGATGTCTGATTTCCCACCAGGATCCATGCTGTTCGTTTAATTCGATGAAAGTATTCAAAGAACTAACCTGTTGATGATTCGAAATCATAGTTTGGAAGAGATGCCTCGATCGCGAAACACCCTCTATCGCATATCCACACGAATGCTACCGTTTGGAGTGCTAGCTCTCTGCAACGGCGAAGGCTGGAAAAACGTTTTCTCTAAAACGTATTAGGGTTCCTTTGTTTTCATTCTCTTTCATTTTCTAATGTTACCTCTAAGAAGACTTAACGTCTGGAGTGAATATAATCACTCCATAATCCAATTCGAAATTGGATAAGGTAAGTTAAATTCAGAATCCAAATCTAATAAGGATTCTGAATATATTATCTAATAATATATATATATATATAAACGATAATAATAATAATAATAAATATTAATATCTAATATTAATATTATTAATATTATATCCAGCCCAAAGCACATTCTTGTGTGTGACCCGATAGGCCCATATTAATTGGCAGTCAATTTAATCTCTATTAAACCAACAAGTCGTAATTGGCCTCTAGCAAGGCGTTACAACTACCCAATTAATATAAGGAATGTCCAATTTTCCTAATAATAGTACATGCATTAATCCCTTTGTCACACGATATCTAGCTTGAACATAAGTCATGGTCAACGTCATACTTATATTGTCCAAACTTACGATTACTCGATCTCCAAGTAGACTGATAAAAAAACAAATGAAATTGATCACACTATCAATTCATTTGAGCACGGCCATGCATTTCACAGTCTCACTTATCGTGGGGCCCAAAAGATATCTCTCTCAATGTAACACCCCTATATCCCGTATACGTACCAAGCATGCTTATACGATCGTAAAATACGTATACTGAATATAGAAAATGCCACAGTTTAAAAATACACAAATCATATCTTTAAAAATAGTGAAACAAATCTCAACATTTAAAAGAAATACAAAAGACACTATATATAAAAACGTTTAGTAATCCGCAGCGGAAGTTATTACAAACTTTTACAAGTTCAAATACATAAAAATCAAAATATACAAAACATAGAATATATACATGATTGGCAGCTTGACTCTTTGATCTTTAAGCTCTAGCCCAACTCTTCAAGCATAAACTCAAATAGGTCTAGAAGAATCCTCCGTCTCAAACCTATCAACCCTATCACCTGCATGATGAACCACAATCGCGCTGAGCCAACAACTCAGTGGTACAAACCATGATGGAATTATGCAATATATATATATATCAATGATAATTCAACCAATGAAGATCATACTTATAAATGTTGCATCTCATTAATTCAATAATCATATCATCATCCATTATACTCATTCAAAATAGACACCTATGGGCCCAAACTAGTATTTAATATGTTATTCAAAGTTCAGAGTTGCTGCTTTGGTCCATAATCACAATAATCAAGCCCGTAGGCAATATACATATCTCTCTATCCATGGATAGGGTAACAGACCCAGTCTCTTGGACCATCAACTCAACAAGCTTGAGGAGATCCTCAACCCGGCTAGACTGTTACCTGTAACAGACCCAGTCTCTTGGACCATCAACCCGACTAAATCGAGGAGATCCTCAACCCGGCTAGACTGTTACTATTTATATATTTCATATTCACAATTTTCATAGTGTAACAGACCCAGTCTCTTGGACCTCAATTCAACTCAAATTGAAGAGATCCTCAACCCGGCTAGACTGTTACTTTTTCACATTTCTTAGGCATGTCGCCAAAACCAGAACTCTGAAATTGAATCAACATATTAAACATACAATTATTTCATTTGCCTCTTTATCAATCTCTTTCTCAAATCATATCTCATACTCAAATAGGCAATCATGCCTTATTAATTTCATTTGCATAACCATAGCCAACAACAATGGTTTTATTACATCTCCATTCACATCAAGACAATTCATCATCATACATATATCACATTACATTCCACAAGATTCACAATGTACAAAAGGTCAAATTATTCATATACATATCAACAATGCCACATCAAATGGATGTATGAAACAATGCAATGTTTGTACTTACCTTAAATGCAACCCTCACAATATTAAACACTTCTTCCTCCAATAATCTTTCACTTCTTGAATTAGGGTAATTCACCTTCTTCACAACCTATTCCAAAAGGAAGATGAAACCCACATAAGATCATAAGGCTAAGAACCAACTAGGGCAAACTCTAAACTTGACACGCTCAACAACACGGGCGTGTCCCTGACCGTGCCCTAACTCCACAACACAGAAGCTTTTACACGCTCAACAACACGGGCGTGTTCCTGGGCGTGTAATACATTCTGCCTCTCAACAACATTGACACGTCCAACATCATGAGCTTGCTCATGGCCGTGTCAATTCCACAAAAACACAGTGGCTATGACACGCTCAGTATCCTGGGCGTGTCACTGCTCGTGTCACTCATCCAAAATACATAACCATCGACACGCCCAAAATCCTGGATGTGCCCTTGGGCGTGTCAGGCCAAAAACCCAGATTCCGGCCAAAACAACAACACAATCAACAAAGCACTTCCTTTCACCAAAATCCACTTCAATCAAAGTCATCTCAACATACCCAAAAATCACAACAAACTTACAAATACACCAAAACAACTAAAAACATACTTCTAACACAATTCAAAATCATCACCAAAAACCTAAAACACAACCACAAAACAATCACTTCCAACAACTTACTCTTTCCTTCAATCCATCCCCAAAACAAGAAATCAGTTACCCAAACACTCTTAAACCCATCTTAAACAAACATGAACACATACCATCCACAAACTCAACTCAAAAACTCAAAGAAATCAAAGAGTCAAGTGAAGAACTCACCAAGGATGAAGAAACTCTTAACTATTCAACTTGATCTCTTGAAATCTTCCTTAGATCTTGAGTTTAGAGGTTCAAATCTCTCCCTTGTTCTCTTGTCTCTTTGTTAGCCGGCCAAAACAAAAGCAAAGGAAGGAGAAGAAGATGAGCCACGGCAAGGAAGAAAGAAAGAAGAAAGAGAAACACAAAGTCAACCTCCTTTTCCTTAAAACCCTCTCAACCAAGCAATTATAATATTAAACTAATCCCATTT
The DNA here is from genome assembly GCA_947685225.1 of Garcia nutans. NCBI lineage: Eukaryota > Viridiplantae > Streptophyta > Magnoliopsida > Malpighiales > Euphorbiaceae > Garcia > Garcia nutans. Next base: position 22,196,453 of record CANTUV010000017.1, read on the forward strand.
AATCTCTTCCACTCAATTAATTTCCTTATTATTTAATTATTAAATTCAAAAACACAAAATATCTTCGTCCACTATCATCCTTTTGACTTTCCAATGACTTGTGTATATGTTGTATATATTCTAATATACACAACATATACACTCTCTTTAAAAACCCTTTTCTCTTCCAAATAAACATATACATTGAATCCAATTTAAACAACAATAAAGCCAAAACATCTAGGGTATATTTTGGGATATTACACTCAAAGAGAGGGACAAATTCTATCTTGATTGTTCATTATCCTCTACATAATTTCTATCATATATGATCATAACCTTTATTACTATCCAGTTACGGATAATGTTTGATCATGTCAAAATATAATAGTCCTTATATTGGAAACTATGACAATCTCAAGTCAAAGAATTAATACATAACTATCATGAGATTTACTTATGACACTAACCCATGTAGTAATCTCATGATGGGTCTATCCAATACATTGTTCTCTAACAAGTATCTATGAAATTGATTTGTATCACTATACACATAACCATCTGATGATTATCAAGTCAATGTTCATACTGGTTAAGAATTATTATTTTTATCTTAATAATAATAATAAACCAGGGACAAATATCAAAATTGTGTAACATGCAAACAAACAATAATGATAATAAAACCTCATTTATTAATAATGAATGTATAACATAAAGATCCAAATAAATGGCCTAGGGCACATACACTAACAATCTCCCACTTGCACTAGGCCTACAAATTTCTAAGACCCATAGATCTAGTGTGCTGATCATGCTTGACCCGTGAGAGAGGCTTTGTTAATGGATCTGCTATGTTATCATTTGTGTCAACTTTGCATATCTTGATATCTCCTCTATCGATAATGTCTCGAATGAGGTGAAAACGCCTAAGTATATGCTTAGACCTTTGATGAGATCTAGGCTCTTTTGCCTGTGCTATGGTACCATTGTTGTCACAATAAATGTCCACAGGATTTGCAATGCTAGGCACCACTCCTAGCTCAGTGATGAATTTCTTCAACCAGACTGCTTCCTTAGCTGCATCTGATGCTGCTATATACTCAGCCTCTGTCACAGAATCAGTCACAGTGCTTTGTTTTGAACTCTTCCAACTAACAGCTCCACCATTCAATGTGAATACAAAACCTGACTGCAATCTAAAATCATCTATGTCAGTTTGGAAACTAGCATCTGTGTAACCATTTACAACTAGCTCATCTTCCAAACCTCCATAAACCAAGAATACATCTTTAGTCCTTCGAAGGTACTTAAGAATATTCTTGACAGCTGTCCAGTGACCTTCACCAGGATCAGCTTGAAATCTACTAGTTGCGCTTAATGGATATGAGACATCTGGTCTAGTACATAACATGGCATACATAATAGATCCTATAGCAGAAGCGTAAGGAATCTTATTCATTCGATCTCGCTCATCAGATGTCATAGGACATTGACTCTTGCTGAGATGAATTCCATGAGATATAGGCAAGAATCCCTTTTTGGAATCTTGCATGTTGAACCTCTTCAACACTTTATCTATGTATGTACTTTGACTCAGGCCAATTATCCTTCTAGATCTATCTCTATAGATCTTTATACCAAGGATATAGGCAGCCTCACCTAAGTATTTCATTGAGAAAGAATTCCCTAACCAAGTATTAACCTTTTGCAAGTTAGGGATATCATTCCCAATGAGTAATATGTCATCACATATAAGACTAAAAATACTACTGCACTCCCATTAACCATCTTGTAAACACAAGGTTCATCTTCATTCTTGATGAAACCAAAGTTCCTAATTGTTTCATCAAAACGAAGATTCCAGCTTCGAGATGCTTGCTTCAATCCATAAATGGATCTTTGAAGCTTGCAAACCTTTGTAGAATTCTCAGGATTTACAAAACCCTCAGGTTGTGTCATATACACATCCTCAAGCAAGTTTCCATTAAGGAAAGCGGTTTTGACATCCATTTGCCATATCTCATAATCATAGTATACTGCAATGGCAATGAGAATTCTAACAGACTTAAGCATAGCAACTGGTGAAAAGGTTTCATCATAGTCTATACCATGAGTTTGCTTGAAACCTTTTGCAACAATCCTTGCTTTATAGGTCCGCACATTCCCATCCATGTTAGTTTTCTTCTTGAAAACCCATTTTCAACCAATAGTCTTAATACCCTCTAGAGGATCAATTAAAGACCAAACTTGGTTGTCAAACATAGATTGCATCTCAGATTTCATGGCTCCAAGCCATTTGTCTGAATCTGGACCTGACACAGCTTCTTGATAGGTATTAGGCTCATCTTGATCTATGAGCATTACTTCACTATCTATGAGCATTACTTCACTATCATCAGTCACAAGAAATCCATATCTCTCTGGCTGACGACATGTCCTATCAGACTTGCGAGGGATTTGTGTTACATCTTCAGACTCCACAACTATTTGTGGTTCTGAAATAGGCTCTATAGACGGCTCGATGATTTCCTGTGGTGCTTGAGTTTCCTCAAGTTCTACTATACTCCCACTAGTTCTCTTAGAAAGAAATTCCTTTTCCAAAAAGATCCCATTTCGAGCAACAAACACTTTATTCTCTGAAGGAGTATAGAAATAGTATCCTTTAGTTTCCTTAGGATACCCCACAAAATTACATTTGATAGACTTTGGAGCTAACTGTTAGTGTATATGCCCTAGGCCATTGATTTGGACCTTAATGTTATTCATTTTGTTATTAATAAAGAAGTTTTTATTATCATTGTTATGTTTGCATGTTATATATAATAATGATTATATCCCTGGTTTATTATTGTTATGGAGATAATAATAAATATAACTAGTGTAATATTGATTTGATAATCATAAGATGATTATAGGTATGAAGATACAAATCAATATTATGGATACATGTTAGAGAACAGTGTATTGGATAGACCCACATAGATATCACTTCATGGTTTAATGTCATAAGTGTATCTCATAATAGTTTTCATTTAATCCTTTGACTTGAGATTGTCATAGTTTCCAACATAAGGAATATTATGTTTTGACATGATCAAACGTTATCTGTAACTAGATAATTATAAAGGTTATGCTTGAACATGGTATAAATTATGTAGAGGAAAATGAACAATCAAGATGGAATTTGTCCCTCTCTATGAGAGAGATATCTTCTGGGCCCCTCGATAAGTGTAACTGAGAAATGCATGGCCGTGCTCAAATAAGTTGATATAAGATCAATCTTATTTGTTTATCAGTTAACTTGGAGATCGAGTAATCATAAGTTTGGACAATATAAGTATGACATTTACTATGACTTATGTTCAAACTAGATATCGTGTGACAAAGGGATTAATGCATGTACTATTTCAGGTTTTCATTTATAATGATTCTCATGATTAATTGGGTAGTCATAATGTCTTGCTAGAGGCCAATTATGATTTGTGCATTTCAATAGAGATTGAAATACACTACCAGTTAATATGAGCCTATCGGGTCACACACATAGAACGTAGGCTGTACTTAAACAATAATAATTATATTTTTATTATTGTTGTTAGTATTATTATTATTATTAGATATTAATAATAATATTGTTATAATAATTATTATTAGATAATAATTATTAAAAACGTGGGTCCATATAGGATATGGACAGTTAGGGTTTTGACAAGGAAAGGTCTTTTAAAACGGTTTTAAAAGGACTAGAGGCCTTGATGATATTGATTATTATTTTCGTTTTGAAAAAAAAACGGAAGAAGAGGAAAAACCTAAAACCCTAGTTTCGTTTTTGCAAAAAAATTCAGCCACTGCCGTTGGTGAGCTAGCACTCAGACCGGCGTACGTTTGTGTGGACTTCGTTAGAGGGTGTTCATCTTCAGAAGGCAGCATCTGTTAATCGTTTTGAAGCTACGCAAAAAGGTTAGTTTCGAATCTCTTTTATCGAACTGAATGGATCACATGGATCTTGTGAGTAAATTGAAAGAAATTTTTTTTTTGTTTTCCACTGCGGCAAGGGTTGCAGATCCTTTTTCGATTTACTAACACTAACTTATATGAAATTGGTCTTTTCACATAAGCTTCACAACCCCAAATCTTAAGAAAAGACAAACTAGGTGTCTTACCTGTCCATATCTAATATGGTGTCTTTTCAACCGCCTTAGATGGTACATGGTTCAGAATGAATGCAGCTGTCTCCAAGGCATAACCCCAAAAAGATAAAGGAAGATCCGCTTGACTCATCATTGATCGAACCATATCTAATAGAGTTCGATTTCTCCTTTCAGAAACTCCATTCCACTGTGGAGTTCCTAGAGGAGTCAGTTGTGAAACAATTCCACAATCCCTTAGATGATCATCAAACTCTTGGCTCAAATATTCACCACCTTGATCTGATCGAAGTAGTTTAATTGTTTTACCAAGTTGATTTTGTACTTCATTTTGAAAAGTTCTAAACATTTCAAAAGACTCATGCTTATGTTTCATTAGGTAGACATAGCCATACCTACTGAAATCATCAGTAAAAGTAATGAAGTATCGAAATCCTCCTCTGGCACTAATGCTAAAAGGACCACATACATCTGTATGTATCAAGCCCAATAAATCATTAGCCCTTTCACTATGCCCAGTAAAAGGATCCTTTGTCATCTTACCAAGAAAACAAGACTCACATGTTTCAAAATCAAATGAATCTAATAATCCATCTTGATGGAGCTTAGAAATGCGTTTCTCATTTATATGGCTAAGGCGACAATGCCATAAATAAGTAGGGTTTAACTCATTTGGCATAATTCTCTTAGAAGTTATGTTATAGATATCATTACCATTAGAATCATCAAGATTAAGGATATAAAGGCCATTATAAGAATTTGTAATACCATAAAGCAAATCATTTTTATCAAAAATAGAACATTTCTTATTCTTAATAAAAAATGAATAACATTCATCATCCAAAACAGATATTGAAATAAGATTTCTACTCATAGTAGGAACATAAAAGCAATTGTTCAAAATTAACAAAAACTCATTGGGCATAACAAGTTCATAAGTTCCTACAGCTATAGCAGCAACTCTTGCTCTATTGCCAACACGTAGGTCCACTTCGCCCTTCTTCAGCATCCTACTCCTTTTGAGTCCCTGCATATTTGTACAAATATGAGATCCACATCCGATATCTAATACCCAGGAAGAAGGAATAGATAAATTAATTTCTATAACATAAATACCTAAAGATGTAGTCGCACTACCCTTCAACTTCTTTAACTCATCCAAATAGAGTTGACAATTTCTCTTCTAATGCCCAGGCTTGTTGCAATGGAAACAAGTCCCTTCCTTAGGAACTTTAGCCTTAGGTTTAGGTTTTGGTTTAGCTTGTCCCTTGGACCCTTTAGCACCTTTTGCCTTACCCTTGCCTTTAGTATCTTTGGCTTTCTTTTTCATTTGTTTAATATTGACATTCAATATTTGGGTAGGCTTTTTGATATTCCCCTCAGCAGTTTTGAGCATACCATGTAGCTCAGGAATGAATTTTTCCATGTCATTCATGTTATAGTTCATGACAAACTGTGAGAAACTGCTAGGCAATGAATGTATGATCAAATCCGTGGAGAGTTCTAAACTCAGGGGATATCCAAGTCTAGCAAGGTGATCTAGATAGCCTTTCATCTTCAAAACATGAGCACTAACAGATTCACCTTTAGACATTTTGCAGTCAAATAATGCAACAGCGGTGTCAAACCTATCTTGCCTAGCCTGTTGTTGGAAAGCTTGTTTGAGATGCACACTCATCTCATAAGCCTCTAAGTGTTCCAGATCCTTCTGAAGTCCTGGACATATAGTAGCCAACATAAGACATCCTATGTCATTGGAATCATCCACATGCTTCTTATGCTTACTCTTAGCAGCATTAGAAGCATCAGCAGGAGGTGGGTCAGGGACAGCTTCATCAAGCACGTAGGACTTTTTCTCTTGTTTGAGAACAATTCTCAGGTTCCTAAACCAGTCAACAAAATTAGTCCCACATTCTTTCAATTTTTCCTTCTCAAGGATAGATCGCAGTGATAAGGTGAAATTGTTATTAGCAGCCATCTACAAAATAAATATGCAAATTCAAATTTTAATTAATAATGAGGTTAAAATTATTTAAACTCCTACTAAAAATATAACCCTCTAAAGAAATATTTTAGTAGGCTAAGATCCGTATTTCACTTAATTCTAAACTCAGCTTTGGCGTGACGCTTAAAATCAAGTTATTTAGGTAGGTAACATCTTTACCAATTACATCTCATGTAACTCTTAGTAATTATGGAATATTGATATCATATGTCATAGCATGTTGAATTCCATCTAATGCCTTAGGTCCAAACCATTTTGATAGCCTAATTAAGTCTAACCAATTTTAAAACATATGAGTAGCACTATTACTCATCCTACTTAGCTAGGAATGTTTAAAGCATATTGCTTTGGCAATACCTACTTTAATACAATCTTAGTTTTGATAGGTGTTCAAAACGTGGATGGCATTTAGACTTAAATTATTAATGAGGGTTCGACTAAATTATTATCATGTCTTGCATTACATATCATTATATTTTAGCATCCTATATGCATATATATAATTTATCACATAAGCATCATATACCAAATGACAAAATATGTAAATGTGACATAGCATGGCCAAACTAAATATGATCTTCAAGAGACCAAATGAAGATCATAAAGGCAACCCTAGGTGAAAAACCTATCTATTACAACACTTGCAATATTACATATCTTCAAAACTTGAGCTTGTGCTTCCATCACCATGGAACCATCTTCTCCTTGGTATGAATCTCCATCACAAATATTGTAGCTTGAATCTTCATTTATTATAATAAAAGAAAATCTAACTACTAGTAAAATAAATTACAACAAAATAAACGACACGCAGGCCGTATTTACCCAAAATTAAGATATGAATAAACCAATCACATAGGTCATAAGGCCATGCTATGCACCATGCCAAGACATCAAACAAACATAACATATTCATCACCAACATGTTAAATAGAAACAAATATATTGACATTCTTAATGTCGCGGTAACGAACTATAGGGCGCGAACATACGGCGGTCCCGCTAGCCGGTCAGCAGGCGGGGCCCCTGCTGGCCTGTCAACGGCCCCTCGAAGCCAAATAGAAACGTTAATCTCATTAACATTTTTCTTTGGTGAAACCCTAAAACATAATCGTTAATCTCATTAACCTTCTTACTATTTTATTTCGAATATGTACAACCCATTACAGAATCATTACCAAATGTTTATATCATATATAAACTTAATCGTTTTCATCATATGAAAATCGTTTTAATCAACCAATCATATATACATGATCATCTCATGAAAACGAAATTAAAAACACCAATCCTTTCTCATCATATGAAAAATGAATTAGGGTTTTACAAAAAAAAACCAAAAAACCAATCCTTTTCTCATCATATGAAAAACGAATTAGGGTTTTATAGTTAACATGCCATACAAAATCAATATATCGCATGTAATCATATCAACATGGCATTTTCGACTTAAACGAAAACAAAAAGTGGCTCTGATACCACTGTTAGGAAATCAAGGAGATCACTGCAAACCAAAAACACGCAGCGAAAAAATTTTTGATCTCTGATTTCCCACCAGGATCCATGCTGTTTGTTTAATTCGACGAAAGTGTTCAAAGAACTAACCTGTTGATGATTCGAAATCACAGTTTGAAAGAGATGCCTCGATCGCGAAACACCCTCTATTGTGTATCCACACGAATGCTACCTTCTGGAGTGCTAGCTCTCCGGAACGGCGAAGGCTGGAAAAACGTTTTCTCTAAAACGTATTAGGGTTCCTTTGTTTTCGTTCTCTTTCTTTTTCTAATGTTACCTCTAAAAAGACTTAACGTCTGGAGTGAATATAATCACTCCAGAATCCAATTCGAAATTGGATAATGTAAGTCAAATTCAGAATCCAAATCTAATAAGGATTCTGAATATATTATCTAATAATATATATATAAAAAAATAAAAATAAAAAAATAATAAATATTAATATCTAATATTAATATTATTAATATTATATCCAGCCCAAAGTGCATTCTTGTGTGTGACCCGATAGGCCCATATTAATTGGCAGTCAATTTAATCTCTATTAAACCAACAAGTCGTAATTGGCCTCTAGCAAGGCGTTACAACTACCCAATTAATATAAGGAATGTCCAATTTGCCTAATAATAGTACACGCATTAATCCCTTTGTCACACGATATCTAGCTTGAACAACGTCATGGTCAACGTCATACTTATATTGTCCAAACTTACGATTACTCGATCTCCAAGTAGACTGATAAAAAAACAAATGAAATTGATCACACTATCAATTCATTTGAGCACGGCCATGCATTTCACAGTCTCACTTATCGAGGGGCCCAAAAGATATCTCTCTCAAAGAGAGGGACAAATTCTATCTTGATTGTTCATTATCCTCTACATAATTTCTATCATATATGATCATAACCTTTATTACTATCCAGTTACGGATAATGTTTGATCATGTCAAAATATAATAGTCCTTATATTGGAAATTATGACAATCTCAAGTCAAAGAATTAATACATAACTATCATGAGATTTACTTATGACACTAACCCATGTAGTAATCTCATGATAGGTCTATCCAATACATTGTTCTCTAACAAGTATCTATGAAATTGATTTGTATCACTATACACATAACCATCTGATGATTATCAAATCAATGTTCATACTGGTTAAGAATTATTATTTTTTTATCTCTATAACAATAATAAACCAGGGACAAATATCAAAATTGTGTAACATGCAAACAAACAATAATGATAATAAAACCTCATTTATTAATAATGAATGTATAACATAAAGATCCAAATAAATTGCCTAGGGCACATACACTAACACTCTACACACTAACACTATTCAAGTTTAATTCAGTAATTGTCTTTAATTCTATTTAGAAAATTTTTTTAAGGAATTTTAATTTATCATTTTGATGCTTTAATTCAATATAACATTCTTGATTAGTCCTACATTGAAGTGCTGTAAACCTAATTTCAATTTATTACCAATTACTTTATTTAATACTCTTTCAATATTTGTATAATCAATTAAAGTAACACTTTAATGATTCTTCTTTTCAATATAATTTATATCATTACATTCCACTGTTATATATATATCTCTTTCTTTCCCTCATATATAGAACTTTAAACCTAGTTCCGAATAACGGATCACTGAGGGCAAGTAAATGCCTACTATAACGATATGACCAAAGGCCTGCTATAGCATGAATGACCACTGCAAAAATAATGGGGTCAAAGATCCTCTATAACACTAAGTTTCCACTGTTGGTATAAAAGCCACTATCACTAGGACATAAAATGTGTTCACTATAGCACAGAGTGCCCACTATCACTATGGATATTCACCCTTTAGCTAATTCGAAATAGATTTAACATAAGTATAATCGGGTAATATATTTATTTCATCGTTTCAAATTAATTTCAATCATAATATCTTCTGGTATAGAAAATTTTCTTTTTAAATTGTTTATTTATTACTGTGAATTTATAAGATACGAGCAATTATTTCAAATACATTTATCATATGAACATATATACACATTATATTTTTTCCGATTAGTTTTCATTTATTCACCAATCTTTATCTTTCAAATCACTTCCATGTTTCCACTGTAATAATAAAATCTACATAGATTTCCACTCTTACTTGTTTAATTTTTTTCTTAACATATTAAGAATTCACAACTATTCTTTCACTTTAAGAGTATATATACGTATATATAATGTATTCACTATGTTTAACACACACATACACATATAAATATATTTCTAACTTGATCCACTGTACATCATTTCACTAGAAGGGTTAAACTACCTTCAAATCTCACTACATTCTTTCCCTTTCACATTATCAAGTCCTTTCTTTCTATTGACATCAATTAGTATTAGTTAACTCTTTAACACTTCTATATATAATCTATAACTTGTCTTCAATCACCAAATAATGTTACTATCAAGTATTCCATAAGTACACAATATGTAAATCTGACATTCTTATTTTCATTGCTCAATCAATTCGTATATCCACCTCTTTGTTTTCTTTATCTTACTCTTCAAACTATTTAAAATCATCAATGATTCATCAATATATCATTCTTCTTACTTTGCTTCATAAATTATCTTATTTCTTCATGAATAATGTGAAATCCACTAATCACTTGTAATCATCTTTTATCTTTTTCTCTAACCTTACACTTATTTCAAATATCCATTTACATTTATCCATACTTTTCTCAAGTTTTCTCCATATCTAAGTTTCATCATTTAATGGATTGATTTCATTTCAATCTTATAGGCAATCTTTCATTAATTATAACTATTTCCAAGATGTATTTAATAACGTACTACTAATTCCACCTATGAACCCCACTTTGTGAAGGTATAAGAAGGTAGAAATATGCATGGGCAAATGCATGATCATACAAGTGATCATACACACCACTGCTTGAATTATTTTTAAAGTTTTGAAGAACAGAAGTATGCATAGCCAGATGCATGACCATGCGAATGGTCATGCACATCTCTGCTGGAACCTTTTAAAGTTTTAAGGGAACAAGTATGTGCATAACCATGTGAACAAGTTTTATATTCTTCTCAAAGTTTGAAGAATATAAATATGCACAAGCATAAGCATAACCATGCAAATAATCATGCGCATCTCTGCTAGAATTTCTTTTCAAAATTTTAAGGAACAAAAATATACATAGGCATATGCATGATCATGCAAATGATCATGCATACTACTGCATGAATTTCTTTTCATGATTTAATCAATAAGTTATCAATAATTCAACTCAAACAAATTAAGAAAATAGGATCCAACCCTTCAAAGCACAATCAAATTCAAATCTAAACTTCCATAACCCTAAAATCATTCAAAACCTTATTTTCTTCCATAACCTTAAATCAACTCATAAATAATTTAATGATGGATTTAAACATTATTTCAGTTAATAATCAATAAATACACATTTATATATTGCAATAATAACTTTATTATCATATAAGTAAAGTTTTATACTCATATTTTTCACAATTATTCAATACACAATATCTTTCACAAGTAATGGTGTTTTATCAATTCACATATCTCTTTACATAATAAAAAATTAAGATCAATTCAATAAATAGCAAATTAAGTATTATACAAGCACTAACCTCTTTAAAAATACTCTTCCATCACTTTTCCCTTCAATCTTTTGTTTTGATGATGTTTTTCTTGATAGATCAAGCAAAAATTAGCTAAAATCCATCAAAACTTAGTTTTTCTACCAATTCTCCATGATTTCTATGGTGAGAAATGGAATAATAAGAAAAAGAGATGAAGATGGAGGTGGAAATGATAAGTATGGCATTTTAGAAGGTAATAGAAGACACTAGAAATATTTAAATAGGCTTTAGAATTTTTATCCAATACACTCACTCATACAGTAGTTTCGGTACACTCACTTTTTTAATTAACTATTTCTCAAATTTTTAATCCCGAAACATTGTAAAAATAATTACTTTAGTTACTTTAAAATTCCATTATCCATATTTCACATTTAAATTACAGCTCGAGTTCATTTTAGGGCTATAAGGGTATTTTTATAATTTCTTACATCTTCAAAATCTTTTTCAGAAATATAGATATTTTTCATACTCGGATGTATTGTTACTCTTATTAGGGCTTAGTCAACCTTATTACTATCAGTTCCAAATACTCAAGGTATACATTATATCATAATCAATCTAATTTATACTCATATATTTGCTTAATGCAAAAAATCAATACTTAAAATTTTTAGGGCATTACAATTCTCACCCTCGTAAGAAATTTCATCCTCGAAATTTATCTATCTGTTATATTTCATTCCTCAGATTCCAATAAATTATTACACTTCCACTATTTTACTTTGATATATCTCTTTAACTACTCATATTTTGTTTTCTTTTAATATCCTTCTTTTTCACAAATAGGTCTAGTGCACTCCAAATAATACACTATAAATTCTTAACCAATTCTTAAAAAATATTCTACTATAATAAACATATGTAATATAAATTGTTTGAAAGCACATATCCACTTATTCAATTCACATAACTTAGACAATTGCATTTCACTTCTCCCATAACTCCACATGCTAAAAACGCCTAAACGAGGCTCTGATACCACTAAATTAACATCCCCTGACAATTCTCAAATAAAACTATCAGAGAATGTTACTCAATATACTGTCAGTAATCTAATCAATTCATCGACAAAGTTTCCTTTCAAATTATTACTAATAAAAATTTTCAAATAATAATACAATCAGTATAATACAACACTTATAAATCCAACATTTAAACCAATATCCAATATCTCCAATAAACCAAATATAAATTATAAATCAGATAACTATCATAAGTTTGTCAATCCAAAATAAATATATAATACACTACTAGATTTGATAATCATTCACTAAAATCTAAAACTTCATTCTCTAAATATATATATTCCTTTCAAATTTACAAATTTGTACAATCTCTTAAATAGCCAAAATAAATTGCATATATACATTTCTTAACTTACAAAAACAATATACAAAAGATCTCTTTATTTTCACTTCTTAACTTACTCTGATGACATAATACCTGCGTGTATCAGAAAAATTCTAATATGCTAAGCAAAGCTTAGTGGTGCTTGTATAAATATATTTTGTCACTTAATATTAAAGAAAATACTTACAAAAATACATTAATAACACTCAGTTTTAATAAACATTTCAATATATTAAAAAATTCTCAATAACAAACTAATACAATATTTTGATTACACAAAATAATAATTTTAACTTTATAAAAATTATCATGCTATACTACACTTTCGGTATTGCAACTTTTCTCTTTTTGAATTATTTCATTTAAGACTTACTTTCTCATTTTTTAACATTGCTCATATTACACTTATGTTGTTTTTTAGTAAGTCTTACTTTTAAGTTTCATATATAGGATAATTTCATTCAATTTATAATTTTGGCTCTTTGATTAATACTATACTTTGGAGCACTTTGTATCTTATATCATTATATATACTTTCAATCATTATAAAACCTAGAAAGTTATTGATTAATTTAATATTTTGAACATAACATTTCTATTCTGTGCATTAGAACTTTCACTTAAAATATTATTATATACATTATAAATCACTTTCACATTGTAACACAGTAAGTCAATTTTAAATAATTGACTTATATTATTATTTTGCATTTCTTCCATTATTCATAACATCATATTCACATATATTTTCAATATAGATAACTTCATTAAATATGCCCATACACACTGAACTCAGATCATAGGTTTGGATAACGAGTCACTGTAGTAATTTTATTGCTAAATCTCAAGAATGTATAATGACAAATATGCCCACTGTTATTGATGGCACAATGTGTCCATTATTGGAACGATGTGCCAACTATTTCTATGGATATCCTCCCTCTGGCTAGTCATTCAATCCCAAGATAGATCTAAAATCAGTATGGTTTGGGCAATTCATTAATTTTAGTTAACATTGAATTAACATTAAATTATGTGTACCATTTTAATGGAACAATACTTTGTTCAACATTTAATATTACACATATTTGTCACATATCCAAAGTTTATTTCTCTTTTTCATACTTTTAACATAAAAACATGAATTCTCAACACAAGGATAGGAAATACAAATATACAAGCCTCATACCAAGCCCCTATATCACAGAATACAAGCCAAAAATATCATCCAAGTACTCCACGGCCGTGGCATCTCAACCCCACGCCCGTGGGATACAAAACAAAGCTGCCAAATACCATTGTAGACCCCCATGGTCGTGGCACTCAACCCCCATGGCCGTGGTATTCTAAACGACTCTGTTTCATTAAAATTTTTAAACAAACAGCCTCACTTTCAATCCTACAGTCGTGGCACTCAGTTACCACGCCCGTGGCATTGGTTTTGGGTCTATCTTCAGGGTAAATCTTCCTCCGGTAGTCCCAACTTCAATATCACACCCATGGTACCCATGAGCCACGCCCATGGCATCCAAAAATCGTATTTTCTGCACTTTTAACTTTATTAAACACAAACATACTGAAAATTCAAGTTAAAGATGCATCAAACCAAATTTTTGACATAAAAAAGTTCATATCAAATACTAAAACTTAAACTTTAATTAATCAAGCCTTCAATCATCACTCATGGAAAAAAACAACATCAAACCTTCCAATTCTTATAAAGGTTGAATTAAGAACCATACTCATCACATAAAAGTTCTTTTGATTCATTTTTTCACTCAACAATCCATTTAATCAATACTTTCAAGAAATAATTCATTATAAATGATTCAATAAATCAGTTCAAACATTAAAACTCATAAAAATTTAAATATTTGCAAATTAAAATACATAAGCACATACCTCTTCAAAATCCTTCTTTTTCTCTTTAATAACTTATTGATAATCTCATCACTCTAGCTAATTCTCTTAAAAATTTGTAACGAAAGATGAGTTTCCTTTGATTCTTGATTAATTGATGAAAGAAAGAAGAAAGTAGAGAAGATAGTGATGGTGGTGGTAGATGGCGTGGATGATGGAGAAAGAAGAAAGGAGAAGGTTCTACACATACACACACATGTCCACTTATATATATATATAGTTTAATCTAGTGTGACAACTCTCATCTTAGCTATGGTGCACCCTCTTTCTTATCCTTTGATTCTAATTTGATTTTTAATCCTGTAAAACCATAAAAATAATTTTTTTAGTAAATTTTGAGATTTACTATTCACTATTCTCTACTTATAATATTTATCCACGTTACTTTTATCACTATACACTATCAATTATCAATATTAGTTAAAAAGTTCCCTATTTAAAATTTTGAACATTACAATACTATTGAAGCATCTGCTAGTACTAAGAAATGAAAAGATAAAGGGAAAGGCCAAGGTTGGTGAAGTGGCTAGGAATGATGACAAATTGATTATGGATGATGATGATCGGACTCAATATTTCCAAGATTCTCAAGATAAGAATAAAGAAGCAAAGACTGTAGAGAAGGTAACCATGGAAAAGACTGAAACTTTAGATGTGGAAAAGATGATTACTGATTTAGAAAAGAAGTTCGAAAAGAAGCTGAAGGTTGATGAGATGTCAGAGGTGGACAAGCTGTTTGAACAAAATGAGGAAGTCCCTTATAATTTCAAGATGCCTTCTTTTACCAAGTTCGATGGAACTGGCAATCCTCACCTATATGTCAAGTAATACATCACTGCCATGCAGTCTGCTCGAGCTACTAAGGCTCAAACTCTAAGGTATTTTATGCTCTCATTGGGCCCTGTTGTGCAAAACTGGTTCAATATCTTAGAGAAAAGTAGCAAAAAAGATTGGGATATGTTGTACAAAGCCTTCATTCAACAATATGGGTACAATGTCGAATTGGAAGTGACCCTAATGGAGGTGGAAACTATTATACAAAAGCAAAATGAGAATTTTGTTGACTATGTGAAGAGGTGGAGAAACAAAGCTGCGCTGCTTAAGAAGAGACTAGATGAGTCCAACCAGATTCGAATGATAGTAAGGGGTGTCCTGCCCAGTCCGCGTGAATGGATGTCTCACACTCTCATAAGTGATTTCAAAGATCTTCTCCATCCCGGCTTACAAATAGAAGAATGGAAGCGGGAGAAGAGCCATTTTTCTGGAATAAAGAATGAGAGAGGAAATTATTAGTCTGACAGCCAGGGAACACAGAATGCTGTGGATGTCAATATGACAACTAGTCAAGCAAATAGAAGATAATTTTTAGAGTTGGAAAAACTTGTCTTGGGTTTTCAACAATCTACAGAAACAGGGGTTATTATAGCCACTGGCTCTTCGATCGCTACATGATCCTTTGTCATCAAACTTTGATGCCAAGGGTATGAGATAGATAAATGTGCTCGTTTAAGGTATGAGATCCAAGATTTGATTGACAGTGAAATGTTTCCTGAGCCTGATAAACCCAAAACCAAGAGCAATCCTTTACCTAATTTGGAAGAGTGCCACCTCCAGCAACCTTCATGATAGGGGGAAGATTGAAGGAAGATTTTATTTTATCCTCTTTTCAAGATGAGAATGAAGGAGATATGAAGTGAGGAGAAACTCCATTCAACAAACTTCCCTTGACTTGTTTGGTTTTTGTTTTATTTTCTTTCTTTGATGTTTTCTTGAACAATTATGTTTGAATAAATTACTTTCATTAAATTTTTGTTTATGCTGGACTTTATTTTTTTTTGGTGCTCAACCAATGACGAGTCTAGTTTGATGTTCATAAATTAGTGTATCTATGCATCATGATCCGAATGACTTTACTAGGTGAGTGAGTTGTTCTATAGCATTGAGCTAGGTATACTTACTTAGAGAGGGCTCCTGCATAATTACTTTTGTCTAGATTCTAGTCAATCTTAGAACTTGATGCTCTGCTTTTACCTTCTGACATGTGAGACATTTGGATACAAAATCTGCAATGTCTCTCTTCATACCAGACCACCAGTAAAACTGCCTCAAATCATGATACATCTTTGTATTGCCCGGATGCATAGCAAATACTGATTGATGAGCTTCCTCTAAAATGATCCTTCTCAAATTAGCATCATCAGGTACACACAATCTGTTCTTAAACCAGAGACTTCCATCATCTCTCACAATAAAATCTTGGCTCTTTCCACTCTGGCAATCTGAAACTGTAATATCCTCATATGTGGCTTAGAAGTTTTGATTATATTGTTGTTGTTATTGTTGTTGTTATTGTTAAATTGAATTGAATGCATATGATGGGGTAAGAAAAGAATTGGGATGAGAATGCTTGTGCATATGTGTTTTGGAGAAAGAAATAAGGTTTAGAGACAAATGTATATGTTGTGTATATGATGATATATATAACATATAAAGTGGTCAAATGAAGAGTCAAGGTGATGGTTAAGTGGAAGAAGATATTTTTGGTTGTTAATGAAATTACATTTAAGGACTTATATGAGACAAAAAGTTAGTTATATGATTGAGGATATTTTAGTAATTGCTTGGATAAGAACACTTGGTGGAGATTAAAAGCAAAATTTGATTTTGTATCTTGATCATTGTCTTCTTTCTTCAAGAAGTGGCCGGCTCTCCATTAGCAAAAGGAAAAGAGAAGTGTTCTTGAGGCAAGAAGCAAATTGAAGAAGCAATCCATGGTTTTGACAAAGGATTTGTGGAATTTCTTCTTTTCAAGTAAGTATTTTCTTGTTTTCTTTACTTATTTGGAAGTTGTGTTGGAAGTAAAGTAGGGTTTGATGATTTTGTGATTTGGTGGATTTGAGATGTGTTTGGTTGTGTTTTCAAGTGTTAAATTGATTTTAAGTTATGAGTTTAATTGAAGGTTGTTGTTGGAAATGATGGTTGTTGAATTGAATGGATGGAGAAGGATGTTGATTTTAGGGTTTTGAGTTAATATGTGTTTAATTGTGATATTAATGTGTGGTGAAGTAGTTCTTGTGATGAATATGTGTTTAGAACATTGATTATGTTCATGTGAAATATGTTATATGATGAATATTGTGTTTGAGTGCAATTGAGAAAGTGTTGGTTTTAGTTAATGTTTTGTGGTTTGGTGACACGGCCAAAAGCAATTTAGGGGAGTGGGCGTGTCAATTATTTGGATTAGCTACTGTCTCTTTTGGTTTTATTGACACGGGCGTGTCCATCAAAGGTGCTGGGCGTGTCAATTATTTGAATTGGCTACTGCCTCTTTTATTGTTAAAGACACGGGCGTGTTCCTCAACTAGGTTGGGCGTGTCCTACAAGTGAGTTGGGCGTGTCCCACAAATGAATTGAATGTTGCTTGATTTCTTTGTTCTTGTTTGCATAGTTTAGATTCTTCAAAGGTAGTTTGGCCTCTAAACCTAAACATAAACATACTTAAACCAAGGGATGAATTAAAAACACTTGTGAATGGTCCTAAAGCTATGAATCATGTCAATTGTGTTTTGCCCTAATTGCATTGTTGAGAATTAACAATGTTATGTTATGCACTTTGAATGGTAATGTGTTTTATGAGTAATGTGGAATGAAATGTTAATATTTATGAATGATGTCATGTGAGATAAATATACACTTGAATAATGAAGTGTTATATTGTGAAATGAAATGTGGAGCCATTGTTATTGGCTAAGGTGATTTAATGGAGATAAATGAGGCATGTTTGCCTAAATGATAATGAGAATTGAGAATGAAATATAAATGAATTGTGTGGCTAATGTGTTATTCCATTTTCAGAGTTTGTTGTTGGTGGCATGCCTAATGAGTGTAACAATCTCTTGAAGTTAGGTTGGATTGAATCCTTGAAGCCTAATTGAGATGTTACAACCCTTGAAGCTAGGTTGGGTTAGTTCTTGAAGCCAAGTTGGGTTGATGCTTAGCATGCTTTGCTCCCCTTGAAGCTTGGTTGAACTTAATCCTTGAAGCCTAGTTGGGTATATGATATTGATATTGATAAATGTGATAACAAAACCAAAGCATTAACTCTGAAAATTGAATGGCATATTAGTGTGTCTTGGGCCCATGCTTGTCTTTGCTTAGTGTTGTTCATGGATGATTAAATGATTAACTAATAAAGTATATGCAAAGATGTTGAATTGTGAGATACATATATGTATGTTAGGTTATGAAATGTAAAGGTATGTTGTTAGCTTTGCATCTATGTTGTTACATATATGATATAAATCAGAATTGGCATTGTATAGCATCTAAGCATATCGATTGCATGTTTTATCTTACTAAGCCCTTGGCTTAGCGCGATAGTGTTTAATCGCGCAGGTGATAGAACTGATAGAATCGAACCCGAGAGCTCTTCGAGACCGAGTGAGAGTAGACATTGAAGAGTTGATTTTGGGAGCTTAAAGATCAGAGCTGACTTGCCAATCATGTATATTTCTTTTATATTTTGTAAAGTAATGTTTATAATGTAAATTTGTAAATATTTTATAACTTCCGCTGTGTAATATTTAAATGTATATGTATATCTAATATGTTTTGTTTTATAAGTAAATGACCTATTTTTCTATAATGTATATAATTGAAAGGTTATGGTTTTGTTTAAAATGTTTTGAATGTTGAGGAAACCGTAGCATCCCTATGTTTGGTGCACTTATGCTACATTGTTGTGATTGTAGTGTGTGTGCATTGGATATGGGGGTGTTACAGAAACAATCTTTTGAATCTTTGCATCAGCCAATTGAGCCTCTTTAATCTGATCCAACAATATTGGTTTCAATTGCAACTGTGCCAACAATGCACCATCATCACAAGATACAAAACTAGCATGCAATGCTCTCAACTCAACAAGCAACGAGAGCGAATAAACAGTCAACCCTGCTAAAGACTTCCGACTCAAGGCATCAGCAACAACATTTGCTTTACTAGGATGATAATCAATCAAACAGTCGTAGTCTTTAATTAATTCCAACCATCTTCTCTATCGAAGATTGAGTTCTCTTTGGACACCCAAGTATTTTAAACTTTTATGATCAGTATAGATAAAACACTTCTCCCCATATAGATAATGTCGCCAAATCTTCAATGCAAACACAATGGCTGCTAATTCCAAATAATGGGTCGGATAATTGAGCTCATGCGGTTTCAACTGCCGAGAAGCATAAGCTATAACTTTACCTTCTTGCATTAGAACACAACCCAAACCACTATGTGAAGCATCACTGTAAATCACATATGGTTTATCTTCTACAGGTAAAGTGAGAACAGGCGCTTGAGTTAACATCTCTCTCAACTGCTCAAAGCTAGTCTGACACTGATCTGTCCACACAAATCTAACTCCCTTTCGAAGTAATCTGGTAAGTGGAGTAGCTATCAAAGAAAATCCTTTCACAAACCGTCGGTAATAGCCTGCCAAACCCAGAAAACTTCTAACTTCAGTCACAGACTTGGGTGGACTCCAATTCAAAATAGCTTCAACTTTACTCGGATCAACTCTAATACCCTCTGCTGAAACTATGTGACCGAGAAAAGTCACTTGGTCAAGCCAAAACTCACACTTCGACAATTTAGCAAACAATTGCTTCTCTCTCAAAATTTGCAACGCAATCCGCAGATGCTTGTCATGTTCCTCCTCATTACGCGAATACACCAGAATGTCATCTATAAACACTACCACAAACTGATCCAAATAGGGCCTAAACACCCTATTCATCAAATCCATAAAAACTGCAGGTGCATTTGTCAGACCAAAAGGCATAACTAGAAACTCATAATGTCCATACCTGGTCCGAAATGCGGTCTTAGGAACATCTTCAGCTCTGACCCTCAACTGATGGTACCCTGATCTCAAATCAATTTTGGAAAATACTGCTGCACCCTTCAACTGATCAAAGAGATCATCAATTCTAGGCAAAGGATATTTATTTTTAATAGTCACCTTGTTCAATTGCCTATAATCGATACACAATCTCATAGTACCATCCTTTTTCTTTACAAACAATACAGGAGCTTCCCTGTAATATCCTCATTTATGCCCTAGAAGTTTTGCATATTGTTGTTGTTGTTATTGTTATATATTGGATTGAATATATGTGTTAAATTGTAAGAGAAAAGAAATTGAGAAGAGAAAGTATATGTATATGTATTTTGGGAAGAAATAGGGTTTAGAGACAAATTTATATGTTGTGTATATGTTAATATATATGACATATAAAGTGGTCAAAAGGCTTGGTCAATGCAAGAGAAGATATTCATTTGAGATTGGTAAATTACTTAATTGGGCACATATAAGACAAAAAGATAATTATGTGAATAAGGGCACTTTGGTAATTGCTTGGATAAAATCACATGGTGGATATTTAAAGAAGGTTTGACTTGTGTTTTCTTCATCATTTCTTCTTCTTCTTCTTGTTGATGGCCGGCCCTCCATAGCCAAAGAGAAAGAAAGAGACAAGTGATGGTTTTGATGATTTCAAGCTTAAATTGAAGAAAGATTAAGTGTTCAAGTGTTGATTTAAGAAGTTTTTAACTAAAGTAAGATCTTTTCTCTAATTTCTTCAATTCTTTTGAAGTGGTATGATTAATTTGCTTATGGTATGATTGTAAGTATTGATTTTGCTTGATAGATGAGAAGTTGGGTTGGTGTTGGTGATGGAAGAGTAAGATTGGTGTTTAGGGAAATTGTTTCTGTTTTAGGATTAGTAAAGGCTGTGACTTGTATGATTTTTAATTAATTTTAGAAAAATGTTCTTGAAGTGAATTTTTGATATGTTGTGCCTCTATGAGTCTAGAATGACTGAAAAATATGTTGATTCGATTTTGGAATGGTTATGAGTTTAGAAAGATTATTTTCATTAGACCTGTTCCAGCAAGTACCTTAACTGGGACAGCTATATTTCGGGATTTTTAATAAAATGTAGAAAAATAATATTCAATTGAATTTTGGATATGTTGTTGCTTAGTGAGTCTAGTATTTGAGAAAAATAATTTGGAACCACGTTGATTGAATTTGATTTATGGAATTCACAAAGTTCAGAACTGCTGCCAGGATGCAGGGCAATTGGGGCAGTCTAGTTAGGTGAACTATTTGACCAAGATTTTGTGTTCAGTTTGATCTGAAATTTTAAAGGAATGATTTTAAGATACAAAACTAAATTCTGTAAAAATTTTAGAATTTTTAGTCAAGTAGATTATTTTATACAATTTTTCAAAATAAGGATAAAATGGAGTCTAAAACCAGAATGTATTATTCATATGAATCATATCAATTGTTCTTTGCCCTAATTGCATTGTTGAGATTGAGCAATGTTATGTTATGCATTGTGAATGGTTATGTGTTTCATGAATGATATACATTGAAATTGAAATGATAATTCAAATAAGACATGATATGAGACAATGCCATTGTGATTGGCTATGATGATGATATTGAAAGAAAGAAGGCATGTTTGCCTAAATGTGATGAGAATTTGAGAATGGAAATGGTAAGTATATAATAAATGAATTGTTTGTTTAATATGTTATTCAGTTTCAGAGTTCTGGATTTGGGTGGCATGCCTAAGAAATGATGAAAGGTAACAGTCTTGCCGGGTTGAGGATCTCCTCAAATGTGTTGAGTTGATGGTCCAAGAGACTGGGTCTGTTACACTATGAGAATTGTGAATATGAGATATATGATTTGTAACAGTCTTGCCGGGTTGAGGATCTCCTCAAATGTGTTGAGTTGATGGTCCAAGAGACTGGGTCTGTTACACTATGAGAATTGTGACTATGAACCAAAGCAGTAACTCTGAACTCTGAATATCGTATTAAATACTTGTTGGGCCCATAGGTGTCAAGGTTATATAAATGTCCTAAATAATGTTATGAGTTAATGAAATAAGATGTTGGATATTGAGTATGATTGAGTAATGTTGAATGTGGAAAGATGTTGAAATGTGGTATGCTCATATGACTATGATTTGTGAAATGCATAATTATGTGTTAACTTTATATTTATAATGTTGATCTTATCAATAGCATATGTGGCATTGTATTGCATTAAAGCATACTATTAGCATGTTTTATCTTACTAAGCCGTTGGCTTAGCGCGATAGTGTTTAATCGCGCAGGTAGTAGAGTGGATAGAGTTAAACCCGAGAGTTCATCAAGACCTAGTGAGAGTACACCTTGAAGAATCCATTTTGGGAGCTTAAAGATCAGAGCAGACTTGCCAATCATGTATAAATTTTATGTGTTGTAAAACTTGAGTTTTGATGTATATGAAATTGTAAATATGTAAATATTTTATAACTTCCGCTGTGTAATATTTAAATATGGGGGTTGTCACAAAACCTTTATTTTATGTTGTACTAGAAGTGTAAATCCTTTTTGCAGGTTGTAGTTGAGGTTACAAGGGGGATTTATTGGGAGTGTACTGAGAATGATTTTGTTTGCATTGGTTTGTGTAAAATGTTTTTAAAAATAAGAAAAAAACCGGTTTTGTCGACACTTGGGACTCAATTTTTAGGCGAAACTATGGCAAAATTTTTGAAAAAAAAATCGGAACTAAAATTTGACTAAGTAAAATTGGTAGCAACATTAGGTTAGTGTGGCGCCTCTACTCAGCTTACATATGTAGGTCGGGAAGGGGTGTTACATTCCCACGGTGACACACTAGGGCGAACAAACCATTTATCGAACAACTCCTGTAACTGCACCTTTAGTTCCCTCAATTCAGCAGGTGCCATTCTATAAGGAGTAATAGAGATAGGAGTGGTACCAGGCAATAGTTCAATACCAAACTCCACCTCTCTTTCAGGAGGTAACCCCGGCAACTCCTCTGGAAACACGTCTGGGAACTCTGCAACTGTGGGTATGCTATCAAGTTGAGAACCCTTCACTCTAGTATCCACCACACGAGCAAGGTAAGCATCACACCCTTTTCTAATCAATCTCCTAGCTGCAACAGCTGAAACAAACAAGGATGCTAGCTGTTCCTGCTCATTAGATATTAACACCTCTCTACCATCACTGGTTCTCAAGGTAACAACTTTCTTTTTGCAATCAACCACAGCTCCATGTCTAGATAACCAATCCATGCCTAGAATCACGTCATATTCCTTAAAAGGCATCTCAATCAAATCCCCAAGGAACTCCTCACCTTGAACCACTACTGCACTATCTCGGTGCACCTTACTAACAATCACACTATGCCCTAACGGATTTGTCACCAATACATCAAATCCTAGGGATTCAGCATGCACATCAGACACAGGTAAAACAGATGCACTAATATATGAATGCGTGGAACCCGGATCAATCAAAGCAAGTACTGAAAAACCAAATAAAGAAAAAATACCAGCTATGACTACCGAAGCATCTGGTTGCTTCTGCATCACATAAATCCTCTGAGAAGATCCAGCCTCCTCTGGTATACTCTCCCTAGATGTAGAACCTCCTCTAGAACTGAACCCAGATCTGCCTCCTCTGCTAAAACCTCTGCCTCCTCGACCTCCCCTCACACTAGGTCGGGAAGCTGCAGTATCCACTGACATCTGCTCCTGTCTCTCGGGATAATCTCTCACAAAATGATCAAGAGATCCACATCTGAAACATACCCCTGCTACACCAGTCTTCCAACAAGTACCACCATGTGGCCTACCACAATGAATGCATATGGGTAAGGTGGATCTCTGAGTCACTGGGGTCGGAGCACTTGCCACTGAAGCTGTAGGTCTAGATCTCTGCCTCTGAAACTGTACTGACCTACCCGCTGGCCTCTGACTCCTACTAATCCGAGGAACAAAACTTCCTTTACCTCTTTTCACAGACGAAGACCCTGCCTCAAACTGGGGCCTTCTAACCCTGATCTCTTCCTCTGAAGCAGTTGCAATAGCCTGGGCTCTCTCCACACTCCTAGCTGCTGCCACAAGCTGGGAAAAATCATGATATCTACATCCAGCCACATGACACAGGATAGAGGGCCTCGATCCCTCCTCAAATCTCCTGCATCTATCTATCTCATCAGATATAATACCCCCAGCATACTGGCTCAACCGGATAAACTCTAACTCATATTCCGTCACAGTCCGGTGGTCTTGCTTTAAGCTTAGAAACTCAATTTTCTTCCCATCTTTATACTCCCTCGGAGTATACTTCAATTCAAACTCTCTTAGAAAATCAACATAGGACAATGTTGGTGGATCATCCATAGCATGGGGCACTGTCTTCCACCAATTGTATGCATCCTTCTGCAACAATGATCTTGCATAATCAAACTTTTCCTCTGGAGTGGCTTGCAACTGAACAAATATTCTCTGTACTTTGTCTAGCCACTGCTCTGCTACAGCTGGATCAATGGTACCTATAAAATCTTCAGCTCCATACTTCCATAGCTTATCATACTATCTCACTGATACCAAAGGCTGTGGGGGTGGTGGCGGTGGTTGCACTGGTGCTTGTCTCAAAGCCTCTATCACATGTCAAAGCCAAACTGGTGGAACCTCCTCACCAGCTGGTCTCCCCGATACAGAAGCAGGTATCTCTCCAGCACTATCCACTCTAGCTCCCTCTTTAATCTCATCAGGAGCTATACTCTCAGCACTACCCTCAACTGACTGACGTGAGTGAGAATCCATCACAACCTATATCTGCAAACACAGCAGAATACCTCTCATTAAAGATCAGAGACTGCCAATGCCAAACATGTATGTTATTCAAAAATCCACGTTTTAAAATCAAAACACTCTTTTTCTTACACTTTACCTAGGTTGAGAATCTCAAACCTAGGCTCTGATACCAAAACAATTGTAACACCCCTATCTCCGGTACATGCACACTACAAACACCACAATGAAGTATACATGCACTGAACATAGGGACGCTACGGATTTTCTTCAACATTCAAAACGTTTAAAAAAAAAAGATTCCATAATCGTTCTCATTATACATTATAGAAAATAAGTCATAAACTTGTAATATAAAACAAAATAGGTATATATATTTATACCTTACTTAATACGCAGCGGAATTTATAAAATATTTACATATATGAAAAGATTTAAATCCATACTTACAAATATACATATATTTATACTAAAATCAATTCTTTACAAAACATAAAGTAATTTACATGATTGGAAGCTTTTCTCTGATCTTTAAGTCCCACAACAAACTCTTCAGTATCTACTCTCACTCGGTCTCGATGAACTTTCGGGTTCAACTCTATCACCTGCGCGATCAACACTATCGCGCTAAGCCAACGACTTAGTAGTACAAAACATGCTAACATTATGCTTGTATGCTATGCAATGTCACACATTCCATTAATATCAACATCATAAGTGAAGAGCTAACATCAAACCTTTGCCTTTCACAAATCATAATCATATAAGCATATCACATCTCAAAGTTCTTTCATGAATTTCATTATTCAATTATTTTACCATCAATGAATCACATATAAACAAAGACAAGCATGGGCCCAAAACACACTAATATGCCATTCAATTTTCAGAGTTAATGCTTTGGTTTTATCACATTTATCATTATCACATATACCTAACTAGGCTTCAAGGATTAGGTTCAACCAAGCTTCAAGGGGAACAAAGCATGCTAAGTCTCAACCCAACTTGGCTTCAAGAACCAAACCCAACCTAGCTTCAAGGGTTGTAACATCTCAATTAGGCTTCAAGGACTAGACCCAACCAAGCTTCAAGGGGAGTAAAACATGTTAAACTTCAACCCAACTTGGCTTCAAGGATCAAGCCCAACCTAACTTCAAGAGATTGTTACTATCATTAGGCATGCCACCAACAACAAACTCTGAAAATGGAATAACACATTAGCCACACAACTCATTTATTAATTTGTTATCAATTTCATTCTCAAATGAATCAACATAGCCAATCACAATGGCTCTACATTTTATTTCATCTCAATTCACATCATAGCATTTCAATCTTTCATATACACAATCATTTGCATCATCATGTCATTCACATTATTCATATATATATATATCATCATTGATATAAACATAACAACACACATTGCTCATATAAATTAACAATGTAGTAATGCCACATTTGTACTTACATACAATCATATAGGTTTTGTACTTACCTCAAAAGCAAATCACACCACTCTTAACACTTCCTTGTTCAAGATCCTTCTACCTCTTAGATCAATGATCAGTCACTATCTTCAAGACCTAAATCAAAAGTAATAGCATATACTTGCTTAGGGATACACAAGAGATAATCCAATTAGGAATTTATTAGGGCAAACCCTAACCCTGACACGCTCACCCACACGGGCGTGTTCATGGGCGTGTAATACCTACTGCCTCTCAACCATAACAACACGTCCAACATCATGAACGTGCTCCTGGCCGTGTCAATTCTCCAAACTCACAGTAGCTATGACACGCTCAATAACACGGGCGTGTTACTGGTCGTGTCAAACCTACTGCCTCCAACACAATTGACACGCCTAAAAACCCTGGACGTGCTCATGGGCGTGTCCGGCCACAAATCAAGACTCCGATCAAAACAACCAAATACTCAACAACACACTTCTATTCATTAACATCCTCTTCAAACAATCTTAACAAAACATACTCAAAACTTATCTCAAACTTGCAACACACCAAAACAAACCAAAACACACATCAAACACAAAACACAAAATCATCTCAAAACCCTCACCACATAAACAACATCATCTCTTCCAACCACTTGCTCTTTTCTTCAATCCATACTTAAAATCCATCATCAAATCACTCAAACACTTCTCACATCTCAAAATCAACCAACACACTCTTAAAAATCTATCAAACTCAAATATCATTTCAAATAAGCACAAAGATCACAAGAGAACTTACCAAAGTTATAAGACTTCTTGTATCATCCACTAGATCACTTCAATCTTCCTTCAATTTGAGTTAAACACCTCAAGATCTTCACTTTGTCTTTTGCTTTCCTTTGTCTATGGAAGAGCCGGCCAAGATGAAGGAGAAAGAAAAAAGAAAACACAAAGAACAATCAAGAAGCCCAAAGTCAACTCATCTTTAAATCTCCACCAAGTATTTCAATTCAAGCAATTACCAAAACACCCTTTAACCACATGTTTTGATTTCCTTACAATCACTTGTCCTTTTAAGTCATTTCACAAATCTCAACTAAAAATATCTTCTTCCCTTGACCACATATTTGACCAACTTATATGTTATATATATATCATATAAACAACATATACACTTCTCTCTAAACCCTCTTTTCTTTCCCAAAACACATATACATAAACATTCTTTTCCAAATTCTTTTCTTATCACATACATATACATTCAATCCAATATACAACAACAATTATATCCAAACTTCTAGGGTATACATTGGGATATTACAATTCTCCCCCTCTAAAAAGAAATTTCGTCCTCGAAATTACCTGATATTATCTCTGAAACAACTGAGGATATTGATCTCGCATAGATTGCTCACTCTCCCAAGTTGCTTCTTCTCTTCCATGATTCTTCCATAGAACCTTCACCAAAGGCACCTTCTTATTCCTCAGCTCTTTCACATTTCGAGCCAAGATAGCAACTGGTTCCTCTTCAAATGTCAGATCAGGACTTACTTCGATAGATTCAATTGGCAACACATGTGATGGATCTGATCTGTACCTTCTCAACATAGAAACATGGAATACATTATGGATCCTATCCAACTCAGGTGGCAAAGCAAGCCTATAAGCAACTGGCCCAACTCTTTCTAAAATTTCATATGGTCCAATGAAACGAGGACTCAGCTTTCCTTTTCGACCAAACCTCAAAATCTTTTTCCAAGGAGACACTTTCAAAAATACTTTATCTCGCACATTAAACTCTATGTCTCTCCTTTTCAAATCTGAATAAGACTTCTGTCGGTCTGAAGCTGCTTTCAATCTATTCCGAATCAGCTTCACTTTCTCTTCAGTCTCCTTAATCAAATCAGGACCAAATAACTTACTTTCACCAAGCTCATTCCAACATAGAGGTGTCCTACACCATCTACCATACAATGCCTCAAATGGTGCCATACCAATGCTGGATTGATTACTGTTGTTGTAAGCAAATTCCACAAGTGGAAAGAATCTATCCCAACCTCCAGAGAAATCAATGACACAGCTTCTCAACATATCTTCAATAATCTGTATCACTCTCTCTGACTGTCCATCTGTCTGCGGATGGAAAGCAGTACTGAAGTGTAATCGAGAACCCAAAGCACCATGTAAACTCTTTCAAAACCTGGAAGTAAACCGGGGATCTCGATCAGACACTATAGAAATTGGAACACCATGCAACTTCACAATCTCATGGATATACAACTCAGCTAACCTCTCCAAAGAGTAATCCATCCGAACCGGAAGAAAATGAGCTGTCTTAGTCAACCTATCAACAATCACCCATATAGCATCGTGCTTCTTTTGTGTCAATGGTAAACCAGATACAAAATCCATGGTTACTCTATCCCACTTCCATTTAGGCACTGACAACGGTTGAAGCAACCCTGTTGGAACTTGATGCTCTGCTTTTACCTTCTGACATGTGAGACATTTGGATACAAAATCTGCAATGTCTCTCTTCATACCGGACCACCAGTAAAACTGCCTCAAATCATGATACATCTTTGTATTGCCCGGATGCATAGCAAATACTGATTGATTAGCTTCCTCTAAAATGATCCTTCTCAAATTAGCATCATCAGGTACACACAATCTGTTCTTAAACCAGAGACTTCCATCATCTCTCACAATAAAATCTTGACTCTTTCCACTCTGGCAATCTGAAACAATCTTTTGAATCTTTGCATCAGCCAATTGAGCCTCTTTAATCTGATCCAACAATATTGGTTTCAATTGCAACTGTGCCAACAATGCACCATCATCACAAGATACAAAACTAGCATGCAATGCTCTCAACTCAACAAGCAACGAGAGCGAATAAACAGTCAACCCTGCTAAAGACTTCCGACTCAAGGCATCAGCAACAACATTTGCTTTACCAGGATGATAATCAATCAAACAGTCGTAGTCTTTAATTAATTCCAACCATCTTCTCTGTCGAAGATTGAGTTCTCTTTGGACACCCAAGTATTTTAAACTTTTATGATCAGTATAGATAAAACACTTCTCCCCATATAGATAATGTCGCCAAATCTTCAATGCAAACACAATGGCTGCTAATTCCAAATAATGGGTCGGATAATTGAGCTCATGTGGTTTCAACTGCCGAGAAGCATAAGCTATAACTTTACCTTCTTGCATTAGAACACAACCCAAACCACTATGTGAAGCATCACTGTAAATCACATATGGTTTATCTTCTACAGGTAAAGTGAGAACAGGCGCTTGAGTTAACATCTCTCTCAACTGCTCAAAGCTAGTCTGACACTGATCTGTCCACACAAATCTAACTCCCTTTCGAAGTAATCTGGTAAGTGGAGTAGCTATCAAAGAAAATCCTTTCACAAACCGTCGGTAATAGCTTGCCAAACCCAGAAAACTTCTAACTTCAGTCACAGACTTGGGTGGACTCCAATTCAAAATAGCTTCAACTTTACTCGGATCAACTCTAATACCCTCTGCTGAAACTATGTGACTGAGAAAAGTCACTTGGTCAAGCCAAAACTCACACTTCGACAATTTAGCAAACAATTGCTTCTCTCTCAAAATTTGCAACGCAATCCGCAGATGCTTGTCATGTTCCTCCTCATTACGCGAATACACCAGAATGTCATCTATAAACACTACCACAAACTGATCCAAATAGGGCCTAAACACCCTATTCATCAAATCCATAAAAACTGCAGGTGCATTTGTCAGACCAAAAGGCATAACTAGAAACTCATAATGTCCATACCTGGTCCGAAATGCGGTCTTAGGAACATCTTCAGCTCTGACCCTCAACTGATGGTACCCTGATCTCAAATCAATTTTGGAAAACACTGCTGCACCCTTCAACTGATCAAAGAGATCATCAATTCTAGGCAAAGGATATTTATTTTTAATAGTCAACTTGTTCAATTGCCTATAATCGATACACAATCTCATAGTACCATCCTTTTTCTTTACAAACAATACATAAGCTTCCCACGGTGACACACTTGGGCGAACAAACCCTTTATCCAATAACTCCTGTAACTGCACCTTTAGTTCCCTCAATTCAGCAGGTGCCATTCTATAAGGAGTAATAGAGATAGGAGTGGTACCGGGCAATAGTTCAATACCAAACTCCACCTCTCTTTCAGGAGGTAACCCCGGCAACTCCTCTGGAAACACGTCTGGGAACTCTGCAACTGTGGGTATGCTATCAAGTTGAGAACCCTTCACTCTAGTATCCACCACATGAGCAAGGTAAGCATCACACCCTTTTCTAATCAATCTCCTAGCTGCAACAGCTGAAACAAACAAGGATGCTAGCTGTTCCTGCTCATTAGATATTAACACCTCTCTACCATCACTGGTTCTCAAGGTAACACCTTTCTTTTTGCAATCAACCACAGCTCCATGTCTAGATAACCAATCCATGCCTAGAATCACGTCATATTCCTTAAAAGGCATCTCAATCAAATCCCCAAGGAACTCCTCACCTTGAACCACTACTGCACTATCTCGGTGCACCTTACTAACAATCACACTATGCCCTAACGGATTTGTCACCAATACATCAAATCCTAGGGATTCAGCATGCACATCAGACACAGGCAAAACAGATGCACTAATATATGAATGCGTGGAACCCGAATCAATCAAAGCAAGTACTGAAAAACCAAATAAAGAAAAAATACCAGCTATAACTGCCGAAGCATCTGGTTGCTTCTGCATCACATAAATCCTCTGAGAAGATCCAGCCTCCTCTGGTATACTCTCCCTAGATGTAGAACCTCCTCTAGAACTGAACCCAGATCTGCCTCCTCTGCTAAAACCTCTGCCTCCTCGACCTCCCCTCACACTAGGTCGGGAAGCTGCAGTATCCACTGACATCTGCTCCTGTCTCTCGGGACAATCTCTCACAAAATGATCAAGAGATCCACATCTGAAACATACCCCTGCTACACCAGTCTTCCAACAAGTACCACCATGTGGCCTACCACAATGAATGCATATGGGTAAGGTGGATCTCTGAGTCACTGGGGTCGGAGCACTTGCCACTGAAGCTGTAGGTCTAGATCTCTGCCTCTGAAACTGTACTGACCTACCCGCTGGCCTCTGACTCCTACTAATCCGAGGAACAAAACTTCCTTTACCTCTTTTCACAGACGAAGACCCTGCCTCAAACAGGGGCCTTCTAACCCTGATCTCTTCCTCTGAAGCAGTTGCAATAGCCTGGGCTCTCTCCACACTCCTAGCTGCTGCCACAAGCTGGGAAAAATCATGATATCTAGATCCATCCACATGACACAGGATAGAGGGCCTCAATCCCTCCTCAAATCTCCTGCATCTATCTATCTCATCAGATATAATACCCCCAGCATACTGGCTAAACCAGACAAACTCTAACTCATATTCCGTCACAGTCCAGTGGTCTTGCTTTAAGCTTAGAAACTCAATTTTCTTCCCATATTTATACTCCCTCGGAGTATACTTCAATTCAAACTCTCTTAGAAAATCAACATAGGACAATGTTGGTGGATCATCCATAGCATGGGGCACTGTCTTCCACCAATTGTATGCATCCTTCTGCAACAATGATCTTGCATAATCAAACTTTTCCTCTGGAGTGGCTTGCAACTAAACAAATATTCTCTGTACTTTGTCTAGCCACTGCTCTGCTACAGCTGGATCAATGGTACCTATAAAATCTTCAGCTCCATACTTCCATAGCTTATCATACTATCTCACTGATACCAAAGGCTGTGGGGGTGGTGGCGGTGGTTGCACTGGTGCTTGTCTCAAAGCCTCTATCACATGTCAAAGCCAAACTGGTGGAACCTCCTCACCAGCTGGTGTCCCCGATACAGAAGCAGGTATCTCTCCAGCACTATCCACTCTAGCTCCCTCTCTAATCTCATCAGGAGCTATACTCTCAGCACTACCCTCAACTGACTGACGTGAGTGAGAATCCATCACAACCTATATCTGCAAACACAGCAGAATACCTCTCATTAAAGATCAGAGACTGCCAATGCCAAACATGTATGTTATTCAAAAATCCACGTTTTAAAATCAAAACACTCTTTTTCTTACACTTTACCTAGGTTGAGAATCTCAAACCTAGGCTCTGATACCAAAACAATTGTAACACCCCTATCTCCGGTACATGCACACTACAAACACCACAATGAAGTATACATGCACTGAACATAGGGACGCTACGAATTTTCTTCAACATTCAAAACGTTTAAAAAAAAAAGATTCCATAATCGTTCTCATTATACATTATAGAAAATAAGTCATAAACTTGTAATATAAAACAAAATAGGTATATATATTTATACCTTACTTAATACGCAGCGGAATTTATAAAATATTTACATATATGAAAAGATTTAAATCCATACTTACAAATATACATATATTTATACTAAAATCAATTCTTTACAAAACATAAAGTAATTTACATGATTGGCAGCTTTTCTCTGATCTTTAAGTCCCACAACAAACTCTTCAGTATCTACTCTCACTCGATCTCGATGAACTTTCGGGTTCAACTCTATCACCTGCGCGATCAACACTATCGCGCTAAGCCAACGGCTTAGTAGTACAAAACATGCTAACATTATGCTTGTATGCTATGCAATGTCACACATTCCATTAATATCAACATCATAAGTGAAGAGCTAACATCAAACCTTTGCCTTTCACAAATCATAATCATATAAGCATATCACATCTCAAAGTTCTTTCATGAATTTCATTATTCAATTATTTTACCATCAATGAATCACATATAAACAAAGACAAGCATGGGCCCAAAACACACTAATATGCCATTCAATTTTCAGAGTTAATGCTTTGGTTTTATCACATTTATCATTATCACATATACCCAACTAGGCTTCAAGGATTAGGTTCAACCAAGCTTCAAGGGGAACAAAGCATGCTAAGTCTCAACCCAACTTGGCTTCAAGAACCAAACCCAACCTAGCTTCAAGGGTTGTAACATCTCAATTAGGCTTCAAGGACTAGACCCAACCAAGCTTCAAGGGGAGTAAAACATGTTAAACTTCAACCCAACTTGGCTTCAAGGATCAAGCCCAACCTAACTTCAAGAGATTGTTACTATCATTAGGCATGCCACCAACAACAAACTCTGAAAATGGAATAACACATTAGCCACACAACTCATTTATTAATTTGTTATCAATTTCATTCTCAAATGAATCAACATAGCCAATCACAATGGCTCTACATTTTATTTCATCTCAATTCACATCATAGCATTTCAATCTTTCATATACACAATCATTTGCATCATCATGTCATTCACATTATTCATATATATATATATATATATCATCATTGATATAAACATAACAACACACATTGCTCATATAAATTAACAATGTAGTAATGCCACATTTGTACTTACATACAATCATATAGGTTTTGTACTTACCTCAAAAGCAAATCACACCACTCTTAACACTTCCTTGTTCAAGATCCTTCTACCTCTTAGATCAATGATCAATCACTATCTTCAAGACCTAAATCAAAAGTAATAGCATATACTTGCTTAGGGATACACAAGAGATAATCCAATTAGGAATTTATTAGGGCAAACCCTAACCCTGACACGCTCACCCACACGGGCGTGTTCATGGGCGTGTAATACCTACTGCCTCTCAACCATAACAACACGTCCAACATCATGAACGTGCTCCTAGCCGTGTCAATTCTCCAAACTCACAGTAGCTATGACACGCTCAATAACACGGGCGTGTTACTGGTCGTGTCAAACCTACTGCCTCCAACACAATTGACACGCCTAAAAATCCTGGACGTGCTCATGGGCGTGTCCGGCCACAAATCAAGACTCCGGTCAAAACAACCAAACACTCAACAACACACTTCTATTCATTAACATGCTCTTCAAACAATCTTAGCAAAACATACTCAAAACTCATCTCAAACTTGCAACACACCAAAACAAACCAAAACACACATCAAACACAAAACACAAAATCATCTCAAAACCCTCACCACATAAACAACATCATCTCTTCCAACCACTTACTCTTTTCTTCAATCCATACTCAAAATCCATCATCAAATCACTCAAACACTTCTCACATCTCAAAATCAACCAACACACTCTTAAAAATCTATCAAACTCAAATATCATTTCAAATAAGCACAAAGATCACAAGAGAACTTACCAAAGTTATAAGACTTCTTGTATCATCCACTAGATCACTTCAATCTTCCTTCAATTTGAGTTAAACACCTCAAGATCTTCACTTTGTCTTTTACTTTCCTTTGTCTATGGAAGAGCCGGCCAAGATGAAGGAGAAAGAAAAAAGAAAACACAAAGAACAATTAAGAAGCCCAAAGTCAACTCATCTTTAAATCTCCACCAAGTATTTCAATTCAAGCAATTACCAAAACACCCTTTAACCACATGTTTTGATTTCCTTACAATCACTTGTCCTTTTAAGTCATTTCACAAATCTCAACTAAAAATATCTTCTTCCCTTGACCACATTTTGACCAACTTATATGTTATATATATATCATATAAACAACATATACACTTCTCTCTAAACCCTCTTTTCTTTCCCAAAACACATATACATAAACATTCTTTTCCAAATTCTTTTCTTATCACATACATATACATTCAATCCAATATACAACAACAATTATATCCAAACTTCTAG
The DNA here is from genome assembly GCA_947685225.1 of Garcia nutans. NCBI lineage: Eukaryota > Viridiplantae > Streptophyta > Magnoliopsida > Malpighiales > Euphorbiaceae > Garcia > Garcia nutans. The sequence continues at coordinate 22,231,964 of CANTUV010000017.1, forward strand.
GGCATACATTGGGATATTACAAGTAATGTGTATGTACTTATCTGAATGTAACAATTCTTGCTTAAATAGAAATAATTTCCAAGTTTAGTACGACAACTAGGCTTATCATGTTATAGCTACGTTAATTTAGAAAGTCGAGTCCTGAGGTATAATGACACTTATTTGACAAAGCCAAAATATGATTTTAAAAAAAATATTTTTGTCATACAAAGCCTTCAAGTTAAGGGACATATGTTGCATTGTCAAACCTCAAAGGACATAATGGGTAAAAGAGGGCTAATGAAAGGATCACTTGTAAGGTCATATCATCAAGAAGTTACCAACCAAATGGATGTCTCTCATGTCTTTACCCTGATGGGGCCCCTATTACTCGTACTTTGTATATCTGGAAGATAAAAGCCATAGATATAAAATGTTTTAATGCAAGATCTGAACGAGCATTAGGAATGAATCAATGAAAGCACTTCAGCTGACTGCCTCAGTCTATGAGTCAATGGAACCACTGTAAGTATTATTAATGCATATCATGCATACATAAGCATATCACACTGCATATTTTATCTTGCAATGTCTAGTGTTTGTCAAAGTGAACAACAGATACTCTATGAAGCAAACATAAAGCAGATATGGAATCAGGGGGGCATGGAAGGCCCATTGCTTGAGGAAGATCCAGTCACTTTACAAAAATAGAGATGCGTGCTTATGCAAGGAACTAGACAACACAAACATCAATCAGAGCCTGCATGGGAACAAAATTACTGGTTTGAGCCTACACAGGGGGCAAAACTTCTCCTTTTTAATTTTGAGTTTATACATGAACAAAATATTTTCAGACTCACTTTTAATATTTTGCCACATGGAGGGAAAAAAGAGGATATGAGGACTATGTAAGTGGGGATTTTTACCCCCACTCCCATGTGGAATGGTTCTTATGACTTCGGCACTGTTAGGCTCGGGGCCTTAGAGAATACGGGTCTAAGTCCGGAGAAAATGGAGTGGCCACCCGGATGGGCCGGAAAAAAGAAAGGGGTGGATGACTCGATTCTTAAGGAATTCCTAACCCCTTATTGAGGTTGGAAAGTTGGGTATGCATAGGGAAGGTGAGAATGATCCAACACCCCCACAACGCCTGGTTCATTGGAACTGGCCTCCTTTTCAGGTCTTAATATTATAAAATTCTTAATTATTATAATATAATCCATACTACATACAATAAATAAATACTTTATTAAAAATTATAGCAATGTTCAAACAAAATAAATAAACGGACACCTATCCAAGGATGAAAACATGTCCTTATATCGTCCAATGTCTAAAACTAAATAGGACACCCACCAAAAGGTGGAAATGTGTCCTTTACATTAATCCCAAAATATGAAAATAATTTAAATTATATAAAAATTAGTTAATGAGGTACCCATCATGGAAACATACCTCTTACAATTTTAATAAACAAATAATAATCAAGAAAATACTCATTCATGATAAATTAAACACATCAAACATTGAAATCAAATAAATCAATCATAAAAACATGTAATAAACTACATAATCTCATCTAAAACTAAATAAAGCAATAAATGTAAAAGTTTAGGATTTACATCTTAAATTAGGGTTTCTTGAATGAAATTAGGGTTTAGAGGGTTTATGTTTATCAATTAGGGTTTTGAGATTTAAACTTAGAAAATAGGATTTTGATTTTAAAAAACCAACATTATTATTCTTCTTTTAAAAAGATTATGGCTATTGTGTAATTAGAAAGAAATAGAATTTATCTAGGAATTTAGGGTTTGAGTGAATTATTTGTAAAATTCTTTGAACTAAGCTACTGTAATAAATAAAGGTCCTTTGAAAAATTATTTATTTGAATTAGGGTTTGGAATTTATGAAAATGGGATCAAAGTTTTGAAGTGGGAAAAAATAAGCTACTGTGAATTCAAAAATTAAAAACCACAGTCTGTTGATTTTCTTGAATTATTGAACAGGGTTTTAGAGTTACAATTATCAATTTTAATGGATTAATTGCTAATGGATGAAGATGATTTTTGATAAATAAAATTAGATAAACATACCTACGTTTGAAAGCTCCACCAAAATTGTTGGATGAAATTTTAGATGAGCTAACACCAAGGCAATGAGTCTACTGCCTTCGCAAGCTTGTTTAAAACTATGTGTGTGAGCGGGAATTTTTGCCCCCACTCCCGGAGGAATGGTTCTTGCGACTTCGGCACTGTTGAGGCTTGGAGCCTTAGAGAACACAAAGCTAAATCCAGAGAAAATGGAGTCGCCACCCGGACGGGCCGGGAAAAAGAAAGGGGTGGATGACTCGATTCCTACGGAATCCCCAACCCCCTAATGGGTTTGAAAAGTTGGGTACGTGTGGGGAAGGTGAGAACTGGCCCAGCACCCCCCACAATGCCCAGTTCATTGGAACCAGCCTCCTTTATAGGTCTTAATATTATAGAATTCTTAAGTATAACAATATTATCCATATTACACGCAACAATTGAAATAAAGCATCGTTATATTAAAAATCAAAGCAATGTCCAAGCAAAACAAATAAATGGACACCCATCCAAAGATGGAAACATGCCCTTACATTATCCATGTCTAAGCTAAATAGGACACCCACCATGAGGTAGAAACATGTCCTTTACGTTGGTCTAAAATATAAAGTAAATTAAATTACATAGAACTTAATTAATGAGGCACCCACAAAGTGGAAATATACCTCTTACAACATTTGGAAATCAAATAAATTGATAAAGGTAAATAACCATTCATCATAAATAAATCATTCATCAACGATATCAAACACCAATCAAAATATAAACATTCATCCATGATAATTTAAATAAACCAAGCATTGAACTTAAATAAATCAAAGCATGTAATAAACTATATAATTAAATCTAAAAATAAAGTAAGTCAAGATACAAATTAGGGTTACTGTTTCTCATTTAAAGTTCTTTAATTAATATTTTAGGGTTTTGAAATTTATTCATTTTGGCTACTGTAAGTTTTATGGGAATTGAAATGGATTAAGGTTTTATAATTTAAGAGATTGATAAGGTTCTTTGATTAGCCAAATTAGGGTTTGAGGGATAAAATCATGAAATTAGGGTTTGGATACTTTAAAACATTAGGTTTATGATTATTAGCTACTGGATTGTTGTTTTTAGGCTTACTGTGTTGAATTTTAATATTTAGATTTATAAGGTTTTAAGGTTCTAAGGATTAGGGTTTAGAAAAACTAGGGTTTAAGATTTTAAGGAAATTAGGGTTTAAGAACACTTAGGGTTTAGATTAGCTAGTTTGGGGTTATTGTCTTGATTTTGGAATTGAAGAACATAATTTAGAGTTTATAAAGTTTTTGGAAATTGGCAAGACGATTTAAGGTTTTTTGGAAACAAAAAATATTTTTTAGGGATTTTGGAAATAAAAGGATCAATTTAGTGTTTTAAGGTTTTAGAAAATTAGAAAGCAGATTAGGGTTTTGGGAATTAATAAAACAATTTAAAGTTTTGGAAAGTTGGAAAGTAGATTAGGGTTTTAAGATTTTGAAGAAATAGATTAGGGTTCTTAGGTTTTAGAGGAAACAGAAAAGTAATTTTAGGATTTTTGGAAAACAAAGAAACGAATTAAGGTTTTTAGAATCAAAAGAAACAATTTAATGATTGAAGCTACTGTAAAGAAAAAGAGAGTAAATATTCAAACCTTCGTTTGTTGATTCGACCAAAAATTGCTTCTTGGAAGAACAAGGACAAAGGCAATATGACTGCCTTTGATGGATTGATTGCTTGGTTGCTTATTCTACTCTCAAAAAGTCCGATTGTTTTCACAGCCAAAAAGAATTTTTAAAATCCAATCTCCTTTTAAAGTTTTTTCTCCGATCCCCCTCCTTTTATGTTTTTTTAGTCTTATTTATAAGAAATTTCAATGATTAATTTTAATTGTTTAAGGAAACTGTATTTAATTAGGAAAAGGAAACCGAAACCAAATTCTATTTGGTTTTGAAAAAAATTACGTCGGAAAAATTTCGCTACTGAAAAAATTGCTGCAGGCCGCTGTGGAAACTTGTGAGGGCCCGCGAGCGAAAATGGCTGCGGGCCATTTCGTCCAACTCTTTTGGCGACGAATTTTTTTTCGTCGCCGATTTTTTCATCGCGGATTTTTATTTTTGGTATTATTATTTATTTATTTATTTTTATTTATTATTATTATAATAATTTTTTAAAAATTATAAAAAATAAAAACTAAAACAAATATTATTTAATTAAGATAACACAGAAATTATTTTGGACTAAATAAAATATATTAGATCGGACTGGGTCAAAAATTAAGGTTCTACAGTTTGCCCTCTGCTTGAACGATCTGAGACTTTAGTAAAAGAGAGTGAAAAACAATAAGACTTAATTTTTTTGAGATGGTTCAGGTTTTGGGTTATGGACCCGGTTTGAATTATGGATTCAAGGATAATTTTAGGTTCTGGACCTAAGGGTAATTTTGGGTTCTGGACCCGAACTAAGCTCTGGAATTAAAAGAGATTTTAGGTTTTGGACCTAGAGGTAATTCTGGTTCAGGACCCGAGCTAAGTTCTGGACTTAAAATGGATTTTAGGTTCTGGACCTAAGGATAATTTGGGTTCTGGACCCGAGCTAAGTTTTGGACTTAGAAGAGATTCTAGGTTCTGGACCTAAGGATAATTTGGGTTCTGGACCCGAGCTAAGTTCTGGACTTAGAAGAGATTCTAGGTTATGAACCTAAGGATAATTTGGGTTCTGGACCCGAGCTAAGTTTTGCATTTAGAAGAGATTCTAGGTTCTGGACCTAAGGATAATTTGGGTTCTGGACCCGAGCTAAGTTTTGGACTTAGAAGAGATTCTAGGTTCTGGACCTAAGGATAATTTGGATTCTGGACCCGAGCTAAGTTCTGGACTTAGAAGAGATTCTAGGTTCTGGACCTAAGGAAAATTTAGGTTCTGGACCTGAGCTGATAGAGATTTAATTATCTGCAAAAAATAATTTTTTTGGTTTCTAAAAGTTTGGCTAATTTTTATGCACATGTCTTCTCCTTGCCCCCTGCATGTAAAAATATATTTATATACACGCAAGTATTTGAATGATTAAATTGAATAATTGAATTTACTGTTTATGCACTATTTACTATTCATAAATACTAATTTACTTTTTATAAATAGTAGTTCACTATTGTAAACAGTAATTTACTATTTATCAATAGTAATTTACTATTTATAAATAGTAAAATTTACTATTTATTAATGGTAAAATTTATGAATAGTAAAATTTACTATTCATCAATAGTAAAATTTACTATTCATCAATAGTAAAATTTTATTTTTGAATTTTGTTTTTTTCCTTGCCATTCCTCTATATAAACAAACGAATTCCTTCATTTCATTCACATCAAATTTTCATTCCTTTCCTTAATAGCTATAATTCTCTCAAATATAATTTTAAAAAAAATGCATGCTTCAAGATCAGGAACTCATTCTAATGCCGAGTTATTGGAGTTTATTTGGCATCATGAAGATGGAAATATAAATCTACTAGCTGGAATGCCGCTTCATCGTAGTTCAAATCAAAAGAGCACGGTAATTTTTTCTTCTTTTTCTTTTTTTCTTTTTTGACTTTTTCATGTTTTTGTTATTTATTTATTTGTTTGTTTTTATTTTATTTTCTTTTTCGTTTTTTTATTATGTTTATTATGCTTGTCTTTATTTTTTATTTTTATATTATTATTATTTTTTAGAAAATTTAGAAAAAATATATTAATTTAAGTAGATAGAATAATATGTACTTACCTGGTATTAACTTACCTGGCTCCGTGTTAGCGTGATCGTTGCGTTGTTCGGGCCGGAGGGTGTATCTTCAAAGCTCGACAATGGTATGATGTAGCGCCTTCTTGGGTAAGGCAAATTATTTGAGATTGCGGCTTTGAGAGCTTCATCTTACAATTGCCATTCGAGGAGTATCTGATAGACCGGAACTTAGTCCAGACACTTGCAGAATGATGATTGGACACAACTCATACTTTTCACTTGCCTATTGGAGAGATGACAATTGGTCCGGTCGACTTTGCTGCTATAACCGGCCTGCGGTATGATGGTGTTTCGGTTCCTCTAACCAACAATATTTTAACTTTTGAAGAAATTCAACAATTAATTGGTATGGAACCATCATATAAAGGGCCTTTTAAGATAAAGATCGAACCAATTCATAGTTATTGGATGAACTACAAAGGACGGGTTCACAGAGACACGGCCCAACAGTATGCTCGAGGATTTTTGTTATATTTGCTTAGGTTGACCATCTTAGGCAGCACTGAATCTGCCATCCATTTGTCAGTGTTGAGGGCCCTTTCTTATTTTAGGATAGTACCACTTTATGGCTTGGGTGAAGCTGGTCTCGCCTGTCTTTACCATGATCTTGATAAAATTTCCCGAAACAAGAAGTCTTTCATCAGTTTGATGGCGGTTGTCGAGGTACTCTTCTTCCACCAATGTCAATTCCATTCTTTTCTTGTATGAATTTCATCTTTATTGTTGTTGTAGGCATGGGCATATGAGCACAGCCTTGTTAGGGTGTCTAGTATTTCTCGAGAGAGAGTCGGGTATCCGAGATTAAATTTCTTGTTGTCTGATTGTGTGGACATTCCCGGCTCTCACCATGTGCATACCCAACGCTTTGTGTTGAGTTGTTTAACCTGGGACCAGGTAAAATAATATTAGTATACTTTAAAATTTATATGAAAGTTTATTTACCTCATGTTATTTTGCAGGTGACTTTGGCCTAGTAGAACCCAGAAGAGCGGACAAACTGGTCTCTCTTCATGAAGGCTGCGCTATCTTTCAAACATACTCGCCGAGTCATCGCTGGCCCAGTGTCTAGTGGCTGGTTTCTCGGAGAGAGAGTTTATGAGTGGTATCTTGGTCTAGAGCAATGAAGGATTCCGATGCCTTGCCCGGAATATACTTTAAATATTATATCAATGCCGGAGGATGCATGGTGATTGGCTCGGCACGGTTATGGTGTTGAAACATTTCTCTATCTGCCGAGTGCATCTTATGCCCATTTATTCAAACGAGGCTTTTGAACTTTGATGTATCTCCTGTTAGTGTATGGGGAATTCCCGAAGAAAATGAGGGTAGAGTTGAAGAGGAACATCATGGAGATGCAGGAGAGTTTGTTCCACATCTCGGGGCTAGCACTTCTCAGGTAAACCTTTACCATTTTTCATTGTAATCGCTTCTTTCTTAACTTATTTTGATTCTTTAATGATTATTGCAGGCTGTTGGCTCATTTGATCATGAGGCTGAACCTTCTTTTACCACTACTTCATTTGCTCATTCTAGCCCGCCAGATATGCCATCTCATCCGCAGGCATTGATACGAATTACCTGGTGAGTTTTCTTATTTCATGGTAATTTATGCTACATGTATGCATGATTATGTATGTTCTTACCTTTTTCCTTCCTGGCTCACAGCAAATGCTTGAAGAACAAAATAAGAAACTTCAAGAAGAGTTTGCCGCTAGTCGTCAGCAGGCTTCTCATTTTGAAAATTTATATCATCAATCAGAACAAAATTTTCGAGACTTCCGATTTCAAGGGATGAGGGATCCTGGCGCTTCTTCATCAAGAGGCCCCCAGACTGATGACCATGAGATCCTTTCACCTACTTTTGATGAGGACCGTGACAGATCGAAACTCCAAGGTAATAGGGATTTTGGTGCTCCTGCTTCGGCCGAATTCGGGATGAGTGATTTACCTCCTCCTCCAACGGGCGATGATTTTTTCAAGGCTTTATTTGATGATCTACCACCACCTTCTTAGTGATGTATAAGTATTGTATCAATTGTATAAACATTGTACAATAAGCATAAAAATAATAATACATACTTTTTGCCTTTACTGTAACTAACTTCTTTTTTTTTTTATTACTGCACCGCAATTATTACGCTTTCTTTTTCATATATACACATTTACACAGCATCACCACAAAAGCCAAATGCAACATGGTAAAGTAAATTCGTCGCTAATTCTTTTTCTTATACCACATGGTCTCGCCCTTTTCACATCACCTTTTCCTTATCAATTTTGGAAAAGCTTGTTTCCTCTATATAACTCATCTTTTACGCCTAATTTCATACAGAAGCCAAAAGACTTTCCATTTCAATGTAAAAAACTCCCTTTAACAATTTTGATTTTCCTTCATTCATCAACCATGACCGAACTTCATTTAAAGAAGATAAAAATTATATTTAAGAATATGGGTGCCATTCACTAGAAGCAAATTTCATGGTCAAAACTTGATATTTTAAAGTGTTTTCAAAATGTTAAATTGGACCACTCCTTTCTACATGCCATGGCTTCCTTTTGGAATGTGGATTCTAGGACATTTAAAATCAATGGCTTTGAAATATGTCCCTTGATTGAAAATTTTAAGGCCATCCTTGGATATCCAAATAATCAACAAATGGCATTACCCATACTGATTTTCAAGACTTAACAGAAGATGCATATGTTATTTCAAATTTCAAAATCCAAAGTTCTTCAGTTGATGAGAGGTGAGAAAATTCTACTTGCTCCCTTGATTGATTTTTGTCTCTCTCATTTGGCTCCTATTAAGGCATGGGGACATATGCTTTGCCTTTGCTTGCTCGGCCAATTCTTACTTGCTTCTTCTGATGGCGATATTGATCCACGAGTATTGGATATCATGGACCAAATGGAAGGAGGCTTGCCGCCGATACCTGTGATCTTAGCCGAGACTCTAGTTGGATTAGACCGACTTAAATCAGGATTGTCAAAGAGACTGACTGGGAGTCCATTGCTGCTTCAGGTAATTACCTAAACTGCTCTTTCGGGTTTTCAATTTAGGTTTTTGCCGCCTTCTTTTTTTATTATTATTTTTATTTTTTTATTGCTCTAATTTTTGCCTAGTCCGCCCATGCGGGTTTTCGGAACTAGCGAGCTATCCTAATTTTTGCCTAAGCTTCCCTTGCGGGTTTTTAACTTAGCGGACCTCTTTCTTATCATATATTTTTTATATTGCTCTAATTTTTGCCTAGTTCGCCCATGTGGGTTTTTGAAACTAGCGAGCTGTCCTGATTTTTGCCTAAGCTGCCCTTGCGAGTTTTCAACTTAGCGGACTCTTTTTTTTAAAATTTAATTCTTTCCTCACAGATTTGGCTTCAGGAGTGTCTTTGTTTGTTTGATACTCCATCCAAGGATTTTGCCAGATATCTGCCAAGTCATCATTCTGCTAGGGAACTACTCCATCTTGCTTCTTCATATGCTGACTGGGTTGACTAGATCCACTCACGCGCTGAAGTCAACATCCATTGGTTGGTACCTTAGTGCAAGATTTCTCATATCACCATGCAGACATACTTCATGTATGTTCCCCTTGCTGCTCTTTGTCAAGGTCCATGCTATGATCCTCGCCGACATGGCCGTCAATATGGAGCTGAGCATTGCGATTCTGACTTTACTCCTGATTTAGACATGCCTTGCTTGACTAAAGCCTAATTGGATTGGCTAAGCCAAAGTTGGCCTGCATGTTACACTTATCGTCTGCCATAGATTTTACATTTGTCAATTCAGAAAGTGTATTGTTAGGATGAAAAAACAATTAAAGTAATAAAAGATGCTTCTTTTCCATTTATAATTTGTCATCACCTTTTATTATTGTGTTTATTTATTTCATCCATATCTAGTCAAATACTTATAACAGTGCACATAGGACAACTTTAACATTAATTATGTTTTATTAAATTGGGGAACAACCATACATAAAGCTAGCACACACAAGATCACTCCTGTTGCCAACTAGCCCTTTCGGGTTTTCTAATTGACGATTTTCTCTCATTTAGCCCTAATTGTTGCCTAGCCTGCCCTTTCGGGTTTTTGGAACTAGTGGACTGCTCTAACTTTTGCCTAGGCCGCCCTTTTTGGGTTTTCAACCTAGCGAGCTCTCTCTCTCTCTCTCTCACTCTCTCTCTCTTTTTATATCATACATAAAACCTCTTCAACCTGTCAATGTTTACTGGCTCACTAAACTCATTCCCATCCATGTCTGATAGCTTCATTGCTCCCCTCTTCATGACTTGTTTCACGACATATGGCCCTTCCCAGCTAGGCCTAAACTTCCCTCTTGGATAAGATATGTTAGGCTTACATTTTTTCAATACCAAATCCCCGACTCTGAGTTTTCTGATCTTAACCCTTTTATTGTAGGCCCAAGCTATCTTCTTTTGATACAGTTGATGATGATATAGTGCCTTTAACCTTTTCTCTTCTAGTAAAGCTAACTGTGTGTATCAGCTCGCTACCCATTTCATTTTAGGCAGTTCAGCTTCCAAGACTACTCTCAATGACTTGATCTCAATTTCAATTGGCAACACTGCTTCCATCCCGTAAACCAAAGAGAACGGTGTCATTCCAGTAAGTGTTCGTACACTTGTCCTATATCCCCATAAAGCAAAGGGAAGCATCTCTGACCAATCCCTATAAGTCTTGGTCATCTTGGACATAATTTGCTTAATCATCTTGTTTGTTGCTTCTACCGCACTATAAGTCTTGGTCATCTTCTAATATTATCAACCATCGACCATATTTCTCAATCAAAGAGGGTGTCTCCCTTAAGTACTTCATTGGGTCCAACCTGAAAATTGCTTGCACACTATACGATTGAAAGTAATGCCGCAACTTCTTAGAAGACCAAACCATGGCTATACAAGTTTTTTCAATGATACTATACTTGATTTCATAAGGTAGGAGCTTTCTACTCAAATAGTAGACTGCATGCTCAATCCCTGACTCATCTGCTTGGGCTAGCATGGCTCCTATTGACTCTTCTTCTAATGCTAAGTATAGTAAAAGAGGTTTACCGGGTTTAGGTGGTTTTAAAACAAGTGGATTCAGCAAATACTCTTTTATTCGCTCAAAGGCCTTTTGACATTCTTCATTCCACAGGACTGGCTGATTCTTTCTAAGCAATTTGAAGATAGGCTCACAGATTGTTGTGAGCTTTGCTATGAATATGCTAATGTATTGCAATTTACCAATGAATCCCCGTACTTCTCTCTCCATCTTTGGGGCTAGCATATCCCTAATTGCTTTAACTTTGTCAGGATCAATCTCAATGCCATTCGGGCCAATTACATGTCCCAATAATTTACCTGAAGTAACACCAAACACACACTTCTTCGGGTTTAATCTTAGCTTATATTTCAAAGCTCTATCGAAGAATAATTCTAAGTTTTGGAAGTGTTGTTCCCTTGTATTCGATTTAACCATCATATCATCAACATATACTTCAACTTCTTTGTGCATCATGTCATGAAATAGTGTGGTGGCCATCCTTTGATAGGTTGCTCCAGTATTCTTTAAGCCGAATGGCATCACCCTATAACAAAATATACCCCATGTAGTAAAGAAAGCAGTTTTGGCTTTATCCTCTTGGGCCATTAACACTTGGTTGTATCCGAAAAATCCATCTACAAATGAGTGTAGCACACTAGAGGCTGCATTATCAATGAGAACATCTATATGCGGTAAAGGAAAATCATCTTTAGGGGAAGCCTTGTTCAAATCTCTATAGTCCACACAGACCCTTATTCTTCCATCTTTCTTTGGCATGAGTACTATGTTCCAATCTGGATATTCTATCACTTCAAGGAACTTCCCTTGTATTTGTTTAGTGACCTCTTCTTTAACCAATTTAGCCCACTCAGGTATTAATCGCCTAAGCTTTTGTTTGACAGGTTTCATGTGAGTGTAAGTAGGAATATGATGTTCGGCTATATCTCGATCTATTCCAGGCATATCCTCATAAGACCAAGCAAACACTTCTTCATATTTTTTTGAATATTTTTTCAAATCTCTCTCTCTCTCATCAGGAGTAAGGTCGGATGCTATGCTAATGTTTTTAGGATTTTTGATTGTTCCCAAATTTAATGATTGTGTGTTAACAGAATTAATATTAAAGATGCTCATGTAACTGCTATTTGAATGTATGTAACCATCAGGAGAAACATCACACAAGTAAGCAAAATCAGACTTTATTGCATTCATTTTGGAAAAGAAAACATCATCATCCTCATACAAAGCAGACAAATTAAAATCAAAATCAAAATCATTGTTCTCAAAATCAAAAAGCAGGATGTCTTCAAACTTTTCTTAAACCAAGGCAGCAATCTCCTCCGGAGTCTTCTTAGCTTTTAGGATAGCTTCTTTCTTCTCTTCCGGATTGAATTCTTTGTTGGCTGACAGGGTGAGCTCTTTCTTCACTTGCTCCACTAGCTCGGCCACATCTGTAAAACTTTCAAAACCCGGGATCAACTTTCCCATGAACATGATTGGCTCGGGCTTTCCTTGGAGTGGTCCCATATCTGGAGCTTTGACAAAGATTTCTTCAAGTGATGGGAAGTTCATCTCCTTATCCTTCTTTGGCTGGGCATTGTTGGCTTCATCATATCCCAACCCCTTCTTGGAAGTTTGAGTTCTAAAATCTGGCAGCTTTGTCAAACCGGCCTTACCCTTTCCAAGACCAGCTCCAAGAAGGTAGTTCATGTTATTCATCATATTCAAGACTTTGGAGTCCACTACTTCATCATCAGAAATTGTAGCTACTTGAAAACCATTTAGAGGCCTCTCAATCATTAGAGCGTTAACAATCTCATTATCTTCAGCTTCGATGATCACTGTCTCATCTCCGTTGGGGAACTTGATCATTTGATGAAGGGTGGAAGGAACTCCACCAAGAGGATGAAACCATGGTGCCCTAAGAGTAAGGCAAAGGTAAACGGTATGTCTAAAACAACAAATTCAACAATAGATTCAATTGGACCAACCTTGACAGCAGCTTTGAAAGTTCCTTCGGCGTGTCTCTTAGTGTTGTCATAAGCCCGAATTGTTACCTCGGTCGGGTTTAGATCTCTTGTTGACATGGCTAGCTTTGGCAATATCTTAAGTGGGCAAACATTTATGGCAGACCCATCATCGACCATTACACATGGATTCCTCTTCCCCTTGACTTCTATTTTGATAAAGAGAGGGTGGATGTGATCTCTCCCCTCCTCCGGTAAGTCCGCATATGAAAAAAAACCTGCTCCCATATTAACTTCACTCTTTTCTTGAACATCTTCACATTTCATTACCCCTCTAATTTTTATGAAGTTGATCAGCTCCTCCGTTGTTGTGGAGGTAGAAATTGGCATGCTAGCTAAGGCTTTGGCCATAGTTTCTCGGTGCTTTTTAGAAGTAGCTAATAAGTCCCAAATGCTAACACTTGCTTGGGTTCTTTTCAATTGCTTGAGCACAACATCATCTTCCTCTTCTTTATTTCCTACTTCAACTTCCTTTCCCTTATTAGTTTCTACCTCCTTATTCTTCGGCCTCGGACCAAGTCCACTCCTCCTTCTTGGATACTAGATCATCATCACTATCGCTTGAATCCCAAAACCCATTGACAACACAAATTGCTACTTCTTTACCCCCCATAGCTTGTTTAATTTTGCCAAATACCTCTTCTTCTTTGGTTGCTTCTCCACCCACATCTTGGAAAGAAGACATGACAAAATCTTCATGCAAACCCCCTCCAATCATGAAGGTTGCCGGTGGTGGTACCCTATTGAACTTTGGTAATGGGTTATCTTTAGTGTTTGGCTTATTGGGCTTGGGAAGCTTCCCATTATCAATTAGATTTTGGATCTCATGTCTCAACCTCACACATCTATCCGTGTCATGCCCTTGCATTTGATGAAACTGACAAAATGCTTTAGTGTCGAAATTAGGTGGGAGAAGGTTAGGCAAGGGATGAGGATTTAAGGGTTGTATCAATCCCTTTCTTTGAAGCTTATTGAGAACCTAATACATCGGTTTCCCTAATTCCAAAAATTGCCTCCTTGCTCCTTGGTTAGTAGCATTGACACCGACTGCCTTTTGCATGCTTTGGCTACCAGACTGATAGTTCCCTTTCTCGTTCCTTCTTGTTGAAAAATGATTCTTCTCTCTCTCCCATTCTTCAATTTGCAAACCAGCTTGGAGAAGGTCTTTGAAATCACGGATGAGTGTATGAGACATCCTTTCACGAAGACTAGGCAACACCCCTCTCACAATCAACCTTATTTGATCGGATTCATCGGGCCTCTTCTTAAGCAGGGCGGCCTTGTTTCTCCATCTCTTCACATAATCCACAAAATTCTCATTTGGCCTTTGCCTAATGGACTCCACTTCCATTAAGGTAACTTCCATCTCGATATTATATCCATATTACTGGATGAAGGCCTTGTATAGCAAATCCCAACTCTTTTGTGTTCCATCATCTAAGGTATTGAACCAATTTTGGACAGCAGGGTCCAATGAGAGCATAAAGTACCTTAGAGTTTGAGCCTTAGTAGCTCAGGCAGACTGCATGGTAGTGATATACTGCTTCACATGGAGATGAGGATTTCCGGTTCCATCAAATTTCGCGAAAGATGGCATCTTGAACTTGTACGGAACTTCTTCAACTAGCTCAAATAATTTGTCAACTTTGGACATTTCCTCGATTTTCAGTTTCTTCTCAAATTTCTTGTTTAAATTAGCAATCACCTTTTCAACATCAGAAGTTTCAGTTTTCTCCATAGTTGACCTTTCAACAATCTTAGGTTCTTTCTTCTTGTCTTGAGGATCTTGGTAGTATTGAGCCCAATCATCATCATCATCAATGATCACCTTTTCATCATCAAAAACTACTTCACCAACTTTAGTCTTCCCTTTGTCCCTTGGCTTCTTGGTGCTAGCAGATGCTTCGGCGTGATTTTCTAAAATTGCAGTCAATTGGTTCTTCATGGTCTCAGCTAGGACCTCTTTTATTTCTTCCATTTTGACATTGAGGGCTTCATCCACCATTCTTTGAATTTGTTCAGGATCCATTATTTTTGGTGAGCAAGTGATTGAGTCATTGCTAGATTCTTTGCTTCCGGCATAGGTCAGATTGTCGTAAGCTTTTGAACTGTCGTAATCTAGGGCTGTGAGCCAGAGAGGATCAATGATATGAGATGCAAATGTAAGCATGTATGCATGTATGCACAAACAAACAAGGACAAATAGGACATTCCTTCCAACTTTATAATATCCACACACGAATGGCGAGTCCCTTTTCCTAGGTATATGGTTAACAAAATACCAGCATGGGGTATCTTGTTTTCGAATATTTCCCTCGAACGTTTCAAACAATAGTTATATTTTCAAAAATGGAAATCAATTTATGATAATTCTCATTAATTAGGTTTTAATCCATTTATCCAACTAAAGTAGCTTTTATGCTATATTGGATTAAAACTAAATTAAGAGGTTTATTATAAATATATTTCTCACTTGAAAAAGTAACTAGTGATTCATGCCAAAACAAGCCCATGATTAATAATTCTTAGTATAAACTAGGCTCACAATTGATTTTTGGTATTTCGTAATTGACCTAAATAATTTGCAAGCTCTTTGCAAGAAAAGGTTGGATGAAAATAATTTTGTTTCTAAGCCCATTGTAAAAAGATTTTAGAAAAAATGGATTTTGGGCTTAGTATTTGGGCCATGAGCAAAAGAATTTTTGATTTGTTTTTAGAAAAGTTTTATATCCAAAGACCATTTTGAAAAGTTTTGAAAATAGTTTTGGTCTTTTGGATTTTAAAGAAAAATTTATTTTGAGCTCACAATGTATTTAGGTCATATTAGAAAAAGAACAAACCAAATAAGCCATGATGTAAGCCAAGATAAATTAACCATATTCAAACAACATACATTTGGGGTAAAATCTAAGGAAAGTAACTAGGCCAATTATATAAGCTTTAGCCTTTGGGTAAAAAGGCTTAGGTCCCCATAGCCAGTATATACCAAACGGTACGAGGCTATGAGTGGTTATGCCATGCTCGATCTCCATACCTTGAGTGAAAGTATGGTATCCCTTACATAACACAACACGGGTAACACATGCGTCCTAACTCATGCACACGATGCAATCTAATATGATGCAATAGATAATATCATTATAAGAAATAATAGTATAATA
Source organism: Garcia nutans (assembly GCA_947685225.1). Lineage (NCBI taxonomy): Eukaryota > Viridiplantae > Streptophyta > Magnoliopsida > Malpighiales > Euphorbiaceae > Garcia > Garcia nutans. Next base: position 22,248,041 of record CANTUV010000017.1, read on the forward strand.
TAAAGACCAACGGAATCAACTTCTCTTATCCCCAGTGGAGTCGCCACTGTGAGTGGGGATTTTTGTCTCCACTCCCGGTGAAATGGTTCTTACTACTTCGGCACTGTTTAGGCTTGGGGCCTTAGAGAACACGGACCTAAATCTGGAGAAAATGGAGTCGCCACCCGGATGGGCTGGAAAAAAGAAAGGGGTGGATGACTCAATTCCTAAGGAATCCCCAACCCCCTAATGGGTTCGAAAAGTTGGGTACGTGTGGGAAAGGTGAGAAATGGCCCAGCACCCCCACAACGCCCGGTTCATTAGAGCCGGCCTCCTTTACAGGTCTTAATATTATAGAATTCTTAAGTATAACAATATTATCCATATTACACGCAACAATTGAAATAAAGCATCATTATATTAAAAATCAAAGCAATGTCCAAGCAAAACAAATAAATGGATACCCACCCGAAGATGGAAACATGCCCTTACATCATCCATGTCTAAACTAAATAGGACACTCACCATGAGGTAGAAACATGTCCTTTACATTGGTCTAAAATATAAAGCAAATTAAATTACATAGAACTTAATTAATGAGGTACCCATAAAGTGGAAACATACCTCTTACAACATTTGAAAATCAAAATAAATTGATAAAGGTAAATAATCATTCATCATAAATAAATCATTCATCAATGATATCAAACATCAATCAAAATATAAACATTCATCCATGATAATTTAAATAAATCAAGCATTGAACTTAAATAAATCAAAGCATGTAATAAGCTATATAATTAAATCTAAAAATAAAGTAAGTCAAGATACAAATTAGGGTTACTATTTCTCATTTAAAGTTCTTTAATTAATATTTTAGGGTTTTGGAATTTATTAGTTTTGGCTACTATAAGTTTTAAGGGAATTGAAATGGATTAAGATTTTATAATTTAAGAGATTGATAAGGTTCTTTGATTAACCAAATTAGGGTTTGAGGGATAAAATCATGAAATTAGGGTTTGGATACTTTATAACATTAGGTTTATGATTATTAGCTACTGGATTGTTATTTTTAGACTTACTGTGTTGAATTTTAATATTTAGGTTCTTTTAAGGGATTAGGGTTCTAAGGATTAGGGTTTAGAAAAAATAGGGTTTACGATTTTAAGGGAATTAGGGTTTAAGAACATTTAGGGTTTAGATTAGCTAGTTTGGGGTTACTATCTTGATTTTGGAATTGAAGAACATAATTTAGAGTTATAAAGTTTTTGGAAATTGGCAAGACGATTTAAGGTTTTTTGGAAACAGAAAATATTTTTTAGGGTTTTTGGAAATAAAAGGATCAATTTAGTGTTTTAAGGTTTTGGAAAATTGGAAAGCAGATTAGGATTTTGGGAATTAATAAAACAATTTAAAGTTTTGGAAAGTTAGAAAGTAGATTAGGGTTTTAAGATTTTGAAGAAATAGATTAGGGTTCTTAGGTTTTAGAAGAAACAGAAAAGTAATTTTAGGATTTTTGGAAAACAAAGAAATGAATTAAGGTTTTTAGAATCAAAAGAAACAATTTAATGATTGAAGCTACTGTAAAGAAAAAGAAAGTAGATATTCAAACCTTCGTTTGTTGATTCTACCAAAAATTGCTTCTTGGATGAATAAGGACAAAGGCAAGATGGCTGCCTTTGATGGATTGATTGCTTGGTTGCTTATTCTTCTCTCAAAAAGTCCGATTGTTTTCACTACCAAAAAGAATTTTTAAAATCCAATCTCCTTTCAAAGTTTTTCCTCCAATCCCCCTCCTTCTATGTTTTTTTAGTCTTTTTTATAAGAAATTTCGATGATTAATTTTAATTGTTTAAGGAAACTGTATTTAATTAGGAAAAGAAAACCGAAACCAAATTCTATTTGGTTTCGAAAAAAAATGCGACTGAAAAATTTTGCTGCCGAAAAAATTACTGCGGGCGCTGTGGAAACTTGCGAGGGAGTGCGAGAGAAATTGGCTGCGGGCCATTTCGTCCAACGCTTTCGGCGACGAATTTTTTTTAGTTGCCAATTTTTTCGTTGCAGATTTTTATTTTTATTATTTATTTATTATTATAATAATTTTTTAAAAATTATAAAAAATAAAAACTAAAAAAAATATTATTTAATTAAGATAACACTGAAATTATTTTGGACTAAATAAAATATATTGGATCGGACTGGGTCAAAAATTAAGGGTCTACAGTGTGATTCTTGTCTTTTTCTTTATTTTCTTTCTTTTCTTTTCCCTTTTGCTAGGGTTTCTATCCGTTGCTAGTCTTTAATTGCTGAAGTTCAAGTTATAGTCCCCAAAATTCCTTTTTCAATCTTATAACTGTGTTATTTATAGGAAAACAAAAGAACCTAATACTATTTTGATAAGGAAATATAAACTGTTTAGGAAAAATAAAAAAATCGAGTAAAATAAGGTTTTGACAAGAATTGCCCGCGGGTGCGGGCTGCGAGGATTGTCCGCAAAGGGCTGCTGCGAGGATTGGCCTGCTGTACGCTAGAGGCTGCTGCGAGAATCAGCCTGCTGCACGCTAAAGGCTGCTGCGAGGATTGGCTTGCTACGCGAGGGGCAGCTGCGAGGCACGAGGATTGGCGTGATTCATCCGAATTGGCTTGCCACACCAGCGCTGCCGCGTCGCTCGCTGATTCATCCGATTTTTATTTTTTATTTTTATTATTAAAAATAAATATGATATTTAAAAGAAATATTTATAATTTTTTTCTTTCAATATATTAAATAATAAATATTATAAATAAATAATAAATAAGGGTAGTATTTTAAAATATCGGACTGGACTTGGTCAAAAAATAAAGGTCCACAGTTTGCCCCATGCTTGAGCAATCTAAGACTATAGTAAAAGAGAGTGAAAAGCAACATAATTTTTGATTGTGCTTAGAGCCAGATTGACCCAGTACCCGAAGTCGGATTGTGTTCTAGACTCAAAAAATAATTTTGGGTTCTGGACCCGAGGGTGAGTTTTGAACTCAAAAAATAATTTGGGTTCTAGACCCGAGGGTGAGTTCTGGAATAAAAAATAATTTAAGTTCTGGACCCGAGGTATGTTTTGGGCTAAAAAATAATTTGGATTATGGACCCAAGGTGAGTTCTGAACTCAAAAATGATTTGGTTCTAGATCTGAGGTGATTTCTGGACTTGAAAATGATTTGGATTCTAGACCCGAGGTGAGTTCTGGACTAAAAAATAATTTGGATTCTGAACCCGAGATGAGTTCTGGACTCAAAAATAATTTTAGTTCTAGACCCGAGGTGAGTTCTAGACTCGAAAATGATTTGAGTTCTAGACCCGAGGTGAGTTATGGACTAAAAAATGATTTGGATTTTGGACCCGAGGTGAGTTTTGACCTAAAAAATGATTTGGGTTCTGGACCTTGAAAATTATATATTTGGATCGGTACCAAATTTAAGGATCTACAGTCTTACCCCCTGCTTGATTGATCTTGAATTTATTCAAAGAGTGAAAAGCAATTTTAATTTGAAAATTTCTGATTGGTTTGGATTCTAGATCCGAATTGAGTTTCAGACTAAAAAAATTTTAGATTTGGGTTATAGACCAAAGTTGGTTTGGGTTCTGGACCCAGATGGAGTTCTAGACTCAAAAATAATTTTGGTTCTGAACTAGAGCTGGTTTGGGTTCTTGACCCAGATTGAGTTTTGGACTTGAAAATGGTTTGGATTTTTAACCCAGATTGAGTTATGAACTCGAAAATGGTTTGGGTTCTGGACCCTAATTGGTTTGAATTCTGGACCCTGATTGAGTTATAGACTGAAAAATGGTTTGAGTTCTTGACCCGAGTTGGTTTGTGTTCTAGATCCGGATTTAGTTCTGGACTCGAAAATGGTTAGGAAAAAATAAATTTCAGTATTTGTAAAAAATTTTGCTATTTTTTACCATACCTATATACTCTTGCCCTCTGCATGAAAAAAATTTTTAGAAGTACAAAAAATAAAAATATTTTTAGACACATAAAAATTTATGAATATAAATTTACTATGTGTACGTGTGCTTTGTCAAAAAGAAATAATTGATTTGATAAAGAAATGAATAATGAATAATTGAAATGAAAAGTAAAGATTGAATTATTGGTATGAAAGAAATGAATAATTGATAAAAGAAAGAAAGGAATAATTGAAATTTAATGTAAAGATTGAATTATTAGTTTGAATAATTGTTTGCATGCGAAGTTACTCTTTACTTTATACTTTTATATTCTTTGCTTGGCTTGTAGTTATAGTATTCATCTTTTCCTATCACTCATTCCATAGCTTGTCCTCTATAAATATGAATGTTTATGCAGGAATGTTTATGCATTCAAAACTTTCTATCTTCAATTTTTTTTTTTACTTCATGAAACTTTTAAAAAACAGTAACATTTCTTTAAAATGGCAGTTAATCAACATTCATCTCGGGCTAGACCTCATTCATATGTCGAGCTACTTAATCATATTCGGGTACATGAGCATGGAAGAGTGACATTATTAGCTGGCATGGAATTGCACCATAGTTCAAATGAGAAAACCGAGGTAAATATAATTTTTATTATAAAAATAATTATTTAATTGCATAAAAGAATAACTGAATATAATGAGTGATGTGTTGTCAATTTATATTTGTGATTACATATATTTTTAAAATTTTACTCTGTGTCTTATTATTTTGATTTATTTATGTATTATTAATTTTTATATTTATCTATATTTATTATTGAATAAACAAATATGAGTATTTTTATTATTATTGTTCGTACCTAGTTTCTTAATTATACAAAAAATATTTTTATAGTTAGTTATATATTTTATATATTTATTTGCTATGTACGAGCAAAAGTGAAAAATATTTTAAAATGTGGGGGTTTACATACCTTGTTACAACTTATATGTGTTGTGGCAGTATGACAGTTGTGTTGTTCATGGTAGTGGAAACATCCACAAAGCCCGTAAATGGTATAATCACACTCTGTCTAGAGTAAAGCAGATAATCCAATTGGTGCAACTTCGAGGACTTTATAATGCAGTTGCCATCGAAAGGATGCCAGATTGATAGGAGCGTAGTCCAAGCATTTGTAGAAATGTGGATCGATACCGCCCATACCTTCCACTTACTAGTGGGAGAAATGACTATCGGTCTGGTTAATTTTACTGCCATGACCAGTGTCTCGTGCTATGGAACTCACATCACCATTACTGACAACATCTTGATGTGCAATGAAATTTGACAACTAATAGGCATGAAACCTTCCCTAAAAGAGCCATTTAAGATCAAGTATGCACCTATTCTGGAGTACTGGATGAACTATACATGACTAGTTCGTGGAGAAATCTAAATTTCATCCAGTAGTTAAAAGATTTTGAATCAATGGCATAGTCTTTTAAAAACCTTAATTTGTCTTTCCCAAAATTTCCAAAACCTTAATCTGTTTCCCAACTTTCTGAAACCCTAAATAGTTTTCTAATTTCTAAAACCCTAATCTATTTTTCCAACTTTCTAAAACCTTAAATAATTTTCTAATTTCCAAAACCCTAATATATTTTCCCAATTTCTAAAAACATAAATTATTTTCTAAACCATAATCGAAAATACATTACCTAAACCTTAAAATATCGTATTCCTAAGAACTCTAATTGTATTTTCCTAAACCCTAAATCATATTTGTTTAATATGATATTTAATTGTAGACTTGATTATGAATATTCACTTATTGCATGTCTTGATGTATGATTTATTTTATTTAATCTATGATGAATGGTTTACTTTTATGATAAATGGCTAGATTTGTTTTTGTTCGTTTATTTTATCTTCAATGATATAAGAGGTATGTTTGTACTTTGTGGGTACCTCATTTGTTAAGTTTAATGTAATTTTATTTACTTAAGTTTTGAATTAAAGTAAAGGGCATGTTTTCACCAAATGGTGGGTGTCCTAATCTTATTTTTTTTTTATTTTTGAACATTGGACATTGTAAAAGGCATGTTTCCATGTGTGGATGGGTACCTGTTTTGTTTGTTTCATTTTAATAAATTGATGTATGTTTATTTTTTTTATAATTGTATGTATTATGGATAATATTATAATATTTAAGAATTCAATAATATTTAGACTTGAAAAAGGAGGCTTGTTCTAATGAACCGGGCGTTATGGGGGTGCTGGGTCATTCTCACCTTACCCTTATGTACCCAACTTTCTGGACCCATTACAGGGTTGGGGATTCCTTAGGAACCAAGTCATCCACCCATTTCTTTTCTCAGCCTGTCTGGGTTGCGACTCCATTTTCTTAGGGTTTAGGCATGTGTTCTCTAAGGCCTTGAGCCTAACAGTGCCGAAGTCGCAAGAACCATTCCACATGGGACTGGGGGCAAAAATTCTCGCTCGTAGTGGTGACTCCACTAGGGATAAGTGAAGTTGATTCCATTGGTCTTTATATTATTTTATTCTTTCTTATTATGATATTGCCAATTTTATCATTTAGATTGCATTGTGTGAGTGAGTTAGGATGCCCATGTAACCCGTATTGTGTTATATGAGGGATATCATACTTTTACTCAAGGTATAGAGATCAAGCATGGCATAACCACTCATAACCTTGTACCTTTTGGTATATACTTGCTATGGGAGCCTTAACTTGTCAACCCAAAGACTAAAGCTCATATAATTGGCCTAGCTACTTCCCTTAGGTTTACCCCAAATGCTTGTTGTTTGACTATAATTAATTCATTTTGGTTTGAACTGTAGCTTATTTGGTTTGATCTTTTTCTGATATGACCTAATTATATTGTAAGCTCAAAATAATTTTTCCTTTAAGCCCAAAAGACAAATTATTTTCAAAACTTTTCAAGATGTTCTTTGGACATAAAACCTTTCAAGATGGGAGTATTAAAGATGTAAAGTAAGGAGAAATTTCATTCAAAAAACATACCATAGCTTGAAGTGTTGCTCATTTTACTTTGCTTTCTTTAGTACTTAATTGGAACAATTATGTTTTTTCAAATTAAGATGGTTTAAATAAATTACTTTTGTTACATTTAAATTTTTTTTTGGTGCTCAACCAATGACAAATTGAGCTTGATATTTATAAATTAGTGTATCTATGCAAACTTTACCAGGCGAGGGAATAGTTCTAAAGAATGGAACTATGTATGCTTACTTAGAGAGGGCTCCTACATAATTACCCGTGTTTAGATTCTAGTCGGTCTTAGAACATACTTTGACAAACTTTTGAGATGAAATTGAACTCTATTTATTTAAAGGAGAAATGATTTAGGTATTATTTGATAAAGCTAACAACTAAAATCCACCTTGTTAACATCAATTCGTAGTTTGTCCTATTGAGCCTTCATAAGATTTTAGCTTGCTTTTTATTGGCTTGTAAGCCTGATAACCTACCCTATGTTGATGTAACAATTATGAAAAGTCTGATGATTACTGAGATAAAGGGATAAGAAGATCAAGGAAAAGGATGCTTAGTCAAGTCCATAAGGACAGTCAAAATTTTATCCAAACTAGACCTAATTTCTTAGATCTATTTCATCTTGAAGGTGGCATCAGGGTAACAAAATGTTCCATCCTCATTAAAGCAAACTCATGCTACCTCATAGTCAGAGGCATAAGATAGCTCAAACAAGGTGACTTTCTTAGAGCTATAACCTAACAAATAAAAAAATGAAGAAAAAAAAAGAAGAGAAGAAGATAAAAGAGAAAATAAAAGCTCGCAAGGTTGAAAACCCTAAAAGGACGACTTAAAAAATTAGAGCAACTTGCTAATTTTGAAAACCCAAAAGAGAAGGCTAGGTAAAAAAACTGGTCCTGTGTTTGTGCAAAAGTAAAAGGAAAAGGCAAAGATCATCCTAATTAGATATAGAATTCTCTCAAGAAGTTATAAGGAAATTGAAGTCTATCTTTTCATGAAGCAAGATAACCCATAGTTTAAAATACCTAAAGTTTAAGATTGCTTCTAGTTGCCTGTGGCTCCAACAGAAAGTTTGTAGTGTGAAGATTTCTTAACAGTGTTACATCAACTCCAATTTGCAAATGGCTTTCATCTAACCCATGTCCCTTGTAGACCCCATTTCAAGCCTATTAAAGACCTATTGATCTCTTTTTGGTAGGTAGAGTCTATTAGTGTTCATTGTTTGAATAAGCATGCATATGAGATAGACATTATATAAACTCAATGATACCTTTTGGCCTAAGTAATATGTATGTACCGATATGAAGTGCAATGGTTCCTGTTCAAATAGAATTAATTCCCAAGTTTAGTACGGTAACTAGGGTTATGATGCTATAGATATCTTAATTTAAAAGACCAAGCCCTGAGGTATATTGACACTAATTTGACGAAGCCAACATTTTATTTCAAAATCAAATTTAAAAAAAAAGAGGGAAAAGATCAAGTTGCAAAAGTAAATACTTTTTATTTATTTTACATGACTGGTTAATATTTTTTCATTCACTAAGAAGGGGGAGGCAGTCTATAATTGAATAAAGTACTCAGAAATTCATCTCCTATTGGAGGTGGAGGCACATCATCTGGCCAATTTCCTCCCAAGAAAGAAGCACCTGGATCGCAGTTATCTTGAGAATCGATCCTATCATAATCAAAGCCTGAGAATGGAGGTGGCACGTCATGATCATCCATCCAGGGCCTCCTTGATGAAGACACACCAGGATCTATATAGGCTTGAAATATAAAGTCCCTCAAGTTCCCTTTAAGATGATCTGCAAGCCAGCGACTAGCACCCAATTCCTCCCGCAACTTCTGGTTTTGTTGCTCAAGTATTTGCTGTGAGATAGAAAAGGAAAAGTTAGGTTCATACATTTTCATGCATACATTTAGCATATGAAAATATGAAACAGGAAATACAAACTAGATAGCTCAGATCAAAGCCCTGAAACCCAGCAGATGGATCAACATAGGGCTCTACAAGAATCACATTCGGCTGCGGTATAACTACATGAGATGGACTAGCTCCATGCAAAAATTCAAGTTAAATGAGTACAATGATAAGGAAAAAAAGTTTTATATCTGATCAATCTGAGAAGAGACAACTATGACATCATCATGGGTAGCATTCCCTATACTATCTTCCTCCTCATCCACTTCTTCATCTTCATCCCCACTACCTTCCTCGCCATCCTCCTCCTCCTCCTCATTTTCCTCATCACCTTCTTCCTCCTTGTTATTACCCTCTTCTTCTTCTTCTTCTTCATCCCCTTCTTCCTTAAAATCATCAAACCCATCAGGAGCAGCCTCAAAGTGCAACAACTAGTCCCATATGAACTCATTATTTGACAAGTCTAGTCGAAGCAAGAATGCATTAACATCACATCCATTTTAGGCATGTCTCCAAGTATTCTCCGGCATTAATATGCAAGTTAGTAAAGATGCCAGGATATTGGCTGGTACCCTCCTCTGCTCAGGGCCAAGAAACCAATTGCATATCCTCTCACCTAGAAACCAACCACTAGAAACAGGCCTGGCAATGATTTGATGGGAGTTCTGAAGGGGTAATGTGTTATTCTTGTTTGTGGTCCAACTCACCCTTTCCTCGGCTCTCCACTAAGCAATGTTCACCTGAAAGATAATGACATAGGTAAGTTATTTTCCTTATAAAATTCAATAATAATACTAATTTTATCTTTTACCTGATCCTAGGTCAGGCGGCTCACATGTAACACTAAGAATGCATATGATGACTCCCGAGCACCTCTCTGTGACCCAACAATCAAAGGCTTAATCTCGGGTATCCCATCCGTCTTTCAGGAATACTAGGTGCCCTCACTAGGTTATGTTTGCACGCCCATACCTATCATGATAAAAAAAGAGAAGAGGATCAAGCCTGCTCATATGCATCACTTGAATAAATGAAGAGAAGGATTCATATCTCGGCGATGACCGTAAAGCCTATAAATATTCTTTTATTCCAGCTAATTTTATCAAAGCCATGATAGAGATAGGCAAGGCCCGCCTCTCCCCAATCATAAAATTGTAAGAGATCAAAATCGGACAAAGCTCATAGAACCAACAGATGGATCGATGTCTCAGTGCTGTATAAAATCATCGTGGCTAACAGATACAACAAAAATCCATGGGTGTATCTTTCCTCCAGTGCACCTTGTATAGGTCGGGTCTGCCTCATCCTGTACTCTCGGATGTATTCATATTTTATCTTGCATGCTGTAGACCCTTAATTTTTGACCCAGTCTGGTCCAATATTTTTTATAGTCCAAAATAATTTTTATGGTATTTTAATTAAATAATATTTATTTTAGTATTTAGTATTTATAATTTTTAATAAAAATAAAAGGGTAATATTAGTAAAGTTAAAAATAAAAATAATAAAAATAAAAATCGGCGACGGAAAAATTCGTCGCCGAAAGTCGAATTGGCTAGGCCAATTCGTTGCAGGAAATTCTTGCAATGAATTGGCGCCTGCCCCAGCCAGTGCTCGAAATTTCTCGCAGTTTTTGCCAGCGATTTTTTTCGCCAGTGTAATTTTCCAACGCAGTTTTTCCAAAACCAAATTCTATTTGGTTTTGGTTTCTTTTCCTAATTGGTTTTAATTTCCTTAAACAATTAGAAGTAGGTTTATTGGATGATTGGGGGGATGATTGGATCGGATATTAGTTCCTACTACAGTACAGAAAAACCCTAGCATAAGAGACATTAGCAACAAGAAGCAATCAACAATCCATTCAAAGGCAGCAATACTGCCTTTGTCTTTGTTCATCCAGAAATCAAATTGTGGAGGAACCAACGAACGGAGGTTTGATTATAAATCTTTGATTTGATGATTATTTACAATGTTTCCATCATTTGTTTTTCTGAGTAACTTAAATCATTAAACTTGGTAAGTAGCCTTAGTCAGTGATCTAAACTTTAAAACCCTAAAACTGTTCTTCTTTTTCCAGAAACCTTAAAACCCTAAAAGTATTTCTCCCTGTTTCCAAAAACCTTAAAAACCTAAATTGTTTCTTCTGTTTCCAAAAACCTTAAAACCCTAAACTATTCTTCGGCTTCCAAAAGTTTTAAAACCCTAAACTATTTTCCTCGAACTATTTTCATCTAAACCATAACTTTTTATCCAAAATTTTCAAATGTTTTCTTAAATCTCCAATCTCTAATCTTCTTCATGTTTTCTAAAAATCATAATTATTTTTATAAAACTCTAAACTGTTTTCTTAAATCCTAAAATCAAATATGTTTTCTAAAATATCAAAAAAGCCTAATTCTCTCAGAACTAATACGGTAAACCCTACTTTTCCTAAACACTAATCCTTAAAACCTTAAAATCTTAAGACAAATAAATCTAAACCCTAAAACTCAATACAGTAAACCTAAAACCACAATCCAGTAAACATGATTTATAAACCCTAATGTCTTAAGATTCCAAAACACTAATTTCATGATGTTAGCCCTAAACCTTAATTTGATTAACCAAAACCCTTACTACTTTCTTAAGTTCATAAAACCCTAATCCATTCTAATTTTTCAAAACCTTTATAGTAGCCTAAACAAATAACCGCAATAATACGAAAATCCCAAAACCTTAAATGTTAATTAAAGAACTTTAAATAAAAATAATAAACCCTAATTTGTATCTTTACTTGCTTTATTAAATTTTAGATTTGATTATGTAGTTTATTATATGCTTTGATGGTTGATTTATTTAATTTCAATGCTTGATTTATTTAATTTACCATGGATGATTATTTTCTTTATTGTTATGATTATTATTTGTTTGTTTTGGTATTAAAAGTGTAAGAGGTATGTTTTCGCCTTATGGGTACCTCATTAGTTAAATATCATGTAATTTAAATTGCTTTTATATTTTGGACTAATGTAAAGGACATGTTTCTACCTTTTGGTGGGTGTCCTATTTAGTTTAGACATGGATGATGTAAGGATATGTTTTCATCTTCGGATGGGTGTCCATTTATTTGCTTTGTTTGGACATTGCCTTGATTTTAATATAATGATTCTTTATTTTAATTGTTGCATGTAATATGGATAATATTATTATACTTAAGAATTCTATAATATTAAGACCTGAAAAGAAGGCTAGTTCCAATGAACCGGGCATTGTGGGGATGCTGGGCCATTTCTCACCTTCCCCACACGTACCTAACTTTCCGAACCCATTAGGGGGTTGGAGATTCCTTAGGAATCAAGTCATCCACCCCTTTCTTTTTCCTAGCCAGTCCGGGTGGTGACTCCATTTTCTCCAGACCTAGGTCCATTTTTGAAAATATAACTATTGGTTGAAACGTCCGAGGGAAATATTCAAAAACAAGATACCCCATGTTGGTACTTTGTTAACCATATAACTAGGAAAAGAGACTCGCCATTCGTCAAAGGATGTTATAAGGTTGGAAGGAACGTCCTAATTATCTTTCTTTTTTGATTGTTTGTGCATACATGCATACATACATTCACATCTCATATCATCAATCCTCTCTGGCTCACAGCCCTGGATTATGATAGTTCAAAAGCTTACGACAATCCGACCTACGCCGGAGATGAAGAATCTACAACAACTCAATCACTTGCTCACAAAAAGCAATAGAGCCCGAACAAATTCAAAGAATGGTGGATGACGACCTCAATGCCAAGATGGAAGAAATAAAAGAGGCCATGGCCGAAACCATAAAGAATCAACTAGCTGCAATTTTAGAAAATAATGCCGAAACATCTGCTACCACCAAGAAAGACAAGGGGAAGGCTAAAGTTGGTGAAGTGGCTTTTGATGATGATAAGGTGATCATTGACGATGATGATTGGGCTCAATACTTCCAAGATCCTCAAGATAGAAAGGAGCCGAAGATTGTTGAGAAGCAACTATTGAAAAGACCGAGACGTCTGATGTTGAGAAGATGATTGCTGATTTAGAAAAGAAATTTGAGAAGAAGCTAAAATCCAAAGAGATGTCTGAGATCGACAAACTATTTGAACAAGATGAGGAGGTCCCTTATAAGTTCAAGATGCCTTCCTTCGCTAGGTACAATGGTACTGGAAACCCTCATCTCCAAGTGAAGCAGTATATCACTACTATGCAGTTTGCCTGAGCTACTAAGGCTCAAACTCTAAGGTACTTCATGCTCTCATTAGACTCTATTATCCAAAATTGATTTAACACCTTAGAGGAAAGTATTTAAAAAGATTGGGATCTGCTATACAAGGCCTTCATCCAACAATATGGATACAATGTTGAAATGCAAGTTACTTTAATGGAAGTGGAGTCCATTAGACAAAGGCCAAATGAGAATTTTGTGGACTATGTGAAAAGATGGAGAAATAAGGCCACTTTGCTTAAGAAAAGGCCCGATGAATCTGATCAAATAAGGATGATTGTAAGAGGGATGTTCCTTAGTCTTCGTGAAAGGATGTCTCATACACTTATCCTGGATTTCAAAGATCTCCTCCAAGCTGGTCTGCAAATTGAAGAATGGGAAAGAAAGAAGAACCACTTTTCAATAAAAAGGAATGAGAAAGGGAACTACCAGTCTAAAAATCAAAGCACACAAAAAGAAGTTGATGATAATACAACTGGTCAAGCAAATAAAAGGCAGTTTTTAGATTCGGGGAAACCTTTGTCTTGGGTCTTCCACAAGCTACAAAAGAAGGGACTATTACAACCATTGGCCCCTCAACCTTCCAAATCCTTTACCCCTAAAATTTAATACTAAAGCTGTGAGCGGGGATTTTTGTCCCCACTCCCGGTGGAATGGTTCTTGCAACTTCGGCACTGTTTAGGCTTGGGGCCTTAGAGAACACGAACCTAAGTCCGGAGAAAATGGAGTTGCCACCTGGACGGGATGGAAAAAAGAAAGGGGTGGATGACTTGATTCCTAAGGAATCCCCAACCCCCTAATGGGTTCAGAAAGTTGGGTACGTGTGGGGAAGGTGAGAAATGGCCCAGCACCCCCACAACTCCTGGTTCATTGGAACCGGCCTCCTTTACAGGTCTTAATATTATAAAATTCTTAAATATAATAACATTATCCATATTACACACAATAATTAAAAGAAAGCATCAATATATTGAAAATCAAAACAAAGTCCAAACAATGCAAATAAATGGACTCCCATCCGAGGATGGAAATATGTCCTTACATCACATACCTAAATAGGACACCCACCGAAAGGTAGAAACATGCCCTTTACATTGGTTCTAAAATAGAAAAGCAATTTAAATTACATGATATTTAACTAATGAGGTACCCATCAAGTGGAAACATACCTCTTACAACAATTGGAAATTTAAATAAATTGATAAAAGTAAATAACCATTCATCATAAATAAATCATTCATCAAAGGTATTAAACATCAATAGAAAGTAAACATCCATCCATGATAAATTAAATGCAACAAGCATTGAACTTAAATAAATTAAAGCATAAAAAATAAATCAAAGCATAATCAAATATAGAATTGAATAAGGCAAATAAAAATCTAAATCATAGCTACTGTTTCCATTTTAGGTTCTTTATTTGATTTGTTTAGGGTTTTGGAATTTATGGAATTTGGCTACTGTGAGTTTTTTAAGGAATTAAAATAGATTAAGGTTTTATGTTTTAAAAGCTTGGTAAAACTATTTGATTGACCAAATTAAGGTTTGGATGATGAAATCATGAAACTAGGGTTTGAACACTTTAAAACATTAAGTTTTGTGATTTACGGTCATTGAGTTAGGGTATTTAACCTTACTGTGTCTAAATATGGTTTTAAAGTTTTAAAGAATTAGGGCTTAGAAAAATTAGGATTTAAGTTTTAAAGGAGTTAGGGTTCACTGGTTTTGATTCTAAAGTTGAATTAGCGTTTAGTATTCTAGAATTAGGGTTTAGTGTTCTTAGAATTAAGTTTTTAGAATTTGTAAATCAATTGATAATTTTATGAAGTTTATGAAAGTAAACCAAACGAATTAAAGTTTTTATAAATAGAAAAGATGGTTTTAGGGCTTTTTGAAAGAAACAGAACTCAATTTTGGGTTTTGAAAATTTGGAAAGTAAATTAGGGTTTTGAAGAAACAAAAATAACAATTTTAAGCTTTTTAGAAAACAAAGCAATAAATTAAGGTTTTTAAACTTTAAACAAAGGGAATTAGGGTTCTAGGTTTTTTTTTTTGATTTAAAAAAACACAATTTCATAATCTAAGCTACTGTGAGGAAATTAAACAATTGATACATACCTCCTTTTGATAGTTCCTCCAAAAAGAAATCTTCTTGGATGAACAAAAACAAAGGCAGTTGCTGCCTTTGATGAATTGTTAATGGCTTTGCTTCTTCTTCTCTCAAAATTTCAGATTGATTTCACTGCTTTCCCACTCAGTTTCGGTTTCAAACTCTCCCAATCTTCATCCCAATTTCTCCCCTTTTTTCCTCCCGATTTCTTCCTTATTTATAGAAGAATTCTATTATTAATCCTAGTTACTCACGACATATAATATTGAATAAGAAAAGGAAATTGAAACCTAATTGTATTAGGTTTCAGAAAATTTGCGTCGAAAAATTTCGCTGGCAAAAAAAACTGCTGCGGAAAAATTGCGCTGGCAAAAAAAATTGCCGCAGGAAAAATTGCGCTGGCAAAAAAGCTACCGTAGCTCGCGGGCAAAATGGCTTTGTTCCATTCTTTTGTTCTTCCTTTCGCAAAAATTTAGCTATTTTTAGTTGGTCCTCATATCTTCTCCTTGCCCCCAGCGTGGCAAAATACAAATGAATTTGAAAATATTTGGTATATAAACTTCAAAAAAATTGAAAAGGAGAAACTTTGCCCCTTGTGTAGGCTCAAACCAAAGATTTTTTTCCATGCAAGCTTTGATTGATGTTTTTATCCGTGTAGTTCTTCGCACAAGCACGTACTTCTTCCCTTTGCAAAATGACTGGAGCTTCCACAAGCGAATAGGCTTTCCATGCCCCCTTGATTCAATATCTTCTTTTGATTCTTTACTTCGCAGGGTGTTTGCTGTTCACTTTGACAAGGAATAGACAACACAGGACAAGAAAGTGCGATGTGATATGCTCATGTATGCATGATATTCATGATAATACTCACAGCGGTTTCATTGACTCACAGGTCGAGGTGATCAACAGAAGTATTCTTGTTGAATCCTTTTCGATGCTCGTTCAAGTCTTGCACTGGAATGACAAACTGCTTCATATTTATGGCTTTTATCTTCAAGATGTTGAAAATATGAATAATGGAGACCCCAAGCAGCAGAGTTAGGGATTCATCTATCTCAAACTATGTCTCAACATGTCAGTTGATAGCTTCTTCATGACCTTGCCAATAATCATTTCCTTTGCCCAATGTGTCCTTTGGAGGTTCAACATACTTCCCTTAACTTGAAGGCTTTGTATGACAAAACTTCTTTTTTTTTTTTGATTTTGAAATCAAATGTTGGCTTTGCCAAATTAATGTCAATGCACCTCAGGACTTGATTTTTCCAAATTAACATACCTATAACATGACAACCCTAGTTACCGTACTAAAATCGGGAATTATTTCTATTTAAACAATAATTGTTGCACTTCAGATAGGCACATACACATTACTTGGCCAAAGGTCTCATTTGAGTTTAAATATTGTCTGTCTCATATGCATGCTCATCCAAACTATCTCCACTAATAGGCTCTACCTACCAAGAGAGATCAACAGGTCTTTGATAGGATTGAAATGGGGTCTATGAGGGACATGGGTTAAATGAAGGCCATTTTGAGATAGGAGCTGATGTGACACAATGGACAAACCCTCACACTATAAATTTCTTGTTTGAACTTTAGGCAGCTTGGAGGCAATCTTGTTAGACTCTAAATTCTTTCTGTCTTCTTGGCATTAATATGGATCTTGATTAGGACAGTCTTTGCTTCTTTGCATAAAGTTTGGTACCCAAATTCATTTCTTTCCTTCTTCTCCCTTTCTTTCTTTTTTATTTTTCTTACTCCTCCCTTTCTTTGAGCATTTTATCATTTTTGTCCTTCTTCCTTGTAGGACTGTCAAGTACAGAACTTTTAAGAACAAAATGGTCTTTCTCCTTTTTCTTTGATTTTGATTTAATCTTTAGTTGGGTTGGACCAATTCAAGTCAAACCGTCCTTATAAACCAAATGGAAGCCTTTTGTTGTCTTAGGTAAAAGAGAACTCAGTTGGCTTTTTAAACCATTTTGGGTTTTCTTTTCTTTTTTCTCTTTTTTTTCTTTTCTTTTTCTTTTCTTTTGTCTTTTTTGTTTTCTTTTCTTCTCTTTTTTTTTGGTTCTAGCTCTAAAAGAGTTGTCTTGTTTGTACCAACTTGGGCTTCCAATAATGGATAAGTTGAGTAACATAAATCTTTTTTAATAGGGATAAATCATTTGTTACTCTGATGTTGATGTTGATATATTGGAGATATTAGAAAAACTTCAACTACCCTTATGGTATTGAGAACTTCAACCACCCTTATAGTTTTGAGAACTTCAACTAGCTTCATGGTCTTGAGAACTTCATCTATCCTCATGGTTTTAAGAACTTCAACTAGCTTCATGGTCTTGAGAACTTCATCTATCCTCATGATCTGGACTAATCATTATTTTCTTTGATCTTCTTGGCTCTTCATCTTAGTGATCATAAGACTTGCCAAAAGTATCACAACAGCTCAGGGTAGGCTATTGGGGTTTGTAAACCAATGAAAAGAAAGCTAAAATTTTATGAAGGCTCAAAGGGACAACTAGAGATTGATAATTAATAAGGTGGATACTAGTTGTTGTCTAACCAAACAATGCCTAGATCATCTCTCTCTTAAATAAGCAGAGTTCAATTTTGCCTCAAAAGTTTGTCAAAGCATGTTCTAAGACTGACTAGGACCTAGACAAAGATAATTATGCAGGAGCCCTCTCTAAGTAAGCATACACAACTCAATGCTATAGAGCAATTCCCTCATCTAGTAAAGTCATTCAAGTCATGATGCCTAGACACATTAATTCATGAATTATCAAGCTAGATTCCTCATTGGTTGAGCACCAAAATGAACAAAAACCAACAAATTTTTTGATAAAAGTAATTTATTCAAACAAATTTAAATTTGAAAAACACGATTGTTCCAATTTAAATATTAAAGAAAGTAAAATTGAAAAGCAATATTCAAGCTAAGGAAAGTTTGTTGAGTTTAAGCTTCTTTCCCTTTCATATCTTCAATATACCCATCTTGAAAGGATGATAAAACAAAATCCTCTTCTAATCCTTTTTCTACCATGAATGTTGCTGGTGGAGGCGCTCTTCCAAATTTAGGCAAAGGGTTGTTCTTGGTATTGTGCTTATCTAGCTCGGGTAGCTTGCCACTATCGATTAGGTCTTGGATTTCATGCCTTAGATGAGCACATTTATCTGTTTTATGTCCTCGCATTTGATGAAATTGACAGAAGGCCTCGACATTGAAGTTTGGTGGCAGTGGATTATGTAGTGGTCCAGGAGCTAATGGTTGCAACAACCCTTTCTTTTGCAGCTTGCTAAAAACCTAAGATAGAGGTTTCCCCAATTCTGAGAATTGTCTTTTATTTCCTTGACCAGTCGTATTAACATCAACTTCTTTTTGCGTGCTTTGATTGCTAGGCTGATAATTCCCTTTCTCATTCCTTTTTATTGAAAAATGATTCTTCTCTATTTCCCACTCTTCAATTTGTAGACCAGCTTGTAGAAGATCTTTGAAATCCCTTATAAGGGTGTGAGACATCCTTTCACAGAGATTGGGCAGGACGCCTCTCACGATCATCCTTATTTGATCAGATTCATCGGGCCTTTTCTTGAGCAAAGCAGCCTTGTTTCTCCATCTTTTCACATAGTTCACAAAATTCTCATTTGGCCTTTGCCTAATGGACTCAACTTCCATTAAGGTAACTTCCAACTCGACATTGTACCCATATTGCTAAATGAAGGCCTTAAATAGCAAATCCCAACTCTTTTGTGTTCCTTCTTCCAAGGTATTGAACCAATTTTGGACAACAGGATCCAATGAGAGCATGAAGTACCTTAGGGTTTGAGCCTTAGTAGCTCGGGCAGATTGCATGGCAGTGATATACTGCGTCACATGGAGGTGGGGGTTTCCAGTACCATTGTACCTAGCAAAGGAAGGCATCTTGAACTTATAAGGAACCTCCTCATCTTGTTCAAATAGTTTGTGAATCTCGGACATTTCTTCGGTTTTCAGCTTCTTCTCAAATTTCTTTTCTAGATCAGCAATCATCTTCTCAACATCAGATGTCTCGGTCTTTTTAATAGTTGCCTTCTCAACAATCTCTGGCTCCTTTTTGTCTTGAGGATCTTGGTAGTATTGAACCCAATCATCATCATCAATGATCACCTTATCATCATCAAAAGCTACTTCACCAACCTTTGGCTTCTTAGTGCTAGCAGATGCCTCGACATTGTTTCCTAAAATTGCAGCCTATTGGTTCTTCACGGTCTCGGCCATGGCCTCTTTTATTTCTTCCATTTTGGCATTAAGGGCTTCATCCACTATCCTTTGAATTTGTTCGGGCTCCTTTGTTTTTGCTGAGCAAGTGATTGAGTCGTTGCTAGATACTTCATCTCCGGTGTAGGTCGGATTGTTGTAAGCTTTTAAACTCTTGTAATCTAGGGTTGTGAGCTAAAGAGGATCAATGATATGAGATGCAAATGTATGCATGCATGCACAAACAATAGACAAACAAGGACGAATAGGACATTCCTTCCAATCTTATAACATCCACACACGAATGGCGAGTCTCTTTCCCTAGGTATATGGTTAACAAAATACCAACATGGGGTACCTTACTTTCGAATAATTCCCTCGGACGTTTCAACCAATAGTTATATTTTCGAAAATGGAAATCCATCCATGATAATTCCCATTAATTAGGTTTTAATCCATTCAACCAACTAAAGTAGCTTTTATGCTATATTGGATTAAAACTAAATTAAGAGGTTTATTATAGATAGATTTCTCACTTGAAAAAGGTAACTAATAATTCATGCCAAAAACAAGCCTATGGTTAATTTATTCTTAGTGTAAACTAGGCCGACAATTGATTTTTGGTATTTCTTAATTGACCTAAATATTTTGCAAGTTCTTTGTAAGAAAAGGTTGGATAAAAACATTTTTGTAAAAAGATCTTAGAAAAAAATGGATTTTGGGCTTAATATTTGGGCCATGGGCCAAAGAATTTTTGATTTGTTTTTAGAAAAGTTTTATGTCCAAAGACCATCTTAAAAAGTTTTGAAAATAGCTTTGGTCTTTTGGACTTTCAAGAAAAATTTATTTTGAGCTTGCAAATGTACTTGGGTCATATTAGAAAAAGATCAAACCAAAAAAGCCATGATTTAAGCCAAGATAAATTAACCATAGTCAAACAACATGCATTTGGGGTAAAAACCTAAGGAAAGTAACTAGGCCAATTACATGAGCTTCAGTCTTTGGCCTAAAAGGCTTAGGTTCCCATAGCAAGTATATACCAAATGGTACTAGGCTATGAGTGGTTATGCCATGATCGATCTCCATACCTTGAGTGAAAGTATGGTATCCCTTACATAATACAACACGGGTAACACGGGCGTCCTAACTCATGCACACAATATAATATAATATGATCCAATGGATAATATCATTATAAGAAAGAATAGAATAATATAAAGACCAATGGAATCAACTTCTCTTATCCCCAGTGGAGTCACCATTGTGAGCGGGGATTTTTACCCCCACTCCTGGTGGAATGGTTCTTACGACTTCGGCACTATTTAGGCTCGGGGCCTTAGAGAACACGGACCCAAATCCGGAGAAAATGGAGTCGCCACCCGGACGGGCTGGGAAAAAGAAAGGGGTGGACAACTCGATTCCTAAGGAATCCCCAACCCCCT
This sequence comes from Garcia nutans, assembly GCA_947685225.1. Classification (NCBI taxonomy): domain Eukaryota; kingdom Viridiplantae; phylum Streptophyta; class Magnoliopsida; order Malpighiales; family Euphorbiaceae; genus Garcia; species Garcia nutans. The sequence continues at coordinate 22,268,923 of CANTUV010000017.1, forward strand.
AATGGGTTCGGAAAGTTGCATACGTGTGGGGAAGGTAAGAAATGGCCCAGCGCCCCCACAACGCCCGGTTCATTGGAACCAGCCTCCTTTACAGGTCTTAATATTATAAAATTCTTAAATATAATAACATTATCCATATTACACACAATAATTAAAAGAAAGCATCAATATATTGAAAATCAAAACAAAGTCCAAACAATATAAATAAATGGACACCCATCCGAGGATGGAAACATGTCCTTACATCACATGCCTAAATAGGACACCCACCGAAAGGTAGAAACATGCCCTTTACATTGGTTCTAAAATAGAAAAGCAATTTAAATTACATGATTTTTAACTAATGAGGTACCCACCAAGTGGAAACATACCTCTTACAACATTTGGAAATTTAAATAAATTGATAAAAGTAAATAACCATTCATCATAAATAAATCATTCATCAAAGGTATTAAACATCAATAGAAAGTAAACATCCTTCCATGATAAATTAAATGCAACAAGCATTGAACTTAAATAAATTAAAGCATATAAAATAAATCAAAGAATAATAAAATATAGAATTGAATAAGGCAAATAAAAATATAAATCATAGCTACTGTTTCCATTTTGGGTTCTTTATTTGATGTGTTTAGGGTTTTGGAATTTATGGAATTTGGCTACTGTGAGTTTTTTAAGGAATTAAAATAGATTAAGATTTTATGTTTTAAAAGGTTGGTAAAACTCTTTGATTGACCAAATTAAGGTTTGGATGATGAAATCATAAAACTAGGGTTTGAACACTTTAAACATTAGGTTTTGTAATTTACGGTCATTGAGTTAGGGTATTTAAGCTTACTGTGTCTAAATATGGTTTTAAAGTTTTAAAGAATTAGGGCTTAGAAAAATTAGGATTTAAGTTTTAAAAGGGTTAGGGTTCACTGGTTTTGATTCTAAAGTTGAATTAGGGTTTAGTGTTCTAGAATTAGGGTTTAGTGTTCTTAGAATTAAGTTTTTAGAATTTGTAAATCAATTGATAATTTTATGAAGTTTATGAAAGTAAACCAAACGAATTATAGTTTCTATAAATAGAAAAGATGTTTTTAGGGCTTTTTGAAAGAAACAGAACTGTTTTGAAAAATTGGAAAGTAAATTAGGGTTTTGAAGTTTTGAAGAAACAAAAATAACAATTTTAAGCTTTTTAGAAAACAAAGCAATAAATTAAGGTTTTTAAACTTTGAACAAAGGGAATTAGGGTTCTAGGTTTTTTTTTTGATTTAAAAAAAACACAATTTCATAATCTAAGCTACTGTGAGAAAATTAAACAATTAATACATACCTCCTTTTGATGGTTCCTCCAAAAAAAATTCTTCTTGGATGAACAAAAACAAAGGCAGTTGCTACGTTTGATGAATTGTTAATGGCATTGCTTCTTCTTCTCTCTAAAGGTCAGATTGATTCACTACTTTCCCACTCAGTTTCGGATTCAAACTCTCCCAATCTTCGTCCCAATTTCTCCCCCTTTTTCCTCCCGATTTCTTCCTTATTTATAGAAGAATTCTATTATTAAATAAGGAATGGAATTAGGATTAGGAATGAAATTCTTCTATAAATAAGGAAGAAATCAAAGGAAACAAATAATCAGAAATTGGAATCAGAAATTGGGTCAAAATTTGAAAAGTGGAAACCGAATCTGTGAAGGAAACTTTAAGCAAGCTGATTTTTTGAGAGAGCAGAAAAGCAATTCAAACAATTCATCAAAGGCATCAACTGCCTTTGTTTTTGTTAATCCAAGAAGCAATTTTTTGAGTGTAACTCACGAACCAAGGTTTGAGCTCCTAAATTCCTTTTGTTTTTCTTTTCACAGTAGCTTAATTCATCTAGTTGCTTCATTTAATTCAAAAATCTCAGAACCTTAATTCCCTTTATTCAAAGTTTAAAAACCTTATTTTGTTGCTTTGTTTTCCAAAAAACTTACAATTGTTATCTTTGTTTCATCAAAATCTTAAAACCCTAATTTAACATGTTTCTTTTCAAAACCATAAATTAAAATTCTGTTTCTTTCAAAAAGCCCTAAAAACATCTTTTCTATTTATTATAACTTTAATTCGTTTGGTTTACTTTCATAAACTTCATAAAATTGTCAATTGATTTACAAATTCTAAAAACTTAATTCTAGGAACATTAAACCATAATTCAACTCCAAAACTCAAAATAGTAAACCCTAACCCCTTTAAAACCTTAAACCCTAATTTTTTCTAAACCCTAATCCTTTAAAACTTTAAAAATCATAAAAACACAAAGGTTATACCTTTTACACAGTAAGCTTAAATACCGTAACTCATTAACCGTAAATCATAAAATCTAAGTATTTTAAAGTGTTCAAACCCTAGTTTCATGATTTTACATAACAAACCCTAATTTGGTTAATCAAAGAGTCTCACCAACCTTTTAAAACATAAAATCCTTAATTCTCTTAAAGTCACAGTAACCTAATTCCATAAATTTCAAAATCCTAAACACATGAAATAAAGAGCCTAAAATGAAAACAGTAGCTATAATTTGGATTTTTATTTGCCTTATTCAATTCCATATTTGATTATGCTTTGATTTATTTTATATGCTTTAATTTATTTAAGTTTAATACTTTGTTTATTTAATTTATCATGGATGAATGTTTACTTTTTATTGATGTTTAATACCTTTGATGAATGATTTATTTATGATGAATGATTATTTACTTTTATCAATTTATTTAGATTTCCAAATGTTGTAAGAGGTATGTTTCCACTTGGTGGGTACCTCATTAGTTAAATATCATGTATTTTAAATTGATTTTCTATTTTAGAACCAATGTAAAGGACATGTTTCTACCTTTCGGTGGGTGTCCTATTTAGGCATGTGATGTAAGGACATGTTTCCATCTTCGGATGGGTGTCCATTTATTTGTTTTGCTTGGACCTTGCTTTGATTTTAATATATTGATGCTTTCTTTTAATTATTGTGTGTAATATGGATAATGTTGTTATACTTAAGAATTTTATAATATTAAGACCTGTAAAGGAGGCCAGTTCCAATGAACCGGGCATTGTGGGGGTGCTGGGCCATTTCTCACCTTCCCCACACATACCCAACTTTCCGAACCCATTAAGGGGTTGCGAATTCCTTAGGAATCGAGTCATCCACCCCTTTCTTTTTCCCTGCCCGTCCGGGTGGCGACTCCATTTTCTCTGAACTTAGGTCCGTGTTCTCTAAGGCCCCGAGCCTAAACAGTGCTGAAGTCGCAAGAACCATTCCACCGGGAGTGGGGGCAAAAATTCCTGCTCACAGTGGCGACTCCACTGGGGATAAGAGAAGTTGATTCCATTGGTCTTTATATTATTCTATTCTTTCTTATAATGATATTATCCATTGCATCATCTTAGATTGCATTGAATGCGTGAGTTAGGATGCCCGTGTTACCCGTGTTATGTTATGTAAGGGATACCATACTTTCACTCAAGGTATGGAGATCGAGCATGGCGTAACCACTCATAGCCTCGTACCATTTGGTATATACTTGCTATGAGAACCTAAGCCTTTTAACCCAAAGACTAAAGCTCATGTAATTGGCCTAGTTACTTTCCTTAGGTTTTACCCCAAATGCATGTTGTTTGACTATGGTTGATTTATCTTGGCTTAAATCATGGCTTATTTGGTTTGTTCTTTTTCTAATATGACCTAAGTATATTGTAAGCTCAAAATAAATTTTTCTTTAAAATCCAAAAGACCAAAGCTATTTTCAAAATTTTTCAAGATGGTCTTTGGACATAAAACTTTTCTAAAAAACATATCAAAAATTCTTTTGTTCATGGCCCAAATACTAAGCCCAAAATCCATGTTTCTAAAATGTTTTACAATGGGCTTAGAAACAACACTATTTTCACCCAACTTTTTCCTATAAAGACCATGCAAAAATATTTAGGTCAATTATGAAATACCAAAAATCAATTGTGGGCCTAGTTTACACTAAGAATAAATTAACCATGGGCTTGTTTTTTGGCATGAATCATTAGTTACCTTTTTTCAAGTGAGAAATCTATTTATAATGAACCTCTTAATTCGTTTTAATCCAATATAGCATAAAAGCTACTATAGTTGGTTGAATGGATTAAAACCTAATTAATGGGAATTATCATGGATTGATTTCCATTTTCGAAAATATAACTATTGGTTGAAACGTCTGAGGGAATCATTCGAAAGCAAGATGCCCTATGTTGGTATTTTGTTAACCATATACCTAGGAAAAGAGACTCGCCATTCATTTGTGGATGTTATAAGGTTGGAAGGAGCGTCCTCACTATCCTTGTTTGTTGATTGTTTATGCATACATTTGCATCTCATTGATCCTCTCTGGCTCACAGCCCTAGATTATGACAGTTCAAAAGCTTACAACAATCTGACCTACGCCGGAGACAAAGAATCTAGCAACGACTCAATCACTTGCTCACCAAAAACAATGGAGCCCAAACAAATTCAAAGGATGGTGGATGAGGCCCTTAACACCAAGATGGAAGAAATAAAAGAGGCCCTAGCTGAGACCATGAAGAACCAATTGACTGCAATCTTATAAAATCATGCCGAGGCATCTACTAGCACTAAGAAGCCAAAGGACAAAGGGAAGAATAAAGTTGGTGAAGTGGTTTTTGATGATGAAAAAGTGATCATTGATGATGATGATGATTGGGCTCAATACTACCAAGATGCTCAAGAGAATAAGAAAGAACCGAAGGTTGTTGAGAAAGCAACTATTGAAAAGATCGAGACATCCGATGTTGAAAAGATGATTGCTGATTTAGAAAAGAAATTTGAGAAGAAGCTAAAAACCGAAGAGATGTCCGAGATCGATAAACTATTTGAACAAGATGAAGAAGTCCAGTACAAGTTCAAGATGCCATCCTTTGCAAAGTACAATGGCATCGGAAATCCTCATCTCCATGTGATGCAGTATATCACTGCCATGCAGTCTACCCGACCTACTAAGGCTCAAACCCTAAGGTACTTTATGCTCTCATTGGACCCTGTTGTCCAAAATTGGTTCAATACCTTGGATGATGGAACACAAAAGAGTTGGGATCTGCTTTACAAAGCATTCATCCAACAATATGGATATAATGTTGAGTTGGAAGTTACCTTAATGGAAGTTGAGTCCATTAGGCAAAGGCTGAATGAGAATTTTGTAGATTATGTCAAGAGATGGAGAAACAAGGCCTCTTTACTCAAGAAGAGGCCAGATGAATCCGATCAAATAAGGATGATTGTGAGAGGGGTGTTGCCTAGCCTTCGTGAGAGAATGTCTCATACACTCATCCATGATTTCAAAGACCTTCTTCTAGCTGGTTTGCAAATTGAAGAATGGAAAAGGGAGAAGAGCCATCTTGCAACAAAAAGGAATGAGAAAGGGAGCTATCAACCTGGTAGCCAAAGCATGCAAAAGGCCGTCAGTGTTAATGCTACTAACCAAGGAACGAGGAGACAATTTTTGGAATTAGGAAAGCCGATGTCTTGGGTTCTCATTAAGCTTCAAAGAAAGGGATTGCTACAACCCTTAAATCCTCGTCCTTTGCCTAACCCTCTCCCACCTAATTTTGACATTAAAGCATTTTTTCATTTTCATCAAATGCAAGGGCATGACACTGATAGATGTGTAAGATTGAGACATGAGATCCAAAATCTAATTGATAATGGGAATCTACCCAAGCCCAATAAGCCAAACACCAAAGACAACCCATTACCAAAATTCAATAGGGTACCACCACCAACAACCTTCATGATTGGAGGAGGTTTACATGAGGACTTTGTCATGTCTTCTTTTCAAGATATGGGTGGAGAAGCAACCAAAGAAGAAGAGGTATTTGGTGAAATTAAACAAGCTATGATGGGTGGAGAAGTAACAATTTGTGTTGTCAATGGATTTTTGGATTCAAGTGATAGTGATGATAATATTGTATCCCAGAAGGAGGAGTGGACTTGGTCCGAACCCGAAGAAGATGAAGTAATGAACACTAGATTTGGTAAGCCTTATGCAAGGCCACTACCTAAGGAGGTAGAAACTGATAAGAGAAAGGAAGTTGAAGTAGAAGAAGATGATGTTGTGTTCAAGCAATTGAAAAGAACTCAAGCAAGTGTTAGCATTTGGGACTTGTTAGCTACTTCTAAAAAGCACCGAGAAATTATGGCCAAAGCCTTGGCTATCATGCCAATCTCTACCTCCATGACACTAGAGGAGCTAACCAACTTCATAAAAATTGGAGGGGTAATGAAATGTGAAGAGGTTCAAGAGAAGAGCGAAGTTAATATGGGAGCAGTTTCTTTTTCAGATGCAGACTTACCAGAGGAGGGGAGAGACCACATTTGCCCTCTCTTTATCAAAGTAGAAGTCAAGGGGAAGAGGACTCCTTGTGTAATGGTCGATGATGGGTCCGCCATAAATGTTTGTCCACTTAAGATACTGCCAAAGCTAGCCATATCAACAAGAGATTTAAACCCGACCAAGGTAACAATTCGGGCTTATGACAACACTAAGAGACATGCCGAAGGGACTTTCAAAGCTACTATCAAGGTTGGTCCAATTGAATCTATTATTGAGTTTGTTGTTTTAGACATACCAGTTACTTTCGCCTTGCTGTTGGGGCGACCATGGTTTCATCCTCTTGGTGGAGTTCCTTCCACCCTTCATCAAAAGATCAAGTTCCCCAATGGAGATGAGACAATGGTCATTGAAGCTGAAGATAATGAGATTGTTAACACTCTTAACACTCTAATGATTGAGAGGCCTCTCATTGGTTTCCAAGTAGCTTCAATTTCTGATGATGAAGTAGTGGACTCCAAAGTTTTGAATATGATGAAGAACATGAACTACCTTCCCGAAGCTGGTCTTGGAAAGGGTAAAATCGGTTTGACAAAGCTGTCAGATTTTAGAACTCAAACATCCAAGAAAGGGTTGGGATATGATGAAGCCAATAATGTCCAGCCAAAGAAGAGTGAGAAGATGAGCTTCCCACCACTTGAAGAGATTTTTGTCAAGGCTCCAGATATGGGACCACTCCAAGGAAAGCCCGAGCCAATCATGTTCATAGGTAAATTAATCCCAGGTTTTGAAATTTTTGCAGATATTGCCAAGCTAGTGGAGCAAGTGAAGAAAGAACTCACCCTGCCAACCAGCAAAGAATCCAATCCAAAAAAGGAGAATGAAGCTGTCCTGAAAGCCGAGAAGACTCCAGAAGAGATTGCTGCCCTGGTTGAAGAGAAGTTTGAAGACATCCTGCCTTATGATTTTGAGAACAATGATTTTGATTTTGATTTTAATTTGTCTGCTCTGTATGAGGATGATGATGTTTTCTTTTCCAAAATGAATGTAATAAAGTCTGATTTTGCTTACTTGTGTGATGTTTCTCCTAATGGTTGCATACATTCAAATAGCAGTTACATGAGCATCTTTAATTGTAACACCCCATCTTAGCCTATGTTTATAGACCAAGATGGACTGTTAACTCATGGTGGTTGTGTCTTAATATTTTACTTAGCCAATTTTAAGTGTAGATTTTAAAAAAAATTTTGCCATAACCTCCCCTAAAAATGGAGGTCCCAAGTGTCGCCAAAACTGATTCTTTAATTTTTGAAAAACATTTTGTTTCACAATTCAACTCAAGTACACTCCCAATAATCCACCCTTATAACCTCAACTACAATCCTGCAAGAAGAATTCACACTTCTATACTTGCATACATAAGTGCTAAACCAAAATAAGATTTATTAGATTACTAGCAGTGTACGTGTTCTAGCTTTTCATTATTATACATTTATTTGCTAGATCATACAAGCTTATGTACATGCCATATTTCTACAATCAATCATATCCAAACTCCTACCCAAAGTAGTAGTCAAGGCCAGCTGCGCAGGACATGCTGCAATTTCGTCTCCTTGTTTAACCTACGAGTTTAGAGGGAAACTAAACTCGCTAAGCAATTGCTTAGTTGGTACTTAAATCATTGCAATAAATAAATAAAAAGAAAGAATGATTTGAACATACATTTATATACTTTAAATACTTGAAAGGAATAAATACAAAACACAGATGGTAAAAAGGCTTGACTGAATAATTTGAATTTAAATCATTTTTCTTGCTTTTATCATTTTGGTTGCTCTACTGGTTTAACAGAACGTCAGCGGATAAGGAAGGGTCATGATAAACATATCTTGTCATGATCATATTTCATTATCATTCATCATAATTCTTGCACATGTGCCAATGGCCATTATCATTGCATCATTGATCATGTCATTGTAATCATCGGCCTTCAGCCGGAATATCATATCATGTCATAAGCAGTACTGCAGTAATAGTATGATGCATCATACCCTTATCTCAAGGGTTCTGTCATAACCAAGTAGAGCGTCAACAATTCATTAATTAATTTGATCATGATATTCAATAAGCCATGATTTTTCCATAATGCATGTATTATCAGAATAGCTTGTCATGATGCCTTTCTAATCATTTCCAATTCTCCTTCATGTCATTTGATATGATTTAACATCAATCCATAACATAATATTCCAGTTTTAACACATTTAGAAAAATGACCAAATGAATAGTAGCGCGGTGCGTAAAATCGGCAACGCAATGGCGCGCGACAACTAAATAGTAAAATCTGTTTTTACTGCTGAAAATCAGTCAACTTTGGTAACAGTTTTGACTAAGTAAACAACCTTATTTTTGGATGAATTTTTGCAGGAAAACACTTTCATAAGTTAACTAAATGCATGTAAAATTTCGTCAAAAAATTCTTTCGATTGCCCCTTCAACGGACTGCCCAAAATGAAAGCTGCAGAATGGTGCCCAAAAGGGACCATTCGGCCCAATTTTCCAAACTTGAGGGAAATTCATTTTTTTCTTGCAAAATTGATTTTTAGAATCCTTTTGTGATACCATTGAAGGACTAAAGGTCCCTCTTCCAAAAATCAAACCAAAGGAGTGATTAAAAACTCATCAAAGTTTATGAATAATTGCATCAATTTAGCTAGTTTGTTTTGTTTTCATTCTTTTCACAATCAATTGATTACACATGGTTCAAGAGCACTTTCCCACATATTTACCACACATAATAACTTCATTTCAAAACCATTTCAAAAATCCCATAATGCAAAATATGTGAATTAATTGAAAAGGCAATGATTTAAGTACCAAACCTTGTTTATTTGCTTTGTTCCTTGCTTGTCCTATTCTTTCTTCCCTTATTCTTCTTTATCCCTTTGATTTCCTATAATTTTCATAACTTTTCTTTCATTGATAACTTGAAAACTATCAATCAAATGAATAAAGTAAAGCTAGAATTGGAATCCTTACCTTAAAATTAAGCTTTTCCTTCCAAAAATCCACTTGAACACTTGAAAAATTCCTTCCCTTTTTTTGTGGAGAGAATTTCGGCCATACTTCTCAAAAATGGAGAAAAAATGTGTCCTTAATTCTTTAATCATCCTTCTCTCCCTTTTTATATTTTTCCATTTTCCATTTATTTAATTAATTTCATTTTGGAGGGTTAAGATGTAACCACCACAAAAGTATCTTAACTAGGATGGTGCCATATGGAGGGTTAAGATTAATCCAACCCAAAAGTGTCTTTAAACAAGATTTTGCCATGTGTCCCTTTCTAGAAAATTACTATGCCATGTGTCCCTTTTCTAGAAAATGGGTGGAAGTGAAAAGACCAAAATACCCTTCAATGGAAGGTTTTGCCTTTTCTTCGTACCCGGGTGGTTTTATGACGCGTAAAATGTACCATTCTCTTCCTTTCAACCTCTCGTTTCCATTTCCGACATTCCTTCTTGATTTTGAACTAATTTATAAAAAATACGCTCATGCCCTTGACTTTTGTAAAAATTTCCTTTAGGTCCTTACGTGATTCGGGTCTCCACTTAGGTTCGTTCTTCAACATCGATCACTGCGGAGTCCTTTCGTTTACTTCAGATACCTTTACGTGTCTTGTTTTCCAGTGTATAAATTATTATTACAAGAATGACAAAAATACCCTTGGTCAAGAATCCACTGTATCTCTCAAACTATGCATTTTCGGGAAAAACCGTGGTGTTCCGTTTCGACCCAATTTTTCTCTACTTTCCATTTCTGGAGTATGTTTTATGCACTATTAAGAACCTCCAGTACAACTTTTGGAAATTACAGTTACCTCCCCAAAACTTTTTGAAATTACAGTCACCTCCCCAAAACTTTTACAATCTTTTCAGTTAGGTCCTTTTTGTCCTATAGAGCTTCCTTTCACTTCTTGTTCTTTGGTGATTACTCGGGACGGCTCCTGTTACTGTACGCGGATGTACTGTACATGGATGTACTGTACATATGTACAAATTGGGTCGTGACATTAATATTAATTCTGTTAACACAAAATCATTAAATTTGGGAACAACTGAAAATCCTAAAAACATTAGCATAGCATTTGACCTTACTCCTGATGAGAGAGAGAGAGATTTGAAAAATATTTAAAAAATATGAAGAAGTGTTTGCTTGGTCTTATGAAGATATGTCGGGGATAGATCGAGACATAGCCGAGCATCATATTCCAACTCACACTCACATAAAACCTGTCAAACAAAAGCTTAGGCGATTGAGACCTGAATGGGCTGAATTGGTTAAAGAAGAGGTCACTAAGCAAATACAAGTGAATTTCCTTAAAGTGATAGAATATCCAGATTGGTTAGCCAACATAGTACCCGTGCCAAAGAAAGATGGAAGAATAAGGGTCTGTGTGGAGTATAGATATTTGAACAAGGCTTCCCCTAAGGATGATTTTCCTTTACCTCATATAGATGTTCTCATTGATAGTACAGCCTCTAGTGTGCTACACTCGTTTGTAGATGGATTTTTTGGATACAACCAAGTGTTAATGGCCCAAGAGGATAAAACCAAAACTGTTTTCATTATTACATGGGGTATATTTTGTTATAGGGTGATGCCGTTCGGCTTAAAGAATGCTGGAGCAACCTACCAAAGGATGGCCACCACACTATTTCATGACATGATGCACAAAGAAGTTGAAGTATATGGTGATGATATGATGGTTAAATCGGATACAAGAGAACAACACTTCCAAAACTTAGAGTTATTCTTCGATAGGGCTTTGAAATATAAGCTAAGATTAAACCCGAAGAAGTGTGTATTTGGTGTTACCTCAAGTAAATTATTGGGACATGTAATTGGTCCGAATGGCATTGAGATTGATCCTGACAAAGTCAAAGCAATCAGGGATATGCTAGCCCCAAAGACGGAGAGAGAAGTTCAGGGATTTACTGGTAAATTGCAGTACATTAGCAATTTATAGCAAAGCTCACAACAATTTGTGAGCCTATCTTCAAATTGCTTAGAAAGAACCAGCTGGTCGTATGGAATGAAGAATGTCAAAAGGCCTTTGAGCGAATAAAAGAGTATTTGTTGAAACCACCTGTTTTAAGACCACCTAAACCCGGCAAACCTCTACTACTATACTTAGCAGTGGAAGAAGAGTCAATCAGAGCCATGCTAGCCCAAGCAGATGAGTCAGGGATTGAGCATACCGTTTACTATTTGAGTAGAAAGCTCCTACCTTATGAAATTAAGTATAGTATCATTGAAAAGACATGTATAGCCGTGGTTTGGTCTTCTAAGAAGTTTGGTTTTCTAAGAAGTTGCGGAATTACTTTCAATCATATAGTGTGCAAGCAATTTCCAGGTTGGACCCAATGAAGTACTTAAGGGAGACACCTTCTTTGATTGGAAAATATGGTTGATGGTTGATAATATTAGAAGAATTTGAGATTGAGTATGTAACTAGGAAAATGATCAAAGGTAGAGCGGTGGCAGAATTCCTGGCCCAATAACCATTATCAGATAGTGAAGAGGTAATCTTGGAATTTTCGGATGAACATTTGGAAGCAATTGAAGTACAAGGGTGGAAAATGTATTTTGATGGAGTAGTGAACATGAAAGGAGCAGGTTTGGGAGTTATACTAGAATCGCCCGAAGGGGAACTCATCCCTTCAGCCAAAAAATTGAAATTTAGGGTAACCAATAATATGGTGGAGTACGAAGCTTGTGTTTTTGGTTTGGAAACCCTAATGATTATGAAGGTGGATAAGGTGGAAGTTTTTGGCGATTCATTGCTAGTTGTATCCCAAGTAAATGGAGAATGGGAGTTGAAAGAAGAAAAATTAAAATCATACCACCATTGCCTGACCATGATAAAGAAGAAATTTAAGGAGTGTAGGTTTATACACCTATCATGAAAAGAAAATCAGATGGCTGATGCCCTAGCCACATTGGCTTCGGCATGGGAAAACCCTGTTAGCCTATTCCTTAAGCCTCTAATCATGACCCGTTCATCAACTCCTTGCTATGAATATGAAACAATCATGGAAATTGATACAGACCATGATGCGTGGTATGATACTATAAGGCAATTTTTGGAGGAAAGAGAATACCCGCCGGGGGCAACAAAGAAAGAAAGAAGAGCCATAAGGTGGTGGTCATTGCAATACATCACCTTCCATGGGAGTTATATCGAAGATGGCCTAGAGATGTTTAAGAAAGCCTGAAGTAGAGCGTATCATGTCAAAAATACATGCGGGAAATTGCGGTCCACACATGAGTGGTTTGGCCCTAGTTAAGAAGATTATTCCACAAGGTTACTACTGGTTGACCATGGAGAAAGATTGTATTGAGTTTGTCAAGAAGTGCCAACAATGTCAGATGTATGGTAACTTGAATCACATGCCTCCTGAAGAATTGCATTCAATATCTTCACCCTGACCATTTGCCACCTGGGGTATCGTTATTATAGGAGAGATACATCCGACAGCTTCAAACGGTCACCGATTCATTATGGTAGCAATAGATTATTTTTCAAAATGGGTAAAAGCCAAATCCTTTAATAGACTAGGTGCAAGCCAAATGCTAGGTTTATTGAAAAGAACCTCATCTGTAGATACGGAGTCCCGCATAGTGTGATATAAGACAATGGGGTACAGTTTCAAGGAGCAGTTAAGGATTTATTCTCGAAGTACCAAATCCATCATTATAGATCCTCTCCTTATAGACCAAAGGCTAATGGTGCCGTGGAAGCAACAAACAAGACAATTAAGCAAATTCTGTCCAAGATGACCAAGACTTACAGGGATTGGTCAGAGATGCTTCCGTTTGCTTTATAGGGATATAGGACAAGTGTGCGAACACCTACTGGAATGACACCGTTCTCTTTGGTTTATGGGATGGAAGCAGTATTGCCAATTGAAATTGAGATCAAGTCATTAAGAGTAGTCTTGGAAGTTGAACTGCCTGAAATGGAATGGGTAGCAAGCAGATACACACAATTAGCTCTACTAGAAGAGAGAAGGTTAAACGCACTATATCATCACCAACTGTATCAAAAGAAGATAGCTCGGGCCTACAATAGAAGGGTTAGGTCAGAAAATTCAGAGTTGGGGATTTTGTGTTGAAGCAGTGTAAGCCTAATGTATCTGATCCAAGAGGGAAGTTCAGACCTAGCTAGGAAGGGCCATATGTCATGAAACAAGTCATGAACAAAGGTGCGGTGAAGTTGTCAGACATGGACGAGAGCAAATTTAGTGAGCCAGTAAACATTAACAGGTTAAAGAAGTTTTATGTATGAAAAATAAAAAAAAGAAAGAGCTCGCTAGGTTGAAAACCCAAAAAGGGCGGCCTAGGCAAAAGTTAGAGCAGTCCGCTAGTCCCGAAAACCCAAAAGGGCGGGCTAGGCAACAATTAGGGCTAAATGAGAGAAAATCGTCAATTATAAAACCCTAAAGGGCTAATTGGCAACAGGAGTGATCTTGTGTATGCTGGCTTTATGTTTGGTTGTTCCCTAATTTAATAAATAGAATTAATGTTAAAATTGTTCTATGTGCTCTATTATAAGTATTCGACCAGATATGGATGAAATAAATAAACACAATAGCAAAAGGTGATGACAAATTATAAATGGAAAAGAAGCATCTTTTATTACTTTAATTATTTTTTCATCCTAACAATACACTTTCTGAATTGATAAATGCAAAATCTATAGCAGATGATAAATGTAATGTGCAGGCCAGCTTTGCCTCAGCCGATCCAAGTAGGCTTCAGTCAAGCAAGGAATGTCTAAGTCAGGAGCAAAGTCAGAATCACAAGGCTCGGCTCAGTACTGACGGCCAAGTCGGCGAGGATCATAGCATGTACCTTGACGAAGAGTAGCAAGGGGAACGTACATCAAGTATGTCCACATGGTGATACGAGAAATCTTCCACCAAGGTACCAACCTGTAACACCCCTATACTCCGTATACGTACATAGCATGCTAATACAATCGTAATATATGTATACTGAATATAGAAATGCCATGGTTTACAAGACACACAAATCATTCCTTTTAATATAATACGAACAAATTTGAAACATTTAAAAGAAATTATAAAACATAAAAGATAAAGTGTTTGTTTAAAACGCAACGGAAAATATAACAAATATTTACAAATACATATACATCAAAACTCAAGTTTTATAAAATATATACATGGTTGGCAGTATGTCTTTGATCTTTAAGCTCCACTATCGACACCTCAAAATCTAGACTCTACTCGGCCTAGAGGAACTCTCCGGTTCTTCCCTGTCACCTACGTGAAGAATCACACTCGCGCTAAGCCAACGGCTTAGTGGTACAAACTACAATACTATGATGCTGCAATGCCATGCTAATGTCATACAATCCAGTTTCAATAACAATTTAAAAGAATACTATATTTCAAACCTTACATTCTTCAATAACTTATCACACTATTTATGAAGTAATATTCACAATTAAACAAACACAAGCATGGGCCCAAAAAGAATCTAATATGTTATTCAAAGTTCAGAGTTACTGTTTTGGTCCATAATCACAATCATCAAGCCCGTAGGAAATATATATATATATATATATCTCTATCCATGGATAGCGTAACAAACCCAGTCTCTTGGACCTCAACCCGGCTAAACTCGAGGAGATCCTCAACCTGGCTAGACTGTTACTGTTTTTGAGGCTTACGACCCAGTCTTTTCACCCCAAAAACATCACATTTCACATATTTCACATTTTTCAACTGGAATCGGCTTACGACCCGGTCTTTTCACCTATTCAGTGATTCATAGGCATGCCGCCAAACTCAAAACTCTGAAAATTGAATAACATATTAATCACACAATTATTTCACTTATCTCTTTATCAATCTCTTTCTCAATTCATTTCTCAATTCATATATCACAATCAACTAGGCAACCATGCCTTAATTACCTCATTTGTATCATCATAGCCAACAACCATGGCCTCATATCTCATATTATCTCAAATCACATTTAGACAATTCATTATATCATCATATCTTTCACATTTCACATTTCATATTCCATATATGCAAACATGCTTCAATCATCTCATTATGTCTCAATTCATCATTGATGTATACATAGCAATTTACATTATTAATAGATTTAGAATCTTTAACATACATTCCACATAATTCCCATTGTGCACAACATAGCATTATTAATATGCATCAACAATGTAATAGATTACTTAACACATTTATATCCAAATGTGTTAAGGTCCAAGACATATAAATATATGCAATCAAATATGGTTTGTACTTACCTCAAAGACAATTCACACCAATCTATACTCTTCCTCTTCCAAGAATTCTTAACACTTAGGTTAGGGCAACTCAAACTCTTCACAACCTAATCCAAAAGGAAGAATATACATAAGATAATAAGACTAAGAACCAACTAGGGCAAACTCTATACATGACACACTCAACAACACGGGCGTGTCCCTGACCGTGCCCTAAACTCACATCACAGAAGCATTGACACGCTCAGAACCACGGGCGTGTCACTGAACGTGTAATACATTCTGCCTCACAGAAACATTGACACGTCCAACAACATGAGCGTGCTCATGGCCGTGTCAATTCTCAAACATCACAGTAGCTATGACACGCTCAGTGACATGGGTGTGTCACTGCTCGTGTAAATGCTACTACACACAGAAGCTGTGACACGCTCAGTGACATGGGCGTGTCACTGCTCGTGTCACCCATCCAAAAACATAGAACCATCGACACGCCTAAAAACCTGGCTGTGTTCATGGGCGTGTCAGGCCAAAAATGTAGATTCCGGCCACAACAACACTACATCCAACAATTCACTTTCTTCCACCCTTTTCCACTTCAACCCAACTCAATTAAACACCCCCAAAAACCATAACAAACTTACAAAAATACCAAAACAACTCAACACATATATCAAACACAAATCATAATCATCACCACAAACCCCAAAACATAAACACAATACTATCACTTCTAACAAACTTACTCTTTCCTTCAATCCAACCCCAAAAATCCAAAATCACTTGAACCAAACACTCTTAAACACACCACAATCAAACAAATACATATCAACCACAATCTCAACTCACAAACTCAAAGAAATCAAAGAATCAAGTGGAAAACTTACCAAGGATGAAGAAACTCTTAGATTTCCAACATGATTACTTGAAAGCTTCCTTCAATCATGAGTATGGAAGATCAAACCTCTCTCTCTTGCTCTCTTGCTATGGAGGATCGGCCAAAACAAAGAAAAGAAAAGAAAAGGAAAGTGACCCACGAAGAAGAAAGAAAGAAAGAAGAAAGCAAAGAAAACCAAGTCAACCTTTAACCACTCACTTCCTCAAAACCCTCTCCTCCAAGCATTAAACAATAAAATATTCAAAATATCTTCTTCCACTCATACCACTAACTCAATTTCCAATTAATTAATTTCCTTATAATTAATTAATTAATGACAATTAGTTTTTTCTTTGACTTTCATTTATTTGACTTGTATATGTTGTATATATATCCCAATATATACAACATATACACTCTACTCAAAAACCTCTTCTCTTTCCAATTAAACACATATACACTTAATTCAATTACAACAATTATTATACCAAACTTCTAGGGCATACTTTGGGATATTACACAACCAACGGATATTGACTTCGGAGCGTGAGTGGATCCCGTCAACCCAGTCAGCATATGAAGAAGCAGGATGGAGTAGCTTCCTAGTAGAATGATGACGTGGCAGGTATCTGCAAAGTCCATGGAAGGAGTATCAAGCAAACAAAGACGCTCCTGAAGCCAAATCTGTGAAGAAAGAGTTAAAAAAATAATAAATAAGAAAAAAAAGGGGTCTGCTAAGTTGAAAACCTGCAAGGGCAGCTTAGGCAAAAATTAGGACAGCTCGCTAGTTCCGAAAACCCACATGGGCGGACTAGGAAAAAATTAGAGCAATAAATAAAAGAATTAAAGAAAAAAAGAAAAGAAGAAAAAAGAAAACCTAAATTGAAAACCCAAAAGGGCAGTTTAGGTAATTACCTGAAGTAGCAATGGACTCCCAGTCAGTCTCTTTGACAATCCCGATTTAAATCGGTCTAATCCATCTAAGGTCTCGGCTAAGATCATAGGTACCGGTGACAAGCCTCCTTCCAATTGGTCCATAATATCCAATACTCCTGGATCAATATCGCCATCAGAAGAAACAAGCAAGAATTGACCGAGCAAGCAAAGACAAAGCATGCGTCCCCATGCCTTAGTAGGGGCCAAAAGAGAGAAACAAAAGTCAATCAAAGGAGTAAGTAGAATTTTTTTCACCTCTCATCAACCGAAGAACTGTAATATCCCAAAATATACCCTAGATGTTTTGGGTTTTATTATTATTATAATTGGATTTATTGTATATGTTTTATTGGAAGAAAAAGGGGTTTTTAAAGGAAGTGTATATGTGATGTATATTAGGATATATATAACATATACCTAAGTCATGGAAAGTCAAAGTTTTGAGTTAGTGGAAGAAGATTTTTGTTGTGTTTTTGAATTTGTTATTAATTAATTAATAAGGATTTGAATGTGTGGAAGAGGTTGAAAGAGATTAGTTTAATATTTTAAATTGCTTGGTTGAGAGGGTTTTAAGGAAAAGAGGGGTTTGACTTTGGATTTCTCTTTCTTCCTTCTTCTTTCTTTCTCATTGCCGTGGATCACTTTCTCCTTCTCCTTCCTTTGCTTTGTTTGGCCGGTTAACACAAGAAACAAGAGAGCAAAGAAGAGATTTGAACCTCTAATTCAAGATCTAAGGAAGCTTTCAAGAGTTCAAGTGGAAAGTTAAGAGATTTCTTCATCTTTGGTAAGTTCTTCACTTGACTCTTTGATTTCTTTGAGTTTTTGAGTTGAGTTGTGATTGGTATGTGATTATGTTGTTTAAGATGGGTTTAAGAGTGTTTGGGTAACTGATTTCTTGTTTTTGGGGATGGATTGGAGGAAAGAGTAAGTTGTTGGAAGTGATGGTTTTGAGGTTGTGTTTTAGGTTTGTGTTGATGATTTTTGATTTGAGATTTGAGGAATGCTTTAGTTGTTTTGGTGTTTTTGTGAGTTTGTTATGGTTTTTGGGTATGTTGAGATGACTTTGGTTGAAGTGGTTTTTGGTGAAAGAAAGAGTTTTGTTGGTTGTGTTGTTGTTTTGGCCGGAATCTGGGTTGTTGGCCTGACACGCCCTAGGGCACGTCCAGGATTTTGGGCGTGTCGATAGCTCTGTATTTTGGGTTGAGTGGCACGACCAGTGACACGCCCATGTCACTGAGCGTGTTGTAGCTTTTGTGTGGCAGTAGGATTGACACGACCAGTAACACGCTCGTGTTATTGAGCGTGTCATAGCCACTGTGTTTTTGGGGAATTGACACGGCCATGAGCACGTTCTTGATGTTGGACGTGTCAATATTGTTGTGAGGCAGAAGGTATTACATGCCCAGTAACACGCCCGTGTCATTGAGCATGTAAAAGCTTCTGTGTTGTGGAGTTAGGGCACGGTCAGGGACACGCTCGTGTGGGTGAGCGTGTCATGGTTAGAGTTTGCCCTAGTTGGTTCTTAGCCTTATGTTCTTATAAGGGTTTCATCTTCCTTTGGATTAGGTTGTTAAGAAGGTGAATTACTCTAATTCAAGAAGTGAAAGATTGTTGGAAAGAGAGGTGTTAATATTGTGTGGGTTGCATTTAAGGTAAGTATAAACTACATTATTGCATACATCCATATGATGTTGAAATTTAACATACATTTCATGATATTGATGATGCTTATGAATAATGTTATGTTGTGTATAATGTGGAATATGATGTGAACATTTATAATAATGTAAAAGATATGATAATGTGATGAATTGTATTTATGTGATGAGAAGCCATGATTGTTGGCTATGATGATGAAATAAATTACAATTGAGGCAAGGTTGCCTATTGCGAAAATGAGAATGAAATGAGAATGAAATGATTTTGTGTAAAGTGTGTTATTCAACCTTCAGAGTTCTGATTTTGGCAGGCATGCCTATTGTAGTAACAGTCTAGCCGGGTTGAGGATCTCCTCAAGTTGTTGAGTTGATGGTCCAAGAGACTGGGTCTGTTACTTTATAAATGTGAAATAATAAATGTAAATTGAAGTAACAGTCTAGCCGGGTTGAGGATCTCCTCGATTTAGTCGGGTTGATGGTCCAAGAGACTGGGTCTGTTACAGGTAACATTCTAGCCGGGTTGAGGATCTCCTCAAGTTGTTGAGTTGATGGTCCAAGAGACTGGGTCTGTTACCCTATCCATGGATAGAGAGATATGTTTATTGCCTACGGGCTTGATTATTGTGATATTGGACCGAAACAGCAACTCTGAACTTTGAATAACAAATTAGTGTCTTGTGGGCCCATAGGTGTCTTTGTTGAATGAGTATAATGGATGAGGATATGATTATTGAAATTATGAAATGTAACCTTTATATATACATATGATTATTATTGATTGAATGTATGATATTGATATTGACATTTCATATTATTATGATGGTTTGTACTACTGAGTTTTGGCTCAGTGCGATTGTGGTTCATCGCGCAGGTGGTAGAGTTGATAGGGTTGAGACTGAGGATTCCTCTAGACCTAGTTGAGCTTTACTTGAAGAGTTGGATTAGAGCTTAAAGATCAGAGAGTCAAGCTGCCAATCATGTATCTATTCTATGTTGTATATATTTTTGACGTTTATGTATTTGAACTTGTAAAAATTTGTAATAACTTCCGCTGTGAATTTATAAATGTTTTTATACATAGTGTCTTTTGAATTTCCTTTAAACATTCGAGTTATGAGTTGTGTATTTTTAAACAGTGGCATGTTCTATATTCAGTATACGTATTATACGATCGTATAAGCATGCTTAGTACGTATACGGGATATAGGGGTGTTACAAGAACTTCGGGTTTTGGAATTTGAAATAACATCTGCATCTTTTGTTAAGTCTTGGAAATCAATGTGGGTAACGCCATTTGTTGATTATTTGGATATCCAAGGATGGCCTCAAATTCTTCAATCAAAGGACATATTTCAAAGCCATTAATTCTAAATACCATAGAATCCGTATCCCAAAAGGAAGCCACGGCATGTAAGAAGGAGTTTTCCAATTTAACATTTTGAAAACATTTTAAAACATCAAGTTTTGACCATGAAATTTGCTTCCAATGAACGACATCCATATTCTTAAATAGAATTTTTATCTTCTTTAAATGATGTTCGGTCATGGTGGGTGAATGAAGGAAAATCAAAATTGTTAAATGAGTCTTCACGTTGAAATGGAAAAATTGTTTTTTGGTTTCTGTATGAAATATGGCATGAAGGGTGACTTATATAGAAGAAACAAACCTTTTCCAAAAGTGAAAAGGAAAAGGTGATGGGAAAGAATAAGACCATATGCCATAAGGAAAGGAATTAGTGGCAATTTCCTTTACCACGTTGGATTGGGTTTAGCAAATGATGTGTATTATAAAATTATGATGTACTGTAATAATAAAAAAAAAAGGGTTATGTTAAAGATGAAAATTGTATATTTTTCATTATTATACAATATTTTACAATTGCTATAATATTTACATATCACTAAGAGGGTGGTGGTAGGTCATCAAATAAAGCCTTGAAAAAATCGCCTGTTGGAGGAGGGGGCAAATCACTCGTCCCGAGTTCGCCTGAAGCGGGAGCACCAAAACCCAGCAAATTACTCATTCTGGGATCACCCGAAGCGGGAACACCAAAATCCCTATTACCTAGAGGTTCCGATCCGTCATGGTCCTCAATAGAAGCGGACGAAAGGATCTCATGGTCATCAATCTGGGGGCCTCTTGATGAAGAAGCACTGGGATCCCTCATCCCCCATGTAACACCCCTTTCCGACCTATGAATATCTAGACCGAAGCCGTTAAGACAGTACTACCGGTAGGATGGCATGCCAAACCCTCATTCCAGACCGGTTTTACCCATTTACCGAGTAGAGCATATATAACATTTCATATATACCCATTCACTTCGTATATATACCACATATTCTCCATGTATATACAATATATACTTACACAAATACAACATATACTCACATATGTATCATATGTATTCACATATATACCATATACACGCATATATATACCATATATACACGTATTCCCCACGTATATACCTTATCTATACATTCACATGATAACGAACATGTATTCCATCACGTGACTTTTATCACGGTTATGAAATTCAGATTGATTTTCTCCTCTTTTCCATCTAATTTATTCTTCATATTCATATTTAAACTCAATACCAAAAATAAAATGATAAAACACCCACACCAAGTATTTGACCAAGTTAACAATAAAAAAAGTTACCATATGAACAATAAACTCTGGTTCTTGACCCAACTTGATCCTTGTCTTAGAAAATTTGTATAAAATAATCCACTTGGCTAAAAACTCAAAAATTTTTATAGAATTTAGTTTTGTATCTTAAAATCATTCCTTTAAAATTTTATATCAAACTGGACACAAAATCTTGGTCAACTAGTTCACCCAACCAGACTGCTCCAGTTGCCCTGCATCCTGGCAGCAGTTCTGAATTTTGTGCATTCCGTAAATTAAATTCAATCAATGTGGTTCCAAATTATTTTTCTCAAATACTAGACTCACTAAACAACAACATATCCAAAATTCAATTGGATATTATTTTTCTACATTTTATTAAAAATCCAGAAAGATGACTGTCTCAGTCAAGGTACCTGCTGGAGCAGGTCTAATAAAAATAATCTTTCCAAAATCATAACCATTCCAAATTCAACTCAACATATTTTTAAGTCATTCTAGACTCATTGAGACACAACATATCAAAAATTCAACTCAAGATAATTTTTCTATATTTAATTAAAAATCATACAATTCACAGCATTTTACTAATTGTAAAACAGAAAAATTTCAAAAAGGAGTTAAATGGTTAAAGTACCAAACCTTACTATTTCTTAGTCCTTTATCTATATCACTTCCTTTCCTTCCTTGTCTCCTTGATTTCCTATGAAATTTAACATCACATATACAAAGGTAAGAACCCTAGGTATAGACATAGTCTTATCTTATGATTTTTCTAATGGTTGCTAGCTTATTTTCACCATTAACCACCATTTCTATTCATTCTCCAACTATTTTGCTATTCTCCTTCATATTCATCAACTTTCTAATATTTTCCCTAATTAAACATGACTTTAAGTCCTTCAATACAAAGCTTAATACTCAAATTAAATGAAAGAGAAGAAGTTAGCTTGAAGAATTACCTTAATTTCTCTTGAAAAAAAAACTTGATAAATCACTTAGAAATTGAAACTTTCCCTTGGCTCTTTTGGAAGAAGCCCACGGCAATGGAGTCCCAAAATGAAGATAATGGAGTTTTCTAGGTGTTAGGCATGTGTCTTATGCTTTAAGACAAAAATTAGATGTTAAATAAATAAATAATTAATTAATTATTTTTACCTTGAATGGTCTTGATTTATCCACCAAAATTGAACAAATGGCCATGATTTGGCCACTTGAAAGTTACTTCCTTCTTTATTATTTTGCCCCTCAAATTGGTTCTATTTTCAAAATTGCCACTTCGGTAGAAATGACCAAAATGCCCTTGTTGCAAAATCATCCGTAACTTTCAAACCGTGCGTATTCGAGAAAAATCGTGCGCCATCGTTACGACTCGATAAATCCCAAGAACACATCTATTACATCCATTATGGGCACTATTAAGAACCGACGTAACTTTTTGGAAAAGTACCTTTAGGTCCCCAGCCTTTTAAAAAAATTTCAATTAGGTCCCGTCAGCTCCACTGTGTACACCAATTTCATATTTGACTATCCCGAGCCTCTATTTGACCACTCGTTCATGTCCTCCTTGCCTATTACTCGACTATCTAGCCTTTGGGATGTGACAGTTCTACCCTCCTTAATTTAAGTTTCGCCCCGAAACTTGCTTGTTCATACATGTAAATACATTGTTCATATAACTAATAACAGTCATACATATATATATACTTAAAACACAAATTTTAAATTTAAATACCTTCCTTTTCTTCTTTTGTTTTATTCTCCTCTGCCCTCATATAATATACTCTAGCTGTTGCTCTTGATTTGGGGCGATCTACTGATTCCGAGTACGTTCCTGCTTGGTTGTTACTACTTGCTCTTCCTCTACCTCTGCCTCTACCTCTGCCTGTAACTCTACTTCCAATTACAGATGGTTGTTCCTGTGCAGTGGGTACTGTTGTAACTTTCTTTGAGCAATCCCTTCTCAAATGGCCCCTTTCACCACAGCCCCAACATACTCCATCTATTGCAAACCAACAATCTCCAAGATGTTTCTTTCCACAATTTTCACAGGTTGGATATTCCACTCTATTAGTTCCTGATGAACTCACCATAGGTGAAGTTGAATAACCCGACCTCTGTACTGTTCCCTGGCTTTGTATTTGTCTTAGGGGTCCAGAAAATCCACTCCTAGATTTCTTACTAGCAGGCTGATAATTACTTGGGGTGCTCTGAACCTGTTCCCTTTTTTGCTGGATTTTCTGTTGACAACTCTTCATATTCACTTGTAACTTCTCAACATCTAGTGCTTTAGCTACTAATCTTGAAAATTCAGTATTCTCCAGCACTACTAATTGGATCTTAATTTCATCATTAAGTCCTTCCAAAAATTTCTCACATCGTTCAGCTTCAGTTTCTATTAACTTCCTCCCACACTTACTGAGGCGCGTAAATTCTTTCTCATACTCTAATACCATCATTCTACCTTGCTTCAAATGGATGAACTCATTGCGCCTTGCAGCTAAATATGCATCAGTGATATATCTCTTTTTGAACTCGCTTCTGAAAAATTCCCAAGTCCGTTGTTCCAGTGGAACCCGTTGCTGAGTGGTATCCCACCATATGTATGCCTCCTCCGTCAGGAGTGACGTAGCACAAATTACTCTTTCTTCCGGAGTGCATCGAAGCTGGTCAAGAACTCTAATGATACTATCTAACCAATATTCCACTTCCTCAGGTCCCTCTTCATGACCAGCCTTAAATTCTTTTGCACCATATTTCCTCAGCTTCTCAATCGGGGGTTTCCTATCCCCCTCAGTAGTAGGGCCCCTTCCGGCCATTTGTTGGAATGCTGCTGTTATCTGCCTAAGGTAAGTTTCCGGACCGGGTACTTCGGCTGCTGCTGGCCCTAGTCCTGGTCCATGGGCTTCCTCAACACCTATT
Organism: Garcia nutans; assembly: GCA_947685225.1. Taxonomy (NCBI): domain Eukaryota; kingdom Viridiplantae; phylum Streptophyta; class Magnoliopsida; order Malpighiales; family Euphorbiaceae; genus Garcia; species Garcia nutans. Next base: position 22,293,622 of record CANTUV010000017.1, read on the forward strand.
GGTACGGAGGCTTGGGATTCTGTCTCCTGTTCCATATTGTTACGAGTCTAGAGACATCCTACAATATAAAAGTAATCAGCAGTCTGCACATCTCGACATATAACCTTTTTCCTATATGGCATGTACATTAGACTCAATAACTCATGCTTAATTATTCTCGACTCTTTCTTATTTCACAAACATAATTTCATATATAACTGTTTCACAAATACCATAATTACTATAGGGCATCCCGTTTTACGTTGGTAATGGCCACTCCCAACATAAAATGTATATCCTCCTATATTTTCCTCTTCCTATCTAAAGTCTTTCTAACTCACTTCGTTTACTATCTCTCGATATCCTGATTATCATACACTTTCCTATGTCTAATCACCCAGAAAATGGCTAAACCTGGCTCTGATACCACAAATTGTAACACCCCTTCCCAACCTATGAATAAGCCGGGGAGGAATGTCACATCGGGATGCGAGCTCTGGTTACAATGTCTTAATTAAGAATTCTTATGAAAAATTTTTCAAAAAATTGGGCGGAGTTTCCCCTAAAAAGAGGGGTTCCCAAGTGTCGTCAAAACTGATTTTTTTTAATTTTAAAAACACTTTTGTTCCCAATTCAACTCAAGAACACTCGCAATAATAATCTCCCTTATATCCTCAACTACACCCTGCAAGAAAATTTCACACTTCTATATCGTTTCTCAAGATCGCATATCATTTGCTAAGTTTCATTACCATACTACTGTTTATTCTCTGGTTGCATACACCATAATACTTAATATGTTTAACAAACCTTTACAATAGATATAACATACATGTCATACTACTATTTTATGTCAAAAATCCTATCCTATTCACCGTCGAGCTGATGCGGACCGCTGCAGAAATGCTGATCTTCTATCCACTACCTGCGAGTTAGACATATAATCCGCTGAGCAACTTATTGCCCAGTGGGTACTTTAACCATTGCCGAATATAAATAGTGCAAGGAAGGTTGTTGAAACACATATAAAAGTAGAATACTGCATAATTAAACTATTTTCATACAATCATCATATTTATATTTTCTAATTAAGTTAAGATTCACATTCTGTATGTAAACAACATGTAATATAACTTCATTATAATTACGAGTTAATCTGCTCCACTAGGTAATTATGAATACACCGATCTCGAAATGAGGCCTCGTATAGAATTACGCGTGGTCTTGACCTCACACGACTAATTGCCATGGTCTTGGTCTCACACGATATGGAATATACAACATAACTGCGTGATCTTGGTCTCACACGACTAGTTGCCATGATCTTGACCTCACACGATATAACCACGCATGCGTAAGTAATATCCAGACCGAAGCCGTTAAGACAGTACTGCCGGTAGGATGGCATGCCAAACCCCCATTCCAGACCGGTTTTACCCATTTACCGAGTAGAGCATATATAACATTTCATATATACCCATTCACTTCGTATATATACCACATATTCTCCATGTATATACAATATATACTTACACAAATACCACATATACTCACATATGTATCATATGTATTCACATATATACCATATACACGCATATATATACCATATATACACGTATTGCCCACGTATATACCTTATCTATATATTCACATGATAACGAACATGTATTCCATCACATGACTTTTATCACGGTTATGAAATTCAGATTGATTTTCTCCTCTTTTCCATCTAATTTATTCTTCATATTCATACTTAAACTCAATACCAAAAATAAAATGATAAAACACCCCACCAAGTTTTTGACCAAGTTAATAATAAAAAAAGTTACCATATGAACAATAAACTCTGGTTCTTGACCCAACTTGATCCTTGTTTTAGAAATTTTGTATAAAATAATCCACTTGGCTAAAATCTCAAAAAATTTTAAATAATTTAGTTTTGCATCTTAAAATCATTCCTTTAAAATTTTATATCAAACTGGACACAAAATCTTGGTCAACTAGTTCACCCAACCAGACTGCTCCAGTTGCCCTGCATCCTGGCAGCAGTTCTGAATTTTGTGCATTCCGTAAACTAAATTCAATCAATGTGGTTCCAAATTATTTTTCTCAAATACTAGACTCACTAAACAACAACATATCCAAAATTCAATTGGATATTATTTTTCTACATTTTATTAAAAATCCAGAAAGATGACTGCCTCAGTCAAGGTACCTGCTGGAGCAGGTCTAATAAAAATAATCTTTCCAAAATCATAACCATTCCAAATTCAACTCAACATATTTTTCAGTCATTCTAGACTCATTGAGACACAACATATCAAAAATTCAACTCAAGATAACTTTTCTATATTTAATTAAAAATCATAAAATTCACAGCATTTTAATAATTGTAAAACAGAAAAATTTCAAAAAGGAGTTCAATGGTTAAAGTACCAAACATTACTATTTCTTAGTCCTTTATCTATATCACTTCCTTTCCTTCCTTGTCTCCTTGATTTCCTATGAAATGTAACATCACATATACAAAGGTAAGAACCATAGGTATAGACATAGTCTTATCTTATGATTTTTCTAATGGTTGCTAGCTTATTTTCACCATTAACCACCATTTCTATTCATTCTCCAACTATTTTGCTATTCTCCATCATATTCATCAACTTTCTAATATTTTCCCTAATTAAACATGACTTTAAGTCCTTCCATACAAAGCCTAATACTCAAATTTAATGAAAGAGAAGAAGTTAGCTTGAAGAATTACCTTAATTTCTCTTGAAAAAAAAAACTTGATAAATCACTTAGAAATTGAAACTTTCCCTTGGCTCTTTTGGAAGAAGCCCATGGCAATGGAGTCCCAAAATGAAGATAATGGAGTTTTCTATGCTTTAAGACAAAAATTAGATGTTAAATAATTATTTAATTTATTATTTTTAACTTGAATGGTCTTGATTTATCCACCAAAATTGAATAAATGGCCATGATTTGGCCACTTGAAAGTTACTTTTCCTTCTTTATAATTTTTCCCCTCAAATTGGTTCTATTTACAAAATTGCTACTCCGGTGGAAATGACTAAAATGTCCTTGTTGCAAAATCACCCGTAACTTTCAAACCGTGAGTATTCAGGAAAAATCGTGCGCCACCGTTACGACCCGATAAATCCCGAGAACACATCTATTACATCCATTATGGGCACTATCAAGAACCGACATAACTTTTTGGAAAAGTACCTTTAGGTCCTCAGCTTCTTAAAAAAATTTCAATTAGGTCCCGTCAGCTCCATGTACACCAATTTCATATTTGACTATCTCGAGCCTCTATTTGACCACTCGTTCATGTCCTCCTTGCCTATTACTCGACTATCTAGCCTTTGGGATGTAACACCCCGAAATTGAAAGTCTCGGAAGTGTTGTTTAGATTGATGATATAAATTTTCAAAATGAGAAGCCTGCTAACGACTTGCAGCCAACTCTTCTTGAATTTTCCTATTTTGTTCTTCGAGCATCCACTGTGAGCCAAGAAGGAAAAGGTAAGAGCATATATAATCATGCATACATATAGCATAAACTACTATGAAATAAGAAACGTACCAGGTAGTTCATATCAATGCCCTGTGGATGAGATGACATATCTGGCGAGATAGAATGAGCAAATGAAGGGGCAGTAAAAGAAGGTCCAGCCTCATGATCAAGTGAATCAATAGCCTGCAACAATCATTGAAGAATCAAAGAAAGAAAAAATAGTTGCAAGGGAAAAGTGGTTAAAGTGCAAAAATTCCCTTGGAAGATCAAAACAAGGAAAGAAGAGCATGAATCAAGCAAGACATGGCCAAGCCAAATCAAGCTTGGTTGTGTCACCTCAAAGGAAATCTTGGAAGAACATGACATGGGTAGGAGACACGGCCAAGCCACTGGCCATGTCTCACCTAAAGGGCAAAGTCAAGAAGGAGCAAGCAAAGAAAGAAAAGAAACAGTAGGTGACACTGGCAGGCAACATGGCCAAGCCACTGGCTGTGTCACATGACACAGCCATAAGCTAGCCACTGGCTGTGTCACATGACACAGCCATAAGCTTGGCCGTGTCCCATCCTAAGCCAAGAACAAAGAAGAACCAAAGAAAAAACACAGAAGCTGACACACCCAGGAGACACGGCCAAGCCATTGGCCTTGTCACATGATACGGCCAGGAGCTTGGCCGTGTCACTCTCATCTTCAAAGAACAAAGAAGACCATAGGAGAAACAGAAGACGACACACTCAGGTGACACGGCCACTTACCTGAGAAGTACTGGCCCCGAGATGTGGAACAGACTCTCCTGCAGCTTCGTGATGTTCTTTTTCATCTCTACCCTCATTTTCGTCTAAAATCTCCCGCACACCAATAGGAGATACATCAAAGTTCAAGAGTCTTCTTTGAATGAAATAGGCGTAGAATGGACCTGGTATATGGAGAAATGACTCGGCACCAGAACCATACCGGGCCGACCACCATGCATCCTCCGGCATTGACATAATATTTAAAGTATATTTCGGGATTTGCATCGGAAACCTCTGCTGCTCTGGACCGAGAAACCATTCATAAACTCTCTCCCCGAGAAACCAGCCACTAGACACTGGGCCAGCAATAACTCGGCGAGAATGTTGGAAAGATAGTGCAGCCCTCATCAAAGGAGACCAGTTTGCTCGCTCTTCTGGGCTCCACCAGGCCAAATTCACCTGCAAAATAACATAAGGTAAGTAAAACTTTCATATAAAATTGAAAGCATACTAATGTTATTTTACCTAGTCCTAGGTTAAGAGGCTTAACACATAGCTGTGAGTATGCACATGATGAGAGCCAGGAACGTCCACATGATCGGACAACCAGAAATTTAATCTCGGATACCCGACTCTCTCTCGGGAAATATTGGGTACCCTCACGATGTTATGTTCATATGCCCATACCTACAATAATAGTAAAGATCAAATCCATGCAAGAAAAGAGTGGAAATAACATTGGTGAAGGAAAAGAATACCTCGACAATCGCCATCAAGCCGACAAAAGACTTCTTGTTTCGGCAAAGCTTATCAAGACCATGGTAAAGACACGCGAGACTAGCTTCACCCCAGCCAGAAGATGATACCATTCTGAGATAAGAAAGGGCACTCAATACTGACAAGTGGACGGAGGATTCAGTGCTGCCTAAGATGGTCGACCCGAGCAGATATAACAAAAATCCTTGAGCATACTATTCGGCCGTGTCTCTGCCAACCCATCCTTCGTAATTCATCCAATAACTACGAATTGGCTTGATTTTTATCTTAAAAGGCCCTTTATATGATGGTTCCATACCAATTAATTCCTAAATTTCTTCAAATGTTAAAATATTATTGGTTAGGGGAACCGGAAAACCATCATATCGAAGGCCAGTTATGATAGTAAAATCGACCGAACCAATTGTCATCTCTCCAATGGGTAAGTGAAAAGTGTGGGTTGTATCCAACCATCGCTCTGCAAGCGCCTGGACTACGCTTCGATCTATTTGATATTCCTCGGATGGCAATTGTAAGATGAACTGCTCAAAGCCGCAATCTCGGATAATCCACCTTACCCGAGAAGGTATTACATTGTACCATTGTCGGGCTTTGTAAATACATCCTCCAGCCCGAACAATACAATGATCATGCTAACACAGACCCAGGTAAGTTAATACCAAGTAAGTACATATTATCCTATCTACTTAAATTAATTTATTTTTCCTAAAAAAGAATAATAATATAAAATAATAATAAAAATAAACAAAACATAAAAAATAAAAGTAAATAAAAAATAAAAAATTATAAAAATTATAAAAATAATAATAAAAAAAACAAAAAAAAGAAATAAAAAAAGAGAAATAAAAATAATTACTTCGCTCTTTTGATTGGAACTGCGATGGAGCGGCATCCCGGCTAGTATATCTAAATTTCCATCTTCATGATACTGAATAAACTCCAATAACTCGGCATTAAAATGAGTCCCTGACCTCGAAGCATGCATTTTTTTTGAAAAATATATGCTAAAATTGAAAGAAATTTGAGAGAATTATGAAATTGAAATTGTGCTGTGAAATGAAATGAAGGAATGGTGGCTTTTTATAGAGAAACGGCAAGCAAAAAACAAAATTCAAACTGTTTATGAATAGTAAATTTTATTTTACTATTCATGAATAGTAAACTTTACTATTAATGAATAGTATATTTTACTATTTATAAATAGTATTACTATTGATGAATAGTAAAAGTACTATTTCCAATAGTAAATACTATTTTATACTATTTACAAATAGTATATTTACTATTTATAAATAGTAAATAGTGCATGAATAGTGACTACACAGTAAATAAATAGTAAATTCAATTATTCACTTTAATCATTCAAATAATTGCGGGTATATAAATTCTTTTACACGCATAGGGCAATAAGAAAATATATGCATAAAAATTAACCAAACTTTTTTTAAATTAAAAATTTTTTTAGCTCGGTCCAGAACCCAAATTTTCTTTAGGTCTAGAACCCAAATTTTCTTTAGGTCCAGAACTTAGCTCGGGTCCAGAATCTAAATTACCATTAGGTCCAGAACCTAGAATTATTCCTAAGTCCAGAACTTAGCTCGGGTCCAGAACCCAAATTACCATTAGGTCCAGAACCTAGAATTATTCCTAAGTCCAGAACTTAGCTCGGGTCCAGAACCCAAATTACCATTAGGTCCAAAACCTAGAATTATTCCTAAGTCCAGAACTTAGCTCGGGTCGAGAATCCAAATTACCATTAGGTCTAGAACCTAGAATTATTCCTAAGTCCAGAACTTAGCTCGGGTCCAGAACCCAAATTACTATTAGGTCCAGAACCTAGAATCTTTTCTAAATCCAAAACTTAGCTTGGGTCCAGAACCCAAATTACCGTTAGGTCTAGAACCTAGAATTATTCCTAAGTCCAGAACTTATGTAACACCCCTATACCTCGTATACGCACACTACATACTACTAGGTTCCTCAATTTATCATAATGCCTCACCGATACTACTATGTAACCTAGAAACCCTCAGCCCCATACTTTCACAATTTATCATAATGCCTCACCGAAACTTATGGCTGTGGCGGCTGCACTGGAGCTTGCCTCAACAATTCTACCACATGTCTTAACCAAACCGGCAGAACCTCATCAGCAGCTGATCTCTCTTGCACCAGAGCAGGTGCCTCTCCAGCTCTCTCAATCCTAGCTCCATCTCTATCCTCTTCAGGAGCTACACTCTTTGCACTACCTTCTATGGACTGACGTGACTGAGATGCCATCACTACCTATATCTGCAAACACAGCAGAATATACCTCATCAAAGATCAGAGACTCCCAATGCCAAAACATGTATCTTATTTAAAAATCATATTTTAAAATAAAAATTTTCTTTTTCTTACAATTGACCTAGGTTTAGAATCTCTAACCTAGGCTCTGATACCAAAACATTTGTAACACCCCTATACCCCGTATACGCACACTACATACTACTACACCTGTAATATACATATACCGAATACAGGAGTGCCACGATTTATATAAGACAACCCCATTTTTCTCTTCTACAATAATATGAGGAAAATTTAAAACATTTCATATATATATATATTATGGAACATAACAAGTAAAACATTTATTTATTAAGCAGCGAAAAATGTAGCGGTATATACATATATATATATACAACATATACAATGTTTACAAAACATAAAGTTTATACATGTTTGGCAGTTTGTCTCTGATCTTTAAGCTCACAATCAACACTTCAAAGTCTAGACTCGACTCGGTCTAGCTGAACTCTTTGGTTCTACCCTGTCACCTGCTCGACGAACCACAATTGCGCTAAGCCAACGGCTTAGTGGTACAACCCACAATAACAATATGCTAATGTCACACATTCATATATAATAAACAATACATAAGAATATCATATTTCAAAACCTTACATTAAATCATATTATTTATTTGTTTTACCATTCATGAATCACATTTAAACAAAGACAAGCATGGGCTCAAAAGAAACTAATATGCCATTCAACTTTCAGAGTTAATGTTTTGGTTTAATTATCACATTTATCATTATCCCAACTAGGCTTCAAGGATTAGGCTCAACCAAGCTTCAAGGGGAGCAATGCACGATAAGCATCAACCCAACTTGGCTTCAAGAACCAAACCCAACCTAGCTTCAAGGGTTTGTAACATCTCAACTAGGCTTCAAGGACTAGAACCAACCAAGCTTCAAGGGGAGTTAAGCATGCTAAACTTCAACCCAACTTGGCTTCAAGGATCAAGCCCAACCCAGCTTCAAGAGATTGTTACTATTAGGCATGCCACCAACAAAAAAACTCTGAAAAGTGAATAACACATTAGACACACAATTCTTTTATTATTTCATTATAAATTCCATTCTCATTTCCTCATAATCATTTAGGCAACCATGCCCCAATTATTTCATTTGCATCATTATAGCCAACAATAATGGCATCACATCTCATCATTAAGGTAAACACAACCAATTGCATTGGATATACATTTTGAATGATCATCATATCTTTCACATTATGCAATTCATGATATTAATCAAATATATTAACAATGTAATGGATTACTTAACACATTTACAACCAGATGTGTTAAGTCCCAAAGTCATATAAATGTATGCAATAATGTATGGTTTGTACTTACCTCAAGAGCAACTCACACAACACCAAACTCCTCTAACAAGAATCCTTAACACTAGGATTAGGGCAACTCAACTCTCTTCAAAACCTAAACCAAAGGTGATCATACACACTCACTTAGAGATACACATGAGATAATATGGATAAGAACCAACTAGGGCTAACTCTAAACATGACACGTTCAACAACATGGGCGTGTCCCTGACCGTGCCCTAAACTCACAACACAGAAGCTTTGACACGCTCAGTGACATGGGCGTGTCACTGGCCATGTCAATCCACCAGCATCACAGTAGCTATGACACGTTCAATAACACGGGCGTGTTACTGGCCGTGTCAATGCTACTACAACACAGAAGCTGTGACACACTCAGTGACATGGGTGTGTCACTGGTCATGTCACCCATCCAGAAAACAGAATCATTGACACGCCTAAAGACCTGGCCGTGCTCATGGGCGTGTCAGGCCAAAAATCCTGATTCCGGTAACAACAACAACACATCCAACAAACCTCTTACTTCCACCATTTTCCACTTCAAACAAACTTAACTAAACACACCCATAAACCATAATAACTTGCAAAAACACCAAAACAATTCAAAATATACATCAAACACCAATTCACATCCATCACATAAACACAACTCTTACTCTTCCAACACCAAACCTAACTCCTTCTCTTCAATTCAACCCCAAAATCAAAATCAATTAAACCCAACACTCTCAAACTCACCACAATCAAATATACACATACCATCAACAATCAAATACCAAACTCACAACACAAACTTAAAAGAAAACAAGGGAATCAAGTGGAAAACTTACCAAAAGTGATGAAACTTCTTAGATTTCCAACTTGATCACTTGAAACATCCTTAAATCTTGAGTTTGGATGAGCAAAATCTATCTTTCCTCTCTTCCTATTTTGATGGTCGGCCAACAAAGAAAGAAGAAGAAGATGAAGAATGAATGAATGGCAAAGTCAACTCTCCCTCTTCACTTAACCACTCAATCTCTCTTTTGTTCTCAACCAAGCAATTATATTAATATAATATTACAAATATCATCATCCACTTTCCACTAAATTTCCATTTTAATTATTTAAAATTAATTTAAAATAATTAATTAATCTTCTTTGACTTCCATTTCTTTGACTTGTATATGTTGTATATATCACTATATATACAACATATACACTCTTCCCTTATCTCTCTTCTCTTTCCTTTTAAACATATACATTTAATCCAAATACAACAATAAGTATTCCAAAACTTTTAGGGTATACTTTGGGATATTACAATTCTCCCCCTCTAAAAAGAAATTTCGTCCTTGAAATTACCTGATCTTAAGTTTGAAACAATTGAGGATACTGATTTCGCATCGCTTGCTCACTCTCCCAAGTTGCCTCTTCTCTACCATGATTCTTCTAAAGAACCTTCACAATTGGCACTTTCTTATGTCTCAACTCTTTCACTCCATATGCCAAAATAGCAACTAGTTCTTCTTCAAAAGTTAGATCTGGACTCACTTCAATAGATTCAACGGACAGAACATGAGATGGATCTGATCTGTACCTCCCGTAGCATAGAAACATAGAAGACATTATGAATTCTATCCAACTCAGGCAGCAAAGCGATTCGATAAGCAGCTGGTCCCACTCTCTCCAATACCTCATAAGGTCCAATAAAACGAGGACTTAGCTTCCCTTTGCGGCCAAATCTCAAAATCTTTTTCCAAGAAAACACTTTCAGAAATACTTTATCTCCAACATTGAACTCTATGTCTCTTCTCTTCAAATCTGAATAAGATTTCTGCCGATCTGAAGCTGCTTTCAACCGATCCCGAATTATTTTCACTTTCTCTTCCTTTTCTTTAATCAAATTAGGACCAACCAATTTGCCTTCCCCAACTTCATTGCAACATAGAGGCATTCTGCATCTTCTACCATACAATGCCTCATAAGGTGCCATTTTAATACTAGATTGATAAATATTATTATAAGCAAATTCCATCAGTGGCAAAAATCTATCCCAACTCCCAGCAAAATCAATGATACAGCTCCTTAACATGTCCTCTAAAATCTGTATCACTCTCTCTGACTGCCCATCTGTCTGCGGATGAAAAGCAGTGCTAAAGTGCAATCGAGAATTCAAAGCACCATGTAAACTTTTCCAAAACCTTGAAGTAAACCGAGGATCTCGATCAGACACAAAAGAAATTGGAACTTCATGCAATTTCACTATCTCACTGATATACAGCCCAACCAACTTCTCCAGAGAATAGTCCATTCTAACTGGAAGACAATGCGCTGTCTTCGTCAACCGATCAACAATTACCCAAACAACATCATGCTTCTTCTAAGTCAATGGCAAACCAGTCACAAAATCCATTGTCACACGTTCCCATTTCCATTCAGGCACTGATAAAGGTTGAAGCAACCCTGTTGGAACTTGATGCTCAGCTTTCACCCTCTGACAAGTGAGACACTTAGATACAAACTCCATTATGTCCCTCTTCATACCTGACCACCAGTAATGCTGCTTCAAATCATGATGCATTTTAGTACTCCCAGGGTGCATAGCAAAAACCGATTGATGTGTCTCTTCCAAAATAGTCTTTCTCAAACTAGCATCATCAGGAACACACAATCTATCCTTGAACCAAAGGCTACCATCACTTCTCACATGGAAATCTCGGCTCTCCCCATTTTGACAATCTGACACAGCTTTCTGAATTTTCTCATCTACCAATTGAGCCTCCCTTATCTGGTCCAACAACATTGGCCTTAATTGCAACTGAGCTAACAAAGCACCATCATCACAAAGCTCAAAATTAGCATGCAACGCTCTCAACTCAACAAGCAACGAGAGCGAATAAACAGTCAAACCTGCTAAAGACTTCCGACTCAAGGAGTCAGCAACAACATTCGCCTTACCAGGATGATAATCAATCAAACAGTCGTAATCTTTGATCAGCTCCAACCACCGTCTTTGCCGAAGATTAAGCTCTCTCTGAACCCCAAAATATTTCAAACTCTTATGATCTGTATAGATAAAACACTTCTCTCCGTACAAGTAATGTCGCCAAATCATCAAAGCAAAAACTATGGCTGCTAACTCCAAATCATGCGTCGGGTAATTAAGCTCATGCGACTTCAACTGCCGAGAAGCATAAGCTATGACTTTACCCTCTTGCATCAAAACACAACCTAAACCATTATGTGAAGCATCACTGTAAATCACATAAGGTTTATCTTCCACAGGCAAAGTAAGAACAGGAGCTTGAGTCAACATCTCCTTCAACTGCTCAAAACTTGCTTGACACTGATCTGTCCACACAAATCTAACTCCCTTTCGAAGTAATCTGGTGAGTGGAGTAGCTATCAAAGAAAAACCTTTCACAAAGCATCGATAATAGCCTGCCAAACCCAGAAAACTTCTAACTTCAGTTACAGACTTCGGTGGACTCCAATTCAAAATGGCCTCAACTTTACTCGGATCAACTCTTATACCATCTGCTGAAACTATGACCCAGCAAAGTAACTTGATCAAGTCAAAACTCACACTTCGACAGTTTAGCATACAATTGCTTCTCTCTCAAGGTCTGCAACATGATCCGCAAATGCTCGTCGTGCTCCTCCTTATTATGCGAATATACCAAAATATCATCAATAAAGACCACCACATACTGATCCAGATAGGGTCTAAACACCCTATTCATCAAATCTATAAATGCTGTAGGTGCATTCCTCAACCCAAAAGGCATCACTAAAAACTCATAATGCCCATACCTTGTGCGAAAAGCTGTCTTAGGAACATCTTCAGCTCTGACTCTCAACTGATGGTACCCTGATCTCAAATCAATCTTGGAAAACACTGCTGCTCCCTTCAACTGATCGAAGAGATCATCAATCCTAGGCAAAGGATACTTATTCTTGATGGCTACTTTATTCAATTGCCTATAATCGATGTACAACCTCAAAGTACCATCCTTCTTCTTCACAAACAAAACAGGAGTTCCCCACGGAGAAACACTAGGGCGAACAAACCCTTTATCCAACAACTCCTGCAACTGCACCTTCAACTCTCTCAACTCAGCAGGTGCCATTCGATAAGGAGTAATAGAGATGGGAGTTGTACCAAGCAACAAATCGATACCAAACTCAACCTCTCTCTCAGGGGGTAACCCTGGCAACTCCTCCGGAAACACATCTGAAAATTTCGCAACTGTGGGTATACTATCAAGTTGAGAACCCACTACTCTGGTATCCATAACATGAGCAAGATAAGCATCACACCCTTTTCTAATCAACTTTCTAGCTGCAACAGCTGACACAAACAAGGATGCAAGTTGTCTCTGCTCACTAGATACCATCACACTTCTACCATCACTGGTTCTCAGGGTAACACACTTCTTTTGACAGTCTACCACAGCTCCATGCTTAGACAACCAATCCATGCCTAAGATCAAATCATATTCCTTAAAAGGCATTTCAATCAAATCACCTAAAAACTCCTCACCTTGCACCACAACTGAAGTATCACAATGCACCTTACTCACCATAACACTATATCCTAAAGGATTTGTCACCAACACATCAAATCCTAAGGACTCTGAATGCAATTCAGACACAGGCAAGATAGATGCACTTATGTATGAATGAGTAGATCCTGGATCAATCAAAGCAAGAACTGAAATGCCAAATAAAGAAAATGTACCTGCAATAACTGCTGAAGCATCCGGCTGCCTCTGCATCACATACACTTGCTGAGAAGACCCAACCTCATCTGTCCTATTGCCTCCAGATGTAGAACCTCCTCTTTGACTGATTCCAGGTCGACCACCTCTATTGAAACCTCTGCCCCCTCGACCACCTCTGCTGACACTGGGTCGAGAAGCTGCAGTATCAGTCTGTCTATCCTCCTGTAGCTCAGGGCAATCTTTAATAAAGTGAGCTGGTGACCCACATCTAAAACATACTCCTGATCCACCCGTCTTCCAACAAGCACCCCCATGTATCCTACCACAATGGATACATGTAGGTGGAGTAGACCTCTGAACCACTGGAGTTGGAGCACTAGCTACAGAAACTGTAGGTCTCGGTCTCTGCCTCTGATACTGAACTAATCTACCTGACTGCCTCAGGCTTCTACTAACTCTCGAAATAAAACTTCCTCGACCTCTCTTCATAGATGAAGACCCTGCATCAAACTGGGATTTCCTAACTCTGGTCTCCTCCTCGGTAGTAGCTGCTGCAATACCTTGTGCTCTCTCAACACTTCTAGCTGCGGCAACTAACTGAGAAAAATCTTGGTACCGAGAACCAGCAACAATACACATAATAGAGGGCCTCAATCCCTCCTCAAATCTCCTACACCGATCAATCTCATCTGAAATAATCCCATCGGCATAGTGACTCAACCGGATATACTCAATCTCATACTCTGTCACTGTCCGATTCTCCTATCTCAGATTCAAAAATTCCATCTTCTTGACATCCTTATACTCCCTCGGAGTATATTTCTGCTCAAACTCCCTCAGAAAATCACCATAAGACAAAGTAGGTGGATCATCCATGGCATGTGGAACCGTCTTCCACCAATCATAAGCATCTTTCTGCAGAAGGGATCTAGCATAATCAAATTTCTCTTCAGAAGTAGCTTGCAACTGAATAAATACCCTCTGCACTCTATCCAACCACTGCTCAGCTATTGCAGGATCTGTAATAACAAAGAAATCCTCAGCCCTATACTTCCTCAATTTATCATAATGCCTCACCGATACTTATGGTTGTGGCGGCGGTGGCGGCTGCACTGGAGCTTGCCTCAACAATTCTACCACATGTCTTAACCAAACCGGCAGAACCTCATCAGCAGCTGATCTCTCTTGCACAGGAGCAGGTGCCTCTCCAGCTCTCTCAATCCTAGCTCCATCTCTACCCTCTTCAGGAGCTACACTCTTTGCACTACCTTCTATGGACTGACGTGACTGAGACGCCATCACTACCTATATCTGCAAAGACAGCAGAATATACCTCATCAAAGATCAGAGACTCCCAGTTCCAAAACATGTATCTTATTTAAAAATCATATTTTAAAATAAAAATTTTCTTTTTCTTACAATTGACCTAGGTTTAGAATCTCAAACCTAGGCTCTGATACCAAAACATTTGTAACACCCCTATACCCCGTATACGCACACTACATACTACTACACCTGTAATATACGTTTACCGAATACAGGAGTACCACGATTTATATAAGACAACCCCAATTTTCTCTTCTACAATAATATGAGGAAACTTTAAAACATTTCATATATATATATATTATGGAACATAACAAGTAAAACATTTATTTATTAAGCAGTGGAAAATGTAGTGGTATATATATATAATATATACAATGTTTACAAAACATAAAGTTTATACATGTTTGGCAGTTTGTCTATGATCTTTAAGCTCATAATCAACACTTCAAAGTCTAGACTCGACTCGGTCTAGCTGAACTCTCCGGTTCTACCCTGTCACCTGCGCGACGAACCACAATCGCGCTAAGCCAACGGCTTAGTGGTACAACCCACAATAACAATATGCTAATGTCACACATTCATATATAATAAATAATACATAAGAATATCATATTTCAAAACCTTACATTAAATCATATTATTTATTTGTTTTACCATTCATGAATCACATTTAAACAAAGACAAGCATGGACCCAAAAGAAACTAATATGCCATTCAACTTTCAGAGTTAATGTTTTGGTTTAATTATCACATTTATCATTATCCCAACTAGGCTTCAAGGATTAGGCTCAACCAAGCTTCAAGGGGAGCAAAGCATGCTAAGCATCAACCCAACTTGGCTTCAAGAACCAAACCCAACCTAGCTTCAAGGGTTTGTAACATCTCAACTAGGCTTCAAGGACTAGAACCAACCAAGCTTCAAGGGGAGTTAAGCATGCTAAACTTCAACCCAACTTGGCTTCAAGGATCAGGCCCAACCCAGCTTCAAGAGATTGTTACTATTAGGCATGCCACCAACAACAAAACTCTGAAAAGTGAATAACACATTAGACACTCAATTCTTTTATTATTTCATTATAAATTCCATTCTCATTTTCTCATAATAATTTAGGCAACCATGCCCCAATTATTTCATTTGCATCATTATAGCCAACAACAATGGATCACATCTCATCATTAAGGTATACACAACCAATTGCATTGGATATACATTTTGAATGATCATCATATCTTTCACATTATGCAATTCATGATATTAATCAAATATATTAACAATGTAATGGATTACTTAACACATTTACAACCAGATGTGCTAAGTCCCAAAGTCATATAAATGTATGCAATAATGTAAGGTTTGTACTTACCTCAAGAGCAACTCACACAACACCAAACTCCTCTTCCAAGAATCCTCAACACTAGGATTAGGGCAACTCAACTCTCTTCAAAACCTAAACCAAAGGTGATCATACACACTCACTTAGAGATACACATGAGATAATATGGATAAGAACCAACTAGGGCTAACTCTAAACATGACACGTTCAACAACACGGGCGTGTCCCTGACCGTGCCCTAAACTCACAACACAGAAGCTTTGACAAGCTCAGTGACATGGGCGTGTCACTGGCCGTGTCAATCCACCAACATCACAGTAGCTATGACACGTTCAATAACACGGGCGTGTTACTGGCCGTGTCAATGCTACTACAACACAGAAGCTGTGACACGCTCAGTGACATGGGCGTGTCACTAGTCGTGTCACCCATCCAGAAAATAGAATCATTGACACACCTAAAGACCTGGCCGTGCTCATGGGCATGTCAGGCCAAAAATCCTGATTCCTGCAACAACAACAACACATCCAACAAACCTCTTACTTCCACCATTTTCCACTTCAAACAAACTTAACTAAACACACCCATAAACCATAATAACTTATAAAAACACCAAAACAATTGAAAATATACATCAAACACCAATTCACAACTATCACATAAACACAACTCTTACTCTTCCAATACCAAACCTAACTCCTTCTCTTCAATTCGACCCCAAAATCAAAATCAATTAAACCCAACACTCTCAAACTCACCACAATCAAATATACACATACCATCAACAATCAAACACCAAAATCACAACACAAACTTTAAAGAAAACAAGGGAATCAAGTGGAAAACTTACCAAAAGTGATGAAACTTCTTAGATTTCCAACTTGATCACTTGAAACATCCTTAAATCTTGAGTTTGGATGAGCAAAATCTATCTTTCCTCTCTTCCTGTTGTGATGGTCGGCCAACAAAGAAAGAAGAAGAAGATGAAGAATGAATGAATGGCAAAGTCAACTCTCCCTCTTCACTTAACCACTCAATCTCTCTTTTGTTCTCAACCAAGCAATTATATTAATATAATATTACAAATATCATCATCCACTTTCCACTAAATTTCCATTTCAATTATTTAAAATTAATTTAAAATAATTAATTAATCTTCTTTCACTTCCATTTCTTTGACTTTTATATGTTGTATATATCACTATATATACAACATATACACTCTTCCCTACCTCTCTTCTCTTTACTTTTAAACATATACATTTAATCCAAATACAACAATAAGTATTCCAAAACTTTTAGTGTATACTTTGGGATATTACAACTTAGCTCGGGTCCAGAACCCATGTAACACCCCTTCCCGACCTACGTGTGTAAGCTGAGTAGAGGCGCCACACTATCCTAATGTTGCTACCAATTTTACTTAGTCAAATTTTAGTTCTGATTTTTACAGAAATTTTGCCATAGTTTCGCCTAGAAATTGAGTCCCAAGTGTCGACAAAACTGGTTTTTTTCTGATTTTTAAAAACATTTTTACACAAACCAATGCAAACAAAATCATTCTCATTACACTCCCAATAAATCCCCCTTATAACCTCAACTACAACCTGCAAAAAAAAGATTTACACTTCTAGTACAAAATAAAGTAAAGGTTTATTATGAAACACAGTAGATAAAATATTTGTTCACTATGCAGCGGAAAGTAACAATATTTACAAATTCATATACATCAAAACTCAAGTTTTACAAAACATAAAGTTTATACATGTTTGGCAGTCAGTCTTTGATCTTTAAGCCCACTATTCACACTTCAGAATCTAAACCACAATCGCGCTAAGCCAACGGCTTAGTGGTACAAACAACCATAATATTATGCCTCAATGCAATGCCAATGTCACACAATCAAGTTTCATAAACAATTCAAAAGAATATTATATTTCACAATCTTACATTATTTAATAAATAATCAAAACATTCATGATTCACATTGAAAACAAGGACAAGCATGGGCCCAAAATACACTAATATGTTATTCAAAGTTCAGAGTTACTGCTTTGGTCCATAATCACAATCATCAAGCCCGTAGGCAATATATATATATCTCTATCCATGGATAGCGTAACAGACCCAGTGTAACACCCCGATACCTTATATAAGTACTATACATATACCTAGTATACATACAGTAAGTATATAAAGTATAAGGATGTAACTTTTCGTTAACTTTTAAAAACCTGTAACAGAGTTCAAACCAATATACTTCAATTTAAATAACATTTACAAAATCATTATCTTTATCAAAACTTCATTTATACATATAAATATTCTCTCGTCAGAAATACATCATAATTAAAAGTTATACATGTATGCATTACCCTCTAGTTGGTCTCAACAAATTTTTACTCTTCTCGTGGCATAACGAAAGATTTCATATCTTCCACCAAGCTACCTGCGCGAGTACACGTCCGCGCTAAGCCCGAAAGCTTAGTAGTACAAATATAAAATATAAACATACATTATAGAAATTCTAACATATAATGATATATCAATTCAATGTACCATTAGTTCTTATCATGTTTTTTTTTTCCTTTTTAATTGCACCTTCCATATATCTCGGTTAATTTCATATATTATGTACATATATACATAACATTATTACCAATCACAATCCATCACTAATACTCACAATCAATATATTAATACACACACCTTATATATCATACCAATCATGAATCACATTTCCAATGAAGACAATCATTATCACCAACCCCAAATCATTAATAGTATCCGTAATCAATATATCAATACACACATTACATATCATACAATGTTTTTATAAACTCATCATTCAACATAGCTTCTTAAGCCATATTCACTTTCAATCATTTACTTATGTTTTGTATACATCTCATTCCATGATTATCATCATATATCATATAATATTATATTTCATTCCATAATTCACATTAAAACAACGACATGCATGGGCCCACAAAACACTAATATGCCATTCAACTTTCAGAGTTAATGTTTTGGTTTAATTTTCTCATTTATCATTATCCTAACTAGGCTTCAAGGATTAGGTTCAACCAAGCTTCAAGGGGAACAAAGCATGCTAAGTATCAACCCAACTTGGCTTCAAGAACCAATCCAACCTAGCTTCAAGGGTTGTAACATCTCAATTAGGCTTCAAGGACTAGACCCAACCAAGCTTCAAGGGGAGTAAAACATGTTAAACTTCAACCCAACTTGGCTTCAAGGATCAAATCCAACCTAACTTCAAGAGATTGTTACTATTAGGCATGCCACCAATCAACAAAACTCTAAAAATGAATAACATATTAGACACACAATTCATTTATGATTTCATTATCAATTTCATTTTCAATTCTCATTATCATCTAGGCAAACATGCCCCACATCACAATTGAATCATCATAACCAATCACAATGGCTTCATATCTCATTTGAATCATATTTCAATTCACATTACAACAATTCATCATTCAAGTATACATTATCCATTTCATTGAACATATATACAACATGTCCATTTATTTTATTTCAATCATTATTACCAACCATAATGACATCACATTTCATCACTTCTCAAGACACATTAATATAACTCATCATTAGAATATTTATCAAAACAAGTTGCATTGCACATACCTTTTTGAATTATCACCACAGCTTTCACACTATACAAATAATAACATTAGTCACATTGTTTTAACCATATAGTAAATTAATGCTTATATGTTTAAGATCTCAAAATCACATAAAAGAATGCTTATATGTAAGTTTGTACTTACCTCAAGAGCTATTCCCATCCATCTATACACTTCTTCTTTCAAGTATTCTCAACATTAAAGTTAATGCCACACAATCTCCTCAAAACCTAATCCAAAAGAATGGTAACTAACTAGGGCAAACTCAACACTTGACACGCTCATTAACACGGGCGTGTCCCTGATCGTGCCCTAAACCAATAATACAGAAGCTTTGACACGCTCAGTAACACGGGCGTGTCACTCATTCTGCCATACAGAAACATTTACACGCCCAACAACACGGGCGTGTTCATGGCCGTGTCAATTACATTTCTCATAGTAGCTATAACACGCTCAGTAACATGGCCGTGTTAATGGTCGTGTCACAAACGTCCAACTCAGTATCGATTACACGTCCAACCACACGGCCGTGTCACTGGCCGTGTTAGGCCAGAAATCATGAATTCCGAAATCTCATCCATGAAAACACAAACACTTCAAAATTCATATTACAACACTCTTAATCAACATATTGTTTATCTTCATCAATTTCCTATCAATTTAACACTTATATAACTTCATTATATCATCATAATAGTCATTATAAACATTACTATAATCAATTACTCAAATCCCTAATTCATAATACTAAACCCTTACTCAACAATTCAACAATTCATCATCATCCTCACAATTAACCATATTATCTCACAATTAACCATATTATCATCATCTAAATACCAATTCCCCACATATATATACTTCAATCTTTCATTAACATCATCATCATCATCAACATCATCATCAAATCCAAACTCAAACAATAGGAATCAAAACAAGGAAATGGATACTTACTTGGATATTATGCCAAATCTTCAATAACCATCTTCAATCCTCTCAAAATCCCTTTAGATTTGATGTGTACATGGATGAAATCACCTCTCTCTCTCTCTCTCTCTCTCTCTCGCACAAGAAGAAGAAGAAGAAGAAGAAGAAGAAAGAAGATTCTTTCTTTTCTTCTCATACATATCACATATAATAATAATAATAATAATAATAATAATAATATTTACCAAAATATCCTCCACCACACTTCATCCTTTGACTTTTCTTTTCTTCTTTTTCTTTTATTATTATTATTAATCTTATTATTATATAAACTCACTTTTCCTACAACACTTTATACATTAGGTATATGTGATGTATATGTTGGCAAATGTATATCTCTTTTATATTACATATATATTTTCCATATTTTCCAATCACCATATATATATATCCTTACATAATTAACCAACATACTCTCTCACAACTATTACTCCAATGTACACCAAAATCGAAGTATTAATTTAATTCATTGCTCTTCTTTTGATTTTCATTAAACATACACATTTAAATCCATATATAACCATAATTATTCCAAACTTTTAGGGTGTATTTTGGGATATTACAATTCTCTCCCCCTTAAATAATTTCGTCCTCGAAATTATTAGTACCATAACAATCCATTCTTAAGAAAATGCTATCTTAACTTCCATATGAAGTTAATTATATGCTCAAGTTATTATGTCATCAAACCATGTAACTTCAACTTTCCCCTTTAGAATCAACCATCTTCTCCAATTTCCATAACTCCTCATTCTATATGTTTATACATCTTATTACTTCCTTGATCAAACATTCAAAAGAACTCATTACATTTTCTATTAATATCTTTATACAAGAGTCAAATCATTTAATAGTACACTTATACTTCATCCAATCTTTATATTTAATATATACATATTGTTTCTTCATCTCTTTAATATTACTCTTATAGCTTTAACCTTAGAACCCATTGGAGTATATCTGAGCATAATTATCCCGTCATTACAATCATTGTCTAAATAGACATTTATCCAACCTCAATGGATAACAAGATCCTTATTTTTCACAAATGGAGTTACTTCTTCAGCATGTTTTTCACTTAACTTACATATTAATACATTACCTTCCAACTTATTTCATACATAATCAATCTTTTCCCTTTTTATCATTATTTACAACTGATATAACTCCATTCATTCATGTCAATTCATATTTAGAAATTTACATCATATACATTATCATGTAAATTATTATATTCTTAGTACCACTATACATATTAGATCTCAATATTGATTCATAATCTTCCAAAAATCTAGATCAATTGATCTATCTGTTACAAAATTCCCACGTTTCAATCTTGTTTAATCCAAACCCATAATTAACTTATGTAAACTTATCATTAGATTTCACAATATATATATAACCTAATTCCATTAGGTCAAACTTATATTCATATCCTAAGCTCTTCAGAGCCATATTCAATCAAATCATCATAATAAAAAATCATTTCAATTTGTCCTTCAGTATACATATAATGTATTTTCTATTATCTTAATACACATTCCACCAATTCTCAAGATAATCTTATATTATAATAACTGCCTATAGTTTATTCACTTAAACCTTAAACCCATTCACTTATTCACTTTGTACCATAAACATATTCAATATAACTTTTAGTCACCTTTTTGTAATTTCTCTCTTTAACATCTTCTCACATATCTCACTATTGCTATCTTTACAATAAGTGTTATCCATACTCAACACATTTTCATAATTCTCTTCTTTTTCCTTACGTTTCATAATTATAACCAGATTTCTAACATAAAATGATAAGATACAACTTTACCAAATCATAATTCTTAAACATGTTTTCTAAAAACATAATTATTAATCTCATCAGAACTATACTATAGTTATGTTATCTCAGTCCCAAATCGGAAGATAACAAAATTAATCAATCAAAATATACTAAACAAATCATAGGATTATAAAAGAGTAAGAGTCATGTTTGAAACTTATTAATCCATATGGTTCCTTTATTATTCTGTTTCCATCCTTTTCAATTACAAAACTAAATTAAATCACAAGAATTTTCATATTCATTTTTTTTTAAACTTTTGCTATACCAGAAGTTAACACATTCCAACTTTGTTTCAAACCAACTTGCACTCGATTATATAATCTTCATCAACATAATTCATGTTTCAATAATATTACCATGAACATTTCTTACTATATACATATTCAATCATATGCAATTCTTACACAATTCCTATTTGTCACTCCATTTCTAATCAATTCATAATCTCTTTAATATACAAATACATAAAACTTTTTCATATATGAATACTTTAGGATTCTAAATATCATATAATCATCAAATGCAATAATCACCATAATAGTTCCACTGTTCAATATTACACAAGTCTATTTTTACTCTCAATTCCGTCATAAAATTTATTTAGTTTGCTCCAGTCATAACTTAATCTTTCTTAGGTTCACTAATACATGCAATATCATTCTCCATATCACTAATCCAATAGTTATACCACATACACATTCATAGATCACCTTCATAATGTGATTCACATTTCTTACATATCATAATTTCATTCATATTGAAAAACTCAGCTCACATATCCTATACATATATGCACTTAATTTTATGTTCTTATTTATTTTTCTTTTTCATACATTCCATATAAATTTAATGTTTATCACTTTCCTTTGAACAGTATCATTCTCATTCCTTTAATATGATGTAAAGCATTTATCATCACAACAAATATATATATATATATATTCTAACCATAATAACAATTCACATACATCTTAGTCTCATTCCCAATGTGACATCTCTTTCACTTTTGTCTTTAAAAGCATTCAATATACTTTCATATTCACTTTTACCCTTTCTGCTCAAATAACTTAAAACAACTCATTTTCACTTGCTCACTCACCTTCTTTTGACTTCAAAACAAATTCTCATACTATCACTCACATTACTCAATTCATAATATTTTCATGTGCAATATTATTCATTTCACATAGCTTATGTATTGAATATGCATTAAACCATCAATATCCAAATAATCCTTATTAAATTCCACTAAAACTCTAACTTTTCAACTTACTACTTCACTTAAACTTCAATTTGCCAACCTCATCTTTTCTTAATATCAACATCTTATATATATATATGCCACAAAGCAACATCAAAACATATAATTTTCACAATTATCAAGCTCATTTCAAAAATCTCAAATATCACATATTACCACCATTAACATGAACTTTCATAATATTCAAACATATCACTTTTCTAACATTGGAATTACAATGTTTGTATTAAAATAACTATACAAACAACACCAATATGTCTTCTTATTTAACCAACATCGTCTCTTTTTTTTTCTTTTAAACAAAATCTTAACTTTATGTATCCAAATCTCAAATAATCACACTTTGTCTCTATATCAATCAACTCACTCAATATTCCATTATACTCTCTTCATTTCAATAACATTTCTTTCTATGTTAACTTTCTACAATGTTTCCTCTTTCCAGTAAACCCAACATAAACTGTATTATAAAAAAATTCAAAGTATAGAGGAAAGAGTACATACTTTAATCTTAATTTTGTTTTTAACTCATTTTCAACTTTATTCTCCTTTTCATTTCTTCATACTACAACACATTTAACAATTTACTTTACTTGCATAACTTTTCATTCTTTAATTTATCCATTAAACTTATATAAGTCCATATAATTTCTTTTTCCAATTTTACTTTCATATGAAATCTTATTCACACACTATCATTCATCTCATGTAATTCATATACATCACAAATCACATAATGCCACGTTCGAGACCAACCTAGGTATTAATGCATATGCATGTATTATAAATTTCATTTCAAAACTTTTCCTTTTTAATTCTATTTAAACTTTCCAAAACTTTTCTTTTTAATTCTACTTAGGCCGAGAATCTCGAACCTAAGCTCTAATACCAAAATAATTGTAACACCCCGATACCTTATATAAGTACTATACATATACCTAGTATACATACAGTAAGTATATAAAGTATAAGGATGTCACTTTTCATTAACTTTTAAAAACCTGTAACATAGTTCAAACCAATATACGTCAATTTAAATAACATTTACAAAATCATTATCTTTATCAAAACTTCATTTATACATATAAATATTCTCTCGTCAGAAATACATCATAATTAAAAGTTATACATGTATGCATTACCCTCTAGTTGGTCTCAACAAATTTTTACTCTTCTCGTGGCATAACGATAGACTTCATATCTTCCACCAAGCTACCTGCGCGAGTACACGTCTGCGCTAAGCCCGAAAGCTTAGTAGTACAAATATAAAATATAAACATACATTATAGAAATTCTAACATATAATGATATATCAATTCAATGTACCATTAGTTCTTATCATGTTTTTTTTTCCTTTTTAATTGCACCTTCCATATATCTCGGTTAATTTCATATATTATGTACATATATACATAACATTATTACCAATTACAATCCATCACTAATACTCACAATCAATATATTAATACACACACCTTATATATCATACCAATCATGAATCACATTTCCAATGAAGACAATCATTATCACCAACCCCAAATCATTAATAGTATCCGTAATCAATATATCAATACACACATTACATATCATACTATGTTTTTATAAACTCATCATTCAACATAGCTTCTTAAGCCATATTCACTTTCAATCATTTACTTATGTTTTGTATACATCTCATTCCATGATTATCATCATATATCATATAATATTATATTTCATTCCATAATTCACATTAAAACAACGACATGCATGGGCCCACAAAACACTAATATGCCATTCAACTTTCAGAGTTAATGTTTTGGTTTAATTTTCTCATTTATCATTATCCCAACTAGGCTTCAAGGATTAGGTTCAACCAAGCTTCAAGGGGAACAAAGCATGCTAAGTATCAACCCAACTTGGCTTCAAGAACCAATCCAACCTAGCTTCAAGGGTTGTAACATCTCAATTAGGCTTCAAGGACTAGACCCAACCAAGCTTCAAGGGGAGTAAAACATGTTAAACTTCAACCCAACTTGGCTTCAAGGATCAAATCCAACCTAACTTCAAGAGATTGTTACTATTAGGCATGCCACCAATCAACAAAACTCTGAAAATGAATAACATATTAGACACACAATTCATTTATGATTTCATTATCAATTTCATTTTCAATTCTCATTATCATCTAGGCAAACATGCCCCACATCACAATTGAATCATCATAGCCAATCACAATGGCTTCATATCTCATTTGAATCATATTTCAATTCACATTACAACAATTCATCATTCAAGTATACATTATCCATTTCATTGAACATATATACAACATGTCCATTTATTTTATTTCAATCATTATTACCAACCATAATGACATCACATTTCATCACTTCTCAAGACACATTAATATAACTCATCATTAGAATATTTATCAAAACAAGTTGCATTGCACATACCTTTTTGAATTATCACCACAGCTTTCACACTATACAAATAATAACATTAGTCACATTGTTTTAACCATATAGTAAATTAATGCTTATATGTTTAAGATCTCAAAATCACATAAAAGAATGCTTATATGTAAGTTTGTACTTACCTCAAGAGCTATTCCCATCCATCTATACACTTCTTCTTTCAAGTATTCTCAACATTAAAGTTAATGCCACACAATCTCCTCAAAACCTAATCCAAAGATAATTATACCCATAAGACAATAAGAATGGTAACTAACTAGGGCAAACTCAACACTTGACACGCTCAGTAACACGGGCGTGTCACTCATTCTGCCATACAGAAACATTTACACGCCCAACAACACGGGCGTGTTCATGGCCGTGTCAATTACATTTCTCATAGTAGCTATAACACGCTCAGTAACATGGCCGTGTTAATGGTCGTGTCACAAACATCCAACTCAGTATCGATTACACGCCCAACCACACGGCCGTGTCACTGGCCGTGTTAGGCCAGAAATCATGAATTCCGAAATCTCATCCATGAAAACACAAACACTTCAAAATTCATATTACAACACTCTTAATCAACATATTGTTTATCTTCATCAATTTCCTATCAATTTAACACTTATATAACTTCATTATATCATCATAATAGTCATTATAAACATTACTATAATCAATTACTCAAATCCCCAATTCATAATACTAAACCCTTACTCAACAATTCAACAATTCATCATCATCCTCACAATTAACCATATTATCTCACAATTAACCATATTATCATCATCTAAATACCAATTCCCCACATATATATACTTCAATCTTTCATTAACATCATCATCATCATCATCAAATCCAAACTCAAACAATAGGAATCAAAGCAAGGAAATGGATACTTACTTGGATATTATGCCAAATCTTCAATAACCATCTTCAATCCTCTCAAAATCCCTTTAGATTTGATGTGTACATGGATGAAATCACCTCTCTCTCTCTCTCTCTCTCTCTCTCTCTCTCTCTCTCTCTCTCACAAGAAGAAGAAGAAGAAGAAGAAGAAAGAAGATTCTTTCTTTTCTTCTCATACATATCACATATATATATATATATAATAATAATAATAATAATAATATTTACCAAAATATCCTCCACCACACTTCATCCTTTGACTTTTCTTTTCTTCTTTTTCTTTTATTATTATTATTAATCATATTATTATATAAACTCACTTTTCCTACAACACTTTATACATTAGGTATATGTGATGTATATGTTGGCATATGTATATCTCTTTTATATTACATATATATTTTCCATATTTTCCAATCACCATATATATATATCCTTACATAATTAACCAACATACTCTCTCACAACTATTACTCCAATGTACACCAAAATCGAAGTATTAATTTAATTCATTGCTCTTCTTTTGATTTTCATTAAACATACACATTTAAATCCATATATAACCATAATTATTCCAAACTTTTAGGGTGTATTTTGGGATATTACACCCAGACTCTTGGGCCTCAACCCGGTTAGAACCGAGGAAATCCTCAACCCGGCTAGACTGTTACTGTTTTTGAGGCTTACGACCCAGTCTTTTCACCCCAAAAACATCATATTTCACATTTATCATTTCACATTTTTCAACTGGAATCGGCTTACGACCCAGTCTTTTCACCTATCCAGTGATTCATAGGCATTCCGCCAAACCTAGAACTCTGAAAATTGAATTAACATATTAGGCACACAATCATCATATCTTTCACATTTCATATTCCATATTTCATTTCATCTTCATATAGGCAAATATGCTTCAACCATCTTATTTACATCATTATAACCAAACACATTGGTTTTACATCTCATTATATCTCAAATCACATTAATCAATTCATCACTCAAGTGTATATAACCAATGGCATTAACTCACATTTTACATGCTCATCACAACATTCACATTATACCAAACATACATTATTAATATGCATTAACAATACATTAGATTTCTTAACACATTTACAATCAAATGTATGTTAAGTCTCAACATCATATGAATGTATGCAATAATGTAGTTTGTACTTACCTTAAAACCAAATCACACCAATCTATACACTTACTCTTCCAAGAATCCTCAACACTTAGGTTAGGGCAATTCAACCTCTTCACAACCTAATCCAAAAGGAATATTAGCAAAATGACCATATGAATAGTAAATTCTGGTTTTGGACTCAACTTAATCCTTATTTTGAAAAATTGTATAAAATAATCTACTTGACTAAAAACTCTAAACTTTTTACAGAATTTAGTTTTACATCTTAAAATAATTCCTTTAAAATTTCAGATCAAACTGAACACAAAATCTTGGTCAAATAGTTCAACCAACCAGACTGCTCCAATTGCCCTGCATCCTGGCAACAGTTCTGAACTTTGTGAATTCCGTAAATTAAATTCAATCAACGTGGTTCCAAATTATTTTTATCAAATACTAGACTCACTAAGCAACAACATATCCAAAATTCAATTGGATATTATTTTTTTACATTTTATTAAAAATCCCGAAAGATAGCTGTCTCAGTCAAGGTACCTGCTGGAACAGGTCTAATAAAAATAATCTTTCCAAAATCATAACCATTCCAAAATCAAATCAACATATTTTTCAGTCATTCTAGACTCATAGAGGCACAACATATCAAAAATTCACTTCAAGAACATTTTTCTATATTTAATTAAAAATCTTACAAGTCACAGCATTTACTAATTGTAAAACAGAAAAAAATTCAAAAGGAGTTCAATGGTTAAAGTACCAAACTCATGTATTCTATGCTTTCAACTTCACTAAACACAACTCTTACTCTTCTATCACCAACACCAACCTAACTTCTTATCTTTTAATTCAATTTCAACACTTTCAAACATAATCACAACTCAAATAAAACAAGGGAAATCAAGAGAGAACTTACCAAAGTTGATGAAACTTCAAAATTTTCCAACTCAATCACTTGATTCTTCCTTCAATTAGCTCTTAAAATTCAAAAACCCTCACTTGCTCTCTTGTTTCCTTGATGTCCGGCCAACACAAAGAGAAAAGAAAAGAAAATGACAAAGTGTAAGAGACAAAGTCAAATTTCTCATCTCTTTAAACCTCCACCAAGTATTCCAAATAAGAAATTACTTAAATACCCTCTTCTATTTATTTTAGCTCCCTTTCCCTTACTTTCCTTTTTAGTAATTTCACAAATAACAAATTAAATATCTTCTTCCTTTGACCATCCATGTTGACTTGTATATATGTTATATATATTTCCATATATACAACATATAAACTCTCTCTTAATTCTTTTTCTTTCCAATTACACATATACATTTAATTCAAATAAAACAACAATTATATCAAAACTTCTAGGGCACACTTTGGGATATTACAACCCAAATTACCGTTAGGTCCAGAACCTAGAATTATTCCTAAGTCCAGAACTTAGCTTGGGTCCAGAACCCAAATTTACCATTAAGTCTAGAACCTAGAATTATTTCTAAGTCCAAAACTTAGCTCGGGTCCAAAACCCAAATTCTCCTTAGGTCCAAAACCCAAAACCTCCACCATCTCAAAAATTAAGTCTTGTTACTTTTCACTCTCTTTTACTAAAGTTTCAGATCATTCAAGAAGGGGCCAAACTGTAGACCCTTAATTTTTGACCAGTCCGGTCCAATATATTTTGTTTGGTCCAAAATAATTTTTGTGTTGTCTAATATATTTTAATTGGTCCAAAATAGTTTTTGTTATCTTAATTAAATAATTTTTGCTTTATTATCTAATTTTTATTAATAAAAAATAAAAAAAAATCAAATAAAAATCAAAAAATAAAAATTGGCGACGAAAAAATTGTCGCTGAAAACCACTAGCGCAGGCTTGGCCGTGGGCCATTTCGCCCTCAGGAGTTTCCTGCGGGTGAAATGACCAAAGCCATTTCGCTCGCAGGAAAATCCTACGAGAAAAATGGCACACGCCATTTCACCAGCAGGATTTCGCCCCGCAGGCAGTTCCTCGCCCCCTGCCGCAGCCAACTGTAGCAAATTTTTTCGCCAGTGCAATTTTTCCTGCGGTAAATTTTTTTGCCAGCACAATTTTTCCGCAACAGTTTTTTTTCGCCAGCGAAATTTTTGAAACCTAATACAATTAGTTTTCGGTTTCCTTTTCTTATTCTATATTATATGCCATGAGTAATTAGGATTAGGAATGGAATTCTTCTATAAATAAGGAAGAAATTAGAGGAAAAAAATCTTAAACTGGAATCAGAAATTGCGACGAAAATTGAAAAGTGAAAACCGAATCTGTGAAGGAAACTTTGATCAAGCTGATTTTTTGAGAGAGCAGAAAAACAGTTCAAACAATTCATCAAAGGCATCAACTGCCTTTGTTTTTGTTCATCCAAGAAGTAATTTTTTGGGTGTAACTCACGAACCAAGGTCTAAATTCTTTTTGTTTTTCTTTTCACAGTAGCTTAATTCATCTAGTTGCTTTTTTTAATTCAAAAATCCTAGAACCTTAATTCCCTTTGTTCAAAGTTTAAAAACTTTATTTCGTTGCTTTGTTTTCCAAAAAACTTACAATTGTTATCTTTGTTTCATCAAAATCTTAAAACCCTAATTTAATATGTTTCTTTTCAAAACCAT
This sequence comes from Garcia nutans, assembly GCA_947685225.1. Taxonomy (NCBI): domain Eukaryota; kingdom Viridiplantae; phylum Streptophyta; class Magnoliopsida; order Malpighiales; family Euphorbiaceae; genus Garcia; species Garcia nutans. The sequence goes on from CANTUV010000017.1 coordinate 22,324,564, forward strand.
AAATTAAAATTCTGTTTCTTTCAAAAAGCCCTAAAAACATCTTTTCTATTTATAAAAACTTTAATTCGTTTGGTTTACTTTCATAAACTTCATAAAATTGTCAATTGATTTACAAATTCTAACAACTTAATTCTAGGAACATTAAACCATAATTCAACTCCAAAACTCAAAATAGTAAACCCTAACCCCTTTAAAACCTTAAGCCCTAATTTTTTCTAAACCCTAATCCTTTAAAACTTTAAAAATCATAAAAACACAAAGGTTATACCTTTTACACAGTAAGCTTAAATACCTTAACTCATTAATTGTAAATCATAAAATCTAAGTATTTTAAAGTGTTCAAACCCTAGTTTCATGGTTTTACATAACAAACCCTAATTTGGTTAATCAAAGAGTCTCACCAACCTTTTAAAACATAAAATCCTTAATTCTCTTAAAGTCACAGTAACCTAATTCCATAAATTTCAAAATCCTAAACACATGAAATAAAGAGCCTAAAATGGAAACAGTAGCTATAATTTGGATTTTTATTTGCATTATTCAATTCCATATTTGATTATGCTTTGATTTATTTTATATGCTTTAATTTATTTAAGTTCAATACTTGGTTTATTTAATTTACCATGGATGAATATTTACTTTCTATTGATGTTTAATACATTTGATGAATGATTTATTTATGATGAATGATTATTTACTTTTATCAATTTATTTAGATTTCCAAATGTTGTAAGAGGTATGTTTCCACTTGGTGGGTACCTCATTAGCTAAATATCATGTAATTTAAATTGCTTTTCTATTTTAGAACCAATGTAAAGGACATGTTTCTACCTTTCAGTGGGTGTCCTATTTAGGCATGTGATGTAAGGACATGTTTCCATTTTCGGATGGGTGTCCATTTATTTGTTTTGCTTGGACCTTGCTTTGATTTTAATATATTGATGCTTTCTTTTAATTATTGTGTGTAATATGGATAATGTTGCTATACTTAAGAATTTTATAATATTAAGACCTGTAAAGGAGGCCGGTTCCAATGAACCGAGCATTGTGGGGGTGCTGGGTCATTTCTCACCTTCCCTGCAGTACCCCCACACCCAATATACGCACACTGCATACTCCCGCACAACAAGCGATATACGCATACCGGATAAAGGGGTGCTACGGTTCATTTCTAAACAACCCAAAACTTTAGTCTTTAACATATAAGCATCATAAGTCAGTCCGAATAAACTTAAAACATTCAACCTATATTATAAATAGTAATAGAGAAAATATTTCTTCGTTAAAATACATATATATATATAACATTAGTACCCAAAAGCTTATCTAAAACAGTCTGTTCAAAATATTTGTTAATTAAACAGCGGAAAATACATATGTTTACATCAAAATCGATAAGTACAAAAATATGAATTTATACATGATGGCAGTTCGTCTCTTATCGTGATGTCCACAACTCAACACTGCTCTCACAACTCAAGCCTAGACTCGACTCGGTCTAGACGAGCCCTCCGGCACAACCGGATCTACCCTATCACCTGCGCGATGAACCACAATCGCGCTAAGCAGAAAGCTTAGTGGTACAAACTTTGATTCAATATAAATCAATGCGATGCTCATACACAATACATATGAATATGTCAACTCATTACATTATATATTTCAATATATTAATCATTTGCATCACATTTCATAATTCACATTAAAACAAAGACAAACATGGGCCCAAAACGAAACTAATATGCTATTCAAAGTTCAGAGTTACTGCTTTGGTCCTTAATGACACCATGTGTCTAGCCCCGTAGGCAATATATATCCAGGGATTGTAACAGACCCAGTCTCTTGGACCTCAACCCGGCTAGACCCTAGGGCCCCAGTTTCTTGGTCCTCAACCCGGCTAGACTATTACAGTTTTTGAGGCTTACGACCCAGTCTTTTTACCTGTCCAGCAATTCATAGGCATGCCGCCAAACCCAGAACTCTGAAAATTGAATAACATACTAGGCACACAATTAATTCATTTATCTCATTTCATTTCTCATAATCAAAATAGGCTCATTGCCTTATAATAATATCATCTTTTCTCATTCTTCTATTTCATCTCAATATCGATTGGTTACATTATGTTTTCACATCTCATATCACCTATTTCCACATTTCTTTTCATATACAATACTTTACTCAATTGCATTTATACATCAATAAAATTCACATTATGCATATCACAACATATAACTCATTCATCAACAATGTATAACTTAACACATTTTTCAACTAAATGTGTTAAGTCCCAATGTCATGTACATGTATGCAATCATTCAAAGTTTGTACTTACCTCTTAAAGCAACAACACCACTCTATCAAATCCTCTTCCAAGATAACTCTCAACACTTGAATAAAGGTAGCTCAACTCTCTTCAAAACCTAATCCAAAAGGTGATCATACACACTCACTTAGAAATACACAAGAAGAAAATAAGAAAGAGAACTATCTAGGGCAAACTCTACATTTGACACGCTCTACAACACGGGCGTGTCCTTGACCGTGCCCTAAACTCATAACACAGAAGCTTTGACACGCTCAGTGACATGGCGTGTCACTGGCCATGTCAATCCTCCAACAACACAGTAGCTATGACATGCTCAGTGACATGGGCGTGTCACTGGTCGTGTCAATGTTACTACAACACATAAGTTGTGACACGCTCAGTGACATAGGCGTGTCACTGCTCGTGTCACCAACCCAGAAGACAGAACCAATGACATGCCCAAAGACATGGCCGTGCTCCTGGGCGTGTCAGGCCAAAAACCCTGAAATCGACACCAACAAAGCCACAACCAACACTCATCTTCCAATAGCCAAATCAACCACACATAACTCAACCAAAACCATCAACAACTCAAAAATACTTGAGTAAACCTTAAAACAACTCAATCACAAACATCAAACACAAACACCACCATATAACACAACTCAAACTCACAACACCCACAACTCTTGTCTCTTCAATCCAAACCCAAAAATCAAAGTTACTAAGACAAAACACTTCAAACACACCAAAATAACCATAAACACATCTACAACAACCATCCAACAAACCCAAGAACATAAACTCAAAAGAAAACCAAGAAACAAGTTGGAAACTTACCAAAACTCCACTGGGGATAAGAGAAGTTGATTCCATTGGTCCTTATATTATTCTATTCTTTCTTATAATGATATTATCCATTGCATCATATTAGATTGCATCATGTGCGTGAGTTAGGATGCCCGTGTTACCCGTGTTGTGTTATGTAAGGGATACCATACTTTCACTCAAGGTATGGAGATCGAGCATGGCATAACCACTCATAGCCTCGTACCATTTGGTATATACTTGCTATGAGAACCTAAGCCTTTTAACCCAAAGACTAAAGCTCATGTAATTGGCCTAGTTACTTTCATTAGGTTTTACCCCAAATGCATGTTGTTTGACTATGGTTGATTTATCTTGGCTTAAATCATGGCTTATTTGGTTTGTTCTTTTTCTAATATGACCTAAGTATATTGTAAGCTCAAAATAAATTTTTCTTTAAAATCCAAAAGACCAAAGCTATTTTCAAAATTTTTCAAGATGGTCTTTGGACATAAAACTTTTCTAAAATACATATCAAAAAATCTTTTGTTCATAGCCCAAATACTAAGCCCAAAATCCATGTTTTTAAAATCTTTTACAATGGGCTTAGAAACAACACTATTTTCACCCAACCTTTTCCTACAAAGACCTTGCAAAAATATTTAGGTCAATTATGAAATACCAAAAATCAATTGTGGGCCTAGTTTACACTAAGAATAAATTAACCATGGGCTTGTTTTTTGGCATGAATCATTAGTTACCTTTTTTCAAGTGAGAAATCTATTTATAATGAACCTCTTAATTTCGTTTTAATCCAATATAGCATAAAAACTACTATAGAGAAAGAAAGGGAAGAGTAAGAAAAATAAAGAGAAAGAAAAGGGAAGAGTAAGAAAAATAAAGAGAAAGAAAAGGAAAAAGAAGAAAATAAATGAAGACTATCCCTATCAAGATATTGATTAATGCCAAGAAGATGGGAGGACGTTCAAAGCTCTATCTTTTCATGCTCCCAACTGTCTAAAGTTCCAACAAGCAGTTTGTAGTGTGAAGGTTTGTCCACTATGTCACATCAGCTCCTATCTCAAAATGGCCTTCATTTAAACCCGTGTCCCTTATAGACCCCATTTCAAGCCTATTAAAGACCTGTTGATCTCTCTTGGTAGGTAGAGTCTATTAGTGGAGATAGTTTGAATAAGCATGCATATGAGATAAACAATATTTAAATTCAATGAGACCTTTGGCCAAGTAATGTGTATGTGCCTATCTGAAGTGTAACAATTCTTGTTTAAATAGAAATGATTCCCGAGTTTAGCACGGTAACTAGGGTTGTCATGTTATAGATATGTTAATTTGGAAAAATCAAGTCTTGAGGTACATTGACATTGATTTGGCAAAGCCAACATTTGATTTCAAAATCAAAATTCAAAAAATCAAAAAAATATTTTGTCATACAAAGCCTTCAAGTTAAGGGAAATATGTTGAACAGTCGAACCTCAAAGGACACATTGGGCAATTGGCAAGGTCATGAAGAAACTACCAACTGACATGCCGAAACATAATTTGAAATGGATGTATCTCGGCTGCTTGGGTCTCATCACTCATGTTTTCAACTTCTCGAAGATAAAAGCCATAAATGTGAAGCATCCTGTAATTCCAAGTGCTAGAACTGAACGAGCATCTGAAAGAAATCCATGAGAACACTTCTGCTGATCACCTCGGTCTGTGAGTCGATGGAACCACTGTAAGTATTACTCATGCATATCATGCATACATGAGCATATCACATCACACTTTCTTGTCTATGTCTATTCCTTGTCAAGGTGAACAGTAAACACCCTGTGAAGTAAACAATCAAAAGAAGATATCAAATCAGGGGGGCATGGAAAGCCCATTGCTTGAGAAATTTCCAGTAATTTTGCAAAGAGACAACCAAAATATCAATCAGAGCCCGCATAGAAAAATCATGGGTTTGAGCCTATACAGGGGGCAAAGTTTCTCCTTTTTTAATTTTTTATTTATATACCAAATATTTTGAGACTCACTTTCAAATATCTTGCCCCGCAGGGGGCAAGGTGAAGATATGAAGGCTAGCTAAAAAAGGCTGAATTTTTTGCAAAAGTGCAAAGGAAGAACAAGAAAAGAATAAAAAAAAGAAGAAAATTAGAATTCTCAAAAGAATGAAGATACAAATGACAAAAGATCAATCCAGCTAAAAGGGCTGAAGCCAGGGTAAAGACCAGATTTCCAATGGATTAGATCCATATTTCAAGGGTAAAGACCCGATTTCCAATGGATAAAGATCCATATTTCAAGGGTAAAGACCTGATCTCTAATGGATAAAGATCCATGTTTCAAGGGTAAAGACCCGATTTCCAATGGATAAAGATCCATTTTTCAAGGGTAAAGACCCAATCTCTAATGGATAAAGATCCATATTTCAAGGGTAAAGATCCGATCTCCAATGGATAAAGATCCATATTTCAAGGGTAAAGACCCAATCTCCAATGGATAAAGATCCATGTTCCCAAGGTAAAGACCCAATTTTTAATAGATAAAGATCTATTTTTGGTGGATAAGACCCACAATCCATAAAAATGGAACAACCGGTTATGCCAGGATTCTCAACTGATAAAAGGTCAGTCAAATCAAATTCAATCTCGGGTTTAAGTACCCAAATCAAATCCAAGTACCCATCCTCATAAAAAATCAGTCAAAAATCATATTGCTTTTCGCTCTCTTCTACTGAAAGTCTCAATCGTTCAAGCAGGGGGCAAACTGTAGACCCTTAATTTTTGACCCAGCCTGGTCCAATATTTTTTATAGTCTAAAATAATTTTTGTGGTATTTAATTAAATAATATTTATTTTAGTATTTATTATTTATAATTTTTAATAAAAATAAAAAGGGTAATATTAGTAAAGTTAAAAAATAAATAAATAATAATAAAAATAATAAAAATAAAAATCGGTGACGAAAAAATTCTTCGCCAAAATTCGAATTGGCTAGGCCATTTCACCGCAAGAAATTCTTGCGGGGAATTGGAGCCCTCCCCAGCCAGCGCTCGAAATTCCTCGCAGTTTTCACCAACGATTTTTTTTGCCAGCGTAATTTTCCAACGCAGTTTTTTCAAAACCAAATTCTATTTGGTTTTGGTTTCTTTTCCTAATTGGTTTTAATTTCCTTAAACAATTAGAAGTAGGTTTATGATTTTTCCTATAAATACCACATTAAAACACATAATTGGGGGGGATGATTGGATCGGATATTAGTTCCTACTGGAGTACAGAAAAACCCTAGCACAAGAGACATTAGAACCAAGAAGCAATCAAAAATCCATTCAAAGGTAGCAATACTGCCTTTGTCTTTGTTCATCCAGAAATCAAATTGTGGAGGAACCAACGAATGGAGGTTTGATTATAAATCTTTGATTTGATGAATATTTACAATGTTTTCATCTTTTGTTTTTCTAAGTAACTACTTGGTAAGTAGCCTTAGTCAGTGATCTAAACTTTAAAACCCTAAAATTGTTTTTCTTTTTCTAGAAAACTGAAAACCCTAAAAGTATTTCTCCCCGTCTCCAAAAACCTTAAAAACCTAAATTGTTTCTTCTGTTTCCAAAAACCTTAAAATCCTAAACTATTCTTCTGCTTCCAAAAGTTTTAAATCCCTAAACTATTTTCCCCGAACTATTTACATCTAAACCATAACTGTTTGTCCAAAATTTTCAAATGTTTTCTTAAATCTCCAATCTCTAATCTTCTTCATGTTTTCTAAAAATCATAATTATTTTTATAAAACTCTAAACTGTTTTCTTAAATCCTAAAATCAAATATGTTTTCTAAAATATCAAAAAATCCTAATTCTCTCAAAACTAATACGGTAAACCCTAGTTTTCCTAAACCCTAATCCTTAAAACCTTAAAATCTTATGACAAATAAATCTAAACCCTAAAATAATTTTTGTGTTGTCCAAAATAATTATCTTAATTAAATAATTTTTATATTAGTATCTAATTTTTATTAATAAAAAATAAAAATAAACAAATAAAATCAAAAAATAAAAATAAAAATAAAAAATCGGAGACGAAAAAATCGGCGAAGAAAAAATCGTCGCCGAAAACCAGGCGTGGGGCATGACCATGGGCCATTTCACCCGCAGGCCAGCTCGCGCTCCCGCTCCCGCTCCAGCTGCGCATTGCTATGAATCCGGGTAATACCAAGATGTATCATGATTTGAGACAGCATTATTGGTGGATTGGGTTGAAGAGAGACATTGCTGAGTTTGTATCTAAATGTCTCACTTGTCAGAAGGTTATAGCAGAGCATCAAGTTCCAACCGGGTTGCTTCAACCATTGTCAGTGCCAGAATGGAAATGGAAAAGAGTGACAATGGATTTTGTGTCTGGTTTTCCATTGACACAAAAGAAGCATGATGCTATATGGGTGATTGTGGATAGATTGACGAAGACAGCTCTTTTCCTTCCGGTGCGGATGGATTACTCTTTGGAGGGTTGGCTGAGCTGTATATTCAGGAGATTGTGAAATTGCATGGTGTTCCAACTTCTTTAGTGTCTGATCGAGATCCCCGGTTTACTTCAAGATTTTGGAAGAGTTTGCATAGTGCTTTGGGTTCTCGACTACACTTCAGTACTGCTTTTCATCCACAGACGGATGGACAGTCAGAGAGGGTGATACAGATTATTGAGGACATGTTGAGAAGCTGTGTCATCGATTTCTCTGGAAGTTGGGATAGGTTTTTACCTCTTGTGGAGTTTGCTTACAACAACAGTCACCAATCCAGCATTGGTATGGCACCGTTTGAAGCATTGTATGGCAGACGGTGTAGGACACCTCTTTGTTGGAGTGAACTTGGTGAAGGTAAAATAATTGGATCTGATTTGATTCAAGAAACTGAGGAAAAAGTGAAGTTGATCCGAGGTAGGTTAAAAGCAGCTTTAGACCGATAGAAGTCTTATGCAGATCTGAAGAGGAGAGACATTCAGTTTGATGTTGGAGATAAGGTGTTTTTGAATGTATCTCCTTGGAAGAAGATTTTGAGGTTCGGTCGGAAAGGAAAATTGAGTCCTCGTTTCATTGGGCCGTATGAAGTGTTAGAAAGAGTTGGGCCAGTTGCATATCGACTTGCTTTGCCACCTGAGTTGGATCGTATTCATAATGTATTCCATGTTTCTATGTTGAGGAGGTACAGGTCAGATCCATCTCATGTGTTGCCATTTGAGTCTATCGAAGTGAGCCCAGATTTGACATTTGAAGAAGAACCAGTTGCTATCTTGGCACGTGATGTGAAAGAATTGAGGAACAAGAAAGTGCCATTAGTGAAGATTCTTTGGAAGAATCATGCAAAAGAAGAAGCAACTTGGGAAAGTGAGCAAACTATGCGAGAGCAATATCCTCAACTATTTCAGAGTTGATATCAGGTAATTTCGAGGACGAAATTTCTTTTTAGAAGGGGAGAATTGTAATATCCTCATATATGCCCTAGAAGTTTTGCATATTGTTGTTGTTGTTATTGTTATATATTGGATTGAATATATGTGTTAAATTGTAAGAGAAAAGAAATTGAGAAGAGAAAATATATGTATATGTATTTTGGGAAGAAATAGGGTTTAGAGACAAATTTATATGTTGTGTATATGTTAATATATATGACATATAAAGTGGTCAAAAGGCTTGGTCAATGCAAGAGAAGATATTTATTTGAGATTGGTAAATTACTTAATTGGGCACATATAAGACAAAAAGATAATTATGTGAATGAGGGCACTTTGGTAATTGCTTGGATAAAATCACATGGTGGATATTTAAAGAAGGTTTGACTTGTGTTTTCTTCATCATTTCTTCTTCTTCTTCTTGTTGATGGCTGGCCCTCCATAGCCAAAGAGAAAGAAAGAGACAAGTGATGGTTTTGATGATTTCAAGCTTAAATTGAAGAAAGATTAAGTGTTCAAGTGTTGATTTAAGAAGTTTTTAACTAAGGTAAGATCTTTTCTCTAATTTCTTCAATTCTTTTGAAGTGGTATGATTAAGTTGCTTATGGTATGATTGTAAGTATTGATTTTGCTTGATAGATGAGAAGTTGGGTTGGTGTGGGTGATGGAAGAGTAAGATTGGTGTTTAGTGAAATTGTTTCTGTTTTAGGATTAGTAAAGGCTGTGACTTGTATGATTTTTAATTAATTTTAGAAAAATGTTCTTGAAGTGAATTTTTGATATGTTGTGCCTCTATGAGTCTAGAATGACTGAAAAATATGTTGATTCGATTTTGGAATGGTTATGAGTTTGGAAAGATTATTTTCATTAGACCTGTTCCAGCAGGTACCTTAACTGAGACAGCTCTATTTCGGGATTTTTAATAAAATGTAGAAAAATCATATTCAATTGAATTTTGGATATGTTGTTGCTTAGTGAGTCTAGTATTTGAGAAAAATAATTTGGAACCACGTTGATTGAATTTGATTTATGGAATTCACAAAGTTCAGAACTGCTGCCAGGATGCAGGGAAATTGGGGCAGTCTGGTTAGGTGAACTATTTGACCAAGATTTTGTGTTCAGTTTGATCTGAAATTTTAAAGGGATGATTTTAAGATACAAAACTAAATTCTGTAAAAATTTTAGAATTTTTAGTCAAGTAGATTATTTTATATAATTTTTCAAAATAAGGATAAAATGGAGTTTAAAACCGGAATGTACTATTTATGGTTAGGGTTTTAATTCTTTTTTCTTCTTGCATTGCTTTGGTTCTCCAAAGGTAGGTTGGTCCTTAAACCTAACCCTAAACACTTTAAACACACTTGAATCAATGAATGTTATAATCAATTGTTCTTTGCCCTAATTGCATTGTTGAGATTGAACAATGTTATGTTGTGCATTGTGAATGGTAATGTGTTTCATGAGTAATGTGGAATGAAATGTTGATATTTATGAATGATGCTATGTGAGATATAATGTGATCATGGATGAGATATATATATATATATACTTGAATAATGAGATGTTATATTGTGAAATGAAATGTGAAGCCATTGTTATTGGCTAAGATGATGTAATTGAAAGAAAGAAGGCATGTTTGCCTAAATGTGATGAGAATTGAGAATGGAAATGAATTGTCTGTTTAATATGTTATTCAGTTTCAGAGTTCTGGATTTGGGTGGCATGCCTAAGAAATGATGAAAGGTAACAGTCTTGCCGGGTTGAGGACCTCCTCATAGGTGTTGAGTTGATGGTCCAAGAGACTGGGTCTGTTACACTATGAGATATATGATTTGTAACAGTCTTGCCGGGTTGAGGATCTCCTCATATATGTTGAGTTGATGATCCAAGAGACTGGGTCTGTTACACTATCCATGGATAGAGATACATGTATATACATTGCCTACGGGCGTGATTATTGTGACTATGAACCAAAGCAGTAACTCTGAACTCTGAATATCGTATTAAATACTTGTTGGGCCCATAGGTGTCAAGGTTATATGAATGTCCTAAATAATGTTATGAGTTTAATGAAATGAGATGTTGGTTATGGAGTATGATTGATTAATGTTGAATGTGAAAAGATGTTGAAATGTGGTATGCTCATATGACTATGATTTGTGAAATGCATAATTGTGTGGTTAACTTTATATTTATGATGTTGATCTTATCAATAACATATGTGGCATTGCATTTCATTAAAGCATACCGTTAGCATGTTTTATCTTACTAAGCCGTTGGCTTAGCGCGATGGTGTTTAATCGCGCAGGTAGTAGAGTGGATAGAGTTGAACCCGAGAGTTCATCAAGACCTAGTGAGAGTAGACCTTGAAGAATCCATTTTGGGAGCTTAAAGATCAGAGCAGACTTGCCAATCATGTATAAATTTTATGTGTTGTAAAACTTGAGTTTTGATGTATATGAATTTGTAAATATGTAAATATTTTATAACTTCCGCTGTGTAATATTTAAATATGGGGGTTGTCACAAAACCTTTATTTTATGTTGTACTAGAAGTGTAAATCCTTTTTGCAGGTTGTAGTTGAGGTTACAAGGGGGATTTATTGGGAGTGTACTGAGAATGATTTTGTTTGCATTGGTTTGTGTAAAATGTTTTTAAAAATAAGAAAAAAACCGGTTTTGTCGACACTTGGGACTCAATTTTTAGGCGAAACTATGGCAAAAATTTTGTAAAAATCGGAACTAAAATTTGACTAAGTAAAATTGGTAGCAACATTAGGTTAGTGTGGCGCCTCTACTCAGCTTACATATGTAGGTTGGGAAGGGGTGTTACAATTGTTTTGGTATCAGAGCCTAGGTCTGAGATTCTCAACCTAGGTAAAATGTAAGAAAAAGACTATTTTTACTTAAAAAGTGAGTTTTTGAACAAAAATACATGTTTGGGATTGGCAGTCTCTGATCTTTAATAAGAGGTATTCTGTTGTGTTTGCAGACTTAGGTTGTGATGGATTCTCACTCTCGTCAGTCGATTGAGGGTAGTGCCGAGAGTATTGCTCCTGCTGAGGGAGCTAGGGTTGATAGTGTTGAGGAGGCACCTGCTTCGGTGTCGGGTAGACCAGCTGGGGAGGAGGTTCCGCCAGCCTGGTTTAGGCCTATGATGGAAGCTATGAGACAAGCACCTGTGCAACCACAGCCACCGCCACCACCCCCTCAGCCTTCAGTACCAGTAAGGCACTATGATAAGCTAAGGAAATATGGAGCAGAGGATTTCTTTGGTACAGTTGATCCGGCTGTAGCAGAACAGTGGCTTGATAGAGTTCAGAGGGTATTTGTGCAGTTGCAAGCCACTTCAGAGGAGAAGTTTGACTATGCAAGATCTTTGCTACAGAAGGATGCCTACGACTGGTGGAAGACAGTGCCCCACTCTATGGATGATCCTCCAACACTGTCTTACACTGATTTTCTAAGGGAATTTGAGTTGAAGTATACTCCTAGGGAGTATAAAGATGGGAAGAAAAGAGAGTTTCTAGATTTGAAGCAAGATCATCGGACCGTAACTGAATATGAAGTTGAGTTTATTCGACTGAGTCAGTATGCTGGGGGTATCATTGCTGATGAGATTGATAGATGTCGGCGATTTGAGGAGGGATTGAGACCCTCGATCATGTGCTTAGTGGCTGGATCCAGATATCAGGATTTCTCACAACTTGTGGCAGCAGCTCGAAGTGTAGAGCGAGCTCAAGTTATTGCAGCTGTTTCAGAGGAGGAGGTTAGGGTTAGAAGGCCCCAGTTAGAGGCAGGGTCTTCTTCTGCGAAGAGGGGTAGAGGAAGTTTTGTTCCTCGGAGTAGTAGGAGCCAGAGACCAGCGGGTAGGTCAGTGCAGTTCCAGAGGCAGAGATTTAGACCTGCAGCTTCAGTAGCGAGTGCTCATACTCCTGGAGTTCAGAAATCCACCTTACCTTTGTGTAACCAGTGTGGTGGAAGACATGGGGGCGTTTGTTGGAGGCATAGTAGATCAGGGGTATGCTTCAGGTGTGGATCACCTGACCACTTTGTGAGAGACTGTCCTGAGAGGCAGGAGCAGATGTCAGTTGATTCTGCTGCTTCTCGAGCTAGTGTGAGGGGAGGCAGAGGTGCCAGCCGAGGAGGTAGACCAGGATTCAGTTCTAGAGGAGGTGCTACATCCAGGGAGGGTAGACCAGAGGAGGTTGGATCTTCCCAGAGGATGTATGTTATGCAGAGGCAGCCAGATACATCGGCAGTCATAGCTGGTACTTTTTCTTTATTTAATACTCCAGTACTTGCTTTGATTGATCCGGGTTCCACGCATTCATATATTAGTGCATCTGTTTTGCCTGTATTTGATGTGCATGCTGAGTCCCTAGGATTTGATGTGTTGGTGACAAATCCGTTAGGGCATAGTGTGGTTGTGAGTAAGGTGCATAGAGATAGTGCAGTAGTGGTGCAGGGTGAGGAGTTCCTTGGGGATTTGATTGAGATGCCATTTAAGGAATATGACGTGATCTTAGGTATGGATTGGCTATCTCGACATGGAGCTGTGGTGGATTGTAAAAAGAAAATTGTTTCTTTGAGAACGGGTGATGGTAGAGAGGTGATAGTATCTAATGAGCAGGAACAGCTAGCCTCCTTATTTGTTTCAGCTGTTGCAGCCAGGAGGTTGATTAGAAAGGGGTATGAAGCCTATCTTGCTCATGTGGTGGATACTAGAGTGAAGGGTTCCCCTATTGATAGCATTGCCACAGTTGCTGAGTTCCCGGATGTATTTCCAGAGGAGTTGCCAGGGTTACCTCCTGAGAGAGAGGTGGAGTTCGGTATTGAATTGTTGCCTGGTACCACTCCTATCTCTATTACTCCTTACAGAATGGCACCAGCAGAATTGAGGGAGTTGAAAGTGCAATTACAGGAGTTGTTGGACAAAGGATTTATTCACCCCAGTGTTTCTCCTTGGGGAGCTCCTGTGCTATTTGTGAAGAAGAAAGATGGTACTATGAGGTTGTGTATTGATTATAGGCAATTGAACAAGGTGACTATTAAAAATAAATATCCTTTGCCTAGAATCGATGATCTCTTTGATCAGTTGAAGGGAGCATCAGTGTTCTCCAAAATTGATTTGAGATCTGGGTATCATCAGTTGAGAGTCAAAGCTGAAGATGTTCCTAAGACCGCTTTTCGGACCAGGTATGGGCATTATGAATTTTTAGTTATGCCTTTTGGTCTGACGAATGCACCTGCAGCTTTCATGGATTTGATGAATAGGGTGTTTAGGCCCTATTTGGATCAGTTTGTAGTGGTCTTCATTGATGATATACTGGTGTATTCGCGGAATGAGGAGGAACATGATATGCATCTGCGGATTGTGTTGCAGATTTTGAGAGAGAGGCAGTTGTTTGCTAAATTGTCGAAGTGTGAGTTCTGGTTGGATCAGATCAGAGAGGCTTAGTTGACTGATATGAAGATTCAGAAGATTATTTCAGATTGTCACGATGGAAAGACTAGAGATTTTTTTGTGAGAGATGATGGGAGTCTCTGGTTCAAGAGCAGATTGTGTGTACCCGATGATGCTGCTTTGAAGAGAGTTATTTTGGAAGAAGCACATCAGTCGATGTTTGCTATGCATCCGGGTAATACCAAGATGTATCATGATTTGAGACAGCATTATTGGTGGATTGGGTTGAAGAGAGACATTGCTGAGTTTGTATCTAAATGTCTCACTTGTCAGAAGGTTAAAGCAGAGCATCAAGTTCCAACCGGGTTGCTTCAACCATTGTCAGTGCCAGAATGGAAATGGAAAAGAGTGACAATGGATTTTGTGTCTGGTTTTCCATTGACACAAAAGAAGCATGATGCTATATGGGTGATTGTGGATAGATTGACGAAGACAGCTCATTTCCTTCCGGTGCGGATGGATTACTCTTTGGAGAGATTGGCTGAGCTGTATATTCAGGAGATTGTGAAATTGCATGGTGGTCCAACTTCTTTAGTGTCTGATCGAGATCCCCGGTTTACTTCAAGATTTTGGAAGAGTTTGCATAGTGCTTTGGGTTCTCGACTACACTTCAGTACTGCTTTTCATCCACAGACGGATGGACAGTCAGAGAGGGTGATACAGATTATTGAGGACATGTTGAGAAGCTGTGTCATCGATTTCTCTGGAAGTTGGGATAGGTTTTTACCTCTTGTGGAGTTTGCTTACAACAACAGTCACCAATCCAGCATTGGTATGGCACCGTTTGAAGCATTGTATGGCAGACGGTGTAGGACACCTCTTTGTTGGAGTGAACTTGGTGAAGGTAAAATAATTGGATCTGATTTGATTCAAGAAACTGAGGAAAAAGTGAAGTTGATCCGAGGTAGGTTAAAAGCAGCTTTAGACCGATAGAAGTCTTATGCAGATCTGAAGAGGAGAGACATTCAGTTTGATGTTGGAGATAAGGTGTTTTTGAAAGTATCTCCTTGGAAGAAGATTTTGAGGTTCGGTCGGAAAGGAAAATTGAGTCCTCGTTTCATTGGGCCGTATGAAGTGTTAGAAAGAGTTGGGCCACTTGCATATCGACTTGCTTTGCCACCTGAGTTGGATCGTATTCATAATGTATTCCATGTTTCTATGTTGAGGAGGTACAGGTCAGATCCATCTCATGTGTTGCCATTTGAGTCTATCGAAGTGAGCCCAGATTTGACATTTGAAGAAGAACCAGTTGCTATCTTGGCACGTGATGTGATAGAATTGAGGAACAAGAAAGTGCCATTGGTGAAGATTCTTTGGAAGAATCATGCAAAAGAAGAAGCAACTTGGGAAAGTGAGCAAACTATGCGAGAGCAATATCCTCAACTATTTCAGAGTTGATATCAGGTAATTTCGAGGACGAAATTTCTTTTTAGAAGGGGAGAATTGTAATATCCTCATATATGCCCTAGAAGTTTTGCATATTGTTGTTGTTGTTATTGTTATATATTGGATTGAATATATGTGTTAAATTGTAAGAGAAAAGAAATTGAGAAGAGAAAGTATATGTATATGTATTTTGGGAAGAAATAGGGTTTAGAGACAAATTTATATGTTGTGTATATGTTAATATATATGACATATAAAGTGGTCAAAAGGCTTGGTCAATGCAAGAGAAGATATTTATTTGAGATTGGTAAATTACTTAATTGGGCACATATAAGACAAAAAGATAATTATGTGAATAAGGGCACTTTGGTAATTGCTTGGATAAAATCACATGGTGGATATTTAAAGAAGGTTTGACTTGTGTTTTCTTCATCATTGAAGAAAGATTAAGTGTTCAAGTGTTGATTTAAGAAGTTTTTAACTAAGGTAAGATCTTTTCTCTAATTTCTTCAATTCTTTTGAAGTGGTATGATTAAGTTGCTTATGGTATGATTGTAAGTATTGATTTTGCTTGATAGATGAGAAGTTGGGTTGGTGTGGGTGATGGAAGAGTAAGATTGGTGTTTAGTGAAATTGTTTCTGTTTTAGGATTAGTAAAGGCTGTGACTTGTATGATTTTTAATTAATTTTAGAAAAATTTTCTTGAAGTGAATTTTTGATATGTTGTGCCTCTATGAGTCTAGAATGACTGAAAAATATGTTGATTCGATTTTGGAATGGTTATGAGTTTAGAAAGATTATTTTCATTAGACCTGTTCCAGCAGGTACCTTAACTGAGACAGCTCTATTTCGGGATTTTTAATAAAATGTAGAAAAATCATATTCAATTAAATTTTGGATATGTTGTTTCTTAGTGAGTCTAGTATTTGAGAAAAATAATTTGGAACCACGTTGATTGAATTTGATTTATGGAATTCACAAAGTTCAGAGCTGCTGCCAGGATGCAGGGCAATTGGGGCAGTCTGGTTAGGTGAACTATTTGACCAAGATTTTGTGTTCAGTTTGATCTGAAATTTTAAAGGGATGATTTTAAGATACAAAAATAAATTCTGTAAAAATTTTAGAATTTTTAGTCAAGTAGATTATTTTATATAATTTTTCAAAATAAGGATAAAATGGAGTTTAAAACCAGAATGTACTATTTATGGTTAGGGTTTTAATTCTTTATTCTTCTTGCATTGCTTTGGTTCTCCAAAGGTAGGTTGGTCCTTAAACCTAACCCTAAACACTTTAAACACACTTGAATCAATGAATGTTATAATCAATTGTTCTTTGCCCTAATTGCATTGTTGAGATTGAACAATGTTATGTTGTGCATTGTGAATGGTAATGTGTTTCATGAGTAATGTGGAATGAAATGTTGATATTTATGAATGATGCTATGTGAGATATAATGTGATCATGGATGAGATATATATATATATATATACTTGAATAATGAGATGTTATATTGTGAAATGAAATGTGAAGCCATTGTTATTGGCTAAGATGATGTAATTGAAAGAAAGAAGGCATGTTTGCCTAAATGTGATGAGAATTGAGAATGGAAATGAATTGTCTGTTTAATATGTTATTCAGTTTCAGAGTTCTGGATTTGGGTGGCATGCCTAAGAAATGATGAAAGGTAACAGTCTTGCCGGGTTGAGGACCTCCTCATAGGTGTTGAGTTGATGGTCCAAGAGAATGGGTCTGTTACACTATGAGATATATGATTTGTAACAGTCTTGCCGGGTTGAGGATCTCCTCATATGTGTTGAGTTGATGATCCAAGAGACTGGGTCTGTTACACTATCCATGGATAGAGATACATGTATATACATTGCCTACGGGCGTGATTATTGTGACTATGAACCAAAGCAGTAACTATGAATTCTGAATATCATATTAAATACTTGTTGGGCCCATAGGTGTCAAGGTTATATGAATGTCCTAAATAATGTTATGAGTTTAATGAAATGAGATGTTGGTTATGGAGTTTGATTGATTAATGTTGAATGTGAAAAGATGTTGAAATGTGGTATGCTCATATGACTATGATTTGTGAAATGCATAATTGTGTGGTTAACTTTATATTTATGATGTTGATCTTATCAATAACATATGTGGCATTGCATTTCATTAAAGCATACCGTTAGCATGTTTTATCTTACTAAGCCGTTGGCTTAGCGCGATAGTGTTTAATCGCGCAGGTAGTAGAGTGGATAGAGTTGAACCCGAGAGTTCATCAAGACCTAGTGAGAGTAGACCTTGAAGAATCCATTTTGGGAGCTTAAAGATCAGAGCAGACTTGCCAATCATGTATAAATTTTATGTGTTGTAAAACTTGAGTTTTGATGTATATGAATTTGTAAATATGTAAATATTTTATAACTTCCGCTGTGTAATATTTAATTATGGGGGTTGTCACAAAACCTTTATTTTATGTTGTACTAGAAGTGTAAATCCTTTTTGCAGGTTGTAGTTGAGGTTACAAGGGGGATTTATTGGGAGTGTACTGAGAATGATTTTGTTTGCATTGGTTTGTGTAAAATGTTTTTAAAAATAAGAAAAAAACCGGTTTTGTCGACACTTGGGACTCAATTTTTAGGCGAAACTATGGCAAAAATTTTGTAAAAATCGGAACTAAAATTTGACTAAGTAAAATTGGTAGCAACATTAGGTTAGTGTGGCGCCTCTACTCAGCTTACATATGTAGGTTGGGAAGGGGTGTTACATTTATTTTATATGCTTTAATTTATTTAAGCTCAATGCTTGGTTTATTTAATTTATCATGGATAGATGTTTACTTTTTATTGATGTTTAATACCTTTGATGAATGATTTATTTATGATGAATGGTTATCTACTTTTATCGATTTATTTAGACTTCCAAATGTTGTAAGAGGTATGTTTCCACTTGGTGGGTACCTCATTAGTTAAATTTCATGCAATTTAAATTGCTTTTCTATTTTAGAACCAATGTAAAGGACATATTTCTACCTTTCGGTGGGTGTCCTATTTAGGCATGGGATGTAAGGGCATGTTTCCATCTTCGGATGGGTGTCCATTTATTTGTTTTGTTTGGACATTGCTTTGATTTTAATATAACGATGCTTTATTTCAATTGTTGCATGTAATATGGATGATATTGTTATATTTAAGAATTTTATAATATTAAGACCTGTAAAGGAGGCCGGTTCTAATGAACCGGGCATTGTGGGGGTGCTAGGCCATTTCTCACCTTCCCCACACGTACCCAACTTTTCGAATCCATTAGGGGTTGGGGATTCCTTAGGAATCGAGTCATCCACCCCTTTCTTATTCCCGGCCCATCCGGGTGGAGACTCCATTTTCTCCGGACTTAGGTTCGTGTTCTCTAAGGCCCCGAGCCTAAATAGTGCCAAAGTCGCAAGAACCATTCCACCGGGAGTGGGGCAAAAATCCCCGCTCACAGTGGCGACTCCACTAGGGATAAGAGAAGTTGATACCGTTGGTCTTTATATTATTCTATTCTTTATTATAATGATATTATCCATTGCATCATCTTAGATTGCATCGTGTGCGTGAGTTAGGACGCCCGTGTTACCCGTGTTGTGTTATGTAAGGGATACCATACTTTCACTCAAGGTATGGAGATCGAGCATGGCATAACCACTCATATCCTCGTACCATTTGGTATATACTTGCTATGGGAACCTAAGCCTTTTTACCCAAAGACTAAAGCTCATGTAATCGACCTAGTTACTTTCCTTAGGTTTTACCCCAAATGCAAGTTGTTTGACTATGGTTAATTTATCTTGGCTTAAATCATGGCTTATTTCGTTTGTTCTTTTTCTAATATGACCCAAGTACATTTGTAAGCTCAAATAAAATTTTTTTTTAAATCTAAAAGACCAAAGCTATTTTCAAAATTTTTCAAGATGGTCTTTGGACATATGACCTTTCTAAAAATAAATAAAAAATTCTTTTGCTCATGGCCCAAATACTAAGCCCAAAATATGTTTTTTTCTAAAATCTTTTTACAATGGGCTTAGAAACAAAATTGTTTTTATCCAACCTTTTCTTACAAAGAGCTTGCAAATTATTTAGGTCAATTAAGAAATACCAAAAATCAATTGTGAGCCTAGTTTATACTAAGAATAAATTAACCATGGGCTTATTTTTTGCATGAATCATTAGTTACTTTTTCAAGTGAGAAATCTATCTATAATAAACCTCTTAATTTCATTTTAATCCAATATAGCATAAAAGCTACATTAGTTGGTTAAATGGATTAAAACCCAATTAATGGGAATTATTATGAGTTGATTTTCATTTTTGAAAATATAACTATTGGTTGAAATGTCCGAGGGAAATATTCAAAAATAAGATACCCCATACCTAGGAAAAGAGACTCGCCATTAGTGTGAGGATGTTATAAGGTTGGAAGGAACGTCCTATTTATCCTTATTTGTTTATTGTTTGTGCATATATGCATACATGCATACATTTGCATCTCATATCATTGATCCTTTCTACCTCAGCCCTGGATTACGGCAGTTCAAAAGCTTACGACAATCCGACCTACGTCGGAAGCGAATAATCTAGCAACGACTCAATCTCTTTCTTACCAAAAGCAATGGAGCCTGAACAAATTCAAAGAATGGTGGATGAAGCCCTTAATGCCAAGATGGAAGAAATAAAAGAGGCCTAGCTAAGACCATGAAGAACCAATTGACTGCAATTTTAGAAAATCATGTCGAAGCATCTGCTAGCACTAAGAAGCCACAGGACAAAGGGAAGACTAAATTTGGTGAAGTAGCTTTTGATGATGATGAGGTGATCATTGATGATGATGATTTGCCTCAATACTACCAAGATCCTCAAGACAAAAAGGAGCCGAAGGTTGTTGAGAAGGCAACTATTGAAAAGACTGCGACGTCTGATGTTGAGAAGATGATTGTTGATTTAGAAAAGAAATTTGAGAAGAAGTTGAAAATCGAAGAAATGTCCGAGGTTGACAAATTATTTGAGTTAGACGAAGAAGTTCTGTACAAATTCAAGATGCCATCCTTTGCTAGATACAATGGTACTGGAAATCCTCATCTCCACGTGAAGCAGTACATCACTGCCATGCAGTCTGCCCGAGCTACTAAAGCTCAAACTCTGAGATATTTCATGCTCTCATTGGACCCTATTGTCCAAAATTGGTTCAACACCTTAGAGGAAAGTACTCAAAAAGATTGGGACATGTTATATAAGGCTTTCATTCAGTAATATGGGTATAATGTTGACTTAGAAGTTACCTTAATGGAAGTTGAGTCCATTAGACAAAGGCCAAATGAGAATTTTGTGGACTATGTGAAAAGATAGAGAAATAAGGTTGCTTTACTCAAGAAAAGGCTCGATGAATCTGACCAATAAGGATGATCGTTAGAGGCGTCCTGTCCAACCTTCGTGAAAGGCTATCTCACACCCTTATATGGGACTTCAAAGATCTTCTCCAAGCTGGTCTACAAATTGAAGAGTGGGAAAGGGAGAAGAATCGCTTTTCAATAAAAAGGAATGAGAAAGGGAACTACCAGTTGGGCAATCAAAGAACACAAAAAGAAGTTGATGTTAATGCCACTAGTCAATGAGGAATGAGGCAGTTTTCAGAATTAGGGAAGCCACTATCTTGGGTTCTCAATAAGCTACAAAAGAAGGGATTGTTACAACCTTTGACTCCTCATCCTTTGCCTAATCCTCTTCCACCTAACTCTGATACTAATGCATTTTGCCAATTCCATCAAAGGCCTGGACACAAAATGGACAATTGCATGAAGTTGAGGCATGAGATCCAGAATTTAATTGATAATGGCAAGTTGCCTAAGCCGGATAAGCCCAATACCAAAGGTAATCCATTTCCAAGGTTCAACAGGGTGCCACCACTAGCAACCTTCATGGTAGGAAAAGGATTAGAAAAAGATTTTGTTTTATCATCCTTTCAAGATGAAAATATTGAAGATGTGAAAGGAAAAGAAGCTTAAACTCAACAAACTTTCTTTAGCTTGAATGTTGCTTTTCAATTTTACTTTCTTTAATATTTAATTGGAACAACCTTGTTTTTCAAATTTAAATTTGTTTGAATAAATTACTTTCATCAAAATTTTGTTGGTCTTTGTTCATTTTGGTGCTCAATCAATGAGGAATCTAGCTTGATGTTTATAAATTAATGTGTCTAGGCATCATGACTTGAATGACTTTACTAGATGAGGAAATTTCTCTATAGCATTGAGTTGTGTATGCTTACTTAGAGAGGGCTCCTACATAATTACCTTTGTCTAGATCCTAGTAAGTCTTAGAACATGCTTTGACAAACTTTCAAGGCGAAATTGAACTCTGCTTATTTAAGGGAGAAATGATCTAGGCATTGTTTGGTTAACCAACAACTAGTATCCACCTAATTAAATATCAATTCCCAGTTGTCCCTTTTGAGCCTTCATAAAATTTTAGCTTTCTTTTCATTGGCTTACAAACCCCAACAACCAACCCTGAGCTGTTGTGATACTTTTGGACAAGTCTTATGATCACTAAGATGAAGAGGCAAGAAGATCAAAGAAAGAAATGAATAGTCAAGACCATGAAGACAGTTGAAGTTCTCAAGACCATAAGGGTAGTTGAAGTTTTTAAGACTATAAGGATAGTTGAAGTTTTCCTAATATCTCCAATATATCAAGACAACATCAGAGTAACAAATGATTTATCCCTATTAAAGGAGACTTATGTCACTCCACTCATCCATTATTAGAAACCCAAGTTGGTACAAACAAGATAACTCTTTTAGAGCTAGAACCAAAAAAAAAAGAAGAAAAGAAAAAAAAAGGGAAAAAAAGAAAAGAAAAAAAGAAAAGAAAGATAAAACCTAAAAAGGTGGTTCAGAATGCCAACTGAGTTCTATTTTACCTAAAGCAGTAAAAGGCTTCCATTTGGTTCTTAAGGACATTTTGACTTGAATTGGTCCAACCCAACCAAAGATTCAATCAAAATTGGAGAAAAAAGGAGGAAGACCATCCAGTTCTTGAAAGTTCTATACTTGACAGTCCTACAAGGAAGAAGGACAAAATGATAAAATGCTCAAAAAAGGGAAGAGTAAGGAAAATAAAAAGAAAGAAAAGGGAGAAGAAGAAAAGAAATGAATTCAGGTACCAAACTTTTTGCAAGGGCAAAGACTATCCTAATAAAGATCCAGATAAATGCAAAAAAGATAGAAGGAATTTGGAGTCTAGCAAGATTGCTCCCAATTGCCTAAAGTTCAAATAAGAAATTTGTAGTGTGAGGTTTGGCCTATAGTGTCACAATGGCTCCAACTTACAAATGGCCTTCATTTAAACCCATGTCCCTTATAGACCCCATTTCAAGCCTATTAAAGACCTGTTGATCTCTCTTGGTAGGTAGAGTCTATTAGTGGAGATAATTTGAATAAGCATGCATATGAGATAGACAATATTTAAACGCAATAAGACCTTTGGCCAAGTAATGTGTATGTGCCTATCTGAAGTGCAATAGTTCTTGCTTAAATAGAAATAATTATCGAGTTTAGTATGGTAACTAGGGTTGTCATGTTATAGATATGTTAATTTGGAAAAATCAAGTCCTGAGATACATTGACATTGATTTGGCAAAGCCAACATCTGATTTCAAAATCAAAATTCAAAATTCAAAATTGAAAATTCAAAAAAAAAATTAAAATTTTAGGAAAAAAATTACAAAGCCTTCAAGTCAAGGTAAGTATGTCGAATCATTGAACCTCCAAAGGATGCATTGGGCAAGGGAAATGATTACTGGCAAGGTCATGAAGAAGCTACCAACTGACATGCTAAATCATAATTTAAAATGGATGTATCTCTGCTGTTTTGGGCCTCCATTATTCATATTTTTAACATCTTGAAGATAAAAGCCATATAAGTGAAGCCTTCTGCCATTCCAGTGTAAGACCTGTATAGGCATCTGAAAGAAATCAATGAGAACACTTCTGCTGATCACCTCAGTCTGTGAGTCGATGGAATGACTATAAGCATCATTCATGCATATCATGCATACATGAGCATATCACATCGCACTTTCTTGTCTTGTATTGTCTATTCTTTATTAAGGTAAACAACAAACACCTTATGAAGTAAACAATCAAAAGAAGATATCAAATCAGGGGGGCATATAAGGCCCATTACCAGAGAAAGTTCCAGTAATTTGCAAAGAGAAGAAATGCATGCTTGTGTGAAGAACTAGACAACAAAAACATCAATCAGAGCCCGTATAGAAAAATCATGGGTTTGGACCTACACAGGGGGCAAAGTTTCTCCTTTTCAATTTTTTGAGTTTATATATAAAACATTTTCAAACTCACTTTGTGAGCGGGGATTTTCGCCCCCACTCCCGGTGGAATGGTTCTTGCGACTTCGGCACTGTTTAGGCTCGGGGCCTTAGAGAATACGGACCTAAGTCCAAAGAAAATGGAGTCTCCACCCGGACGGGCCAGGAAAAAAGAAAGGGGTGGATGACTCGATTCCTAAGGAATCCCCAACCCCCTAATGGGTTCGAAAAGTTGGGTACGTGTGGGGAAGGTGAGAAATGGCCCAGCACCCCCACAACGCCCGGTTCATTGGAACAGGCCTCCTTTACAGGTCTTAATATTATAAAATTCTTAAGTATAATAACATTATCCATATTACACACAATAAAAAGAAAGCATCATTATATTAAAATCAAAGCAATGTCCAAACAAAGTAAATAAATGGACACCCATCCAAGGATGGAAACATGTCCTTACATCACATGCCTAAATAGGACACCCACCAAAAGGTAGAAACATGCCCTTTACATAGGTTCTAAAATAGAGAAAGCAAATTAAATTACATGATGTTTAACTAATGAGGTACCCACCAAGTGGAAACATACCTCTTACGACTTTTGGAAATCTAAATTAATTGATAAAAACAAATAATCATTCATCATAAAATAAATCATTCATCAAAGCTATTAATCAAGATATAAAATAAACATCCATCCATGATAAATTAAATAAATCAAGTATTGAATTCAAATAAATTAAAGCATAAGAAATAAATCAAAGCATAATCAAGTCTGGAATTGAATAGAGCAAATAAAAGTTCAAGTATAGCTACTATTTCCATTTAGGTTTTTTTTTATCTCATATGTTAAGGGTTTTGGAAATTTCTAAAATTAAGCTACTGTGACTTTTTATGGAATTAAAATAAATTAGGGTTTTATGTTTTAAAAGATTGGTAAGACTCTTTGATTAACCAAATTAAGGTTTGAATGATGAAATCATGAAACTAGGGTTTTAAATACCTTAAAATACTTTAATTTGTGATTTTTGGTTATTGAATTTTAAGCTACTATGTAATTTTTGAGTTTTTATGTTTTTATGTTTTTTAATGTTTTAAAAGGATTAGGGTTCATAAAAATTAGGGTTTAAGGTTTTAAAAGGGTTAGGGTTCATTACTTTAGGTTCAAAAGTTGAATTTTGAATTTTAGGGTTTTGAAATTTGGGTCTCGGGTAATGAAGAATTTTTAGGGTTTTAGAAATCAATTGATATTTTATGAAGTTTTATGAATTTAAACAAAAGGATTGAAGTTTTTATAAGTATAAAAGATGTTTTTTAAGGCTTTTTGAATGAAATAAAACCTACTTTAAAATTTTAATAGAAACAGAATTTGATTTTGTTTTGTTGAAAAATATGTTCAATTAGTGTTTTAAGGTCTTTAAGAAGAAAAAATAACAATTTAAGTCTTTTTAGAAAAGAAGGTCACGTTTTAGTGTTTTAACTTTGGAAAACTAAATTAAAGTTCTAAGATTTTAACTTTTGAAAAAAAAAACCCTAGTTTAGCTACTGTGTAAAATATTAGAATTTAGAATTTCATACATTCTTTTGTAAGTTGCTCCAAAAACAATTCTTCATGGATGAACTAGCTCCAAAGACAAGCCTTTTTTGCCTTTGGAATCCCTTTTTTCATGATGCTGCTGTCCAGAAAAGATTTAAATTGAATTTTTTCTTTTCCTTCCTTGATTTGGTTTCAAACTTTCCAAACTCCCTTTGGATTTCCTCTCTTGGCCACCTTAATTTCAATGCCTTTTATCCTTATTTATAGTGGTTTAAGGTTATTTATTCCTAATTAATTAAGGTAAGTAATATTAATAAAAAAAATAAATTAAAACCTAATTGGATTAGGTTTCAAAAAAAATTTGCGTTGAAAAATTTTGCCCTGGCGAAAACTGCAGCAGCCGGGCCCGTTGGTTGGGCGTGCCCGCAAGAATTTCCTACGGGTGAAATAACTCGCCCGCAGGAAATCCCTACAGGCGAAACGCCCACAGGCCTGCGGGTGAGCTGCTGGGCTGATGGGCCCGCGCGACCACTTTTCGCTGCCGATTTTTTTTTCCGACTTCAATTTTATTTTTTATTTTTATTTTTTAATTTTTATTTGTTTATTTTCATTTTTTATTAATAAAAATTAAATACTAAGGTAAAAATTATTTAATTAAAATTATTTTGGACCAATTAGACAACAAAAATCATTTTGGACTAAATAAAGTATATTGGATCGGATTGGGTCAAAAATTAAGGGTCTACACACTTGCTAATATTTCACCATGCAGGGGCAGGAGAAGATATGAGGGCCAACTAAAAATAGCTGAATTTTTGCAAAAAGGAAGAACAAAAGAATGGAACATTAGAACTATCAAAAGAATGAAGACACAAATGATAAAAAAACAAGATCCAGCTTAAAGGATAAAGATCCATTTTCAAGGGTGAAGACTTGATCTCAAAGGATGAAGATCCATTTTCAAGGGTAAAGACCAGATGTCCAAAGGATGAAGATCCAATTTTTCAAGGGTGAAGACCCGATCTCAAAGCACGAAGATCCATTTACAAGTGTGAAGACCCGATCTCCAAGGATGAAGATCCATTTACGAGGGTGAAGACCCGATCTCTAAGGATGAAGATCTGTTTTCAAAGGTGAAGATCAGATGCTAAAGATGAAGATCCAAGGTCCAACGATGAAGATCCATTTTGAGGGTGAAGAACCACAATGGATAGAACAGCCGGAGCAGTCAGACTTCTCAACTGATAAAAGGTCAATCAAATCCAATCTCGGGTCCAAGTACCCAAATCAAATTCAATCTCGGGTCCAAGTACCCAATCAAATTCAATCTCGGGTCCAAGTACCCAAATCAAATTCAGTCTCGGGTCCAAGTACCAAATATCGAGTCCAAGTACCCAATCCTTGGTCCAAGCACCCAAATTCAATTCAGTCTCGGGTCCAAGAACCCAAATCAAATCAGTCTCGGGTCCAAGTACCCAATCTCGGGTCCAAGTACCCAAATCCAATTCAGTCTCGGGTCCAAGTACCCAAATCAAATTCAATCTTAGGTCCAAGTACCCAAATCAAATTCAATTTCAGGTCCAAGTACCCAAATCAAATTCAATCTCGGGTTCAAGTACCCAATCAAATCAATCTCGGGTCCAAGTACCCAAATTCAATCTAGTCTTGGGTCCAAGTACCCAAATCGAGTTCAGTCTCGGGTCCAAGCACTCAAAACAAATTCAAGCAACCACCTAAGAAAAATTAAGTCTTATTGCTTTTCACTATTTTTTACTAAAGTCTCAGATCGTTTAAGCAGGAGGCAAACTATAGACCCTTAATTTTTGACCTAGTTCGGTCCAATATATTTTATATGGTCCAAAATAATTTTGTGGTATTTTAATTAAATAATATTTATTTTAGTATTTATAATTTTTTAAAAATAAAAATAATTAATAATAATAATAAATAAATAAATAAAAATAAAAATAAAAATCGGCTATGAAAAAATTCATCGTCGAAAATAATTGGCCAAGGCCAATTTTGCCGCAGGAAATTCCTGCGGCGAAATTGGCTGGCCGCGCTCCCGCTCATAATTTTTCGTAGATTTCCTCGCAACCCGCAGCAGATTTTTCTCCAGCAAAATTTTCCAACGCAATTTTTTTCGAAACCAAACTCTATTTGGTTTCTGTTTCTTTTACTAATTAATTTGAGTTTCCTTAAACAATTAGAACTAGGCATATAAATTTTCCTATAAATAACACTTTAAAGGACCAGAAAAGGGGACAAAAAAAAACATTGAGGAGAAAAACTTGGGACTGGGATCGAACTCTGGAGGGAGAAAAAGATTAACAAGGTGAGAGAACTTTAGACGAGGGACTGGAATTTAGGACTTGTGATTAGAGAGGAGCAACAAGCAAGCAATGAATAATTTATCAAAGGTAGCCACACTGCCTTTGTCTCCATTCATCCAGAAGTTAATCTTGGTGGAACCAACTACGCAGGTTTGATCCTTAATCATAAACGACTCATAGCTTTGTTTCTTTGATTCATAATAATATACATACAAAACTTTGATCTTTGAATATGTAGTAACATTGGTCTTCATTTTAATAACATAAATGAATTCTTCTGTTTCCAAATACCTTAAAAACCCTAATTCGTTTCTTTTGTTTCCAAAAACCTTAAATCGTTTTGTCTATTTCCAAAAACTTTTAAAAAACCCTAAACTGTTTTCCTCTAACTCTTTTCCAAAATTTCCAAATGTTTTGTCAAATCTCCAAACTCTAACTTACCTTACAATTTCTAAAAAATCACAATTACTTTATAAAACTCTACACTATTTTCTTCAACTCCAAAATAAAAACAGTAAACCTCAAACTAGTTAATCTAAACCCTATGTTTTCCTAAACCCTAATTCCCTCAAAACTAATACGTAAACCCTAGTTTTCCTAAACCCTAATCCTTAAAACCTTAAAACCTTATAAACCTAAACATTCAAACTCAATACAGTAAACTCAAAACAACAATCCAATAACCAAGAATTATAAACCTAATGTTTTAATATCCTAAAACCCTAATTTCATAATGTTACTCCTAAACCCTAATTTGATTTATGAAACCCTAATCCATTCCAATTTTCCAAAACCTTTACAGTAGGCTAAACAAATAACAATAATAATACCTTAAGATTCCAAAACCCTAAAATAATAATTAAAGAACTTTAAATAGAAATAGTAAACCTCAATTTGTATCTTTACTTGCTTTATTTTTAGATTTGATTATGTAGTTCATTATATGCATTGATTTGTTTGCAATGCTTGGTTTATTTAACTTATCATGAATGAATGTTTATTATATATTTTGATTAATGTTTAATATCTTTGATGAATGATTTATTTATGATGAATGGTTATTTACTTTTATCGATTTATTTTGATTTCCAAATGTTGTAAGAGGTATGTTTCCACTTTGTGGGTACCTCATTAATTAATTTCTATGTAATTTAAATTGCTTTTATTTTTTGGACCAATGTAAAGGACATGTTTCTACCTTTTGGTGGGTGTCCTATTAGTTTAGACATGAACAATGTAAGGACATGTTTCCATCCTCGGATGGGTGTCCATTTATTTGCTTTGCTTGGACATTGCTTTGATTTTAATATAACGATGCTTTATTTCAATTGTTGCATGTACTATGGATAATATTGTTATATTTAAGAATTTTATAATATTAAGACCTGTAAAGGAGGCCGGTTCCAATGAATCGAGCGTTGTGGGGGGGGGGGGTGTTGGGCCATTTCTCACCTTCCCCACATGTACCCAACTTTCCGAACCCATTAGGGGGTTGAGGATTCCTTAGGGATCGAGTCATCCACCCCTTTCTTTTTCCCAGCCCGTCCGGGTGGCGACTCCATTTTCTTTGAACTTAGGTCCGTGTTCTCTAAGGCCCTGAGCCTAAACAGTGCCGAATTCGCAAGAACCATTCCACCGAGAGTGGGGACGAAAATCCTCGCTCACATATATTCAATCTCGTACTTTGTCGCTGTCTGGTTATCTTATCTCAGATTTAGGAATTCCATCTTCTTGGCATCTTTATACTCCCTCGAAGTATACTTTTGATCAAACTCCCGCAGAAAATCACTATAAGACAAGGTCGGTGGATCATCCATAGCATGTGGAACCATCTTCCACCAATCATAAGCATCTCTCTGCAGAAGGGATCTAGCATAATCAAATTTCTCCTCAGAAGTAGCCTGCAGCTGAATGAATACCCTTTGAACTCTATCCAACTACTGTTCAGCTACTGCAGGATCTGTAGTACCATAGAAATCCTCAGCCCCATACTTCCTCAATTTATCATAATGCCTCACCGGTACTTGCAGCTGTGGTTGCGGTGGCGGTTGCTGCATTGGAGCCTGCCTCAACAATTCTACCATATGTCGTAACCAAACCGGTGGAATCTCATCAGCAGCTGGTCTCTCTAGCACAAAAGCAGGTGCCTCTCCAGCTATCTCAACCCTAGCTCCATCTCTACCCTCAACGGGAGCTACACTCTCAGCACTACCTTCTATGCACTGACGTGACTGAGATGTCATCACTACTTATATCTATAAATACAGTAGAATATACCTCATCAAAGATAAAAAATTGCCAGAGCCAATGCAAGTATCTTATTTAAAAATCATATTTCAAAAATCAAAATTTTCTTTTTTCTTACAATTCACCTAGGTTGAGAACCTCAAACCTAGGCTCTGATACCAAAACAATTGTAACACCCCTATACCCCATATATGTACACCACATATACTCTTAATATGTAATACATGTATACCAGATACAAGGATGTCACATTCTATTTGAAACAAACCAATCTTTCTATTTAACAATATGAGAAAACTTAAAACATTTAAGTTATATTATAGAACATAATAGATAAAATATTTGCTTATTAAGCAGCGAAAAATGTAGCGGCATATATATATATATATATACACATCAAAATCCATAAATACAAAAATATAAAATTATACATGCTTGGCAGTTCGTCTTTGATCTTGAAGTCCAACAATCAACTCTACACAAGGGATCTCAAGCCTAGATTTGACTCGGTCTAGCTGAACTCTCCGGCTCAACCGGATCTACCCTGTCACCTGCGCGATGAACCACAGTCACGCTAAGCCAACGGCTTAGTGGTACTAACCATGATAACAATATGATTCAAATGTAATGCCAATGTCACCCTTTCAAGCATTATAAACAATATTCAAGAATGCCATTTTTCATAACATTAAATTTCGTTACATTGTTCAATTGTTCCATTATTCATAATTCACATTGATGCAAAGACGAGCATGGGCCCAAAAGAAACTAATATGTCATTCAAATTCTAGAGTTACTGTTTTGGTTCTATAATCACATTTATCAAGCCCATAGGTGTATCATTATCACAATGAGAAACATCTCATATGTAACATCCCAACTAGGCTTCAAGGACTAGGCCCAACCAAGCTTCAAGGGGAGCTCAGCATCAACCCAGCTTGGCTTCAAGGACCAAGCCCAACCCAGCTTTAAGGACCAAGCCCAACCCAACTTTAAGGGATTGTTACTTTTAGGCATGCCACCAATAACAAAACTCTGAAAATTGAATAACATATTAGGCACACAATTCTTTCTTTATTTCATTATCAAATCCATTCTCATTTTCTCATAATCATTTAGGCAACCATGCCCCAATTATTTCATTTGAATCATTATAGCCAACAACAATGGCTTCACACCTGATCATTAGGGTATACATAACCAATTGCATTGTACATGCATTTTGAATGATCATTTTATCTTTCACATTATGCAAATCATAGCATTAATCAATTGTATCAACAATGTAATAGATTACTTAACACATTTACAACCAAATGTGTTAAGTCCCAAAGTCATGTAAATGTATGCAATCATGTAGGGTTTGTACTTACCTCAAGAGCAACTCACACCAATACCAAACTCCTATTCCAAGATTATTTCAATCCTTAGATTAGGGCAGCTCAAATCTCTTCAAAACCTAATCCAAAGGTGATCATACATAAGAAATAAGAATAAGAGCTAACTAGGGCAAACCCTACACATGACACGCTCAACAACACGGGCGTGTCCCTGATTGTGCCCTAAACTCACAATACAGAAGCTTTGACACGCTTAGTGACATGGGTGTGTCACTGGCCATGTCAATCCACCAACATCACAGTAGCTATGACATGCTCAGTGACATGGGCTTGTCACTGCTCGTGTCACCCAACCAAAAAATAGAACCATTGACACGCCTAAAGACTTGGCCGTGCTCATGGTCAGGCTAAAAACCCTGATTCCGACACCAACAACACCACATCCAATAAACATCTTACTCTACCCTTTTCCACTCTAAACAACCTTACCCAAAACCATCAATAAACCATACTAAACTTGCATAAACACCAAAAAAACTCAACACATACACAATCCATAACTCTTGCTTTCTATCACCAAACTTAACTTTTCCTCCAAACCAACCCCAAAAATCAAAGTCAATAAAACCAAACACTCTCAAACACACCACAATCAAACATACACAGAAATGCATCAACCATTCAACAACCTCAATACACAAACTCAAAAGAAAACAAAGGAAACAAGTTGGAAACTTACCAAAAGTGAAGAAAATCCTTCAAACTCCAACTTGATCTCTTGAAACAAATTCAAATATTGAATTAGAGAGCAACAAAAATCCCTTTCCTTTAGTTGATAGCGGTGACCTCCAAAGAGAAGAAAGAAGAAGAAGAAGAAGAAGAAAGTTATCAACAAGTCAAACATTCAACCTCTCTTAACAACTCAAATTCCAATTAATCTTCACCAAGCAATTAATATAATATATTAACTAACCAAAATATCATCTTCCACTTATTTAATTCCATTTTAAAATCACCAAAATATCTCCTTTGACCATTAAATAAAAGTTGACTTGTATATGTTGTATATATCTCTATATATACAACATATACACACTTCTCTTTCCTCTTAATCCTTTATACACACTTTAAAATCATTTAATCCAATTTCAACAATAATCATTTCCAAATGTCAAAATATACTATAAAATAAAATATGTACATAATGTCAATAGTTTGGGATATTACACATAATGTCAAAATATACTATAAAATAAAATATGTACATGCTGGCAAAGTGGCTCTGTTCTTAATGTAGCAATGCGTTTCAAGCTCAACCAACAAAACCCTATACCTGATCTGGTCTAGTAGAACTCTCCAGCTCTACCGGATCACCCCTGTCACCTGCGCGATAAGTTACAATCATGCTAAGCCAAAGTCTAGTGGTACAAACTTTGATAATAATAAAATTCAGAAATAATAGCAATGCAGAATGTTCATATGCTATGTCATCACATGATATTCAAGATCACTTTTGGATATATGCTTTTATCACTTGATATTTCACACCAACACATACACAAGCATGGGCCCAAACAACTAATACATCATTCAATTCTCAGAGTTACCATTTTGGTCCACAATGACACCATGTGTCTAGCCCCGAAGGCAAAGTATTAATATAATAGTCCAACTAGGCCTGGGCTTATGACTCGGTCTTTTCACCCAGCCCAGCTTCAAGGACTTGTTTCTTAGACTTACGACCCAGTCTTTTTACCACAAAAATATTTTCACAGTGACACCAAGCTTCTAGCCTCATAGGCAAATATAGGCATGCCGCTAAACACAGAACTCTGAAAATTGAATAACATACTAGGCACACAATTATTTCATATTTCCATTATTAATCTCTTTCTCATTTTTTTCATGATCAAGCTAGGCACATTGCCTCATTTATCTCATTTATACCAACATCATC
Organism: Garcia nutans; assembly: GCA_947685225.1. Lineage (NCBI taxonomy): Eukaryota > Viridiplantae > Streptophyta > Magnoliopsida > Malpighiales > Euphorbiaceae > Garcia > Garcia nutans. The sequence goes on from CANTUV010000017.1 coordinate 22,357,759, forward strand.
ATTTAATCATAATGTATCTCATTTTATACAATCTAGCCATCACCGATGGCTTTACATAATATCTTTAATGTATACACAACAAACCACATTACCCAAACATTTTGGGTCATTTTCATATTTTGCACATAGTTCACATTTCATTCAATTTAGCCATTAGTAATGGCTTTTCACATTACATATAATGCATTTTTGACATTACACAAGTCATAGCATATTACTCACGCATAATCAATGTAGTAGGTAACTTAACACATTTTTTATCCAAAATGTGTTAAACCAAATATAATTCAATCACATCCATTTTTCAAGAGTTTTGTACATACCTTGGGAAACATTTGCTTTAAAACTTCCTCTAACCTTCTCTTCCAAGTTTCCCTTCAACACTAGGGTTGGGCAAACTACTCTCTCAATGCCTATACCAAATGCGATCATAAACAACCATTTAGTATCACATTCTAAGGCATTCACAACATCAAATCATTTAAGTAGGAATTACAAATGAAAAACAAAGAAAAGAGTTATTCTCAAGTGACACTCCCAACAACACAGGCGTGTTAATGACCATGTCATTAACTCACTTATACAGAAGCATTGCAGTCTAATGACATGGACGTGTCACTGCCCGTGTCATTCATTCTACCTCACAAAAACTTTGACATGCCCAACAGAAAGGGCATGTTAATGGCCATGTCAATTATTTTGCCTTACAGAAGCTACGACACGCTTAGGGATATGGCCATGTTAATGGTCATATCATCAATGTTAAACTTAGCACCATGGACATGCCCAACGAGATGGTCGTGTCACTGACTGTGTCAGGCAAAAGACCTACATCTCGTGCACTTAACCATTTCAACCCAACCACTTCCAAACTCAACTTAAATTCAATCATTTCTTCAATCCAAACTTAAAATCATCATAAGCTACTCACAATAACTTCATACATACCCAAATAAGCCATTAAAACTTGCTAATAAACAATTCCAAATTCCAAATATCATGTTCTTCCACAGAATTCCAAAGAAACTTGCAAAATGATAGAGGAACTTACCAATTGATGAAGAACCCTCAAAATCTTCACTTGAACCCTTGAAATCCCTTTAATTCTTTGATGTATAGAAGAAGAACAAACTCCCTCTTACTCTCTCTAAAGCTCACATCAAAGAAGAAGGAAGAAAAGAAAAGACTCTCTCTTTTCTTTCATCCTTATAATAATAATAATAATAATAATAATAATAATAATAATAATAATAATAATAATAATAATAATAATAATAATAATAATAATAATAATAATAATAATACTTAGTATGCACTTAATTATACAATATATATATAATGTATATCTTGAATATATGTATATATCTTATATATATCATATTTACTTCAAATGTGTATATATATTTCAAATATATTTTCTACTAAATCTTTTAATATCCTTTCATTTCATTTAAATCATTTATTTAATTTATCCACTTTAACTTTAATTTATTTTATTTAATATTTAAAAATTAGGAGTGTTACAATTCTCCCCCTTAAGAAAATTTCATTAGCAAAATTACCTCCTATCAACTCTGGAACAACCGGGGATACTGACTCTACATTAACTGCTCACTTTCCCATGTCTCTTACTCAGTGGCATGATTCTTCCAAAGAATTTTTACAGGTGGTACTTTCTTATTCCTCAACTCTTTCATTTCTCATGCTAAAATTGCTATTGGTTCTTCTTCATAAGTCAGATATGGGCTCACCTCAATGGATTCCATTAACAAATTATGAGATGGGTGTGACCTATACCTCCGAAGCATTGAGACATGGAGGAAATTATGAATTTGATCCAACTTAGGTGGTAAAGCCAGTCTATAGGGCACTAGACCAACTCTCTCCAGTACCTCATATGGTCCTATGAAAAGAGGACTCAACTTTCCTTTGCGGCCAATCTCAAAATTTTCTTCTAAGGAGATACCTTCAAAAATACTTTATCTCCCACACTGAACTATATGTATCTTCTTTTTAAATCTGTATAGGATTTCTATCGATCTGAATCAGCTTTTAAATGACTCCATATCAATGTTACTTTCTCTTTTGTTTCCTTAATCAAATCAGGACTAGCTGGTTTACCTTCTCCAACTTCATCCCAATAAAATGGTGTCTTGCACCTTCTGCCATACAAGGCCTCATAAGGTGCCATCCCAATACTGGATTGATGACTATTGTTATATGCAAACTCAATCAGTGATAAAAATCTGCCCCTGCTCCTAGTGAAATCAATGATACAGCTCCTCAACATATCCTCTAGAATCTGTATCACTCTCTCCGACTGTACATCTGTTTGAGGATGGAAAGCAGTACTAAAATACAATCGAGAACCCAAAGCATTATGCAAACTTCTCTAAAATCTAGATGTAAATTGGGGATCTCGGTCTGACACTAAACAAATTGGGACTATATGCAACCTCACTATCTCACTAATATACAACTCAACAAAACTCTCAAGTGAGTAATCCATCCGAACTAGAAGAAAATGAGTTATCTTCATCATCCGATCAACTATCACCGAGATCACATCATGCTTCTTTTGGATCAAAGGTAGTACAGTCACAAAATCCATCGTTACTCACTCCCATTTCGACTCTGGTACTGATAAAGGCTGAAGCAACCCTGAAGGAGCTTGGTGCTCAACCTTCACTCAAGTAAGACATCTGGATACAAACTCTGCTATGTCCCTTTTCATACCTGACCACCAATAATGCTGCTTCAAATTATGATACATCTTGGTACTCCCAGGGTGTATGGTATAGACTGATTGATGTGCTTCCTCCAAAGTCACCCTCTTCAATCCTGCATCATCAAGAATACACAACCTATCTCTGTACCATAGAATGCCATTGTAATATCCCGATTTTTGATGTACTTTAGAATAGTAAATTTGGGAGAGCATATGGGTGTAATGGGTAGAGAAAATATTAGATGAATGTTATAAATGAACTATATATATATGAGATACATGAGAAGGATAAATAGAATATATAAGACATATACATATACCTAACATATGCTACACATATGCATGAGGTATACATTGGTGGTGGGAAAGTTGATTTTAAACATTTAATTCATTAATAATAATAATAATAATAATAAGGGAAACTAAAAAGTCAAAGGAAGAAGATGAGTGGTGGAGAATTTAAGTGGAAATTTTATATAATATTGTATTTATATAAGGATAAGGATGGGTAAGGGGAAGACAAGTGTTCTTCTTCTTCTTCTTCTTCAACGTGAGATAGAGATAGAGAGTGGGGAAGAGTGAACTTTTCATGCTACATGAGATTCAAGAGGGATTAAAGAAAATAGTCAAGATTTGGCAAGTAATTCAAGTAAGTACCTTCTTCTTGAACTTATTTTATGGATTTTATGTATATATGTATGATATAGTTAGTGAGAGAAAGTGATGATTAATTGAATAATAATATGATTTTGTATTTAGATTAACAAGAAATAAGGAAAGAAGAGTAAGCTTGGGAATAATCAAAGATTTATATTTATAACTTCTTTGGTTTGTATGTATGATCTTGAGTATATATATATATATATATGATTTTGAGATTGTGCATATTTGATTTAACATGGGTTGGAGTTGCTATGTGATATGTGAGTATTGTATTGATGAAATGGAGTGAAAGAGCATTTTTGCGATGTCATGGGTGTACCCAGAGATTTAGACTGACATGCCCATGTCCCTAGGCATGTCGTAGTCACTGTGATATAGAATTAACGACATGTACAATGACACGCCCATATCTCTGGGCGTGTCATAGCTATTGTGATGCAGGACTAAGAGTACAGGCAGTGACACTCCCATGTCTCTGGGCATGTCATAGCTACTAAAAGGTAGTATAATCGACATGGCCATTAACACGCCCGTGTTGTTGGGTGTGCCAAAGTTTCTGTAAGATAGAATGAATGACATGGCCAGATTTACCAGCCCTACCAAAACCTCTGCTACCACAACTCCCACTAACATGGGGTCGAGAAGCTGCAGTATTTGTCTGTCTATCATCTGGTGGCTCTGGACAATTTCTAATAAAATGATCTGGTTATCCACATTTGTAACACACTACTGGTACACTTATCTTCCAGCAGAAACCTCCATGTGTTCTACCACAATGAACACAAATAGGTGGAACAAACCTCTGAGTCACTAGGGTCGAAACACTAGCCACTGAGGTTGTAAGTCTTTGCCTCTACTACTGTACTAACCTGCCAGGCTATCCTTGACTCCTAATGAACTTTTGAAAATATCCCCCTTGGCCTCTCTTCACTGATGAAGACCCTGTCTCACTCTGGGGTCTCCTAACTCTGGTCTCCTCAACCCTAGCAGCTGCTGCAAGACCCTGTGCTCTCTCAACACTCCTGGCAGCTGCAATCAACTAGGAAAAATCCTGGTAATAGGAGCCTACTATAATGCACATGATAGAAGGTCTCAGCCTCTTCTCAAACCTTCGACACCGGTCAATCTCATCATAAATGATCCCACTAGCATACTGACTCATTCAAGTAAACTCTATCTCATACTTCAATACTGTCTGGTATCTTACCTCAAACTCAGGAACTCTATCTTCTTCGCATCTTTATACTCCCTCGGAGTATACTTTTACTCATATTCCCTTAGGGAATTGTCATAGGTCAGGACTGGTGGATCATCCAGAGCTTGTAGATTAGTCTTCCACTAATCATATGCATCCCTCTGCATAAGAGATTTTGCATAATCTAACTACTCCTCTAGAGTAGCCTGCAGTTGGATGAACATTCTCTGGACCCTATCTAGCCACTGCTCTGCTACAGCATGGTCTATAGTACCAACAAAGTCCTCAGCTTTAAACTTGCGACTACTCCCGGTGGAATGGTTCTTGCCTTCCCCACACGTACCCAACTTTCCAAACCCATTAAGGAGTTGGGAATTCCTTAGGAATTGAGTCATCAACCCCTTTCTTTTTCTCGGTCCGTTCGGGTGGCGACTCCATTTTCTCCGGGCTTAGGCTTGTATTCTCTAAGGCCTTGATCCTAAACAGTGTCAAAGTCGCAAGAACCATTCCACTAGGAATGGGGGCAAAAATCCCCGCTCATAATTGTCCTTTGTATTGGGCTTATTAGACTCTTGGATCTCATGCTTCAATCGGGTGTCTCATGTCCTTGAGCCTGATGAAATTGACAAAAAGACTTAGTATCAAATTTTGGGGGTAAGGGATTTAGCAAAGGTCGAGGGGCCAATGGTTGTAATAGTCCCTCCTTTTGTAGCTTGTTGAAAACCCAAGATAAAGGCTTCCCCATCGTAGACCCTCAATTTTTGACCCAGTCCGGTCTAATATATTTTAATGAGTCCAAAATAATTTTTGTGTTGTCCAATATATTTTAATTAGTCCAAAAGAAAATTTGTTATCTTAATTAAATAATATTTGCTTTAGTATTTAATTTTTATAATTAATAAAAAAATAAAAATAAACAAATAAATAAAAATAAAAAAAAATCGGCGACGAAAAATTTCATCGCCTAAAAGAGTTGAGGCGAAATGGCTTAGCCATTTCGCTCAAAGGACCTGCGAGCGAAATGGCTAGGGCCATTTCGCCCGCAGGAATTTCCGCAGCTGGCTGTGGGCTGCTGGCCATTTCGCCCATAGGAAATTCCTGCAGGCGAAATGGCCCGCAGCCAGCTGCGGCAATTTTTTTGCTAGCGTATTTTTTCCACAGTAGTTTTTTTTGCCAGCTCAATTTTTCCGCAGCAGTTTTTTTTTGCCAGCTAAATTTTTTCGATGCAAATTTTTTTGAAACCAATTTCAATTTCCTTTTCTTAATCAATGTTAGATTCCGTGAATAACTAAAATTAATCATAAAATTCTTTTATAAATAAGGACTAAAACAACACAAAAAAGGGGATCGGATTTTGGAGGAGAAATTGAGACCGAAATTGAGGAGGAAAACTTTGAATTGATCGTACTTTTTGAGAGAGCAAACAAACAATTCAATCTATCAAAGGCAGCACAGCTTGTCTTTGTTCTTGTTCATCCAAGAAGTGATTTTTGGTGGAACCAACAAACGAAGGTATGAATTTCTTTATTTGTTTCATTAATTCACAGTAGCTTCATCATTCAAAAATCTTAAAATTGTTGTTTCTGTTTCTTCAAAACCAAAAAACCCTAGAACCTCAATTCACCTTTTCTAAAGTTTAAAAATCTTAATTCGTTTATTTGTTTTCCAAAAATCTTAAAAAAGTTGTTTTTGTTTCTTTAAAATCTCAAAACCCTAATTTGCTTTCCAATTTTTCAAAACCTTAAATTGAATCTGTTTCTTTCCAAAAATCCTAAAAAAACATATTTAATAAACCTTAAATCGATTTGTTTATTTTCATAAAGTTTCATAAAATTATCAATTGATTTCCAAATTCTAAAATCTAATGCATTCTCCGAAACCCTAATTCTAAAATTCTAAAACCCTAATTCAATTGTAAAACCTAAAACAGTAAACCCTAACTCCCTTAAAACCTCAAACCTTTATTTTTCTAAACCCTAATCCTTTAAAACCTTAAAACCATATAAATCTAAATTTATAATTCTACACAGTAAGTAACCGTAAATCATAAATCCAATGTTTTAAAGTGTTCAAACCCTAATTTCATAATCCCACTTCTTAAACACTAGTTTGGTTAATTAAAGAATTTTATCAACCTCTTAAATTCTAAAACTTTGCTCCATTTCAATTCTTTTAAAATTTACAGTAGCTTGAACCCATAAATTCCAAAACCCTAAACACATGAAATAAAGAATCTTAAATAGAAACAGTAGCCCTAATTTGAATCTTTATTTGCCTTATTCAATTTTATATTTGATTATACTTTGATTTATTTTATATGCTTTAATTTATTTAAGTTCAACTTGGTTTATTTAATTTATCATGGATGGATGTTTACTTTCTATTGATGTTTAATACCTTTGATGAATGATTTATTTATGATGAATGGTTAATTTACTTTTATCGATTTATTTAGATTTCCAAATGTTGTAAGAGGTATGTTTCCACTTGGTGGGTACCTCATTAGTTAAATATCATGTAATTTAAATTGCTTTTCTATTTTAGAACTAATGTAAAGGACATATTTCTACCTTTTTGTGGGTGTCCTATTTAGGCATGGATTATGTAAGGACATGTTTCCATCCTCGGATGGGTGCCCATTTATTTGTTTTGTTTGGACATTGTTTTGATTTTCAATATATTGATGCTTTATTTTAATTATTCTGTGTAATATGGATAATATTGTTATATTTAAGAATTTTATAATATTATGATCTATAAAGGAGGCCGGTTCCAATTAACAGGGAGTTGTGGGGGTGCTGGGCCATTTCTCACCTTCCCCACACGTACCCAACTTTCCGAACCCATTAGGGGGTTGTGGATTCCTTAGGGATTGAGTCATCCACCCCTTTCTTTTTCCTGACCCGTCCAGGTGGCGACTTCATTTTATCCGGACTTAGGTCCGTGTTCTCTAAGGCCCCGAGCCTAAACAGTGATGAAGTCGCAATAACCATTCCACCGGGAGTGGGGGGCGAAAATCCCCGCTCACAGTGGTGACTCCACTGGGGATAAGAGAAGTTGATTCAGTTAGTCTTTATATTATTCTATTCTTTCTTATAATGATATTATCCATTGCATCATATTAGATTACATCGTGTGCGTGAGTTAGGACGCCCGTGTTACTCGTGTTGTGTTATGTAAGGGATACCATACTTTCACTCAAGGTATGGAGATCGAGCATGGCATAACCACTCATAGCCTCGTACCATTTGGTATATACTTGCTATGGGAACCTAAGCCTTTTTTTTACCCAAAGACTAAAGCTCATGTAATTGGCCTAGTTACTTTCCTTAGGTTTTACCTCAAATGCATGTTGTTTGACTATGGTTAATTTATCTTGGCTTAAATCATGGCTTATTTGGTTTGCTCTTTTTCTAATATGGCCTAAGTGCATTGTAAGCTCAAATAAATTTTTTCTCTAAATCCAAAAGACCAAAGCTTTTTTCAAAACTTTTCAAGATGGCCTTTGGACATAAAACTTTTCTAAAAACAAATAAAAAAACTCTTTTGCTCATGGCCCAAATACTAAGCCCAAAATCAAATTTTTCTAAAATCTTTTACAATGGGCTTAGAAATAAAATTAATTTTATCCAACCTTTCCTTACAAAGAGCTTGCAAATTATTTAGGTTAATTACGAAATACAAAAAATCAATTGTGAGCCTAGTTTATACTAAGAATAGTTAATCATGGGCTCGTTTTGGCATGAATCATTAGTTACCTTTTCCAAGTGAGAAATGTATTTATAATAAACCTCTTAATTTCATTTTAATCCAATATAGCATAAAAGCTACATTAGTTGGTTAAATGGATTAAAACCTAATTAATGGGAATTATCATAAGTTGATTTTCACTTTCGAAAATCTAACAATTGGTTGAAATGTCCGAGGGAAATATTCGAAAACAAAATACCCCATGTTGGTGTTTTGTTAACCATATACCTAGGAAAAGAGACTCGCCATTCGTGTGTGGATGTTATAAGGTTGGAAGGAACATCCTATTTGTCTTTGTTTGTCTATTGTTTGTGCATACATGCATACATGCATATATTTGCATCTCATATCATTGATCCTCTCTGGCTCACAGCCCTGGATTACGATAGTTCAAAAGCTTACGACAATCCGACCTACGCCGGAGATGAAATATCTAGCAACGACTCAATCACTTGATCACCAAAAACAATGGATCCCGAACAAATTCAAAGAATGGTGGATGATGCCCTCAACGCCAAGATGGAAGAAATAAAAGAGGCCCTATCTGAGACCATGAAGAACCAATTGACTGCAATTTTAGAAAATCATGCCGAAGCATCTGCTAACACTAAAAAGCCAAGGGACAAAGGGAAGACTAAAGTTGGTGAAGTGGTTTTTGATGATGAAAAGGTGATCATTAATGATGATGATAATTGGGCTCAATACTAGCAAGATCCTCAAGATAAGAAGAAAGAACCAAAGATTGTTGAAAGGTCAACTATGGAGAAGACCAAAACTTCTGATGTTGAAAAGATGATTACTGATTTAGAAAAGAAATTTGAGAAGAAACTAAAAACCAAAGAAATGTCTGAAGTTGACAAATTATTTGAGCTAGATGAGGAAGTCCCGTACAAGTTCAAGATGCCATCTTTTGCGAAGTTTGATGGAACCAGAAATCCTCATCTCCATGTGAAGCAGTATATCACTGCTATGCAGTCTGCCCGAGCTACTAAGGCTCAAACCCTAAGGTACTTCATGCTCTCATTGGACCCTGTTGTCCAAAATTGGTTCAATACCTTAGATGATGGAACACAAAAGAGTTGGGATCTGCTTTACAAAGCCTTCATCCAACAATATGGATATAATGTCGAGATGGAAGTTACCTTGATGGAAGTGGAGTCCATTAAGCAAAGGTCAAATGAGAATTTTGTAGATTATGTGAAGAGATGGAGAAACAAGGCCACTTTGCTCAAGAAGAGGCCCGATGAATTCGATCAAATAAGGATGATTGTGAGAGGGGTGTTGCCTAGTCTATGTGAAAGGATGTCTCATACACTCATCCATGATTTCAAAGACCTTCTCCAAGTGGGTTTGCAAATTGAAGAATGGGAGAGAGAGAAGAACCATTTTTCAACAAGAAGGAACGAGAAAGGAAACTATCAGTTTGGTAGCCAAAGCATGCAAAAGGCAGTCGGTGTTAATGCTACCAACCAAGGAACAAGGTGACAATTTTCAAAATTGGGGAAACCGATGTCTTGGGTTCTCAATAAGCTTCAAAGAAAGGGATTGCTACAACCCTTAAATCCTCGTCCTTTGCCTAACCCTCTCCCACCTAATTTCGACACTAAAGCATTTTGTCAGTTTCATCAAATGCAAGGGCATGACATGGATAGATGTGTGAGGTTGAGACATGAGATCCAAAATCTAATTGATAATGGGAAGCTACCCGAACCCAACAAGCCAAACACCAAAGACAACCCATTACCAAAGTTCAATAGAGTACCACCGCCGGCAATCTTCATGATTGGAGGAGGTTTGCATGAGGACTTTGTCATGTCTTCTTTTCAAGATGTGGGTGGAGAAGCAACCAAAGAAGAAGAGGTATTTAGTTTAATTAAACAAGTTATGGTGGGTAAAGAAGTAACAATTTATGTTGTCAATGGGTTTTGGGATTCAAGCGATAGTGATGATGATCTTGTATCCAAGAAGGAGGAGTGGACTTGGTTCGAGCCCGAAGAAGATGAAGTAATGAACACTAGATCCGGTAAGCCTTATGCAAGGCCACCACCTAAAGAGGTAGAAACTAATAAGGGAAAGGAAGTTGAAGTAGGAAATAAAGAAGAGGAAGATGGTGCTGTGCTCAAGCAATTGAAAAGAACACAAGCAAGTGTTAGCATTTGGGACTCATTAGCTACTTCTAAAAAGCACCGAGAAACTATGGCCAAAGCCTTGGCTAGCATGCCAATTTCTTCCTCCATGACACCGGAGGAGCTGATCAACTTCATAAAAATTGGATGGGTAATGAAATGTGAAGAGCCTCAAGAAAAGAATGCAATAAAGTCTGATTTTGCTTACTTGTGTGATGTTTCTCCTGATGGTTGCATACATTCAAATAACAATTACATGAGCATCTTTAATATTAATTATGTTAACACACAATCATTAAATTTGAGAACAATCAAAAATCCTAAAAACATTAGCATAACATCCGACCTTATGAGATGTGAAAAAATATTCAAAAAGTATGAAGAAGTGTTTGCTTGGTCTTATGAGGATATGCCCAGAATAGATTGAGACATAGTCGAGCATCATATTCCTACTTACACTCACATGAAACGTGTCAAACAAAAGCTTAGGTGATTAAGACTTGAGCAAATACAAGTGAAGTTCCTTGAAGTGATAGAATATCCAGATTGGTTAGCCAACATAGTACCCGTGCAAAAGAAAGATGGAAGAATAAGGGTTTGTGTGGACTATAGAGATTTGAACAAGGCTTCCCCTAAAGATGATTTTCCTTTACCGCATATGGATTTTCTCAATGATAGTGCAGCCTCTAGCATACTACACTCGTTTGTAGATGGATTTTCCGGATACAACCAAGTGTTAATGGCCCAAGAGGATAAAGTCAAAATAGCTTTCATTACCACATGGGGTATATTTTGTTATAGGGTGATGCCATTCACCTTAAAGAATGCTGGAGCAACCTACCAAAGGATGGCCACCACACTATTTCATGACATGATGCACAAAGAAGTTGAAGTATATGTTGATGATATGATGGTTAAATCGGATACAAGAGAACAACACTTCCAAAACTTAGAGTTATTCTTCGATAAAGCTTTGAAATATAAGCTAAGATTAAACCCGAAGAAGTGTGTGTTCGGTGTTACTTCAGGTAAATTATTAGGACATGTGATTAGTCCAAATGGCATTGAGATTGATCCTGACAAAGTTAAAGCAATCAGGAATATGCCAACCCCTAAGACGAAGAGAGAAGTTCGGGGATAATTTGGAAGTTTTTGGCGATTCATTACTAGTAGTATCCCAAGTAAATGGAGAGTGGGAGTTGAAAGAGGAAAAATTAAAACCATACCACCATTACCTGACCATGATGAAGAAGATCTTTAAGGAGTGTAGGTTTATACACCTATCAAGAGAAGAAAATCAGATGGCTGATGCCTTGGCCACATTGGCTTCGGTTTGGGAAAACCTTATCAATTTATTTCTTAAGCCTCTGATTTTGACCAATTCGTCAACTCCTTGCTATGAATATGAGACAATTATGGAAATTGATATAGACCTTGATGCGTGATATGATACTATAAGGAGATTTTTGGAAGAAAGAGAATACCCGCCGGGGGCAACAAAGAAAGAAAGAAGAGCCATAAGGCGGTGGTCATTACAATATATCACATTCCATGAGAAGTTATATTGAAGATGGCCTGATGGGGGTGCATTTAAGATGTTTGAGGAAGCCTGAAGTGGAGTGTATCATGTCAGAAATACATGCGGGAAGTTGTGGTCTGCACATGAGTGGTTTGGCCTTAGTTAAAAATATTATTCGACAAGGTTACTACTGGTTGACCATGGAGAAAGATTGTATTGAGTTTGTAAAGAAGTGCTAACAATGTCAGATGTATGGTAATTTGAATCACATGCCTCCTGAAGAATTGCATTCTATGTCTTCACCCTGGCCCTTTGCCACATGGGGTATCGACATTATAGGAGAGATACATCCGACAGCTTCAAACGGTCACCGTTTCATTATGGTAGCAGTAGATTATTTTTCAAAATGGGTCAAAGCCGAATCCTTCAAAAGATTGGGTGCAAGCCAAATGGCTAGATTTATTGAAAAAAACCTCATCTGCCGGTACGGGGTCCCGTACAGTGTGATATCAGACAATGGGGTACAGTTTCAAGGAGCAGTTAAGGATTTATTCTCAAAATACCAAATCCATCATCATCGATCCTCTCCTTACAGACCAAAGGCTAACGGTGCAGTAGAAGCAACAAACAAAATAGTTAAGCAAATTCTGTCCAAGATGACCATGACTTACAAAGATTGGTCAGAGATGCTTCCCTTTGCTTTGCGGGGATATAGGACAAGTGTGCGAACACCTACTAGAATGACACCGTTCTCTTTGGTTTACGGGATGGAAGCAGTGTTGCCAATTGAAATAAAAATCAAGTCATTGAGAGTAGGCTTGGAAGCCGAACTGCCTGAAATGGAATGGGTAGCGAACAGATACACACAGTTAGCTTTACTAGAAGAGAGAAGGTTAAAGGCACTGTATCATCACCAACTGTATCAAAAAAAGATAGCTCGGGCCTACAATAGAAGGGTTAAGGTCAGAAAACTCAGAGTCGAGGATTTGGTGTTGAAGCAATGTAAGCCTAATGTATTTTATCCAAGAGGGAAGTTCAGGCCTAGCTGGAAAGGGCCATATGTCATGAAACAAGTCATGAACAAAGGTGCGGTGAAGTTATTAGACATGGATGGGAACGAATTTAGTGAGCCAGTAAACATTGACAGGTTGAAGAGGTTTTATGTATGAAAAAAAAAGATCTCGCTAGGTTGAAAATCCAAAAAGGACGGCCTAGGCAAAAGTTAGAGCAGTCCGCTAGCCCCGAAAGCCCGAAAGGGCAGGCTAGGCAACAATTAGGGCTAAATGAGAGAAAATCGTCAATTAGAAAACCCGAAAGGGCTAGTTGGCAACAGGAGTGATCTTGTGTATGCTGGCTTTATGTTTGGTTGTTCCCCAATTTAATAAAACAGAATTAATGTTAAAATTGTTCTATGTGCACTGTTATAAGTATTTGACCAAATATGGATGAAATAAATAAACACAATAGCAAAAAGTGATAACAAATTATAAAATGGAAAACAAGCATCTTTTATTACTTTAATTAATTTTCATCCTAACAATACACTTTCTGAATTGATAAATGAAAAACCTATGGTAGACGATAAATATAACGTGCAGGCCAGCTTTGCCTCAACCGATCCAAATAGGCTTCAGTCAAGCAAGGCATGTCTAAATTGGGAGTAAAGTCAAGCAAGGCATGTCTAAATTGGGAGAAGGAAGGCATTTTGAACTTATAATGTAACACCCCTACATTCAATACATGCACACTACAACCACCACAATGCAGTATACATGCACTAAACATAGAGATGCTACAAATTTTTTTTTTTTAACATTCAAAACATTTTAAATGATACCATAATTTTTCAATTGTATACATTATAGAAAGATAAGTAATTAACTTGAAATACAAAACTAAATAGATATATATATAAAGATACATTTAGTTGTTACGCAGCGGAATTTATCAAATATTTACATATATGAAAACATTTAATTTCATATTTACAAATATACACATATGTACATTAAAATCTTTACTTTACAAAATATAAAAGAGTTATACATGATTGGCAAGTCTCCTCTGATCTTTAAGTTCCCAAAATCAACTCTTCACTGTCTACTCTCACTCGGTCTCGAAGAGCTCTCGGGTTCAACCCTATTACCTGCGCGATCAAACACTATCGCGCTAAGCCAACGGCTTAGTAAGATAATGCATGCTAATGTTATGCTTTAATGCAATGCAATGCCAATTCTCAATCCATATTATACATGTAACATCATATATGCAAAGCTAACAACATACCTTTACATTTCATAACTCAACATAAATAGACATATCATATTTCAACATCTTATTATATACCTCATTAGTATTCATTTAATCATTCATAATCAACACTAAACAAAGACAAGCATGGGCCCAAAACACACTAATATGCCATTCAATTTTCAGAGTTAATGTTTTGGTTTTCATCATCACATTTATCAATATCATAAACCCAACTAGGCTTCAAGGATTAGGTTCAACCAAGCTTCAAGGGGAGCAAAGCATGCTAAGCATCAACCCAACTTGGCTTCAAGAACCAACCCAACCTAGCTTCAAGGGTGGTAACATCTCAATTAGGCTTCAAGGATTCAATCCAACCTAACTTCAAGAGATTGTTACACTTATTAGGCATGCCACCAACAACAAACTCTGAAAATGGAATAACACATTAGCCACACAAATCATTTATTATTTAATTATCATTTCCATTCTCAACTCTCATCATAGCCAATAACAATGGCCTCATATCACATATAAGTTACCATAGCCAATCACAATGGCATTTTATTCCATCACATTATACATATAGCATTATTGATATAAACATAACCAAACACATTACTCATCACATGAGTCACAATACATGAAATATCACATTGTTCACATAGTATCATATACATTACCATTATCATCATATGCAACAATGCAATAATACAAGATTTGTACTTATTTTACTAACAATTCATACAACTCCTAACATTTCCTTGTCCAAGATTCTTTAACCTCTTAGATCAATGGTCAATCACTATCTTCAAGACTTAAATCAAAAGTAATAGCATATACTTGTTTAGGGATACACAAGAAATAATCCAATTAGGAATTAATTAGGGCAAACCTCAACCCTGACACGTTCACCCACACGGGCGTGTTTATGGCCGTGCCCTAACTCCACAACACAGAAACATTTACACGCTCAACAACATGGGCGTGTTCCTGGGCGTGTAAATTCTCAAATCTTATAGTAGCTATGACACGCTCAATAACACGGGCGTGCTACTGGTCGTGTCAAACCTACTGCCTCCAACACAATTGACACGCCTAAAAACCCTGGACGTGCTCATGGGCGTGTCCGGCCACAAATCAAGACTCCAATCAAAAACAACCATACTCTCAACAACACACTTCTATACATTAACATCCTCTTCAAATAATCTTAACAAAACATACTCAAAACTCATCTCAACTTGCAACACACCCAAAACAAACCAAAACACACATCAAACACCAAACACAAAATCATCTCAAAACCCTTACCACATATACAACATCATCTCTTCCAACCACTTACTCTTTTCTTCAATCCATACTCAACATCCATCATCCAATCACTCAAACACTTCTCACATCTCAAAATCAACCAACACACTCTTAAAAATCTATCAAACTCAAATATCATTTCAAATAAACACAAAGATCACAAGAGAACTTACCAAAGTTACAAAACTTCTTGAATCACCAACTTGATCACTTAATCTTTCTTCAATTTGAGCTTCACTCAACAAGATCTTCTCTTTGCCTCTTGCTTCCTTTGTCTAAGGAGGAGCCGGCCACAATGGAAAAGAAGAAGAAAAATATCAAGAAGCAAAGTCAAATTTTGCTTTTAATCTCCACCAAGTGATCTTATCCAAGCAATTACCAAAATACCCTCAATCATATAACTAACTTTTTGTTTCATATAAGCCCTTATATGTAATTACACACTCAACACAAATAAATATCTCTTCCATTGACTCTTCATTTGACCAATTTATATGTTATATATATCATCATATACACAACATATACCATTCTCTCTAAACCCTATTTTCTTTCCCAATTTCTTTTCTCTTGCAATTAACACATATATACAATCCAATATAACAACAACAACAATAACAACAATAACAATAACATAATCAAAACTTCTAGAGCATATATGAGGATATTACATATAAGGGACCTTCCCATCTAGTTCAACAACTTGTCGATCTCAGAAATCTCTTTGATTTTTAGCTTCTTTTCAAATTTCTTTTCTAAATTAGTAATCATCTTCTCAGCATCAGAAGTTTTGGTCTTTTCAAAAGTTATCTTCTCAACAACCTTTGGCTTCTTCTTTTTATCTTGAGGATCTTGGAAGTATTAGGCCCAGTATTCATCACCATCTATAACCATCTTGTCATCATCAAAGACTACTTCACCAACTTTAGCCTTTCCCTTATCTTTCTTAGTGCTTGAGGATGCTTTAGCAGTGTTTCCAAACATTGCAGCCATTTGACTTTTCACGATCTCAGCTAGGGCCCCCTTTAGTTCTTCCATCTTGGCATTGAGGGCATCATCCACCATTCTTTGAATTTATTCGGGCTTCATTGTTCTCGGTGAGAAGGTAATTGAGTCACTGCTGGATTTTATGTCACTGGCATAGGTTGGGTTGTCATACGCTCTTGAGCTACTGTATTCTAGGTCTATGAGCCAGAAAGGATTAATGATATGTTATGCAATGCGTGTATGCATGTATGCATGTATGTACAAATAACAAACAAACAAAGATAATTACGACGTTCCTTCTAACCTTATAACATCCATACACGAATGGCGAGTCTCTTTTCCTAGGTTTATGGTCAACAAAATACCAACATGGTATATTTTATTTTCAAAAAGCTCCCTCGGACGGTTCAATCAATAGTTATATTTTCAAAAATGGAAATCAGTTCATGATAATTCTCATTAATTAGGTTTTAATCCATTCAACCAACTAAAGCAGCTTTTATGCTATATTGGATTAAAACTAAATTAAGAGGTTTATTATAAATAGATTTCTCACTTAAAAAAAGTGACTAATGATTCATGCCAAAAATAAGCCCATGATTAATAATTTTTATTATAAACTAGGCTCACAATTGATTTTTGGTATTTCCATAATTGACCTAAATATTTGTAAGCTCTTTAAAAAGGTTATGAAAATAGTTTTGTTTATAAGCCCATTGTAAAAAGATTTTAGAAAAAATGGATTTTGGGCTTTGTATTTGGGTCATGAGAAAAGAATTTTTGATTTGTTTTTTTAGAAAAGTTTTATGTCCAAAGACCATCTTGAAAAGTTTTAAAAATAGCTTTGGTCTTTTGGACTTTAAAGAAAAATTTATTTTGAGCTTACAATGTAATTAGGTCATATTAGAAAAAGAACAAACCAAATAAGTCATGATTTAAACCAAGATAAATTAACCATAGTCAAACAACAAGCATTTGGGATAAAAACCTAAGGAAAGTAACCAGGCCAATTACATGAGTTTTAGTCTTTGGGTTAAAAGGCTTAGGTTCCCACAACAAGTATATACCAAAAGGTACAAGGCTATGAGTGGTTATGCCACACTCGATCTCCATGCCTTGAGTGAAAGTATGGTATCCCTCACATAATACAACATGGGTTACACATCATCCTAACTCACGCACACAATGCAATCTAATATGATGCAATGGATAACATCATGATAAAAAAGAATAGAATAATATAAAGACCAACGGAATCAACTTCTCTTATCCCCAGTGGAGTCGCCATCGTGAGCGGGGATTTTCGCCCCCACTCTCAGTGGAATGGTTCTTGCGACTTCGGCACTATTTAGACTTAGGGCCTTAGAGAACACGGACCTAAGCCCAAAGAAGATGGAAACGCCACTCGAACATGCCAAAAAATAGAAAGGGGTGAATGACTCGATTCCTAAGAAATTCCCAACCCCCTAATGGGTTCGGAAAGTTGGGTACGTGTAGGGAATGTGAGAAATGGCCCAGCACCCCCAAAATGCCCGATTCATTAGAACCGTAATCCTTTTCAGGTCTTAATATTATAAAATTCTTAAATATAATGATGTTATCCATACTACATGCAATAATTAAAATAAAGCATCATTATATTAAAATCAAAGAAATATTCAAACAAAATAAATAAATGGACATCCATCCGAGGATGGAAACGTGTCCATACATCGTCCAATGTCTAAAACTAAATAGGACACCCACCAAAAGGTGAAAATGTGTCCTTTACAGTAATCCCAAAATCTAAAAACAACTTAAATTACATGAAAATTAATTAATGAGGTACCCAATCATGGAAACATACCTCTTATAATTTTAATAAACAAATAATAATTAAAAAAATATTCATCCATGATAAATTAAATAAAACAAGCATCATAACATATAATAAACTACATAATCAAATCTAAAATTAAATAAAGAATAAATGTATAAATTTAGGGTTTGCATCTTAAATTAAAGTTTTTAGAATTTTAATAACTAAATTAGGATTTAAAATAAAGAAACTTAAACACAAAGACTTATAATACAGAAATAAATATTGGCCCCTTTGATGAGCCCGTACGGCGGTCCCTATAGAAAAATAATTTTAGGGTTTTAAATAAAGCTTTTCATGCTGGAGAAATTAGGTTATAGGAAAAAGTTTGCAACTAAATTATCATGTACTAAAAATATCAATTTAACACTTATAAGTCACTGTAACATAAGATAATAGGTTGTGGATTTATTTCGTTTGAATAACAAACAACATCATCAAATCACTTCACATGAACTAATATGAAAATAAAATAAAAGGCTATAACCTACTGGAATTAATCCAACCAAATATTAAAAATCATCAAATCATGTTATATCAAGTTAAATTAGATGTGTACCGTAATTTGTTGGCTCCACCACAATTTATAGAATGAAATTCTGGTTTAGCTTGAAACTAAGACAGAAGACCTAGCTTGCTGCCTTGATTATGGGTTGTCTCTCATCTGTGTTGCCTTTTCAAATTTTAAAAGAAAGTGCAAAAGTCCTTCAATAATTCTTGAATAATTCTCCAATGATTGTGCCGTCCAAAAATTTTCTTCCTCCCTTTTGTATGTTTTTACCGTGCTATTTATAAGAAAAAATAAAAACCTAATACTAATTGCTTAAGGAAATAAAATTAAAAACCAACTAAAATAAGGTTTCAGCAAAAACTGTGAGCGAGCCCGGGCGATACTAGCATTGGGCGAGGGGGGGGGGGGTAAAATTGTCCGTGGGGCACAATTTCGCCGCAGGTTTTGCCTGCCTAAAATTGGCCCGTGGCCTGTGGCCAATTCGCCACAGGCAAAACCTGCGATGAATTGGATTGTGGCCAATTCGTCGCAGGTGCTTCTGCGGCTAATTAGCCCAAGCCAATTCGTCGCTAGCAACTTCCGTCGCTAATTCTGCCGTCTCTGATTTTTTTTATTTTTTAGTTTTTTGATATTTTTATTTTTATTAAAAATTACCAATAAATATTATAAAAATAAATAACAAACAATAAATAAAATAAATATTGAATAAATAAATAAAATAAATACTAAAAAATTATTTTGGACTGTTTTAAAATATCAGACCGAAGCAGGTCAAAAATTAAGGGTTTACACGTGCTTAATTTGGAATCAAAATTAAACTCGAATTAAGCTCAATCACACTAGATTTAACCTAATTTATTCCTATAAATACATGTTTAAAGAGTTATAGGTGAGGAACCGGTAAAAACCCAGGGCAAGAATTAAACCAAAACAACAACAGAGACAATTGACACAGAAGCAAAAGTAAGGAGTCAGTAGCATGTACTTTTTGGCCATTGAGAGACCAAGAATTACTTTGATCCAGACTTATGAATCAAACAATAAGCTTGGCTCAAAAGACTTTATTTGACCATGTCAACAACGCAGGTTTGATAATTTAATTTACTTAGGCTTACAGTATTGCTTCCATTTTTTAACATTAAGCAGTAATTGTTTAAAATTATTATTTTAGTTAGTTAGATACTCCATCCAATGAAGAACAATGCTAATTTTAATTAGGTATAAAACTTTAACATGATTTGATCTGAATTATTTTGACCACGAACCCTAGTTTATTAGGTTTAACGCTAACTTTTATGTCTTAATCTAGTTTAAATATATTAAAACCCTAAAAACCTAATTCATACCTTGAAACCCTAATTTACATATTTAAAACTGTAAGACCCTAATTTGATTACTGAAACCCTAATTTACTTTATCAAACCCTAGTCTCATAGGTAAACCCTAATCCCATATGTAAATGCCTAATTTAAGATAAAACCCTAGTTTTGCATATCTATTATTGAATGTAATATTAAAACTTAGGCTTGACAATTTTCTTTGTTTGTGATGGATGATTTATTTTATTTTGTAATTGATGATTTTCTTTTAATTATTGTGAATGTTTGAATAGTTTAATTCATTTGGTTAATTATTTTAATAATTATTTTGGTTTCAATAATGTAAGAGCTATGTTTCTACTTTGTCGGTACCTCATTATTTTGGATTAATGCAATTTAATTTATTTTGAATTTTGGATCAATGTAAGGGGGCATGTTTCCACTTATGGTGGGCCATTTTATTTAGTTTTGGACATTGTCCCATGTTTCTATCTTGCATGGGTGCCCATTTATTATTTTGATTGTACTTGTTTTGATTTTAGTACAATGAATATTTAGTTTCAATAATTGCATGTTGCAAAGATGATTTTATAATATTTAAGAATTTAATAATATTTAGACCTAAAAAGGAGGCCGGTTCTAATGAACCAGACACTGTAGGGGTGCTGGGTCATTCTCACCTTCCCCATGCATACTTAACTTTCTAAACCCATTAAGGGGTTGGGGATTTCTTAGGAATCGAGTCATCCACCCCTTTATTTTTCCAGCTTTCCTGGGTGGCGACTCCATTTTATCCAGGTTTAGGCCCATATTCTCTAAGGCCCTGTGGGACTGGGGGCGCAAGTCACATGAACCATTCCACATGATTGATAGAACTTGGTTTGAACCATGCCTTATTTGGTTTTTTCTTTTTCTAATATGACCTAACTGTGTTGTAAGCTCAAAATAATTTTTATTCTTTTAGTCCAAAAAGACCTAAAATATTTTTAAACTCTTTTTCAGGAAGGTCATTGGACATGAAAACCTTTTAAGGTGGGTCAAAAATCTTTTTCCTTATGACCCAAGTTCACGGCCCAAAAATAATTTTTAAACATGCCTTTTTAGTGGGCTTTTAAACATTTATTAAAACCTTTTCTTAAATGAGTTTGCAACTAGTTAGGCCAATTATAGAATACCAAAAATTAATTATGGGCCTAATTTATAATAAGAATTATTAATTATGGGCTTGTTCGTGATATGAATCATTAGTTATTTTTCCAAATAGGAAATATATTTATGATAAACCCGTTAATTTAGTTTTAATCCATAATATAGCATAAAAGTTATTTTTGTTGATCCAATGGATTAAAGCCTAATGCAAGGGGGATTAAAGCCTAATGTGAGATGGATTTTTGCCCCCACTCCCATGTGGAATGGTTCTTGCAACTTTGGCACTCTTAGAGTTAGCACTTTAGAGAACATGGGCCTAAATCAAGAAAAAATAGAGTCCCCACCCAGATGGGTGGGGAAAATGAAAAGTAGTGGATTACTCGATTCCTAAGAAATCTCCAATCCCCTATTAGGTTCAGAAAGTTGGATACATTTGGGGAAGGTGAGAATGACCCAGCACCCCTATAACGCCCGGTTCATTGGAACCAGCCTCCTTTTCAGGTCTAAACATTATTAAATTCTTTTACTTATTAAAATATAATCCACACTACATGTAATTTAAAATAAATAAATATTCATTGTATTAAAATCAAAAAAAAGTCCAAAGAAGTAAAAATAGGCACCCATACAAGATGGAAACATGTCCCTACAATAAATATCCAATGTCCAAAAATAATAAAATAGGACACCCACCGTTTGGTGGAAATATGTCCATTACATTAATTCAAATGCTCAAAATAAATTAAATTACATTAAACTTAATTAAATTACATTGAACTTACCTAAATGAGGTACCCACAAAGTGAAAACATACCTCTTACATATTTGAAATCAAAATAATCAATATTAAAAAAATTAATTAAATAAATTAAACCATTCGAACATTCACAATAATTAAAAAGCAAGTCATCCATTGTAAAAAAAAATAAAATAAATCATCCATCACAAGTATATAATAACTTAAATAATCAAAATTAGGGTTTTAGGGTCAAATATACAAGATCAGGGTTCATATATTAAATTTGGAATTGTAAGGGTTAAAAACATCGTATTAGGCTTTTGGGAACAAAATTAGGTATTTGGGATTAAGGTTTGGTATTTAGGATTAATATTTTACATATTGAGGTTTGGAGATTAGGGTTTCATAAATTAGGGTTAGATATTTAGGACTTTTGAAAATTAGGGTTTAAGGTTTTTGATGATGCGAAACTATGCTATTGCAATACCGCAAGTGCACGGGTCGCTCAAGTAATAAAATAGTGTGTGAGTTATCATTCTACTAGAGACAAGGCCAAGTGCTAGTGTAAATTTTAACTGTTGTTTAGCAAATCAATAGTTTTGTGAAGTTTTATAATTAAAGATAATTAACTTAATAACTGAAAATAGAGAGGGATTGAGTGTTGAATGAATTGATTGATGATGAGAATACTATCCAGATATTGAATCCCCCTAGCCACAATTATATTTATGAAAATCAATTAAATTAAACCAAATAATAGAGTTGAATTGGTATTCCTCTAAATTAGACTAAAACCTTTCTCAAGTGAATTAATCCCTAATCACTAAGTAGAATGCTAGAATCTCTTCTCAAACATAATTAAGTAGACCTTGTATTAAGAATAAGGAATTGTAAACCAAAGGATCTTGTAAGTCTATCTCTAGTACTCCAATCAATCCTCAATCCTTATAAGTATTCAATTCATATCAAGCTTTCTCAAGTCAATAATATGAAAATTGCAACCAATCAATAAGCATGCTATTATCAATTGGAAATAAATTATTAAGTATCATAAGAAT
Source organism: Garcia nutans (assembly GCA_947685225.1). Taxonomy (NCBI): domain Eukaryota; kingdom Viridiplantae; phylum Streptophyta; class Magnoliopsida; order Malpighiales; family Euphorbiaceae; genus Garcia; species Garcia nutans. The sequence goes on from CANTUV010000017.1 coordinate 22,380,928, forward strand.
AAAACAACTCAATCAAATGATTTAATTAAATAAAATTATTCAATCCATATAATAAAGCTAGGGTTCATCAATATCTAGATAAAGAATGAGTTAGTTCATGATCAAAACCAGAAAACCAGAACAAGAGAAATAAGAAAAAGAATCCAAACAATCCATTGCGAATAATTTGTATTTCTTTACTTGAATCTTTGAATCTTGGTTTAGATCTTGTTTAGAATATGTCTTCACCTTCAATCTCAGCTCCAAAACTCTCCTCCTTACTTTAGAAGTTGGCTCTAGGTTATAAAATACGAAAATCGAATACCTAATTTGTGCTTCAGCTCAGCTTTTATAGTGCAGATATTTTCGCCTGACACGCCTATTGACACGCCCATGTCACTGGGCGTGTCATTGCCACTGGGATTTTGAATATAAGGCACGTCCAGTGACACGTCCATACCACTGGGAGTGTCACAGCTACTGTGAATCATTGCAATAGGCACGCTTGGTGACACGCCCATGTCACTGGGCATGTCAATGCTTCTGTATGGCAGTATCAAGGGCACGTCCATGGGCATGTCACTTGAAGAATTTTGCTCTTTTCTTCTACTTTCATTCGTAATTCCTCTGAAATGACGATAAGCCTCAAAATACAGAGAATTCCTGAAATTAACTCTAAAAAGCACTTGAACAAACAAATTAAACTCAATTGGATAATAATCATATTAAGAAATAGGGGCAAAATATCATCAATTGTGCACTTATCAAATTCCCCCACACTTGAGTTTTTTCTTTTCCTCAAGCAAGCTAAATCACTATAATAAGCAGAAATGATGGACCCCTCTATATTCAAAAAGAAAAGAAAAGTTTGACAATACTCGAATCAGAAAACCCGACGTTCTTAACCAAAAACCAATTCACAATCATAACAGCTGAATCAAGAAGTTTCAAAACAAAAATTTCACAAACCTAAAACCTAAAAATCCAGAGTTAAAAGATTGAGCATAAAATTCCAGAAAATCCAAAAGCCATGAACCAAGTATGAAAATTTTAAATTTTCTCTTAAGTTCTTTAACCCTTTTATTTTATTTTATTTTATTTTTTTACTGTATATACACATATATATACATTTTAAAGAGCCCGACTTGTTTGAACTGATACTAACCTTTTGACGCGAAGGTAAACATTTGTGATGTCGACCCCCGGTTACTCAGCCAGAATCACCATTCAAATGTCTACCAGCACTATTTATGATTCCAACTCATTTGTTTTAATTCAAGAGTAAAAATCAGTGGAACAGGGATAAATTTTCAAAGCTCCTTTAATTAGAATTATTTATTTATATTTATATTTATATTTTTTATTTTTTTACTGCTCAAGAGTCAAAAAACTTAAGGGTCATACTAAGTCTGACTCAAGAATCTAAGGAATTATAACATGCTAAAAAATATAGCTAAGGTTTTAAACTTCATATGTGTCCAATTTCCATCAATCCACTACCTAATTATAGCTATTACAGTCGAACCTTAGCAATTGATCAAGATTGCCAAGTTAACCTCAACAAGAAATTGTCATTTAGAAAATTACAAATTAATTTAACATATAAAGGGGAACCATTTCAATTCACACTATTACAACAATCTAGCTTACTTAAATCCAAAAACAATTTACAAAAATTAATTGAGACAAATGAATCAAATGGAAAGAATGAAATAATAAAAACTCAATCAAGAAAGTATACCTCTCCCCCACACTTAAGGTGCACATTATCCTCAATGGGTGTGCAAAACAAGAAATAATGAAGAGAGAGAAAAAAATTGCCCTTCCATGTCCATGATAGGACAAATATGAGTACGATGCCAAGAGAATGGTGAAGGCGAATTTGCTTCAAAACAAAATTCTAAAATGCATAAACAAGGTTAATACATAAATAAATGAAATAAGCAAACAAAAGAAACAGTTCGTAAAGAAGATTGCAATTGTCCAAAAGGAATAAAAATAAAGAAACAGAAAAAGGACAGTAAATAAGTTAAGAAAATAAAATAAAATGTGGGCTAGTAAAAAATTGGCACATCGCCGGAATCTTCACCGCTGGTCTCATCATCGGAGACATCAACTGGAGGTGCAAGTGCAGGTACAAGGGCAGGTGGCTGGTATGGTGGAGGTGGTGGTTGCGAAGGGTGAAACCCTTGATACCGCCAGAACTCTAACATGGATTGTTCCAGCCATTGCCTTCTCAAGATCTCGTGATCTAGCTGGGCTTGAAAAGAAGTAGTCTGTTCAAGTATGAATTGCTGCATCTGGTCCTGCTGAGTTAAGATCTTATTCTGATTCAACTCGATATTCCCTATCTTCCCTTCGATCCTACAAATCTAACTGATTGGCGCCAATCTCGGAATGTAGGAGTCTGGACAAAAGATGGTCCAGCAGAAGAAGAAGGTGCAGCAGTGGAAGAAGGCCCAGCGGTAGTGGTTGAAGTCCCAGTGGCAGTGGACAAACCCAGAAAACCTATCGATGGAGGTGGTGGTATATCCGAAGGAGGAGCAGAAGGAGCTGCCTTTGGTATATCTGAATCCATAGGAGGTGCCTGCAGCCCAGCTACCTTCTCGCAGTTTAGTATCATCAATGTGCCCATACCCAACAACTTGGGCAAACCATCCACCGTTATAGGGAGGCAGCCATCTAACATACCCAGGCTACGAGCCAGTTGTGTGACATACATGCTACCATGTAAAGTACCTGATGCTCTCTTTTTAGACTGCTTATAAAAAAAATGTGTGATGGCGTGTACCATAATGCACTGGGTCTTCTGTACCATGCAGTGCAAGAAAAATAGATCTCGCAGGCTTACCACCCCTGTGCTGCTCAGTCGAGCTGAAAGAGTGTGAACTAATAGGTTGTGCATCACTCGGCAGGGGAAGGACTCAAAGTTGGATGCCTTAGAAACCTTGGGTTGATATTTATCTGTAGTAGGTGCAAAGGTCTGCCAAACCCAAGAAGGAGCAACCTCATACTCGACAAAATCCACCTCAAAATTCAGATAATCGAAAGTCTGTACCTCCTCTGCAGTATATAACTCGAGATTCACCCTAAGGTCATTAATGCTCATATGGAATCTCTGCCCTCCCAGTCTAAATTTAATTGTTGACTCAGTAATTGAAACCTTGGTCTTTTGGAACTGAAAGGTGCAGTAGAATTCCAATGTCAGCTCTTTATAGGAAGGCTCATCGATGGAGAACAGTTGGTCCCATCATGGTTGATTGATCAGTTCCTGAATATCTGCTGCAATATTTGCCAGTTCCATAGCGTCCCAATCTAAAACACGAGGTGGGGACCATTCTTTTGTTGCTGAAAAGTTCGAATCGCCTTCTTTCCTCGGCATTCAAAAATCTAAGGCATTCGTGGGTTGCCATGAACTTAAAAGTTGGACGTGTAGTGGGTTGGCTAGAACTACCTTCCCCTCATGCACATTTGGCGGGTAGCTGGGAGGATGATTGCTTGCGAGGGCCCATTGTCTGCAAAACAAACAAAAATCCTCAATAACAACAAAGATATAGCATGATACACAACACCCACAAAAGACCGGCACAAAGTTACCGAAATACCGGCATTATAACGATGAAGCATAATGTATATCCCAATAAAATTAATGCTAACAGCCAATTTAAACCAATTGTAATAAACCTATATCAACACACACTTAATTAACAAAAGCGACGAACCAATTTGAATGACGATAATTCCAACAATAACGATTCCGTTTTCCAAAAATAACGATTAACTATAACCCAACAAGCAAATAAATCAATTTATAATTCAAACAAAAACTAATTAAAAAAAAATAAATCAAAGGCTGAATCAAAATGGAATTAAAAACAAAACAAAAGCAAAATGAATCAAATGCTGCAAAAATCACGATAAATCAAAATGAAGCAAAATAAAGCAAACGCATCATAAATCTTGTAATTCTAAGGAAAAGAAAAGATAATACAAGGAATCAATAAGAAAAACGAAAGAAATCCAACAAAAATTGCAAAAATGAGAGTCCATACCTAAAAAATGCAAAAATTGCATGGATCGAGCAAATTCAAATGGAAACTGTGTAACACCCCTTCCTGACCTACGTGCGTAAGCTGAGTAGAGGCGCCACACTATCCTAATGTTGCTACCAATTTTACTTAGTCAAATTTTAGTTCCGATTTTTACAGAAATTTTTCCATAGTTTCGCCTAAAAATTGAGTACCGAGTGTCGACAAAACTGGTTTTTTTTTTCTGATTTTCGAAAATACTTTTACACAAACCAATGCAAACAAAATCATTCTCAGTACACTACCAATAAATCCCCCTTATAACCTCAACTACAACCTGTAAAAAGGATTTACACTTCTAGTACAAAATAAAGTAAAGGTTTATTATGAAACACAGTAGATAAAATAATTGTTCACTATGCAGCAGAAAGTAACAATATTTACAAATTCATATACATCAAAACTCAAGTTTTACAAAACATAAAGTTTATATATGTGTAATATCCTCATATATGCCCTAGAAGTTTTGATTATGTTGTTGATGTTGTTGTTATTGTTGTTGTTGATATATATTGGAAAGTGAATGCTTGTGTATATGTGTTTTGGGGAAAGAAATAGGGTTTAGAGACAAATGTATATGTTGTGTATATGATGATATATATAACATATAAATTGGTCAAATATAGAGTCAATGCAAGAGGATATTTTATGTGGAATGTGCAATTGCATATTAGGGCTTATATGAGACAAAAGGTTAGTTATATGATTGAGGGCATTTTGGTAATTTCTTGGATAAGATCACTTGGTGGAGATTAAAAGCAAAGTTTGACTTTGTGTCTTCATGATTTTCTTCTTTCTTTCAAGAAGTGGCCGGCTCTCCAAAAACCAAAGGGAAAGAGAAGTGTTCTTGATGCTAGAACTAAATTGAAGAGGCAATCAAAGGGTTTGGTTAAAGATTTGTGGAATTTCTTCATTTGAGGTAAGTAATTTCTTGTTTTCCTTTATTAATTTTGAAGTTGTGGCTAAGGTGTATTGTGAATTCTTGAGATGATGATTTGGTGTGATTGATATATGTTTACAAGTGTTAAAGTTGATTGTTAGTTAAAAGATTGAATTGGTGTTGGTTTGGTGGTGAAGGTTGTAAGTTTAAGTGGATATTGATAGTGGAAGTTCAAGTATAAAGTTGGTTTTAGGGTTTTAAGATGGTATGTGTTTAAATGTTTTGGTTGATGTGTTTTAATGAGGAATATTGTGATAACCATGTAGAATTTGTGTTTAGAACATTGTTTCCATTCATTTGAAACATGCTATTTTGTGTTTGGTGAGTTTGAGTGCAATTGGAGGAGAATTGTGTATATGAGGGTTTGCGATTTTGGGAGACACGGCCAAAAGCAATGTGAGACACGGCCAAGCCAGGAGATTTTGGGCGTGTTGGATTAGTTTTTGAGAGACACGGCCGTGTTCCCAAGCCGTGTTAGCTACTGTGAGTTTTGTTTTGAGAGACACGGCCACAAGCTTGGCCGTGTCCCTTGCCCGTGTTGCCTACTGTCAATTTAGGTTGAGAGACACGGCCACAAGCTTGGCCGTGTCCCTCAAGTGGCTGCCCGTGTCCCTCAATTGTGTGGGTTAGGGTTTTTATTCTTTGTTCTAATTGCATTGTTTTGATTCTTCAAAGGTATCTTGGTACTTAAAACTAAACATAAACACTTTAAACATACTTCAAATAAGGAATGCCCTAATCAAATGAATGTGGAAGACCCTAAAGCTATGAATGACATAAATTGTCCTTTGCCCTAATTGCATTGTTGAGATTGAACAATGTTATGTTATGCATTGTGAATGGTAATGTGTTTCATGAGTAACGTATATTGAAATGTTATATCAAAGATGCTATGATGATTCAAATAAGAGATGAAATGTGATGCAAAGCCATTGTGATTGGCTATGATGTTGATATTGAAAGAAAGAAGGCATGTTTGCCTAAATGTTGATGAGAATTGAGAATGGAAATGATAACTAAATAATAAATGAATTGTGTGACTAATGTGTTATTCTATTTTCAGAGTATGTTGTTGGTGGCATGCCTAATGATAGTAACAATCTCTTGAAGTTAGGTTGGATTGAATCCTTGAAACCTAATTGAGATGTTACAACCCTTGAAGCTAGGTTGGGTTGGTTCTTGAAGCCAAGTTGGGTTGAAGCTTAGCATGCTTTGCTCCCCTTGAAGCTTGGTTGAACCTAATCCTTGAAGCCTAGTTGGGTATATGATATTGATAAATGTGATAACAAAACCAAAACATTAACTCTGAAAATTGAATGGCATATTAGTGTGTTTTGGGCCCATGCTTGTCTTTGTTTAATGTGAGTCATGAATAATAACTTGATTGATTAATGAAGAATGTGGTATGCTTATATGATTATGATTGGTGAAATGCAAAAGTATATTGTTAACTTTATATCTATGATGTTGATCTTATCAATAACATATGTGGCATTGCATTACATTAAAGCATACCATTGGCATGATTTATCTTACTAAGCCCTTGGCTTAGCGCGATAGTGGTTAATCGCGCAGGTAATAGAGTTGAACCTGAGAGCTCTTCGAGACCGAATGAGAGTAGACATTGAAGTGTTGATTTGGAACTTAAAGATCAAAGAAGACTTGCCAATCATGTATATTTCTTTTATATTTTGTAAAGTATTGATTTTAATGTAAATATATGTATAACTATAAACATGGATTTGGAAGGGTTTTTATATGTAAATATTTTATAAAATTCCACTGCGTATTAACTAAATGTATATATATATCTATTTGGTTTTGTATTACAATTTGATTACTTATTATCTATAATGTGTATTGAGAAAGATGATGATATTATATAAAATGTTTTTGAATGTTAATAAAATCCGTAGCATCCCTATGTTTGGTGCATGTATACTACATTGTGTGTTTGTAGCGTGCATGTATTGAATGTGGGGGTGTTACAATATGTTTGGCATTCAGTCTTTGATCTTTAAGCCCACTATTCACACTTCAGAATCTAAACTCTACTCGGCCTAGAGGAACTTTTCGGTTCCACCCTGTCACCTGCGCGATAAACCAGAATTGCGCTAAGCCAACGGCTTAGTGGTACAAACAACCATAATATTATGCCTCAATGCAATGCCAATGTCACACAATCAAGTTTCATAAACAATTCAAAAGAATATTATATTTCACAATCTTACATTATTTAATAATTAATCAAAACATTCATGATTCACATTGAAAACAAAGACAAGCATGGGCCCAAAATACACTAATATGTTATTCAAAGTTCAGAGTTACTGCTTTGGTCCATAATCACAATCATCAAGCCCGTAGGCAATATATATATATATATATATATATCTCTATCCATGGATAGCGTAACAGACCCAGTCTCTTGGACCTCAACCCGGTTAGAACCGAGGAAATCCTCAACCCGGCTAGACTGTTACTGTTTTTGAGGCTTACGACCCAGTCTTTTCACCCCAAAAATATCATATTTCACATTTATCATTTCACATTTTTCAACTGGAATTGGCTTACGACCTAGTCTTTTCACCTATCCAGTGATTCATAGGCATGCCGCCAAACCCATAACTCTGAAAATTGAATTAACATATTAGGCACACAATCATTTCATTTATCTCTTTATCAATCTCTTTTCATTTCATTTCTCATAATTAGATAGGCAACCATGCCCCAATTATATTTCATTTGCATTATCATAGCCAACAACTATGGCCTCATATCTCATATCATCTCAACTCACATTAAGGCAATTCATCATATCATCATATCTTTCACATTTCATATTCCATATTTCATTTCATCATCATATAGGCAAATATGCTTCAACCATCTTATTTACATCATTATAACCAAACACATTGGTTTTACATCTCATTATATCTCAAATCACATTAATCAATTCATCACTCAAGTGTATATAACCAATGGCATTAACACACATTTTACATGCTCATCACAACATTCACATTATACCAAACATACATTATTAATATGCATTAACAATGCATTAGATTTCTTAACACATTTACAATCAAATGTATGTTAAGTCTCAACATCATATGAATGTATGCAATAATGTAGTTTGTACTTACCTTAAAACCAACTCACACCAATCTATACACTTACTCTTCCAAGAATCCTCAACACTTAGGTTAGGGCAATTCAACCTCTTCACAACCTAATCCAAAAGGAATATTAGCAAAATGACCATATGAATAGTAAATTCTGGTTTTGGACTCAACTTAATCCTTATTTTGAAAAATTGTATAAAATAATCTACTTGAATAAAAACTCTAAAATTTTTACAGAATTTATTTTTACATCTTAAAATCATTCCTTTAAACTTTCAGATCAAACTGAACACAAAATCTTGGTCAAATAGTTCACCCAACCAGACTGCTCCAATTGCCCTGCATCCTGGCAGCAGTTCTGAACTTTGTGAATTCTGTAAATTAAATTCAATCAACGTGGTTCCAAATTATTTTTCTCAAATACTAGACTCACTAAGCAACAACATATCCAAAATTCAATTTTAATATTATTTTTCTACATTTTATTAAAAATCCCAAAAGATAGCTGTCTCAGTCAAGGTACCTGCTGGAACAGGTCTAATAAAAATAATCTTTCCAAAATCATAACCATTCCAAAATCAAATCAACATATTTTCAGTCATTCTAGACTCATAGAGGCACAACATATCAAAAATTCACTTCAAGAACATTTTTCTATATTTAATTAAAAATCATACAAGTTACAGCATTTACTAATTGTAAAACAGAAAAATTTCAAAAGGAGTTCAATGGTTAAAGTACCAAACTCATGTATTCTATGCTTTCAACTTCACTAAACACAACTCTTACTCTTCCATCACCAACACTAACCTAACTTCTTATCTTTAATTCAATTTCAACACTTTCAAACATAATCACAACTCAAATAAAACAAAGGAAATCAAGAGAGAACTTACCAAAGTTGATGAAACTTCAAAATTTTCCAACTCAATCACTTAATTCTTCCTTCAATTAGCTCTTAAAATTCAAAAACCCTCACTTGCTCTCTTGCTTCCTTGAAATCCGGCCAACACAAAGAGAAAAGAAAATGACAAAGTGTAAGAGACAAAGTCAAATTTCTCATCTCTTTAAACCTCCACCAAGTATTCCAAATAAGAAATTACTTAAATACCCTCTTCTATTTATTTTAGCTCCCTTTCCCTTACTTTCCTTTTTTAGTATTTTCACAAATAACAAATTAAATATCTTCTTCCTTTGACCATCCATTTTGACTTGTATATATGTTATATATATTTCCATATATACAACATATAAACTCTCTCTTAATTCTTTTTCTTTCCAATTACACATATACATTTAATTCAAATAAAACAACAATTATATCAAAACTTCTAGGGCACACTTTGGGATATTACAATTCTCCCCCTCTAAAAAAAGTTTCGTCCTCGAAATTACCTTATATCAAGTCTGAAACAGTTGAGGATATTGATCTCGCATCGCTTGCTCACTCTCCCAAGTTGCCTCTTCTCTACCATGATTCTTCCAAAGAACCTTTACAAGTGGCACTTTCTTATTTCTCAACTCTTTCACTTCATGTGCCAAAATAGCAATTGGTTCTTCTTCAAAAGTTAGATCCGGACTCACCTTAATAGATTCAACTGGTAAAATATGAGATGGGTTAGATCTATACCTTCGCAACATAGAAACATGGAAGACATTATGGATTCTATCCAACTCAGGCGGCAAAGCAAGACGATAAGCAACTGGTCCAACTCTTTCTAATATCTCATACGGTCCAATAAAACAAGGACTCAGCTTCCCTCTTCGACCAAATCTTAAAATCTTTTTCCAAGGAGACACTTTCAGAAATACTTTATCTCCAATATCAAATTCTATGTCTCTCCTCTTCAAATCTGAATAAGATTTATGTCGGTCTGAAGCTGCTTTCAACCGATCCCGAATTAACTTCACTTTCTCTTCCGTTTCTTTAATCAAATTAGGACCAACCAATTTGCCTTCCCCAACTTCATTCCAACATAGAGGCATCCTACATCTTCTACCATACAATGCCTCAAATGGTGCCATACCAATACTGGATTGATGACTGTTGTTGTAAGCAAATTCTACAAGTGGCAAAAATCTGTCCCAACTTCCAGAGAAATCAATGACACAGCTTCTCAACATATCCTCGATAATCTGTATCACTCTCTCTGACTGCCCATCTATCTGCGGATGAAAAGCAGTGCTAAAATGCAATCGAGAACCCAAAGCACCATGTAAACTCTTCCAAAATCTTGAAGTAAATCTAGGATCTCGATCAGACACTAAAGAAATTAGGACTCCATGCAACTTTACTATCTCATTGATGTACAACTCAGCTAACTTGTCAAGTGAAAAGTCCATCCGAACCGGAAGAAAATGAGCTATCTTTGTCAACCTATCAACAATCACCCAAATGGCATCATGCTTCCTTTGTGTCATAGGCAAACCAGACACAAAATCTATTGTGATTCTCTCCCATTTCCATTCAAGCACTGATAAAGGTTGAAGCAACCCAGTTGGAACTTGATGCTCAGCTTTCACCCTCTAACAAGTGAGACACTTGGATACAAACTCCGCTATGTCTCTTTTCATACCTGACCACCAATAATGCTGTTTCAAATCATGGTTGTAATATCCCAAAGTATACCCTAAAAGTTTTGGAATAATTGTTGTTGTATTTGGATTTAATATATGTGTTTAATTGGAAAGAGGGAAGAAGTGAAGAGAGTGTATATGTTGTATTTATGGAAATATATACAACATATACATAAGACAAAGTGTGGAAGTCAAAGAAGATATTTTATTTTTAATATTAATGGAATTAATTAATAAGGAAATTTAAAATGAATGAAAGAGAATTAATTGGACTATTTTATTGTATTTTGCTTGGTGGAGAGGATTTTGAGGAGAGAGAAGGTTGAGTGTTTGACTTGGTTTTCTTTGTTTTCCTTCTTTCTTTCTTTCTTTCTTTCTTTCTTCTTCGTGTATCTTCTTCTTCTTCTTCTTCTCCTTTTCTATGTTGGCCGGTAACTCCATAGCAAGAGAGCAAAAGAGAGATTTGATCTTCCAAACTCAAGATTGAAGGAAGTTTTCAAGTGATCAAGTTGGAAATTTAAGAGTTTCTTCAACCTTGGTAAGTTCTCCACTTGATTCTTTGATTTTCTTTGAGTTTGTGAGTTGATGTTGTGGTTGATATGTGTTTGTTTGATTGTGTGTGTTTGAGAGTGTTTGGTTTAATTGATTTTGATGTTGGTGTTGGATTGGAAAGAAGGAATTAGGTTTGGTGTTGGAAGAGTAAGAGTTGTGTGTATGTGATGGTTGTAAAGTGGTGTTTGATGTATGTTTTGAGTTGTTTTGGTGTTTTTGCAAGTTATTATAGTTTATGGGTGTGTTTAGTTAAGTTTGTTTGAAGTGGATAATGGTGGTAGAAAGTTGTTTGTTGGATGTAATGTTGATGTTGCCGGAATCTGGATTTTTGGCCTAACATGCCCAGGAGCACGGCCAGGTTGTTAGGCGTGTCGTTGGTTCTGTTTCCTGGATGGGTGACACGAGCAGTGACACGCCCATGTCACTGAGCGTGTCATAGTTACTGTGTTGAGGGAGGATTGACACGGCCATGAGCACGCCCGTGTTGTTGGACGTATCAATGTTTCTGTGAAATAGAATGTATTACACATCCCGTGACACACCCGTAGTTCTGAGCGTGTCAAAGCTTTTGTGTTGTGAGTTTAGGGCACGGTCAGGGACACGCCCGTGTTGTTGAGCGTGTCATGTGTAGAGTTTGCCCTAGTTGGTTCTTAGTCTTATTATCTCATGTGTATTTCTAAGTGAGTGTGTATTATTTCTTTTTGAATTAGGTTATGAAGAGGTTGAGTTGACCTAACCTAAGTGTGAAGGAATCTTGGAAGAGGAAGTGTATAGATTGGTTTGAGTTGGTTTTGAGGTAAGTACAAACTACATGGTTGCATACACTTACATGATTTTGATAGTTAATACATATTTGGTTGTAAATGTGTTAAGTGATCTATTGTTTTGTTGATATACTTGATAAATGTTTTGATTTGTATAATGTGAATGATATGATGAGCCTTCAATATGTATGTTAATGTAATTGGTTATGTACACTTGAATGATGAATTGAGTTAATGTGATATGAGACATGATGAGAAATGAAACCCTTGTTGTTGGCTATGATAGTGCAAATGAAATAATTGGGGCATGGTTGCCTATTTGATTATGGAATATGAAATGAGAAATGAATTGAGAAATGAATTGAGAAAGAGATTGATAAAGAGATAAATGAAATAATTGTGTGATTAATATGTTATTCAATTTTCAAAGTTTTGAGTTTGGCGGCATGCCTATGAATCACTGGATAGGTGAAAAGACCAGGTCATAAGCCGATTCCAGTTGAAAAATGTGAAATATGTGAAAAATGATGTTTTTGGGGTGAAAAAACTGGGTCGTAAGCCTCAAAAATAGTAACAGTCTAACCGGGATGAGGATCTCCTCGAGTTTAGCCGGGTTGAGGTCCAAGAGACTGGGTCTGTTACACTATCCATGGATAGAGATATATATATATATATATTGCCTACGGGCTTGATGATTATGATTATAGACCAAAGCAGTAACTTTGAATTTTGAATAACATATTAGTGTCTTTTGGGCCCATGCTTGTCTTTGTTTAAATGTGATTTATAAATGGTGAATCAAATGAATAATGGGATTCAATGTAAGACTTTGAAATGTGATATTCTTATGTATTGTTTATAATGTTTGAACATATGATATTGGCATTGCATTGAAACATATTATCATTGTGGTTTGTACCACTAAGCCTATGGCTTAGCGCGATTGTGCTTCATCGCGCAGGTGACAGGGTAGAACCGGAGAGTTCCTCTAGGCCAAGTCAAGTTTAGATTCTGAAGTGTGGATAGTGAGCTTAAAGATCAAAGACTGACTGCCAAATATGTATAAACTTTATGTTTTGTAAAATATGTTTTTGATGTAATTGTATTTGTAAATATAACTATATTTTTCACTGCGTATTAAATGAAGGTTGTATTTATTGTGTTTACGTTTATGTATATTTTTGTAAAAAGAAAATGAGTCATTTGTTTAGTAAACCATGACATTTCTATATTCAGTATACGTATATTATGATCGTATTAGCATGCTGTGTACATATACGGGGTATAGGGGTGTTACAATTGTTTTGGTATCAGAGCCTAGGTTTGAGATTCTCAACCTAGGTCAATTGTAAGAAAAAGAAAATTTTGATTTTTAAAATGTGATTTTTGAATAAGATACATGTTTTGGTATTGGCAGTCTCTGATCTTTAATGAGGTATATTCTGCTGTGTTTGCAGATATAGGTAGTGATGGCGTCTTAGTCACGTCATTCCGTAGAAGGTAGTGCTGAGAGTGTAGCTCCTGAAGAGGGTAGAGATGGAGCTAGGGTTGATAGAGTTAGTGAGGCCCCTGCTCTTGTGCCAGGGAGATCAGCTGCTGATGAGGTTTAGCCGGGTTGGTTACGGCATATGGTAGAATTGTTAAGGAGAGCTCCCGTACAGTAGCCACCACCGCCACCACAGCCTCAAGTGCCGGTGAGACATTATGATAAATTGAGGAAGTATGGAGCTGAGGATTTCTTGGGTACTACAGATCCTGCAGTAGCTGAGCAGTGGTTGGATAGAGTGCAGAGGGTATTTATCCAGTTGCAAGCTACTCCTGATGAGAAATTTGATTATGCTAGATCCTTTCTTCAGAAAGATGCTTATGATTGGTGGAAGACGGTTCCTCATGCCATGGATGATCCACCTACATATCTTATAATGATTTTCTGAGGGAGTTTGAGCAGAAATATACTCCGAGGGAGTATAAAGATGTTAAGAAAATGGAATTTCTGAATCTGAGACAAGATAACCGGACAGTGACAGAGTATGAGATAGAGTTCATCCGGTTGAGTCACTATGCCGGTGGGATTATTTCCGATGTGATTGATCGCTGCAGGAGGTTTGAGGAGGGGTTGAGGCCCTCTATTATGTGCATTGTTACTGGTTCTCGATACCAGGATTTTTTTCAATTGGTTGCAGCAGCCAGAAGTGTTGAGAGAGCATAGGGCATAGCAGCAGCTGCTACCGAGGAAGAGACCAGAGTTAGGAGACCCCAGTTTGAGGCAGGGTCTTCATCTATGAAGAGAGGTAGAGGAAGTTTTATTCCAAGAGTCAGTAGAAGCCAGAGGCAGTCTGGTAGGTCAGTTCAATATCAGAGACAGAGACCGAGACCTACAGTTTCTGTAGCGAGTGCTCTGACTCCAGTGGTTTAGAGATCTACTCCACCTGTATGTGCCCATTGTGGTAGGATACATGGGGGTGTTTGTTGGAAGATTGGTGGATCAGCTGTGTGTTTCAGATGTGGATCGCCTAACCATTTCATTAGAGAGTGTCCTGAGCCACAGGATGATAGACAGACTGATACTGCAGCTTCTCGACCCAGTGTCAGTAGAGGTGGTCGAGGGGGCAGAAGTTTCAGTAGAGGTGGTAAACCTGGGTTTAGTCAGAGAGAAGGATCTTCATCCAGAGGTAGTAGGCCAGATGAGGCCGGATCTTCTCAGAGAGTATATGTGATGCAGAGGCAGCCGGATGCTTCAGCAGTTATAGCAGGTATATTTTCTTTATTTGACTCTTCAGTTCTTGCTTTGATTGATCCAGGATCCACTCATTCATACATAAGTGCATCTATTTTGCCTGTGTCTGAGTTGCATTCAGAATCCTTAGAATTTGATGTGTTGGTGACAAATCCTTTAGGGCATAGTGTGGTAGTTAGCAAGGTGCATCGGGATAGTGCAGTTGTGGTGAAAGGAGAGGAATTTTTGGAAGATTTGATTGAGATGCCTTTTAAGGAGTATGATTTGATCTTAGGCATGGATTGGTTGTCTAAGCATGGAGCTGTGGTAGATTGTCAAAAGAAGTGTGTTACTTTGAGAACCGGTGATGGTAGAAGTGTGATAGTGTCTAGTGAGCAGAGACAACTTGCATCCTTGTTTGTTTCAGTTGTTACAGCTAGGAAGTTGATTAAAAAAGGGTGTGATGCTTATCTTGCTCATGTTGTGGATACCAGAGTAGTGGGTTCTCAACTTAATAGTATACCCACAGTTGTAGAATTTCCAGATGTGTTTCCTAAGGAGTTGCTAGGGTTACCTCCTGAGAGAGAGGTAGAGTTTGGTATTGAATTGTTGCCTGGTACCACTTCCATCTCTATTACTCCTTATCGAATAGCACCTGCTGAATTGAGAGAGTTGAAGGTGCAGTTGCAAGAGTTGTTGGATAAAGGGTTTGTTCGCCCTAGTGTTTCTCCGTGGGGAGCTCATGTTTTGTTTGTGAAGAAAAAGGATGGTACTTTGAGATTGTGCATAGATTATAGGCAATTGAACAAAGTGACTATTAAGAATAAGTATCCTTTACCTTGGATAGATGATCTCTTTGATCAATTGAAGGGAGCAGCAGTGTTTTCCAAGATTGATTTGAGATCAGGTACCATCAGTTGAGAGTCAGAGCTGAAGATGTTTCTAAGACATCTTTTCGCACAAGGTATGGGCATTTATTAGTTTTTAGTGATGCCTTTTGGATTGACGAATGCACCTGCAGCTTTCATGGATTTGATGAATAGAGTGTTTAGGTCATATCTAGATCAGTTTGTTGTGGTCTTCATTGATGATATTTTGGTGTATTCGTGTAATGAAGAGGAGCATGACAAGCATTTGCGGATTGTGTTGCAGACCTTGAGAGAGAAGCAATTGTATGCTAAGCTGTCGAAATGTGAATTTTGGCTTAATCAAGTGACTTTTCTCGGTCATATAGTTTCAGCAGATGGTATAAGAGTTGATCCGAGTAAAGTTGAAGCTATTTTGAATTGGAGTCCACCGAAGTCTGTAACTGAAGTTAGAAGTTTTCTGGGTTTGGCAGGTTATTACCGACGCTTTGTGAAAGGTTTTTCTTTGATAGCTACTCCACTCACCAGATTACTGTGAAAGGGAGTTAGATTTGTGTAGACAGATCAGTGTCAAGCTAGCTTTGAGTAGTTGAAAGAGATGTTGACTCAAGCACCTGTTCTTACTTTGCCTGTAGAAGATAAACCATATGTGATTTACAGTGATGCTTCACATAATGGTTTAGGATGTGTTTTGATGCAAGAAGGTAAAGTCATAGCTTATGCTTCTCGGCAGTTGAAGCCGCATGAACTTAATTATCCGATGCATGATTTGGAGTTGGCAGCCATAGTGTTTGCTTTGAAGATTTTGCGACACTATTTGTATGGGGAAAAATGTTTTATCTACACTGATCATAAGAGTTTGAAATATTTGGGGGGGGTTCAAAGAGAGCTTAATCTTCGGAAAAGACGATGGTTAGAATTGATCAAAGACTACGGCTATTTGATTGACTATCATCCTGGTAAGGCAAATGTTGTTGCTGATGCCTTGAGTCGGAAGTCTTTGGCAGGTTTGTCTGTTTATTCGCTCTCGTTGCCTGTTGAGTTGAGAGCGTTGCATGCCAGTTTTGAATCATGTGATGATGGTGCATTGTTAGCTCAGTTGCATTTAAGACCGATGTTGTTGGACCAGATAAGGGAGGCTCAATTGGCAGATGAGAAAATTCAGAAAACTATTTCAGATTGCCAAAATGGAGGAAGCCGAGATTTCCATGTGAAAAGTGATGGTAGCCTTTGGTTCAAGAATAGATTATGTGTTCCTGATGATGCAAGTTTGAGAAGAACTATTTTAGAGGAAGCACATCAATCAGTTTTTACTATGCACCCTGGGAGTACAAAAATGTATCAAGATTTGAAGCAGCATTATTGGTGGTCAGGTATAAAGAGAGACATAGCGGAATTTGTATCTAAGTGTCTCACGTGTCAGAGGGTGAAAGCTGAGCACCAAGTTCCAACAGGGTTGCTTCAACCTTTAACAGTGGCTGAATGGAAATGGGAGAGAGTGACAATGGATTTTGTGTCTGGTTTGCCATTGACTCAGAAGAAGCAAGATGCTATTTGGGTGATTATTGATCGGTTGACAAAGACAACTCATTTTCTTCCAGTGCGGATGGATTATTCTCTTGAAAAGTTGGCTGAGCTGTATATCAGTGAGATAGTGAAGTTGCATGGAGTCCCAATTTCTTTAGTGTCTGATCGAGATCCACAGTTTACTTCGAGGTTTTGGAAGAGTTTGCATGGTGCTTTGGGTTCTCGATTGCACTTTAGCACTGCTTTTCATCCTCAGACAGATGGGCAGTCAGAGAGAGTAATACAGATTATAGAGGATATGTTGAGAAGTTGTGTTATTGATTTTTCAGGAATTTGGGACAAATTTTTGCCACTTGTGGAATTTGCTTACAACAATAGTCATCAATCCAGTATTGGTATGGCACCTTATGAGGCATTGTATAGTAGAAGATGCATAACGCCTCTGTGTTGGAATGAGGTTGGGGAAGGCAAATTGATTGGTCCAGATTTGGTTAAAGAGACGGAGGAGAAAGTGAAGATAATTCGGGATCGATTAAAAGCAGCTTCAGATCGGCAGAAAATCTTATTCAGATTTGAAGAGGAGAGACATAGAGTTTGATGTTGGAGATAAAGTATTTTTGAAAGTGTCTCTGTGGAAAAAGATTTTAAGATTTGGTCGAAGAGGGAAGCTGAGTCCTCGTTTTATTGGACCGTATGAGATATTAGAAAGAGTTGGACCAGTTGCTTATCGTCTTGCTTTGCCACTTGAGTTGGATAGAATCCATAATGTCTTCCATGTTTCTATGCTGAGGAGGTACAGATCTGACCCATCTCATGTTCTGTCCGTTGAATCTATTGAGGTGAGTCCGAAACTGACTTTTGAAGAAGAACCAGTTCCTATTTTGGCATATGGAATGAAAGAGTTGAGAGATAAGAAAGTGCCAATTGTGAAGGTTCTTTGGAAGAATCATGGTAGAGAAGAGTCAACTTGGGAGAGTGAGCAAGCGATGTAAGATCAATATCCTCAATTGTTTCAGACATGAGATCAGGTAATTTCGAGGACGAAATTTCTTTTTAGAGGGGGAGAATTGTAATATCCCAAAGTATACCCTAAAAGTTTTGGAATAATTGTTGTTGTATTTGGATTTAATATATGTGTTTAATTGGAAAGAGGGAAGAAGTGAAGAGAGTGTATATGTTGTATATATGGAAATATATACAACATATACACAAGACAAAGTGTGGAAGTCGAAGAAGATATTTTATTTTTATTATTAATGGAATTAATTAATAAGGAAATTTAAAATGAACGAAAGAGAATTAATTGGATTATTTTATTGTATTTTGCTTGGTGGAGAGGATTTTGAGGAGAGAGAAGGTTGAGTGTTTGACTTGGTTTTCTTTGTTTTCCTTCTTTCTTTCTTTCTTTCTTTCTTCTTCATGTATCTTCTTCTTCTTCTTCTTCTTCTTCTCCTTTTCTGTGTTGGCCGGCAGCTCCATAGCAAGAGAGCAAGAGAGAGATTTGATCTTCCAAACTCAAGATTGAAGGAAGTTTTCAAGTGATCAAGTTGGAAATTTAAGAGTTTCTTCAACCTTGGTAAGTTCTCCACTTGATTCTTTGATTTTCTTTGAGTTTGTGAGTTGATGTTGTGGTTGATATGTGTTTGTTTGATTGTGTGTGTTTGAGAGTGTTTGGTTTAATTGATTTTGATGTTGGTGTTGGATTGGAAAGAAGGAATTAGGTTTGGTGTTGGAAGAGTAAGAGTTGTGTGTATGTGATGGTTGTAAAGTGGTGTTTGATGTATGTTTTGAGTTGTTTTGGTGTTTTTGCAAGTTATTATAGTTTATGGGTGTGTTTAGTTAAGTTTGTTTGAAGTGGATAATGGTGGTAGAAAGTGGTTTGTTAGATGTAGTGTTGATGTTGCCGGAATTTGGATTTTTGGCCTGACACGCCCAGGAGCACGACCAGGTTGTTAGGCGTATCGTTGGTTCTATTTCCTGGATGGGTGACACGAGCAGTGACACGCCCATGTCACTGAGCGTGTCATAGCTACTGTGTTGAGGGAGGATTGACACGACCATGAGCACAACCGTGTTGTTGGACGTGTCAATGTTTCTGTGAGACAGAATGTATTACACATCCCATGACACACCTGTGGTTCTGAGCGTGTCAAAGCTTCTGTGTTGTGAGTTTAGGGCACGGTCAGGGACACGCCCGTGTTGTTGAGCGTGTCATGTGTAGAGTTTGCCCTAGTTGGTTCTTAGTCTTATTATCTCATGTGTATTTCTAAGTGAGTGTGTATTATTTCTTTTTGAATTAGGTTGTGAAGAGGTTGAGTTGACCTAACCTAAGTGTGAAGGAATCTTGGAAGAGGAAGTGTATAGATTGGTGTGAGTTGGTTTTGAGGTAAGTACAAACTACATGGTTACATACACTTACATGATTTTGATACTTAATACATATTTGGTTGTAAATGTGTTAAGTGATCTATTGTATTGTTGATATACTTGATAAATGTTTTGATTTGTATAATGTGAATGATATGATGAGCCTTCAATATGTATGTTAATGTAATTGGTTATGTACACTTGAATGATGAATTGAGTTAATGTGATATGAGACATGATGAGAAATGAAACCCTTGTTGTTGGCTATGATAGTGCAAATGAAATAATTGGGGCATGGTTGCCTATTTGATTATGGAATATGAAATGAGAAATGAAATGAGAAATGAAATGAGAAAGAGATTGATAAAGAGATAAATGAAATAATTGTGTGATTAATATGTTATTCAATTTTCAGAGTTCTGAGTTTGGCGGCATGCCTATGAATCACTGGATAGGTGAAAAGACCGGGTCGTAAGCCGATTCCAGTTGAAAAATGTGAAATATGTGAAATATGTTGTTTTTAGGGTGAAAAGACTGGGTCGTAAGCCTCAAAAATAGTAATAGTCTAACTGGGTTGAGGATCTCCTCGAGTTTAACCGGGTTGAGGTCCAAGAGACTGGGTCTGTTACACTATCCATGGATAGAGATATATATATATATATTTCCTACGGGCTTGATGATTATGATTATAGACCAAAGCAGTAACTCTGAATTTTGAATAACATATTAGTGTCTTTTGGGCCCATGCTTGTCTTTATTTAAATGTGATTTATAAATGGTGAATCAAATGAATAATGGGATTCAATGTAAGACTTTGAAATGTGATATTCTTATGTATTGTTTATAATGTTTGAACATATGATATTGGCATTGCATTGAAACATATTATCATTGTGGTTTGTACCACTAAGCCTATGGCTTAGCGCGATTGTGGTTCATCGTGCAGGTGACAGGGTAGAACCGGAGAGTTCCTCTAGGCCAAGTCAAGTTTAGATTCTGAAGTGTGGATAGTGAGCTTAAAGATCAAAGACTGACTGCCAAATATGTATAAACTTTATGTTTTGTAAAATATGTTTTTGATGTAATTGTATTTGTAAATATAACTATATTTTCCGTTGCGTATTAAATGAAGGTTGTATTTATTGTGTTTTAGTTTATGTATATTTTTGTAAAAAGAAAATGAGTCATTTGTTTAGTAAACCGTGGCATTTCTATATTCAGTATACGTATATTACGATCGTATTAGCATGCTGTGTACGTATACGGGGTATAGGGGTGTTACAATGGTACATCTTTGTACTTCCCGGATGCATAGTAAAAACCGATTCGTGTGCTTCCTCCAAAATAACCTTTCTCAATTTAGCATCATCAGGAACACACAATCTATCGTTGAACCAAAGGCTACCATCATCTCTCACAAGAAAATCTCAATTCTCTCCTTTCTGGCATTCTGACACAATCTTCTGAATTTTCTCATCTGTCAATTGAGCCTCCTTAATCTAATCCAACAATACTGGTCTCAATTGCAACTGAGCCAACAATGCACCATCATCACATGCTTCAAAACTAGCATGTAACGCTCTCAACTCAACAAGCAACGAGAGCGAATAAACAGCCAAACCTGCCAGAGACTTCCGACTCAAGGCTTCAGCAACTACATTTGCCTTACCAGGATGATAATCAATCAAATAGTCTCAGTCTTTGATCAGCTCTAACCATCGCCTTTGCCGAAGATTCAGCTCCCTTTGGACACCCAAATATTTCAAACTTTTATGATCCGTATAGATAAAACATTTCTCCCTATACAAGTAGTGTCGCCAAATCTTCAAAGCAAATACTATAGCTGCCAATTCCAGATCATGTGTTGGATAATTGAGCTCATGCGACTTCAACTGCCGAGAAGCATAAGCTACAACTTTACCCTCTTACATCAAGACACATCCTAAACCATTATGTGAAGCATCACTGTAAATTACATAACGTTTATCTTCCATGGGTAAAGTAAGAACAGGTGCTTGAGTCAACATTTCTTTCAACTGATCAAAACTAGCTTGACACTGATCTGTCCACACAAATCTAACTCCCTTTCGAAGCAATCTGGTGAGTGGAGTAGCTATCAAAGAAAAACCTTTCACAAACCTTCGATAATAGCCTGCCAAACCCAGAAAACTTCTAACTTCAGTCACTGACTTTGGTGGACTCCAATTCAAAATAGCTTCAACTTTACTTGGATCGACTCTTATACCATCTGCTGAACCTATATGACCGAGAAAAGTTACTTGGTCAAGCCAAAACTCACACTTTGACAAATTAGCATACAACTACTTCTCTCAAGATTTGTAGTACAATCCGCAGATGCATGTCATGCTCCTCTTCATTACGCGAATACACCAAAATATCATCAATGAAGACCACCATAAGCTGATCCAGATAGGGTCTAAACACCTTATTCATCAAATCCATAAAAGCTGCAGGTGCATTTGTCAATCCAAAAGGCATTACTAAAAACTCATAATGCCCATATCTTATGCGGAAAGCTGTCTTAGAAACATCTTCAGCTCTAACCCTCAATTGATGGTACCCTGATCTCAAATCAATTTTGGAAAACACCGCTGCTCCCTTCAACTGATCAAAGAGATCATCAATTCGGGGCAAAGGATACTTATTCTTGATAGTTACTTTATTCAATTGCCTATAATCAATGCATAACCTCATAGTACCATCCTTCTTCTTCACAAACAAAACAGGAGCTCCCCACGGTGAAACACTAGGGCGAATAAACCCTTTATCCAACAACTCCTGCAACTGCACCTTCAACTCTCTCAATTCAGCAGGTGCCATTCGATAAGGAGTGATAGAGATGGGGGTGGTACCAGGCAACAAATCGATACCAAACTCAACCTCTCTCTCAAGGGTAACCCTGACAACTCCTATGGAAATACATCTGAAAACTCAGCAACTGTGGGTATACTATCAAGTTGAGAACCCATTACTCTGGTATCCACAACATGAGTAAGATAAGAATCACACCCTTTTCTAATCAACTTTCTAGCTATTACAGCTGATACCAACAAGGATGCAAGTTGTCTCTGCTCACTAGATATCATCACACTCCTACCATCACTGGTTCTCAAGGTAACACACTTCTTTTGACAGTCTACCACAGCTCCATGCTTAGAAAACCAATCCATGCCTAAGATCAAATCATATTCTTTAAAAAGCATTTCAATTAAATCACCAAGAAACTCCTCACCTTGCACCACAACAGCACTATCGCGATGCACCTTACTCACCACAACACTATGTCCTAAAGGATTGGTCACTAAGACATCAAATCCTAAGGACTCTGAATGCAATTCAGACACAGGCAAGATAGATGCACTTATGTATGAATGAGTAGATCCTGGATCAATCAAAGCAAGTACTGAAATGCCAAATAAAGAAAATATACCCGCTATAACTGCTGAAGCATCCGGCTGCCTCTGCATCACATATACTCTCTGAGAAGATCCGGCCTCATCTGGCCTGCTGCCCCTGGATGAAGATCCTCCTCTCTGACTAAACCCAGGTCTACCACCTCTACTAAAACCTCTGCCCCCTCGACGACCTCTGCTGACACTAGGTCAAGAAGCTGCAGTATCAGCCTGCCTATACTCCTGCATCTCAGGACAATCTCTAACAAAATGAGCTGGTGACCCACATCTAAAACACCCAGCTGATCCACCAATCTTCCAACAAAAACCCCCATGGGTCTTACCACAATGCTCATATACAGGTGGAGTAGACCTCTGAATCACTGGAGTCGGGGCACTAGCTACAGAAACTGTCTGTCTCGGCCTCTGCCTCTGATACTGAACTGATCTGCCCGACTGTCTCTGGCTTCTACTGGTTCTCGAAACAAAACTTCCTCAATCCCTCTTCATAGATGAAGACCCTGCCTCAAACTAGGGTCTCCTTACCCTAGTCTCTTCCTCAGTAGCAGCTGCTGCAATGCCCTGTGCTCTCTCAACACTTCTAGCTGCTGCAACAAGCTGAGAAAAATCCTGGTACCGGGAACCAGCCACAATGCACATGATAGAGGGCCTCAATCCCTCCTCAAATCTTCGGCACCGGTCTATTTCATCTGAAATAATTCCCCCGGCATATCGACTCAACCAGATATACTCAATCTCATACTCTGTTACCGTCCGGTTGTCTTGCCTCAAATTCAGGAATTCCATCTGCTTAATATCTTTATACTCCCTCGGAGTATATTTCTGCTCGAACTCCCTCAGAAAATCACCATAAGATAATGTAGGTGGATCATCCATGGCATGAGGAACCGTCTTCCACCAGTCATAGGCATCTTTCTGCAGGAGGGACCTGGCATAGTCAAATTTTTCATCTGAAGTAGCTTGCAACTGGATGAATATTCTCTGCACTTTATCCAACCACTGCTCAGCCACTGCAGGATCGGTAGTGCCCAAGAAATCTTCAGCCCCATATTTTCTCAACTTATCATAATGTCTTACCGGCACCTGAGGCTGTGGTGGTGGGGGCTGCACT
The DNA here is from genome assembly GCA_947685225.1 of Garcia nutans. NCBI lineage: Eukaryota > Viridiplantae > Streptophyta > Magnoliopsida > Malpighiales > Euphorbiaceae > Garcia > Garcia nutans. The sequence continues at coordinate 22,404,980 of CANTUV010000017.1, forward strand.
GGAGCTAGCCTTAATAGTTCTATCACATGCCTTAGCCAACCCGGTGGAACCTCCTCTGCAGCTGATCTCTCTGGCACAGAAACAGCTGCCTCACTAACCCTCTCAACTCTAGCTCCATCTCTACTCTCTCCTGGAGCTACACTCTCAGCACTTCCTTCTACAGTCTGACGTGAATGGGACTCCATTACTACCTATATCTGCAAACACAGCAGAATATTCCTCATCAAAGATCAAAGACTGCCATACCAAAACATGTATTTTATTCAAAAACCAACGTTTAAAATCAAAATATTCTTTTTCTTACAATTCACCTAGGTTGAGAATCTCAAACCTAGGCTTTGATACCAAAAATTGTAACACCCCTTCCCGACCTACATGTATAAGCTGAGTAGAGGCGTCACACTATCCTAATGTTGCTACCAATTTTACTTAGTCAAATTTTAGTTCCGATTTTTACAAAAAATTTTTCATAGTTTCGCCTAGAAATTGAGTCCCAAGTGTCGACAAAACTGGTTTTTTTTTTCTGATTTTTGAAAACATTTTTACACAAACCAATGCAAACAAAATCATTCTCAGTACACTCCCAATAAATCCCCCTTATAACCTCAACTACAACCTGCAAAAAGGATTTACACTTCTAGTACAAAATAAAGTAAAGGTTTATTATGAAACACAGTAGATAAAATATTTGTTCACTATGCAGCGGAAAGTAACAATATTTACAAATTCATATACATCAAAACTCAAGTTTTACAAAACATAAAGTTTATATATGTTTGGCAGTCAGTCTTTGATCTTTAAGCCCACTATTCACACTTCAGAATCTAAACTCTACTCGGCCTAGAGGAACTCTCCGGTTCCACCCTGTCACCTGCGCGATAAACCACAATCGCGCTAAGCCAACGGCTTAGTGGTACAAACAACCATAATATTATGCCTCAATGCAATGCCAATGTCACACAATCAAGTTTCATAAACAATTCAAAAGAATATTATATTTCACAATCTTACATTATTTAATAATTATCCAAAACATTCATGATTCACATTGAAAACAAAGACAAGCATGGGCCCAAAATACACTAATATGTTATTCAAAGTTCAGAGTTACTGCTTTGGTCCATAATCACAATCATCAAGCCCGTAGGCAATATATATATATATATATATATTTCTATCCATGGATAGCATAACAGACCCAGTCTCTTGGACCTCAACCCTGTTAGAACCGAGGAAATCCTCAACCCGGCTAGACTGTTACTATTTTTGAGGCTTACGACCAGTCTTTTCACCCCAAAAACATCATATTTCACATTTATCATTTCACATTTTTCAACTGGAATCGGCTTACGACCCGGTCTTTTCACCTATCCAGTGATTCATAGGCATGCCGCCAAACCCAGAACTCTGAAAATTGAATTAACATATTAGGCACACAATCATTTCATTTATCTCTTTATCAATCTCTTTTCATTTCATTTCTCATAATTAGATAGGCAACCATGCCCCAATTATATTTCATTTGCATTATCATAGCCAACAACTATGGCCTCATATCTCATATCATCTCAACTCACATTAAGGCAATTCATCATATCATCATATCTTTCACATTTCATATTCCATATTTCATTTCATCATCATATAGGCAAATATGCTTCAACCATCTTATTTACATCATTATAACCAAACACATTGGTTTTACATCTCATTATATCTCAAATCACATTAATCAATTCATCACTCAAGTGTATATAATCAATGGCATTAACACACATTTTGCATGCTCATCACAACATTCACATTATACCAAACATACATTATTAATATGCATTAACAATGCATTAGATTTCTTAACACATTTACAATCAAATGTATGTTAAGTCTCAACATCATATGAATGTATGCAATAATGTAGTTTGTACTTACCTTAAAACCAACTCACACCAATCTATACACTTCTCTTCCAAGAATCCTCAACACTTAGGTTAGGGCAATTCAACCTCTTCACAACCTAATCTAAAAGGAATATTAGCAAAATGACCATATGAATGGTAAATTCTGGTTTTGGACTCAACTTAATCCTTATTTTGAAATATTGTATAAAATAATCTACTTGACTAAAAACTCTAAAATTTTTACAGAATTTAGTTTTACATCTTAAAATCATTCCTTTAAAATTTCAGATCAAACTGAACACAAAATATTGGTCAAATAGTTCACCCAACCAGACAGCTCCAATTGCCCTGCATCCAGGCAGCAGTTCTGAACTTTGTGAATTCCGTAAATTAAATTCAATCAACGTGGTTCCAAATTATTTTTCTCAAATACTAGACTCACTAAACAACAACATATCCAAAATTCAATTGGATATTATTTTTTTACATTTTATTAAAAATCCCGAAAGATAGCTGTCTCAGTCAAGGTACCTGCTGGAACAGGTCTAATAAAAATAATCTTTCCAAAATCATAACCATTCCAAAATCAAATCAACATATTTTTCAGTCATTCTAGACTCATAGAGGCACAACATATAAAAAATTCACTTCAAGAACTTTTTTCTATATTTAATTAAAAATCATACAAGTCACAGCATTTACTAATTGCAAAACAGAAAAATTTCAAAAGGAGTTCAATGGTTAAAGTACCAAACTCATGTATTCTATGCTTTCAACTTCACTAAACACAACTCTTACTCTTCCATCACCAACACTAACCTAACTTCTTATCTTTAATTCAATTTCAACACTTTCAAACATAATCACAACTCAAATAAAACAAGGGAAATCAAGAGAGAACTTACCAAAGTTGATGAAACTTCAAAATTTTCCAACTCAATCACTTAATTCTTCCTTCAATTAGCTCTTAAAATTCAAAAACCCTCACTTGCTCTCTTGCTTCCTTGATGTCCGGCCAACACAAAGAGAAAAGAAAAGAAAATGACAAAGTGTAAGAGACAAAGTCAAATTTCTCATCTCTTTAAACCTGCACCAAGTATTCCAAATAAGAAATTACTTAAATACCCTCTTCTATTTATTTTAGCTCCCTTTCCCTTACTTTCCTTTTTTAGTAATTTCACAAATAACAAATTAAATATCTTCTTCCTTTGACCATCCATTTTGACTTGTATATATGTTATATATATTTCCATATATACAACATATACACTCTCTCTTAATTCTTTTCCTTTCCAATTACACATATACATTTAATTCAAATAAAACAACAATTATATCAAAACTTATAGGGCACACTTTGGGATATTACAAACTGGGAGTGAGAATCTCTCCTAAAGTGATTGGGTGTGTGAATGCGCCAATGGGTGTGCAAGACATTTGAGAGAAAATGATAGAAAATGTGAAAGAAAACTGAAGTGTGCATAAAAAATGGCCTTGGGTCTATATCTAAAGACGTCGGCACGCCCTCGTGTCACTGGGCATGCCCTATAGAATAAGAGACAGTGTATACGACACGTCCATGGACACGACCGTGTCCATGGGCATGTCACTTGGACTGGATGAATCAATAAACTACATGCCCATTGACACGGGCATGTCAATGGGTGTGTCGCATGTACTATGACAACCAAGGAAATGACATGCCCATTAGCATGGGCATGTTCTTTGGGCATGTTGGCTCATCACCAACTTTTTTTATTTTTATTTTTAAAGGCATGACCAGTGACACGGAGGTGTGCCTGGGCGTGCCATAGCTACTGTTTCTTATTCAAAATGGCATGCTCAGTGACACGGGCGTGTTGTAGCTACTGCCTGTTAAAAATAATGACACGCCCAATGACACGGGCGTGTCCTAGAATATGCTTAATTTACCCCTCAAAATCAAATTTCCTCTATAAATTCAAATGAATGCAAGGCAAACAACCACCAACCAATGATAGAAGGATAAAACTAAAACAAAATGATGAAACAAACCAAAAACACAAAAATTAAAGAACGAATAAAACGGTGGGCAGTCTCCCATCCAGCAATTCTTTAACGTCATATTAGTTGGATGGCCAGGGCAAATTTCTCTAGTCTTGGAGGTGTAAAACCTCCTTCAAGTCATGTATTTCCCCTCCAAAGTATAATTTGATCCTGTGCCCATTTACTTTAAAATCTCCTTTTTCCAGGTCAGTTATTTCAACCACTCCGTAGGGGAAAACTTCCTTAACTGTAAAGGGACCAGACCATCGAGATTTTAACTTACCTGGAAAGAGTCGAAGCCTCAAATTGTACAATAATACCTTATCTCCCACTTGAAACTCTTTCCGTTCCTTAATGCGAGCATCATGCCATCTCTTAGTATGCTTCTTATACATTCTTGCATTGTCATAAGCTTGCAATCTCCACTCATCCAACTCGTTTACCTGCAACTTTCTCCTTTCACCCGCACGAGCTAGATTAAGGTTAATCTGTTTTATAGCCCAATATGCATTATGTTCAATTTCTATAGGTAAATGACAAGCTTTTCCATATACCAGCCTAAACGGCATAGTGCCCAAAGGAGTTTTAAATGCAGTCCTAAAAGCCCATAGAGCATTGTCCATTTTCTCGGACCAATCCTTTTGGGATTGCTCTACAGTTTTTTCTAGAATTCTTTTTATCTCCCTATTCATGTTCTCAACTTGGCCACTAGTTTGGAGATGGTAAGGAGTAGCAAACTTATGTATAACTCCTAATCTTTTGAAAACTTACTCAAGCTGAACATTACAAAAGTGAGTACCCCTATCACTTATGATTGCTTTCGGTGTACCAAATCGAGAGAACAACTTCTTCAAAAACTTCATCACTACCCTAGCATCATTGGTTGCCAAGGCTTGGGCTTCAGGCCATTTAGAGACATAATCTATAGCTATAAGAATATATTTGTTACCAAAGGAATTTGGAAAACGGTCCCATAAAATCGATCCCCCATACATCAAAGACTTCACACACTAAAATTCCATTTTGGGGCATCTCATCACGAGATGAAATATTTCCAGTCCTTTGTTCACAAATTCGTAGCTATCCCTAAACAAAGTGGGCCAATAAAATCCTGATTCTAGTACCTTTTGAGCAGTCCTATTGGTTCCCATATGACCACCAGCTAGTCCAGCATGGCATTGACTAAGAATGTTCATTGTTTCGGGCCACGCCACACATCGTCGGATCATGTGATCCTTACATAATCTAAACAAAAAGGGATCCTCCAAAAAATAATACTTTAAATTGAAAAAGAATTTCTTCTTTCCTTGATAAGTTAAGTCCTTAGAAAGTTTCCTAACAGCTAAATAGTTAGTAAAATCTGCAATCCAAGGTGTTTCAAAATTTAAGTTACTTACCTCACTTACCATGGCGTGCAACTGCTCATCAGGGAAGTGATCATCAATGTCCCCTTCTTTAAACCTCTCCAAGGTTGGATTCTCCAAGCAAGAAAGGTGATCTGCTGCTAGATTTTCAGCTCCCTTCTTATCTTGAATCGTCAAGTCAAATTCCTACAACAACAAAACCCAACGAATTAGCCTAGACTTAGCATCAATTTTTGCAAATAAGTACCTCAAAGTTGAATGGTCTGTATAAACAATCACTTTTGACAAGATTAGATATGATGTAAACTTTTTAAAAGCAAAAACCACAGCTAGCAGCTCTTTCTCTGTAGTTGTGTAATTAGCTTGAGTTGTGTTCAAAGTCTTGCTTGCATAGTAGATAGGCGAAAGTATTTCTCTTTACGTTGACCCAAGACTGCTCCCACTACAAAGTCACTCGCATCATACATTAGTTCAAAGGTTAGATTCCAATTGGGAGCTACCATGATTGGAGCATGGGTCAATTTCTCCTTAAGATTTGTGAATGCTCTAAAACATTCCTCATCAAAAACAAAATCCACATCCTTCTCAAGGAGTCTTATTAGTGGACGGGCTATCTTAGAAAAATCTTGTATGAACCTCCGATAAAAACTCGCATGTCCTAGAAAACTTCTGATGGCCTTCAAGGATGTGGGTGGTGGTAACTTCTTAATGGTGTCTACCTTAGCCCGATCCACCTTCATGCCCTTACTTGAAATTTTGTGTTCCAACACAATTCAATGTTTTAAAGTGTTCAAACCCTAATTTCATAATCCCACTTCTTAAACACTAATTTGGTTAATTAAAGAATTTTATCAACCTCTTAAATTCTAAAACTTTGCTCCATTTCAATTCTTTTAAAATTTACAGTAGCTTGAACCCATAAATTCCAAAACCCTAAACACATGAAATAAAGAATCTTAAATAGAAATAGTAGCCCTAATTTGAATCTTGAGTTGCCTTATTCAATTTTATATTTGATTATGCTTTGATTTATTTTATATGCTTTACTTTATTTAAGTTCAATGCTTGGTTTATTTAATTTATCATGGATGGATGTTTACTTTCTATTGATGTTTAATACCTTTGATGAATAATTTATTTATGATGAATGGTTAATTTACTTTTATCGATTTATTTAGATTTCCAAATGTTGTAAGAGGTATGTTTCCACTTGGTGGGTACCTCATTAGTTAAATATCATGTAATTTAAATTGCTTTTCTATTTTAGAACTAATGTAAAGGACATATTTCTACCTTTTTGTGGGTGTCCTATTTAGGCATGGATTATGTAAGGACATGTTTCCATCCTCGGATGGGTGCCCATTTATTTGTTTTGTTTGGACATTATTTTGATTTTCAATATATTGATGCTTTATTTTAATTATTCTGTGTAATATGGATAATATTGTTATATTTAAGAATTTTATAATATTATGATCTGTAAAGGAGGCCAGTTCCAATGAACTGGGAGTTGTGGGGGTGCTGGGCCATTTCTCACCTTCCCCACACGTACCCAACTTTCCGAACCCATTAGGGGGTTGTGGATTCCTTAGGGATTGAGTCATCCACCCCTTTCTTTTTCCCGGCCTGTCCAGGTGGTGACTTCATTTTCTCCGGACTTAGGTCCGTGTTCTCTAAGGCCCCGAGCCTAAACAGTGATGAAGTCGCAAGAACCATTCCACCGGGAGTGGGGGCGAAAGTCCCTGCTCACAGTGGCGACTCCACTGGGGATAAGAGAAGTTGATTCAGTTAGTCTTTATATTATTCTATTCTTTCTTATAATGATATTATCCATTGCATCATATTAGATTACATCGTGTGCGTGAGTTAGGACGCCCGTGTTACTCGTGTTGTGTTATGTAAGGGATACCATACTTTCACTCAAGGTATGGAGATCGAGCATGGCATAACCACTCATAGTCTCGTACCATTTGGTATATACTTGCTATGGGAACCTAAGCCTTTTTTTTACCCAAAGACTAAAGCTCATGTAATTGGCCTAGTTACTTTCCTTAGGTTTTACCTCAAATGCATGTTGTTTGACTATGGTTAATTTATCTTGGCTTAAATCATGGCTTATTTGGTTTGCTCTTTTTCTAATATGACCTAAGTGCATTGTAAGCTCAAATAAATTTTTTCTCTAAATCCAAAAGACCAAAGCTTTTTTCAAAACTTTTCAAGATGGTCTTTGGACATAAAACTTTTCTAAAAACAAATCAAAAAACTCTTTTGCTCATGGCCCAAATACTAAGCCCAAAATCCATTTTTTTCTAAAATCTTTTATAATGGGCTTAGAAATAAAATTACTTTTATCCAACCTTTCCTTACAAAGAGCTTGCAAATTATTTAGGTCAATTACGAAATACCAAAAATCAATTGTGAGCCTAGTTTATACTAAGAATAGTTAATCATGGGCTCATTTTTGGCATGAATCATTAGTTACCTTTTCCAAGTGAGAAATCTATTTATAATAAACCTCTTAATTTCATTTTAATCCAATATAGCATAAAAGCTACATTAGTTGGTTAAATGGATTAAAACCTAATTAATGGGAATTATCATAAGTTGATTTCCATTTTCGAAAATCTAACTATTGGTTGAAACGTCCGAGGGAAATATTCAAAAACAAGATACCCCATGTTGGTGTTTTGTTAACCATATACCTAGGAAAAGAGACTCGCCATTCGTGTGTGGATGTTATAAGGTTGGAAGGAACATCCTATTTGTCTTTGTTTGTCTATTGTTTGTGGATACATGCATACATGCATATATTTGCATCTCATATCATTGATCCTCTCTGGCTCACAGCCCTGGATTACGATAGTTCAAAAGCTTACAACAATCCGACCTACGCCGGAGATGAAATATCTAGCAACGACTCAATCACTTGATCACCAAAAACAATGGATCCCGAACAAATTCAAAGAATGGTGGATGATGCCCTCAATGCCAAGATGGAAGAAATAAAAGAGGCCCTAGCTGAGACCATGAAGAACCAATTGACTGCAATTTTAGAAAATCATGCCGAAGCATCTGCTAACACTAAAAAGCCAAGGGACAAAGGGAAGACTAAAGTTGGTGAAGTGGTTTTTGATGATGAAAAGGTGATCATTAATGATGATGATAATTGGGCTCAATACTAGCAAGATCCTCAAGACAAGAAGAAAGAACCGAAGATTGTTGAAAGGTCAACTATGGAGAAGACCAAAACTTTTGATGTTGAAAAGATGATTATTGATTTAGAAAAGAAATTTGAGAAGAAACTAAAAACCAAAGAAATGTCTGAAGTTGACAAATTATTTGAGCTAGATGAGGAAGTCCCGTACAAGTTCAAGATGCCATCTTTTGCGAAGTTTGATGGAACCAGAAATCCTCATCTCCATGTGAAGCAGTATATCACTCATTGGACCCTGTTGTCCAAAATTGGTTCAATACCTTAGATGATGGAACACAAAAGAGTTAGGATCTGCTTTACAAAGCCTTCATCCAACAAATATGGATATAATGTCGAGATGGAAGTTACCTTGATGGAAGTGGAGTCCATTAGGCAAAGGTCAAATGAGAATTTTGTAGATTATGTGAAGAGATGGAGAAACAAGGCCACTTTGCTCAAGAAGAGGCCCGATGAATCCGATCAAATAAGGATGATTGTGAGAGGGGTGTTGCCTAGCCTACGTGAAAGGATGTCTCATATACTCATCCATGATTTCAAAGACCTTCTCCAAGTGGGTTTGCAAATTGAAGAATGGGAGAGAGAGAAGAACCATTTTTCAACAAGAAGGAACGAGAAAGGAAACTATCAGTCTGGTAGCCAAAGCATGCAAAAGGCAGTCGGTGTTAATGCTACCAACCAAGGAACAAGGAGACAATTTTCAAAATTGGGGAAACCGATGTCTTGGGTTCTCAATAAGCTTCAAAGAAAGGGATTGCTACAACCCTTAAATCCTCGTCCTTTGCCTAACCCTCTCCCACCTAATTTCGACACTAAAGCATTTTGTCAGTTTCATCAAATGCAAGGGCATGACATGGATAGATGTGTGAGGTTGAGACATGAGATCCAAAATCTAATTGATAATGGGAAGCTACCCAAACCCAACAAGCCAAACACCAAAGACAACCCATTACCAAAGTTCAATAGAGTACCACCGCTGACAACCTTCATGATTGGAGGAGGTTTGCATGAGGACTTTGTCATGTCTTCTTTTCAAGATGTGGGTGGAGAAGCAACCAAAGAAGAAGAGGTATTTAGTTTAATTAAACAAGTTATGGTGAGTAAAGAATAACAATTTGTGTTGTCAACGAGTTTTGGGATTCAAGCGATAGTGATGATGATCTTGTATCCAAGAAGGAGGAGTGGACTTGGTTCGAGCCCGAAAAAGATGAAGTAATGAACACTAGATCCGGTAAGCCTTATGCAAGGCCACCACCTAAGGAGGTAGAAACTAATAAGGGAAAGGAAGTTGAAGTAGGAAATAAAGAAGAGGAAGATGGTGCTGTGCTCAAGCAATTGAAAAGAACACAAGCAAGTGTTAGCATTTGGGACTCATTAGCTACTTCTAAAAAGCACCGAGAAACTATGGCCAAAGCCTTGGCTAGCATGCCAATTTCTTCCTCCATGACACTGGAGGAGCTGATCAACTTCATAAAAATTGGATGGGTAATGAAATGTGAAGAGCCTCAAGAAAAGAATGCAATAAAGTCTGATTTTGCTTACTTGTGTGATGTTTCTCATGATGGTTGCATACATTCAAATAACAATTACATGAGCATCTTTAATATTAATTATGTTAACACACAATCATTAAATTTGAGAACAATCAAAAATCCTAAAAACATTAGCATAACATCCGACCTTACTCCTGAGGAGAGAGAGAGATGTGAAAAAATAGTCAAAAAGTATGAAGAAGTGTTTGCTTGGTCTTATGAGGATATGCCTAGAATAGATTGAGACATAGCCGAGCATCATATTCCTACTTACAATCACATGAAACGTGTCAAACAAAAGCTTAGGTGATTAAGACCTGAGTGGGCTGAATTTGTTAAAGAAGAGGTCACTAAGAAAATACAAGTGAAGTTCCTTGAAGTGATAGAATATCCAGATTGGTTAGCCAACATAGTACCCATGCCAAAGAAAGATGGAAGAATAAGGGTTTGTGTGGACTATAGAGATTTGAACAAGGCTTCCCCTAAAGATGATTTTCCTTTACCGCAATAGATTTTCTCATTGATAGTGCAGCCTCTAGCATACTACACTCGTTTGTAGATGGATTTTCTGGATACAACCAAGTGTTAATGGCCCAAGAGGATAAAGTCAAAATAGCTTTCATTACCACATGGGGTATATTTTGTTATAGGGTGATGCCATTCACCTTAAAGAATGCTGGAGCAACCTACCAAAGGATGGCCACCACACTATTTCATGACATGATGCACAAAGAAGTTGAAGTATATGTTGATGATATGATGGTTAAATCGGATACAAGAGAACAACACTTCCAAAACTTAGAGTTATTCTTCGATAAAGCTTTGAAATATAAGCTAAGATTAAACCCGAAGAAGTGTGTGTTCGGTGTTACTTCAGGTAAATTATTAGGACATGTGATTAGTCCAAATGGCATTGAGATTGATCCTGACAAAGTTAAAGTAATCAGGAATATGCCAACCCTAAGACGAAGAGAGAAGTTCGGGGATAATTTGGAAGTTTTTGGCGATTCATTACTATTAGTATCCCAAGTAAATGTAGAGTGGGAGTTGAAAGAGGTAAATTAAAACCATACCACCATTACCTAACCATGATGAAGAAGATCTTTAAGGAGTGTAGGTTTATACACCTATCAAGAGAAGAAAATCAGATGGTTGATGCCTTGGCTACATTGGCTTCGGTTTGGGAAAACCTTATCAGTTTATTTCTTAAGCCTCTGATTTTGACCAATTCATCAACTCCTTGCTATGAATATGAGACAATTATGGAAATTGATATAGACCTTGATGCGTGGTATGATACTATAAGGCAATTTTTGGAAGAAAGAGAATACCCGCCGGGGGCAACAAAGAAAGAAAGAAGAGCCATAAGGCGGTGGTCATTACAATACATCACATTCCATGGGAAGTTATATTGAAGATGGCCTGATGGGGTGCATTTAAGATGTTTGAGGAAGCCTCAAGTGGAGCGTATCATGTCAGAAATACATGCGGGAAGTTGTGGTCTGCACATGAGTGGTTTGGCCCTAGTTAAAAAGATTATTCGACAAGGTTACTATTGGTTGACCATAGAGAAAGATTGTATTGAGTTTGTAAAGAAGTGCTAACAATGTCAGATGTATGGTAATTTGAATCACATGCCTCCTGAAGAATTGCATTCTATGTCTTCACCCTGGCCCTTTGCCACCTGGGGTATCGACATTATAGGAGAAATACATTCGACAGCTTCAAACGGTCATCGTTTCATTATGGTAGCAGTAGATTATTTTTCAAAATGGGTCGAAGCCGAATCCTTCAAAAAATTGGGTGCAAGCCAAATGGCTAGATTTATTGAAAAAACCTCATTTGCCGGTACGGGGTCCCGTACAGTGTGATATCAAACAATGGGGTACAGTTTCAAGGAGCAGTTAAGGATTTATTCTCAAAATACCAAATCCATCATCATCGATCCTCTCCTTACAGACCAAAGGCTAACGGTGTAGTAGAAGCAACAAACAAAATAGTTAAGCAAATCCTGTCCAAGATGACCATGACTTACAAGGATTGGTCAGAGATGCTTCCCTTTGCTTTGCGGGGATATAGGACAAGTGTGCGAACACCTACTAGAATGACCCCGTTCTCTTTGGTTTACGGGATGGAAGCAGTGTTTCCAATTGAAATAAAAATCAAGTCATTGAGAGTAGTCTTGGAAGCCAAACTGCCTGAAATGGAATGGGTAGCGAACAAATACACACAGTTAGCTTTACTAGAAGAGAGAAGGTTAAAGGCACTGTATCATCACCAACTGTATCAAAAAAAGATAGCTCGGGCCTACAATAGAAGGGTTAAGGTCAGAAAACTCAGAGTCGGGGATTTGGTGTTGAAGCAATGTAAGCCTAATGTATCTGATCCAAGAGGGAAGTTCAGGCCTAGCTGGGAAGGGCCATATGTCATGAAACAAGTCATGAACAAAGGTGCGGTGAAGTTATTAGACATGGACAGGAACGAATTTAGTGAGCCAGTAAACATTGACAGGTTGAAGAGGTTTTATGTATGAAAAAAAAAGATCTCGCTAGGTTGAAAACCCAAAAAGGACGGCCTAGGCAAAAGTTAGAGCAGTCCGCTAGCCTCGAAAGCCTGAAAGGGCGGGCTAGGCAACAATTAGGGCTAAATGAGAGAAAATTGTCAATTATAAAATCCGAAAGGGCTAGTTGGCAACAGGAGTGATCTTGTGTATGTTGGCTTTATGTTTGGTTGTTCCCCAATTTAATAAAACAGAATTAATGTTAAAATTGTTCTATGTGCACTGTTATAAGTATTTGACCAGATATGGATGAAATAAATAAACACAATAGCAAAAAGTGATAACAAATTATAAAATGGAAAAGAAGCATCTTTTATTACTTTAATTAATTTTCATCCTAACAATACACTTTCTGAATTGATAAATGAAAAACCTATGGCAGACGATAAATATAACGTGTAGGCCAGCTTTGCCTCAACCGATCCCAATAGGCTTCAGTCAAGCAAGGCATGTCTAAATTTGTAGTAAAGTCAGAATCGTGAGGCTCAGCTCCGTACTGACGACCAAGTCGGCGAGGATCATAGCATGTACCTTGATGAAGAGCAACAAAGGGAACATACATCAAATATGTCAGCATGGTGATATAAGAAATCTTCCACCAAGGTACCAACCAACGGATATTGACTTCGGCACGTGAATGGATCTAGTCAATCCAGTCGGCATATGAAAGAAGTAGGATGGAGTAGTTTCCTAGCATAATGATGATGTGGAAGGTATCTGGAAAAATCCATGGATGGAGTATCAAGCAAACAAAGATGCTCCTGAAGCCAAATCTGTGAAAAAAAAGAGTCCGCTAAGTTAAAAACCCTTAAGGGCATCTTAGGCAAAAATTGGGACAGCTCGCTAGTTTCAAAAACCCACATGGGCGGACTAGGCAAAAATTAGAGCAATAAAAATAATATATAAAAAAGAGTCCGCTAAGTTGAAAACCCGCAAGGGCAGCTTAGGCAAAAATTAGGACAGCTCGCTAGTTCCGAAAACCCAAATGGGCGAACTAGGCAAAAATTAGAGCAACAAAAAAATATATATAATAAAAAGAAAAAGTCTGCTATGTTGAAAACCCGCGAGGGCAGCTTAGGCAAAAATTAGGACAGCTCGCTAGTTCCGAAAACCCACATGAGCGGACTAGGCAAAAATTAGAGCAATAAAAAGAAGAAAAAGGAAAACCTAAATTAAAAATCCGAAAAGGCAGTTTAGGTAATTACCTGAAGCAGCAATGTACTCCCAGTTAGTCTCTTTGTCAATCCTGATTTAAGTCGGTCTAATCCAACTAAGGTCTCGGCTAAGATCATAAGTACCGGCGACAAGCCTCCTTCCATTTGATCCATAATATCCAATACTCGTGGATCAATATCACCGTCGGAAGAAACAAGCAAGAATTGGCCTAGCAAGCAAAGAAAAAGCATGCGTCCCCATGCCTTAGTAGGAGCCAAATGAGAGAGACAAAAATCAATCAAGGGAGCAAGTAGAATTTTTTCACCTCTCATCAATTGAAGAACTTCGGGTTTTGGAATTTGAAATAACATATGCATCTTCTGTTGAGTCTTGGAAATCAATATGGGTAATGCCATTTGTTGATTATTTGGATATCCAAGGATGGCCTCAAATTCTTCTATCAAGGGACATATTTCAAAGCCATTAATTTTAAATGTCCTAGAATCCATATTCCAAAAGGAAGACATGGCATGTAAGAAGGAGTGGTCCAATTTAACATTTTGAAAATACTTTAAAATATCAAGTTTTGACCATGAAATTTGCTTCCAGTGAATAGCATCCATATTCTTAAATGGAATTTTTATCTTCTTTAAATGATGTTCGATCATGGTGGATGAATAAAGAAAAATTAAAATTGTTAAAGGAGTTTTTATGTTGAATTGGAAAAGTTTTTGGTTTCTGTATGAAATATGGCACAAAAGGTGATTTATATAGAAGAAGTATAATTTTCCAAAGTTGATAAGGTAAAGGTGATGGAAAAGGATGAAACCATATTGTGTAAGGAAAGGAATTGGCGACAATTTCCTTTGCCGCGTTGAATTTGGTTTAGCAAAGTGATGTGGCTGTGAATTATGAAATTGTGATGTAATGCGATAAAAAAATATGAAAAAGAAAGTTTAGTAATTCTGATGCATTAACGATGAAAAAAAAGTAAAAAAAAAAAAAGAAAAGTTATAGTAAAGATGGAAATTGTATTTTTTTCATTATTGTACAATATTTATACAACTGATACCCACAGTAAGTCATCAAATAAAGCCCTAAAAAAGTCATCGCCTATTGGAGGAGGAGGCAAATTACTCATCCCGGGATCACTCGAAGCAGGAGCACCAAAATCCCTATTACCTTGAAGTTTCGATCCACCACGGTCCTCATCAGAAGCAGACGAAAGGATCTCATGGTCATCAGTCTGGGGGCCTCTTGATGAAGAAGCGCTAGGATCCCTCATCCCCTGAAATCGGAAGTCTCAGAAATTTTGTTCGAATTTATGATATAAATCTTCAAAATGAGAAGCCTGCTGACGACGTGCAGCCAACTCTTCTTGAAGTTTCCTATTTTGTTCTTCAAGCATCCACTGTGAGCTAGGAAGTGAGCTAGGAAGGAAAAAGGTAAGAGCATACATAATCATGCATACATATAGCATAAATTACCATGAAAATAAGAGAACTCACCAGGTAATTCATATCAATGCCCTGCGGATGAGATGGCATATCTAGCGGGCCAGAATGAGCAAACGAAGGGGCGGTAAAAGAAGGTCCAGACTCATGATCAAATGAGCCAACAGCCTGCAACAATCATTAAAGAATCAAAAAAGAAAGAAGCAGTTGCAAGGGAAAATTGGTAAAAGTATTACCTAATAAGTACTAGCCCCGAGATGTGGAATAAACTCTCATGCATCTCCATGATGTTCCTCTTCATCTCTACCCTCATTTTCTTCGGGAATCTCCCATTCGGCAACAGGGGATACATCAAAGTTCAAGAGCCTTCATTGAATAAAATGGACATAAGATGCACTCGGCGGATAGAGAAATCCTTCAATACCATAACCGTACTGAGCCGGCCACCAGGCATCCTCCGGCATCGACATAATATTTAAAGTGTATTCTGGGCAAGGCATCGGAATCCTCTGCTCCTCTGGACTGAGAAACCACTCATAAACTCTCTCTCCGAGAAACCAGCCACTAGACACTGGGTCGACGATGACTCGGCGAGAATGTTGGAAAGATAGCGCAGCCTTCATGAAGGGACACCAGTTTGTCCGCTCTTCTGGGTTCCACCAGGCCAAATTCACCTGTAAAATAACATAAGGTAAGTAAACTTTCCCATAAAATTTAAAGTATACTAATGTTATTTTACCTGGTCCCAGGATAAGCTTCTCAACACAAAGCAGTGAGTATGCACATGGTGAGAGCCGGAAATGTCCACATGATCAGACAACCAAAAATTTAATCTCGGATACCCGATTCTTTCTCGAAAAATACCGGGTACCGTCACGAGGTTGTGTTCATATGCCCATGCCTACAACAATAATAAAGATCACATTCATGCAAGAAAAGAGTAGAAATGACATTGGTGGAAGAAAAATACCTCGACAACCGCCATCAAGCTGACAAAAGACTTCTTATTTCGGCAAAGTTTATCAAGACCATGGTAAAGACAGACGAGACTAGCTTCACCCCAGCCAGAAGATGGTACCGTCCTAAAGTAAGAAAGGGCATTCAACACTGACAAGTGGATGGAGGATTCAGTGCTGCCTAAGATGGTCGACCCAAGCAAATATAACAAAAATCCTCGAGCATACTATTGGGCCGTGTCTCTGTGAACCCGTCCTTCGTAGTTCATCCAATAATTGTGAATTGGCTTGATTTTTATCTTAAAAGGCCCTTTATATGATGGTTCCATACTAATTAATTCCTGAATATCTTCAAATGTTAAAATATCGTTGGTCAGAGGAACTGGAACACCTTCAAATCGAAGGCCGGTTATAGCAGTAAAATTGACCGGACCAATTGTTATCTCTCCAATGGGCAAGTGAAAAGTGTGGGTTGTGTCCAACCATCGTTCTGCAAGTGCCTAGACTACACTCCGGTCTATCTGATACTATTCCGATGGCAATTGTAAGATGAAGCTCTCAAAGCTGCAGTCTTGGATAATCTGCCTTACCCGAGAATGCACTACATCGTACCATTGTCGGGCTTTGTAGATACACCTTCCGGCCCGAACAATGCAATGATCACGCTAACACAGAGTCAGGTAAGTCAATACCAGGTAAGTACATATTATCCTATCTGCTTAAATTAATATATTTTTCCTAAATTTTCTAAAAATTATTATAATATAAGAATATAAATAAAGGCAAACACAATAATAATAAAAGAGCATAATATAAAAAAAATAAATAATAAATAATAAATAATAATAATAACAAAAAATATAAATAGTAAAAAAATAATAAAATAATAAAACAGAAAGACAAAAAAATAGAAAAAAAAAATAATTACCGCGCTCTTTTGGTTGAAACTATGATGAAGCGGCATCCCGGCTAGTAGATCTATATTTCCATCTTCATGATGCCGAATAAACTCTAATAACTCAACATTAGAATGAGTCTCTGACCTTGAAGGACACATTTTTTTTTAAAACTATGTGCTAAATTTAAAAGAATTTGAGAGAATTATAGAAATTGAGAAGTTTTACTGTGAATCAAACTTTACTATAAACAGTAAATGGTGCATGAACAGTGACTACACAGTAAATTAACAGTAAATTCAATTATTCAATTTAATCATTCAAATACTTACGTGTGTATAAATATATTTACACGCAAGGGGCAAAAAAAAGAAGACATGTGCATAAAATTAGCCAAACTTTTTGAAATCAAAAAAATTATTAGCTCGGGTCCAGAACCCAAATTTTTCTTAGGTCTAGAACCTAGAAATTTTTCTAAGTCCAGAACTTAGCTCGGGTCCAAAACCCAAATTTTCCTTAGGTCCATAACCTAGAATCTTTTCTAAGTTCAGAACTTAGCTCGGGTCTAGAACCTAAATTTTTCTTAGGTCAAGAACCTAGAATCTCTTCTAAGTCCAGAACTTAGCTCGGGTCCAAAATCCAAATTTTGTTTAGGTCCAGAACATAGAATCTCTTCTAAGTCCAGAACATAGCTCGGGTCCAGAACCAAAAATTATCCTTAGGTCCAGAACCTAGAATCTTTTCTAAGTCCAGAACTTAGCTCGGGTCCAGAACCCAAATTTTCCTTAGGTCCAGAACCTAGAATCTCTTCTAAGTTCAGAACTTAGCTCGGGTCCAGAACCTAAATTTTTCTTAGGTCCAGAACCTAGAATCTCTTCTGAGTCCAAAACATAGCTCGGGTCCAGAACCCAAAATTATCCTTAGGTCCAAAACCTAGAATCTTTTCTAAGTCCAAAACTTAGCTCAAGTTAAGAACCCAAATTTTCCTTAGGTCCAGAACCTAGAATCTCTTCTAAGACCAAAACTTAGCTCTGGTCCAGAACGCAAAATTATCCTTAGGTCCAGAAC
This sequence comes from Garcia nutans, assembly GCA_947685225.1. Lineage (NCBI taxonomy): Eukaryota > Viridiplantae > Streptophyta > Magnoliopsida > Malpighiales > Euphorbiaceae > Garcia > Garcia nutans. The sequence goes on from CANTUV010000017.1 coordinate 22,423,099, forward strand.
CTAGAATCTTTTCTAAGTCCAGAACTTAGCTTGGGTCCAGAACCCAAATTTTCCTTAGGTCCAGAACCTAAAACTACGCTTAGGTCCAGAACCTGGAATTATCCTTTAGTCTAGAACTCGAACCAGGTCCAGAACCAAAAACCTCAACCATCTCAAATATTAAGTCTTATTTCTTTTCACTCTCTTTCACTAAAGTCTCAGATCATTCAAGCAGGGGGCAAACTGTAGACCCTTAATTTTTGACCCAGACTGGTCCAATATATTTTAATTAGTCCAAAATAATTTTTGTTTTGTCAAATATATTTTAATTAGTCCAAAAAAATTTTTGTTATCTTAATTAAATAATATTTTCTTTAGTATTTAATTTTTATAATTAATAAAAAATAAACAAATAATAATAATAAACAAATAAATAAATAAAATCGGCGACGAAAATCGGTGATGAAAAATTTCGTCGCCGAAAAGAGTTGCGGCAGATTATTTCTACGGGAAAAATCTGCGAGCGAAATGGTCCACAGGCCAATTCTCGCCCGCAGCCCGCAGCCAGCTGCGGCAGTTTTTTCGCTAGTGCATTTTTTTCGCAGCAGTTTATTTTTGCCAGCGCAATTTTTCCGCAGTAGTTTTTTTCGCCAGCGAAATTTTTCTTACCGAAATTTTTCTGAAACCAAATACAAATAGGTTTCAGTTTCCTTTTCTTAATCAATTTTAGATTCCGTGAATAACTAAAATTAATCATAAAATTCTTCTATAATAAGGACTAAAACAACACAAAAAAGAGGATCGGATTTCGGAGGAGAAATTGAGACCGAAATTGAGGAGGAAAACTTTGAATCAATCGAACTTTTTGAGAGAGCAAAAAAATAATTCAATATATCAAAGGCAGCAAAGCTTGTCTTCGTTCTTGTTCATCCAAGAAGTGATTTTTGGTGGAACCAACAAACGAAGGTATGAATTTCTTTATTTGTTTCATTAATTCACAGTAGCTACATCATTAAAAAATCTTAAAATTGTTGTTTCTGTTTCTTCAAAATAAAAAAACCCTAGAACCTCAATTCACCTTTTCTAAAGTTTAAAAACCTTAATTCGTTTATTTGTTTTCCAAAATTTTTAAAATAGTTGTTTATGTTTCTTCAAAATCTCAAAACCCTAATTTGCTTTCTAATTTTTCAAAACCTTAAATTGAATATGTTTCTTTCCAAAAACCCTAAAAAACATCTTTACTGTTTCTATAAACCTTAAATTGTTTTGTTTTTTTTTATAAAGTTTCATAAAATTATCAATTGATTTTCAAATTCTAAAATCTAATGCATGCTCCGAAACCCTAATTCTAAAATTCTAAAACCCTAATTTAACTCCAAAACCCAAAACAGTAAACCCTAACTCCCTTAAAACCTCAAACCTTAATTTTTCTAAACCCTAATCCTTTAAAACCTTAAAACCATATAAATCTAAATGTTATAATTCTACACAATAAGTAACCGTAAATCATAAATCCAATGTTTTAAAGTGTTCAAACCCTAATTTCATAATCCCACTTCTTAAACACTAATTTGGTTAATTAAAGAATTTTATCAACCTTTTAAATTCTAAAACTTTGCTCCATTTCAATTCTTTTAAAATTTACAGTAGCTTGAACCCATAAATTCCAAAACCCTAAACACATGAAATAAAGAATCTTAAATAGAAACAGTAGCCCTAATTTGAATCTTTATTTGCCTTATTCAATTTTATATTTGATTATGCTTTGATTTATTTTATATGCTTTAATTTATTTAAGTTCAATGCTTGGTTTATTTAATTTATCATGGATGGATGTTTACTTTCTATTGATGTTTAATATCTTTGATGAATGATTTATTTATGATGAATGGTTAATTTACTTTTATCGATTTATTTAGATTTTCAAATGTTGTAAGAGGTATGTTTCCACTTAGTGGGTACCTCATTAGTTAAATATCATGTAATTTAAATTGCTTTTCTATTTTAGAACTAATGTAAAGGACATGTTTCTACCTTTCAGTGGGTGTCCTATTTAGGCATGGATTATGTAAGGACATGTTTCCATCCTCGGATGGGTGTCCATTTATTTGTTTTTTTTTGGACATTGTTTTGATTTTCAATATATTGATGCTTTATTTTAATTATTGTGTGCAATATGGATAATATTGTTATATTTAAGAATTTTATAATATTAAGACCTGTAAAGGAGGTAGGTTCCAATGAACCGGGCATTGTGGGGGTGCTGGGCCATTTCTCACCTTCCCCACACGTACCCAACTTTTTGAACCCATTAGGGAGTTGGGGATTCCTTAGGAATCAAGTCATCGACACCTTTCTTTTTCCCGGCCCGTCCGGGTGGAGACTCCATTTTCTTCGCACTTAGGTCTGTGTTCTCTAAGGCCCCGAGCCTAAACAGTGCCGAAGTCGCAAGAACCATTTCACTGAGAGTGGTGGCAAAAATCCCCGCTCACACCCATATCTAAAAACTATCTTCTTTTTGCTTGACCAGTTGCATTAACATCAACTTCCTTTTGTATCCTTTGATTACCCAACTGGTAATTCCCTTTCTCATTCCTTCTTACTGAAAAGCGGCTCTTCTCCCTTTCCCACTCTTCGATTTGCAAGCCAGCTTGCAAAAGGTCTTTGAAGTCCCTTATAAGTGTGTGAGACATCCTTTCATGCAGGCTAGGCAATACCCCTCTCACAATCATTCTAATTTGATCCGATTCATTGGGCCTCCTTTTGAGCAATGCGGCCTTATTCCTCTAACTTTTTATATAATCAACAAAGTTCTCATTTGGTCTTTGCCTAATGGTCTCTACCTCCATTAAGGTAACTTCCAACTAGACATTGTACCCATACTGTTGAATGAAGGCTTTTTACAACATGTCCCAATCTTTTTGGGTACTTTCTTCCAAGGTATTGAACTAATTTTGCACAACAGGATCCAATGAGAGCATAAAATACCTCAGTGTTTGAGCTTTAGTAGCTCTGGCAGACTGCATGGCAGTGATGTACTGTTTAACATGCAAGTAAGGATTTCCTGTACCATTTTATCTAAAGAAGGAAGGCATTTTGAACTTATAAGGGACCTTCCCATCTAGTTCAAACAACTTGTCGATCTCAAAAATCTCTTTGATTTTTAGCTTCTTTTCAAATTTCTTTTCTAAATCAGCAATCATCTTCTCAACATCAAAAGTTTTGGTCTTTTCAAAAGTTATCTTCTCAACAACCTTTGGCTTCTTCTTTTTATCTTGAGGATCTTGGAAGTATTAGGCCCAGTATTCATCACCATCTATAACCATCTTGTCATCATCAAAGACTACTTCACCAACTTTAGCCTTTCCCTTATCTTTCTTAGTGCTTGAGGATGCTTTAGCAGTGTTTCCAAACATTGCAACCATTTTACTTTTCACGATCTCAGCTAGGGCCCCCTTTAGTTCTTCCATCTTGCCATTGAGGGCGTCGTCCACCATTCATTGAATTTATTCAGGCTTCATTGTTCTCGGTGAGAAGGTAATTGAGTCACTGCTGAATTTTATGTCACTGGCATAGGTGGGGTTGTCATACGCTCTTGAGCTACTGTATTCTAGGTCTATGAGCCAGAAAGGATCAATGATATGTTATGCAATGCGTGTATGCATGTATGCATGTATGTACAAATAACAAACAAACAAAGATAATTAGGACGTTCCTTCTAACCTTATAACATCCATACACGAATGGCGAGTCTCTTTTCCTAGGTTTATGGTCAACAAAATACCAACATGGTATATTTTATTTTCAAAAAGCTCCCTCAGACGGTTCAATCAATAGTTATATTTTCAAAAATGGAAATCAGTTCATGATAATTCTCATTAATTAGGTTTTAATCCATTCAACCAACTAAAGTAGCTTTTATGCTATATTGGATTAAAACTAAATTAAGAGGTTTATTATAAATAGATTTCTCACTTAAAAAAGTGACTAATGATTCATGCCAAAAATAAGCCCATGATTAATAATTTTTATTATAAACTAGGCTCACAATTGATTTTTGGTATTTCCATAATTGACCTAAATATTTGTAAGCTCTTTAAAAAGGTTATGAAAATAGTTTTGTTTATAAGCCCATTGTAAAAAGATTTTAGAAAAAAATGGATTTTGGGCTTTGTATTTGGGTCATGAGAAAAGAATTTTTGATTTGTTTTTTTAGAAAAGTTTTATGTCCAAAGACCATCTTGAAAAGTTTTAAAAATTTCTTTGGTCTTTTGGACTTTAAAGAAAATTTTATTTTGAGCTTACAATGTAATTAGGTCATATTAGAAAAAGAACAAACCAAATAATTCATGATTTAAACCAAGATAAATTAACCATAGTCAAACAACAAGCATTTGGGATAAAAACCTAAGGAAAGTAACTAGGCCAATTACATGAGTTTTAGTCTTTGGGTTAAAAGGCTTAGGTTCCCACAACAAGTATATACCAAAAGGTACAAGGCTATGAGTGGTTATGCCACGCTCGATCTCCATGCCTTGAGTGAAAGTATGGTATCCCTCACATAATACAACACGGGTTACACATGATCCTAACTCATGCACACAATGCAATCTAATATGATGCAATGGATAATATCATGATAAAAAAGAATAGAATAATATAAAGACCAACGGAATCAACTTCTCTTATCCCCGGTGGAGTCGCCATCGTGAGCGGGGATTTTCGCCCCCACTCTCAGTGGAATGGTTCTTGCGACTTCGGCACTATTTAGACTTACGACCTTAGAGAATACGGACCTAAGCCCAAAGAAGATGGAGTCGCCACTCGGACATGCCGAAAAAATAGAAAGGGGTGAATGACTCAATTCCTAAGAAATTCCCAACCCCCTAATGGGTTCGGAAAGTTGGGTACGTGTAGGGAATGTGAGAAATGGCCCAGCACCCCCACAATGCCCGATTCATTAGAATCGGCCTCCTTTTCAGGTCTTAATATTATAAAATTCTTAAATATAATGATGTTATCCATACTACATGCAATAATTAAAATAAAGCATCATTATATTAAAATCAAAGAAATATTCAAACAAAATAAATAAATGGACATCCATTCGAGGATGGAAACGTGTCCATACATCGTCCAATGTCTAAAACTAAATAGGACACCCACCAAAAGGTGAAAATGTGTCCTTTATAGTAATCCCAAAATCTAAAAACAACTTAAATTACATGAAAATTAATTAATGAGGTACCCAATCATGGAAACATACCTCTTATAATTTTAATAAACAAATAATAATTAAAAAAATATTCATCCATGATAAATTAAATAAAACAAGCATCATAACATATAATAAACTACATAATCAAATCTAAAATTAAATAAAGAATAAATGTATAAATTTAGGGTTTGCATCTTAAATTAAAGTTTTTAGAATTTTAATAACTAAATTAGGATTTAAAATAAAGAAACTTAAACACAAAGACTTATAATACACAAATAAATATTGCCCCCTTTGATGAGCCCGTACGGTGGTCCCTATAGAAAAATAATTTTAGGGTTTTAAATAAAGCTTTTCATGCTGGAGAAATAAGGTTATAGGAAAAAGTTTGCAACTAAATAATCATGTACTAAAAATATCAATTTAACACTTATAAGTCACTGTAACCTAAGATAATAGGTTGTGGATTTATTTTGTTTGAATAACGAACAACATCATCAAATCACTTCACATGAACTAATATGAAAATAAAATAAAAGGCTATAACCTACTGGAATTAATCCAACCAAATATTAAAAATCATCGAATCATGTTATATCGAGTTAAATTAGATGTGTACCATAATTTGTTGGCTCCACCACAATTTATAGAATGAAATTCTGGTTTAGCTTGAAACTAAGATAGAAGACCTAGCTTGCTGCCTTGATTATGGGTTGTCTCTCATCTGTGTTGCCTTTTCTAATTTCAAAAGAAAGTGCAAAAGTCCTTCAATAATTCTTGAATAATTCTCCAATGATTGTGCCATCCAAAAATTTTCTTCCTCCCTTTTGTATGTTTTTACCGTGCTATTTATAAGAAAAATTAAAAACCTAATACTAATTGCTTAAGGAAATAAAATTAAAAAACAAACTAAAATAAGGTTTCGGCGAAAACTGTGCGCGAGCCCGGGCGATACTAGCATTGGGTGAGCGGGGGGGTAAAATTGTTCGTGGGACACAATTTCGCCGCAGGTTTTGCCTGCCTAAAATTGGCCCGTGGCCTATGGCCAATTCGCCACAGGCAAAACCTGCGATGAATTGGATTGTGGCCAATTCGTCGCAGGTGCTTCTGCGGCTAATTAGCCCAAGCCAATTCGTCGCTAGCAACTTTCGTCGCTAATTCTGCCGTCGCTGATTTTTTTTATTTTTTAGTTTTTTGATATTTTTATTTTTATTAAAAATTACCAATAAATATTATAAAAATAAATAACAAACAATAAATAAAATAAATATTGAATAAATAAATAAAATAAATACTAAAAAATTATTTTAGACTGTTTTAAAATATCAGACCGAAGCAGGTCAAAAATTAAGGGTCTACACGTGCTTAATTTGGAATCAAAATTAAACTCAAATTAAGCTCAATCACACTAGCTTTAACCTAATTTATTCCTATAAATACATGTTTAAATAGTTATAGGTGAGGAACCGGTAAAAACCCAGGGCAAAAATTAAACCAAAACAACAACAGAGACAATTGACACAGAAGCAAAAGTAAGGAGTCAGTAGCATGTACTTTTTGGCCATTGAGAGACCAAGAATTACTTTGATCCAGACTTAGGAATCAAACAATAAGCTTGGCTCAAAAGACTTTATTTGACCATGTCAACAACGCAGGTTTGATAATTTGATTTACTTAGGCTTACAGTATTGCTTCCATTTTTTAACATTAAGCAGTAATTGTTTAAAATTATTATTTTAGTTAGTTAGAAACTCCATCCAATGAAGAACAATGCTAATTTTAATTAGGTATAAAACTTTAACATGATTTGATCCGAATTATTTTGACCACAAACCCTAGTTTATTAGGTTTAACCCTAACTTTTATGTCTTAATCTAGTTTAAATATATTAAAACCCTAAAAACCTAATTCATACCTTGAAACCCTAATTTACATATTTAAAACTCTAAGACCCTAATTTGATTACTGAAACCCTAATTTACTTTATCAAACCCTAGTCTCATAGGTAAACCCTAATCCCATATTTAAATGCCTAATTTAAGATAAAACCCTAGTTTTGCATATCTATTGTTGAATGTAATATTAAAACTTAGGCTTGACCATTTTCTTTGTTTGTGATGGATGATTTATTTTATTTTATAATTGATGATTTTCTTTTAATTATTATGAATGTTTGAATAGTTTAATTCATTTGGTTAATTATTTTAATAATTATTTTGGTTTCAATAATGTAAGAGCTATGTTTCTACTTTGTCGGTACCTCATTATTTTGGATTAATGCAATTTAATTTATTTTCAATTTTGGATCAATGTAAGGGGGCATGTTTCCACTTATGGTGGGCCATTTTATTTAGTTTTGGACATTGTTCCATGTTTCTATCTTGCATGGGTGCCCATTTATTATTTTGATTGAACTTGTTTTGATTTTAGTACAATGAATATTTAGTTTCAATAATTGCATGTTGCAAAGATGATTTTATAATATTTAAGAATTTAATAATATTTAGACCTAAAAAGGAGGCCGGTTCTAATGAACCAGACACTGTAGGGGTGCTGGGTCATTCTCACCTTCCCCATGCATACTTTACTTTCTAAACCCATTAAGGGGTTGGGGATTTCTTAGGAATCGAGTCATCCACCCCTTTATTTTTCCAGCTTTCCTGGGTGGCGACTCCATTTTCTCCAGGTTTAGGCCCATATTCTCTAAGCCCCTGTGGGAGTGGGGGCGCAAGTCACACAAACCATTCCACATGAATGATATAACTTGGTTTGAACCATGGCTTATTTGGTTTTTTCTTTTTCTAATATGACCTAACTGTGTTGTAAGCTCAAAATAATTTTTATTCTTTTAGTCCAAAAAGACCTAAAATATTTTTAAACTCTTTTTCAGGAAGGTCTTTGGACATGAAAACCTTTTAAGGTGGGTCAAAAATCTTTTTCCTCATGACCCAAGTTCACGGCCCAAAAATAATTTTTAAACAAGCCTTTTTAGTGGGCTTTTAAACATTTATTAAAATCTTTTCTTAAATGGGTTTGCAACTAGTTAGGCCAATTATAGAATACCAAAAATTAATTATGGGCCTAATTTATAATAAGAATTATTAATTATGGGCTTGTTCGTGATATGAATCATTAGTTATTTTTCCAAATAGGAAATATATTTATGATAAACCCGTTAATTTAGTTTTAATCCATAATATAGCATAAAAGCTATTTTTTGTTGATCCAATGGATTAAAGCCTAATGCGAGGGGGATTAAAGCCTAATGTGAGATGGATTTTTGCCCCCACTCCCATGTGGAATGGTTCTTGCAACTTTGGCACTGTTAGAGTCAGCACTTTAGAGAACATGGGCCTAAATCAGGAAAAAATAGAGTCCCCACCCGGATGGGCTGGGAAAATGGAAAGTAGTGGATTACTCGATTCCTAAGAAATCTCCAATCCCTTATCAGGTTTAGAAAGTTGGATACATTTGGGGAAGGTGAGAATGACCCAGCACCCCTATAATGCCCGGTTCATTGGAACCAGCCTCCTTTTCAGGTCTAAACATTATTAAATTCTTTTACTTATTAAAATATAATCCACACTACATGTAATTTAAAATAAATAAATATTCATTGTATTAAAATCAAAGAAAGTCCAAAGAAGTAAAAATAGGCACCCATACAAGATGGAAACATGTCCCTACAATAAATATCCAATGTCCAAAACTAAATAAAATAGGACACCCACCGTTTGGTGGAAATATGTCCATTACATTAATTCAAATGCTCAAAATAAATTAAATTACATTAAACTTAATTAAATTACATTGAACTTACCTAAATGAGGTACCCACAAAGTGAAAACATACCTCTTACATATTTGAAATCAAAATAATCAATATTAAAAAAATTAATTAAATAAATTAAACCATTCGAACATTCACAATAATTAAAAAGCAAGTCATCCATTGTAAAAAAAAATAAAATAAATCATCCATTACAAGTATATAATAAATTAAATAATCAAAATTAGGGTTTTAGGATCAAATATACAAGATCACGGTTCATATATTAAATTTGGAATTGTAGGGGTTAAAAACATCGTATTAGGCTTTTGGAAACAAAATTAGGTATTTGGGATTAAGGTTTGGTATTTAGGATTAATATTTTACATATTGAGGTTTGGAGATTAGGGTTTCATAAATTAGGGTTAGATATTTAGGACTTTTGAAATTAGGGTTTAGGGTTTTTGATGATGTGAAACTATGCTATTGCAATACCGCAAGTGCACGGGTCGCTCAAGTAATAAAATAGTGTGTGAGTTATCATTCCACTAGAGATAAGGCCAAGTGCTAGTGTAAATTTTAACTGTTGTTTAGCAAATCAATAGTTTTGTGAAGTTTTGTAATTAAAGATAATTAACTTAATAACTGAAAATAGAGAGGGATTGAGTGTTGAATGAATTGATTGATGATGGGAATACTATCCAGATATTGAATCCCCCTAGCCACAATTATATTTATGAAAATCAATTAAATTAAACCAAATAATAGAGTTGAATTGGTATTCCTCTAAATTAAACTAAAACCTTTCTCAAGTGAATTAATCCCTAATCACTAAGTAGAATGCTGGAATCTCTTCTCAAACATAATTAAGAAGACCTTGTATTAAGAATAAGAAATTGTAAACCAAAGGATCTTGTAAGTCTATCTCTAGTACTCCAATCAATCCTCAATCCTTATGAGTATTCAATTCATATCAAGCTTTCTCAAGTCAATAATATGAAAATTGCAACCAATCAATAAGCACGCTATTATCAATTGGAAATAAATTATTAAGTTTCATAAGAATAAAACAACTCAATCAAATGATTTAATTAAATAAAATTATTCAATCCATATAATAAAGCTAGGGTTCATCAATATCTAGATAGAGAATGAGTTAGTTCATGATCAAAACCAGAAAACCAAAACAAGAGAAATAAGAAAAAGAATCCAAACAATCCATTGCGAATAATTTGTATTTCTTTACTTGAATCCTTGAATCTTGGTTTAGATCTTGTTTATAATATGTCTTCACCTTCAATCTCAGCTCCAAAACTCTCCTCCTTACTTTAGAAGTTGGCTCTAGGTTATAAAATACGAAAATCGAATCCCTAATTTGTGCTTCAGCTCAGCTTTTATAGTGCAGATATTTTCGCCTGACACGCCTATTGACACGCCCATGTCACTGGGCGTGTCATTGCCACTGGGATTTTGAATATAAGGCACGTCCAGTGACACGCCCATATCACTGGGAGTGTCACAGCTACTGTGAATCATTGCAATAGGCATGCTTGGTGACACGCCCATGTCACTGGGCATGTCAATGCTTCTGTATGGCAGTATCAAGGGCACGTCCATGGGCATGTCACTTGAAGAATTTTGCTCTTTTCTTCTACTTTCATTTGTAATTCCTCTGAAATGACCATAAGCCTCAAAATACAGAGAATTCCTGAAATTAACTCTAAAAAGCACCTAAACAAACAAATTAAACTCAATTGGATAATAATCATATTAAGAAATAGGGGCAAAATATCATCAATTGTGCACTTATCAAATTCCCCCACACTTGAGTTTTTTCTTGTCCTCAAGCAAGCTAAATCACTATAATAAGCAGAAATGACGGACCCCTCTATATTCAAACAGAAATGAAAAGTTTAACAATACTCGAATCAGAAAACCCGACGTTCTCAACCAAAAATAATTCACAATCATAATAGCTGAATCAAGAAGTTTCAAAATAAAAATTTCACAGACCTAAAACCTAAAAATCCAGAGTTAAAAGATTGAGCATAAAATTCCAGAAAATCCAAAAGCCATGAACCAAGTATGAAAAATTTAAATTTTCTCTTAAGTTCTTTAACCCTTTTATTTTATTTTTTTTATTTTTTTTACTGTATATACACATATATATACATTTTAAAGAGCCCGACTTGTTTGAACTGATACTAACCTTTTGACGCGAAGGTAAACATTTGTGATGCTGACCCCCGGTTACTCAGCCAGAATCACCGTTCAAATGTCTATCAGCACTATTTATGATTCCAACTCATTTGTTTTAATTCAAGAGTAAAAATCAGTGGAACAGGGATAAATTTTCAAAGCTCCTTTAATTAGAATTATTTATTTATATTTATATTTATATTTTTTATTTTTTTACTGCTCAAGAGTAAAAAACTTAAGGGTCATACTAAGTCCGACTAAAAAATCTAAGGAATTATAACATGCTAAAAAATATAGCTAAGGTTTTAAACTTCAGATGTGTCCAATTTCCATCAATCCACTACCTAATTATAGCTATTACAGTCGAACCTCAGCAATTGATCAAGATTGCCAAGTTAACCTCAACAAGAAATTGTCATTTAGAAAATCATAAATTAATTTAACATATAAAGGGGAACCATTTCAATTCACACTATTACAACAATCTAGCTTACTTAAATCCAAAAACAATTTACAGAAATTAATTGAGACAAATGAATCAAATGGAAAGAATGAAATAATAAAAACTCAATCAAGAAAGTATACCTCTCCCCCACACTTAAGGTGCACATTGTCCTCAATGGGTGTGCAAAACAAGAGATAAAGAAGAGAGAGAAAAAATTGCCCTTCCATGTCCATGATTGGACAAATATGAGTACGATGTCAAGAGAATGGTGAAGGTGAATTTGCTTCAAAACAAAAATCTAAAATGCATAAACAAGGTTAATACATAAATAAATGAAATAAGCAAACAAAAGAAACAGTTCTTAAAGAAGATTGCAATTGTCCAAAAGGAATAAAAATAAAGAAACAGAAAAAGGACAGTAAATAAGTTAAGAAAATAAAATAAAATGTGGGCTAGTAAAAAATCGGCACATCGCCGGAATCTTCACCGCTGGTCTCATCATCGGAGATATCAACTGGAGGTGCAAGTGCAGGTGGCTGGTATGGTGGAGGTGGTGGTTGCGAAGGGTGAAACCCTTGATACCGCCAGAACTCTAACATGGATTGTTCCAGCCATTGCCTTCTCAAGATCTCGTGATCCAGCTGGGCTTGAAAAGAAGTAGTCTGTTCAAGTATGAATTGCTGCATCTGGTCCTGCTGAGTTAAGATCTTATTCTGATTCAGCTCGATATTCCTTATCTTCCCTTCGATCCTACAAATCTAACGCTCTAAATCTATGGGTTTCCTATCATCATCCCACTCAACATTAATTGATTGGCGCCAATCTCGGAATGTAGGAGTTTGGACAAAAGATGGTCCAGCAGAAGAAGAAGGTGCAGTAGTGGAAGAAGGCCCAGCGGTAGTGGTTGAAGTCCCAGTGGAAGTGGACAAACCCAAAAAACCTATCGGTGGAGGTGGTGGTATATCCGAAGGAGGAGCAGAAGGATCTGCCTTTGGTATATCTGAATCCATAGGAGGTGCCTGCAGCCCAGCTACCTTCTCCCAGTTCAGTATCTTCAATGTGCCCATACCCAACAACTTGGGCAAACCATCCACCGTTATAGGGAGGCAGCCATCTAACACACCCAGGCGACGAGCCAGTTGTGTGACATACATGCTACCATGTAAAGTACTTGATGCTCCCTTTTTATAATGCTTGTAAAAAAAATGTGTGATGGCGTGTGCGATAATGCACTGGGTCTTCTGTACCATGCAGTGCAAGAAAAATAGATCTCACAGGCTTACCAACCCTGTGCTGCTCAGCCGAGCTGTAAGATTGTGAACTAATAGGTTGTGCATCACTCGGCAGGGGAAGGACTCAAAGTTGGATGCCTTAGAAACCTTGGGTTGATATTTATCTGTAGTGGGTGCAAAGGTCTGCCAAACCCAAGGAGGAGCAACCTCATACCCGACAAAATCCACCTCGAAATTCAGATAATCGAAAGTCTATACCTCCTCTGCAGTATATAACTCGAGATGCACCCTAAGGTCATTAATGCTGATATGGAATCTCTGCCCTCCCAGTCTAAATTTAATTATTGACTCAGTAATTGAAACCTTGGTCTTCTAAAACTGAAAGGTGCAGTAGAATTCCAATGTCAGCTCTTTATAGGAAGGCTCATCGATGGAGAATAGTTGGTCCCATCCTGGTTGATTGATCAGTTCCCGAATATCTGCTGCAATATTTGCTAGTTCCATAGTGTCCCAATCTAAAACACGAGGTGGGGGACCATTCTTTGTTGCTGAAAAGTTCGAATCGCCTTCTTTCCTCGGCATTCAAAAATCTAAGGCATTCGTGGGTTGCCATGAACTTAAAAGTTGGACGTGTAGCGGATTGGCTAGAACTGCCTTCCCCTCATGCACATTTGGAGGGTAGCTGGGAGGATGATTGCTTGCGAGGGCCCATTGTCTGCAAAACAAAAAGAAATCCTCAATAACAACAAAGATATAGCATGATACACAACACCCACAAAAGACCGGCACAAAGTTACCGAAATACCGGCATTATAACGATGAAGCATAATGTATATCCCAATAAAATTAATGCTAACAGCCAATTTAAACCAATTGTAATCAACCTATATCAACACACACTTAATCAACAAAAGCGACGAACCAATTCGAATGACGACAATTCCAACAATAACGATTCCGTTTTCCAAAAATAACGATTAACTATAACCTAACAAGCAAATCAATCAATTTATAATTCAAACAAAAACTAATTCAAAAAAAATAAATCAAATGCTGAATCAAAATGGAATTAAAAACAAAACAAAAGCAAAATGAATCAAATTCTGCAAAAATCACGATAAATCAAAATGAAGCAAAATAAAGCAAACGCATCATTAATCTTGCAATTCTAAGGAAAAGAAAAGATAATACAAGGAATCCATAAGAAAAATGAAAGAAATCCAACAAAAATTGCAAAAATGAGAGTCCATACCTGAAAAATGAAAAAATTGCATGGATCGAGCAAATTCAAATGGAAATCGAGCAAATCCGCGCAAATAATGCAAACCGGGAGTGAGAATCTCTCCTAAAGTGATTGGGTGTGTGAATGCGCCAGTGGGTGTGCAAGACATTTGAGAGAAAATGTGAAAGAAAACTGAAGTGTGCATAAAAAATGGCCTCGGGTCTATATCTAAAGATGTCGGCACGCCCAGTGACACGCTCGTGTCACTGGGCATGCCCTATAGAATAAGAGACAGTGTATACGACACGTCCATGGACACGATCGTGTCCATGGGCATGTCACTTGGACTGGATGAATCAATAAATGACATGCCCATTGACACGGGCGTGTCAATGGGTGTGTCACATGTACTATGACAACCAAGGAAATGACATGCCCATTAGCCTGGGCATGTTCTTTGGGCATGCTGGCTCATCACTAACTTTTTTTATTTTTATTTTTAAAGGCACGACCAGTGACACGGAGGTGTGCCTGGGCGTGCCATAGCTACTATTTCTTATTCAAAATGGCATGCTCAGTGACACAGGCATGTCACTGGGCGTGTTGTAGATACTGCCTGCTAAAAATAATGACACGCCCAATGACACGGGCGTGTCCTAGAATATGCTCAATTTACCCCTCAAAATCAAATTTCCTCTATAAAGTCAAATGAATGCAAGGAAAACAACCACCAACCAATGATAGAAGGATAAAACTAAAACAAAATGATGACACAAACCAAAATCACAAAAATTAAAGACATAAAAATTAAAGAACGAATAAAACGGTGGGTTGTCTCCCATCCAGCACTTCTTTAACATCGTATTAGTTGGATGGTCAGGGCAAATTTCTCTAGTCTTAGAGGTGTAAAACCTCCTTCAAGTCATGTATTTCCCCTCCAAAGTATAATTTGATCCTCTGCCCAATTACTTTAAAATCTCCTTTTTCCAGGTCAGTTATTTCAACCACTTCGTAGGGGAAAACTTCCTTAACTGTAAAGGGACCAGACCATTGAGATTTTAACTTACCTGAAAAGAGTCAAAGCCTCGAATTGTATAATAATACCTTATCTCCCACTTGAAACTCTTTCCGTTCCTTAATGCGAGCATCATGCCATCTCTTAGTATGCTTCTTATACATTCTTGCATTGTCATAAGCTTGCAATCTCCACTCATCCAACTCGTTTACCTGCAACTTTCTCCTTTCACCTGCACGAGCTAGATTAAGGTTAATATGTTTTATAGCCCAATATGCATTATGTTCAATTTCTACAGGTAAATGACAAGCTTTTCCATATACTACCCTAAACGGCGTAGTGCCCAAAGGAGTTTTAAATGCAGTCCTAAAAGCCCATAGAGCATTGTCCATTTTCTCGGACCAATCCTTTCGGGATCGCTCTACAGTTTTTTCTAGAATTCTTTTTATCTCCCTATTCGTGTTCTCAACTTGGCCACTAGTTTGGAGATGGTAAGGAGTAGCAAACTTATGTATAACTCCTAATCTTTTGAAAACTTACTCAAGCTGAACATTACAAAAGTGAGTACCCCTATCACTTATGATTGCTTTCGGTGTACCAAATCGAGAGAACAACTTCTTCAAAAACTTCATCACTACCCTGGCATCATTGGTTGCCAGGGCTTGGGCTTCAGGCAATTTAGAGACATAATCTATAGCTATAAGAATATATTTGTTACCAAAGGAATTTGGAAACGGTCCCATAAAATCGATCCCCCATACATCAAAGACTTCACACACTAAAATTCCATTTTGGGGCATCTCATCACGAGATGAAATGTTTCCAGTCCTTTGGCAACGATCACAATGGTTCACAAATTCGTAGCTATCCCTAAACAAAGTGGGCTAATAAAATCCTGATTCTAGTACCTTTTCAGCAGTCCTATTGGCTCCCATATGACCACCAGCTGGTCCAGCATGGCATTGACTAAGAATGTTCATTGTTTCGGGCCACGCCACACATCGTCAGATCATGTGATCCTTACATAATCTAAACAAAAAGGGATCCTCCAAAAAATAATACTTTAAATTGAAAAAGAGTTTCTTCTTTTCTTAATAAGTCCTTAGAAAGTTTCCTAACAGCTAAATAGTTAGTAAAATATGCAATCCAAGGTGTTTAAAAATTTAAGTTACTTACCTCACTTACCATGGCGTGCAACTGCTCATCGGGGAAGTGATCATCAATGTCCCCTTCTTCAAACCTCTCCAAGGTTGGATTCTCCAAGCGAGAAAGGTGATATGCTGCTAGATTTTCAACTCGCTTCTTGTCTTGAATCGTCAAGTCAAATTCCTACAACAACAAAACCCAACGGATTAGCCTAGACTTAGCATCAATTTTTGCAAATAAGTACCTCAAAGCCGAATGGTCTGTATAAACAATCACTTTTGACAAGATTAGATATGATGTAAACTTTTTAAAAGCAAAAATCACAGCTAGCAGCTCTTTCTTTGTAGTTGTGTAATTAGCTTGAGTTCTGTTCAAAGTCTTGCTTGCATAGTAGATAGGCTGGAAGTATTTCTCTTTGCGTTGACCCAAGACTGCTCCCACTACAAAGTCACTCGCATCACACATTAGTTCAAAGGTTAGATTCCAATTGGGAGCTACCATGATTGGAGCATGGGTCAATTTCTCCTTAAGATTTGTGAATGCTCTAAAACATTCCTCATCAAAAACAAAATCCACATCCTTCTCAAGGAGTCTTGTTAGTGGATGGGCTATCTTAGAAAAATCTTGTATGAACCTCCGATAAAAACTCGCATGTCCTAGAAAACTTCTGATGGCCTTCATGGATGTGGGTGGTGGTAACTTCTCAATGGTGTCTACCTTAGCCCGATCCACCTTCATGCCCTTACTTGAAATTTTGTGTCCCAACACAATTCCCTCTTGAACCATGAAATGACACTTTTCCCAATTAAGCACTAAGTTGGTTTCCTCACATCTCATCAAGACTCTTTCAAGATTTTTCAAACATCTTTCAAATGAGCTGCCATAGACTGAGAAATCATCCATAAACACCTCCATAATATCCTCAACAAGTTCATCAAAGATTGCCACCATGCACCTCTGAAATGTCACAGGTGCATTGCACAACCCGAATGGCATTCTTCGATATGAGAATGTCCCATATGGGCAGGTGAATATAGCTTTCTCTTGGTCTTCCGGGGTGATAAGAATTTGGAAATAGCCTGAAAGACCATCCAAAAAGCAGTAATACTCATGCCCGGATAACCTCTCCAACATCTGATCAATGAAGGGTAAAGGAAAATGGTCCTTCCTAGTTGCATCATTCAATTTCCTATAGTCTATGCAAACCCTCCAACAGGTAACTGTTATTGTTGGAATCAACTCATCATTTTCATTAGGGACTACCATTATCCCTCCCTTCTTTGGTACTACCTGAACTGGGCTCACCCAAGAGCTATCCGAGATCGGATATATAATCCCTGTATCAAGTAGTTTTATCACTTCATCCTTCACTACATCTTTCATCTTTGGTTTTAGTCTTCATTGTGGTTGCACTACTGGCTTGAATTCATCCTCCATCAGTATCTTATGAGTGCAATAGGATGCACTGATACCCTTGATGTTTGCTATCTTCCAAGCTATAACTTTCTTATGTTTCTGCAACAACTGGATAAGCTTTTCCTTTTGCTTAGAAGATAGGTGGGAACTCAGAATTATTGGTAATTTCTTCTTCTCCGCCAGAAATCCATACTCAAGGTGATCTAGAAGGGGCTTTAGTTCCAAGTTGGGTGGATCAATCACCGATGGTTTTAGCTTTTCTTCCTTTGGCATCTTAACAGTCTCATATGCCCTGCATTTGAATGATTTGCTTGCTTCAAGAAAAGCAAACTGCTCCATTGCTTCTCGATCCTCAACATTTTCCTGCAATAAACACAACTCAAGGGGATCCTTGGAAACAATGTTAGTAACACAATTGACAGTCTCATGCTTAATAACATCATTGCATGATTCCGCCTCATCAAGTGAAAGTGAATGTTTCATAGCATCATGTATCCTAAAAATAACTTTCTCACCACCCACTCTCAAAGTTAATGTGCCATCATGAACATCGATAAGGGCATGGGCTGTATTTAAAAATGGCCTACCAAGAATAAGTGAAACATCTGCATCCTCATCGATATCAATGACAACAAAATCATTGGGGAAAATGAAATCCCCGAAGGAGAAGAAGCTAAAGAATCGATCTTTTTGTTCATTGCTTCCAACCGTGCTATCAAAGAAACTACAGGATCCAATTGATGTGAACCAGCAACCCTTAACTTCCCTTGTTCCCTTGGGGTTTGCCACTAATAATTTGTAAGGGCCATGTCTTCAATCAAATCCCTTGCTTCTTCAAGTGTTTTATTATGGTACCTCCGCCGACTGCATTGATGGAGTGCTTACTTGCGTAATTCAATCCATTATAGAAAGTTTGGATCTAAAGCCACAGTGGAAGCGCATGGTGAGGACATCTTCTCAATAAATCCTTAAATCTTTCCCAAGCATCATACAGGTTTTCACCATCTAGCTGGAAAAAAGAGGAAATTTCATTTCTCAACTTGGCAGTTTTGGACGGTGGAAAATACTTCTCTAAGAATTTTTCTGCTAGTTGGCCCCATGTGGTGAAAGTGTTTGGAGAAAAAGACTTCAGCCACTTCTTTGGTCGGTCTCTGAGCGTGAATGGGAACAACCTCAACCTAATTGCATCTTCAGAGACATTCTGTATCTTGAATGTGTCATATATTTCTAGAAAAGTCTCAATGTGTGCATTAGGATCTTTGTTGCGCTTTAATTAAGTACTACTACAAAGCGGCACTCGCAAGTATACGAGGCTATTGCAGTAATGGTGGTCGCCCCAAGGTTGTCTCACAAGGAAGGAATTGCATGTTATAGTTTGATTAACATGAAATAATAAACTCGAGTGTGTGATTGGATTGGTGAATTGTAATTAATCTTAGAAATGAAAATGAATGCTTTTGTGCAAGATAAATTCAATTATGGAAATAATGCCTAGGGTTGTAGGTTCATTTAATCAAATGTTTAATTATCAAATTATCCATTAATATAACCTTGTACCTTAATTTGTTCCTTAATGTTAATTAGTCAATTATCAAATCACTAGTTTTCACATTTATGAATTAACAACAACCAATTATTTTATATTAGCAAATTAATAAACCCTAGAACTTATATTTCTAATTAATTCTTAGGGTAGTCAATTGCATAGTTCCAATATTAAACTTGTCCTCTCGGTCCATCATTCAATATTAAGTAATCAATAGGTGGCCAATCTATCAATTTACCTTTAATTTCAATACAATCAACCAATAACAAGGTATATCAATGGAATTATTAAATCAAATCATTCAATCAAATATACTACAACCCAAAGCATGAGTAAATTAGCTCATCATATTCTTTAAACAAATGCTCATTTCAATATAAGCCAAATCAAAGTTATTCATTGCAATATCAATATTCTTAATACAACAACAACACATAAGAAATGGATTAAAAGAAAGAGTTTGAAAAACCCCTTTTGGAGATGCTAAAAATCGAACTCCTTGTCTCTTTTGTAGCTCCCTCTTTGATGTGTGATGATGAACTTCCAAGCTCTCTTGAACAAATGGCTCTCTTCTTGAAGGATGAATGATAGCTCTCTCAAGTTCACAACTCTCCAATCAAGCCTCTTAAAACCCTAATCCTCAAGAACTAGCTACTCACTTCACTTCCAATGATTGTCTTTGCTCTTGGTGTGTGAAAGGAAAATGGTGAATGAAGAATGGGAGAATGGTGTCTTGCTCTCTCAAGCAAGAACCAAGGAAGAAGATGATAATGTGTGTAGAGAATGTCCACTCAATATATTCAATATATTTTCTATTCCCTCCATGCTCTTCCACTTTCAATTTTTAAGACACCCCATCACTCTTTGTCTCCCACTTTCCAATTTGTTTTATATTTTTTTTCCATAAATCCTTCCACCTTTCACTCCCTTTTATCCTTTTTGCTCCCCACTAATCAACACTAATCCATACCTCGTGCAAGCATACCAATTGATCCAGGGTGACATGGCCAAGCTTGTTGGTCGTGTCTCTTGGTTTTTCTTTTCTTTCTTGGGACACGGCCAAGCTCCTGGCCGTGTCCCTTGCTGCTTGTTCTTTTCTTTGTTTCCAAGGGGTTACACGGCCAAGCTTCTGGCCGTGTCATGTGACACGGCCAGTACGGCCAGTGGCTTGGCCGTGTCTCTTGATGGTGTCACTCTCTGCTTCTTTCTTTTCTTTCTTTTCCTTTTGTTCCTTTGGTGAGACACGACCAGTGGCTTGGCAGTGTCTGCTTCTGTCCATCTTTGTTTGAGGGACACGGCCAAGCTTGTTTAATCTTGGCTATGTCCTGCCTTGTCCTTGATTTCTTCTTCTTTGGATGAGAGACACGGCCAAGCCATGTCTAGCTTGGCCGTGTCACTTGCTTTTCTCCAATAAGTCCACCAAATTTTAGTTAAAAAGCTCCATCAAATGTACTTCAACCTAAATCAACAACTTCAAACAAACTTAAGTACAAATTAACATGAAAATTAACTTAAAATCAACAAAAACATCATAGAAAATATATACAAAATTGATCTAAACAATTACCCCACACTTAATCCTTTGCTTGTCCCCAAGCAAAGTTAAAATAAAATGAATAAAACAAGATAAATACTATCAAGTTCAAGAGTTATAAGTGTTTAATTGGGTAGTGTTTAAGCTCTCAACATTCAATGAAAGATTAGGACTATAGGCTTGCTTATCAATCAAATCTCCACCACCTAATCACAATCAAGCATCAATCATAAGGTCTTTTATTTGGTTGTAATGGGGCTAAGGGAAAGGCATGACATTTGGGAGAGTGAGTTTGTTCATTTAGGTCAAGAGTACTTCAAGAGTGAAGCAAGCAATGTAGCATGATCAACAATCCCACAATTCCTCTCAATCACTTAGCATTAAGCATTTAAGTGCTTTTAAGGAACTCCATTGTTTAATTAGCAAAGATAATTTCCAAACTCATTACAACCCTTCCAACAAGAACAACAACTTCTATTATTTTGATTTTCATTATTCATTTCATTATTCATTTTTTTATATTAGGGTATCCAACTAAAGAATACAATAATTTGTAATTTAAAGCCCATTGAATTCAACCTCACACTTTATTCAGCACAACACTCCATCATTAATGCTCTTGAAATGCTCTTGATCTAATGAACGGGTAAGAGTTAAAATGAAATGGTTCAAGCTGATGGTGTTGTGAAAAAGAAAGAAAGGGAAAAATGAAATAAGCTCAAAGTTGGCTAACTAAGGTCGGATGTAAGGTCAGTCATTTTAAGCCAAAATGGGTTCCCCTAAATTGCCTTAATCATATTGATGCCTAATTGAAATCTTTATGTAGTCTCAAAAAGCATGTCAAAGCAAGTTCTAGAAATTCATCAATCAAAGATGTTCACACACAAAAAGAATGATAAGTTGATGGCTCAATTCCTCACTAGTTTAATGGCAATGCAAAGAATAACCATCAAAATTGACAATAAGTACTAATTCTAATCAATTCTCAAATTCATGCTTCAAAAATTCAAAAGTCATTTATCAACAATTTTATAACAATTGAACTTATCAATATCCATCAAAATCAAATATAAAACAAAACACAAAACTTAACAAACAACTATAACAAAACACTTACGAAAATAGACAATTTACATTTATGAACCAAAGGCTTAGCACACACCCCACACTTTAAGTTTTACATTGTCCTTAATGGAAACAAGGATAATAAAGAAAAAGTGAAGGTAGAACCTGTTTTCCATCGTTCCCTTGTGACGCAAGTGCTACCTTTTCATCCACAAACAACAATTGTTCAAGAACAAAATACAATATATATAAAATAATCACAATATAAAGTGTTAACAAAAAAAAACAATAACAACCAAAATAGGCAATGACTAAAAATAAGAAAGTAAAAAGTGTTCTCAAAAGGTTGGAGCTGATTGGATCTATGGTGATGGAGGATGGGACGATGATGCAGCTGAAGGATGGAGGCTCAGAATCTTAGCAAGGTTGCTATTGATTTGGTCCAATTGTTCCATGACTGCAGCATGGTTATGATCGACCTTGCTTTCCAGTGCTTCAATCCTATTAAGGATCTCCTGATTGTCCGGGATTGGAGCATCTTCATCCGAATCAAGAGAATCCGAGTCGGACTCCTCCTGGACTCATGTTCTCATTTGATGCCCCTCCGGTAACTCTGGCTCAGCTGAAGCCATAACATAGGCCCCTCCTTTTCTTAAAACCATATGCATCTTCTTAAGTGTGGCAAGATCTAACGAATCATTACTCGAGATTTTAGTCATACGGCAGTTGCTTGGGTCAAAATCATCAAGAAGTATCATTGCCAAAGTTGTAACTAATCCTCCAATGCAAATGGCACCCCTCTTTTTATTTGCCACACTGTCAAACACATCGGCTAACCAATAGCCGGTACAAACGGGTATGGCCTTACTAACACAGTCTAAGAAAAATAGTTCTCTAATTTCCACCACACCTGTGCTTTCCTTTCGCGTAAAGAATCCACATGACATGAAGCGATGTAAGTATCTGAGGGCGGGATTTGCCAATTTTGTTGCCTTGGCCGATTTGGCCACATAGGTTCCCTAGCCTAGTGCTCCCAATGCAAATTGTTGTCTAAAACCCTTAGGTACACATTGTTCCCCTTGTTGATGGAAACCAAATATATCGTTCAATTGCCCAATACTAATGACAAATGGTTTACCAAGCAGTTTAAAATGTAACCTAATGCAAATCTTTCTGTCATCTTTTTCAACCTTGAGAGAGGTTAAAAATTCCAATGTAAGCTCTTGAAATTGCAAAGGTTTAAGGGAAACTAATCTCTCCCATCCAAGGTTTTGAACAAATCTATTAAAATTATCCCTAATATGAAAAGCATTAAGGGATTCTTCACTTACATACCTCGTCGGAAAGAAACCCCTAGCGAGAAGAGTGGCTCTCCTTGAAGATGATGATGATGAAGATGGAGCTGAAGGTGGAGGTTGCCTCCTCTTGTGGTGAGACACCATCTTTGTTCTTGTCATTTGGATGATTTGGTGAAAATGAAGCTTTAACGGTTTTAATTGCTTTTTAATGAGAAGAGAAGAAGATTGAATGAGTTTAAATTAGTTTTGGTTAAGAAAAATGGGGGGTTTAGTATGATTTTTGAGCTTTAAGAAAGTAGTTATGGAGATTTTGGGGAGAGGGGGTCGAGAGAGAGAGAGAAAAGAAAGTTAGGGATTTAAAATGAAAGAAATGGGCTGAATTCGTGATTTTAAACCTTGAAAATTGATGTGACATGGCCAAGCTTGGTGAAGCTTGGCCGTGTTTGATGGGTTTTGAGGGACACGACCAGTGGCTTGGCCGTGTCCCTTGAACGTGTTTGATGGGTTTGAGGGACACGGCCAGTGGCTTGGCCGTGTCCCTTGAACATGTTTGACATTGGAACAAAAGAAAATTGCAAGATAATTGAAGGGGACACTGGCAGAAGCGTGGCCGTGTCTATGTGACTCGGTTAAGGACACGGCCAAGCCATTTGGCCGTGTCTACTTCTACCTATTTTTGGTTTTTCTTGACACGGCCAGTGGCTTGGCCGTGTCAAGTGGCAGTGTCCTTGACTGCCATTTTGGTTTTTTTTTTTAAATTGTTTATTTGTGTCACCAAATCAAAAAATGCAATCTTATTCCTTGCTTAACCCTGAAACACATTCAAGAAAAATAAAAACCGATCAAAGTACCCATTCCATTTTATTTAACTCAACATGAAATTAAAATTGCAAAAAAAAAATGAAATTGTAACAATGAAAAGAAATACAAACCGATGGTTTGCCTCCCATTTAGCGCTTCTTTAATGTCGTATAGTTGGACATTGTTGCATTATTCGTCAACGAACACCATGCTTTCCACCATTTTTGCAACTTTGATTTCTTCAAAGTAGGGCTTCACCCTTTGTCCATTGACTTTGAACGTCTCATTGGTTTTTAAATTAAGCAACTCAACAACCCCATATGGGAATATTTGAGTAACTTGAAAGGGTCCACTCCAACGTGACTTCAATTTTCTAGGAAACAACTGCATTCTTAAATTGAAGAGGACTTTCATTCCTAGTTCAAAAGTCCTTCAAAGAACCATCCTGTCATGAATAGCTTTTGTCTTTTCCTTGAAGATCCTCGAACTCTCATAGGCTTCATTCCGAAGCTCATCAAGCTCGGAATTTTGAAGCATTCTTTGCTCCCTTACTTCATCTAAGTCCATATTCGTGGTCTTTATTGCCCAATAAGCCTTGTGCTCCAATTCCACCAGGAGGTGGCAAGCATTGCCAAAGACCAACCTATAGGGACTCATTCCCAATGGGGTTTTAAAAGCAGTTCTATAAGCCCACAATGCTTCCGAGAGTCGGATTGACCAATCCTTCCGAGTTGTGCTCATTGCCTTTTCCAAAATCCCCTTGATTTGCTTGTTTGAGATCTCAGCTTGCCCGGACGTTTGGGGATGGTATGGAGTTGCCACTTTATGTCAGATGCCCATCTTGGTCATCAACTTTTCAAACCATTTGTTGCAAAAATGGCTTCCTCCATCACTCACTATTGCCTTGGGGGTTCCAAACCTGCTCAAAATATTCTCCTTCACGAATTTTAACACAATATTAGCATCATTAGTCCTAGTGGGGATAGCCTCAACCCACTTGGACACATAATCCACTGCTAGAAGGATATATTCAAAACCAAAGGATTTGGGAAATGGCCCCATGAAATCGATTCCCCATACATCAAAAATGTCAACCACAATAAAAATATTAAGGGGCATTTCATTCTGTTTGCTAATGTTTCCTACTTTTTGGCATTTATCACATCTTATACAAAAATGATAAGCATCCTTAAAAAGAGTAGGCCAATACAAACCGCTTTGAAGAACTTTCTCGGTAGTCTTTTTTCCTCCAAAATGTCCCCCACAATACATATTGTGGCAAAATTGTAGCACTTGCTTTTGTTTCTCTTCCGGCACACATCTTCTTATCACTTCATCCCTGCAAATTCTAAACAAGTAAGGCTCATCCCAAAAATAATACTTACATGTATGCAGGAATCTCTTCTTTGCCTGGAAGCTCAAATCCTTTCTCACTACACCACAAGAAAGATAATTAGCAATATTCACATACCATGGTGCTTGAGTTAAAGAAAACAAGTGTTCATCTGGAAATTTTTCGAAAGCATTTTCACAAGCAATTTCAGCATCATTGTCATAAGAGTTAAGTCTAGAAAGATGGTCGGCCACTACATTCTCGCTTCCTTTCCTATCTTTGATTTCAACATCAAATTCTTGTAATATCAACATCCACCTAATGAGCCTAGGTTTAGCTTGTGGTTTGGTCAACAGGTATTTCAAGGCCGTATGATCAGAAAATACTATGACCTTAGAACCTATCAAGTAAGTTCTAAATTTGTCTAGTGCAAAAACCACAGCTAACATTTCTCTCTCAGTGGTCGTGTGATTTACTTGTGCATCGTTTAAGGATAAACTTGCGTAATAAATTACACACATCAACTTGTTCACTCTTTGGCCCAACACAGCTCCAATGGCAAAATTCGATGCATCGCACATAATTTCAAATGGCAAATCCCAATTTGGGGCAACAATTATAGGGGCAGAAGTTAGTTTCTCTTTCAAAATTTTAAAAGCTTCTAAGCACTTTTCAAAAAAAACAAATGGGACATCTTTTCCTAACAAATGACACGAAGGGCATGAAATTTTGGAAAAATCTTTTATAAACCTCCTATAAAATCCTGCATGTCCCAAAAAACGTCTAATTCCCTTAACTGATGTGGGTGGAGGTAGGTTCACAATTAATTCAACCTTAGCTTTGTCTACCTCAATCCCTTCATGGGAAATAACATGCCCTAAAACAATTCTGTGATCAACCATAAAGTGACTCTTTTTCCAACTCAAGGTAAGATTACATTCAATACACCTTTCAAGTACTAGAGTCAACTTTTCCAAACAATCATCAAAGGAATTACCAAAAACATCCATAAATACCTCAATGCACTTGTCTAACATATCAGAAAATATGGAAAGCATACACCTTTGAAATGTTCCTGGTGCATTGCAAAGTCCGAATGGCATCCTTCAAAATGCAAATGTCCCAAAGGGACAAGTAAATGTAGTCTTTGGTTGATCTTTCGGTGCTATTGGGACTTGGTAGTAACCTGAAAGACCATCAAGAAAATAGTAAAAAGCATGTCCAGATAACCTATCAAGCATTTGATCAATAAATGGCAAAGGAAAGTGATCTTTCTTGGTGACATTATTTAATTTCCTATAATCTATGCACATCCGCCACCCAGTTTGTGTTCGTGTCGGTACCAACTCTCCCTTATCATTCTGGACCACTGTCAACCCTGTTTTCTTAGGCACAGCATGAACAGGACTAACCCATTCACTATCAGCAATAGGGTAAATTACCCCTTCACCCAGTAGTTTAAGGACCTCCTTCTTAACAACCTCACTCATGTTAGGGTTTAGCCTCCTTTGAGACTCTCTCACCGGTTTAGCCCCTTCCTCTAAGATGATCTTATGCATGCACATAGAGGGACTAATACCCTTAATGTCACTCAACCCCCAACCTGTAGCTTTCTTGAATTTTTTTCAACATCGTTACAAGCTTGTTTTCTTCCTCACTGGTAAGGATAGTAGAAATTATCACTGGTTGAGAGTTATTCTCCCCAAGAAAAATATATTTTAAATGCTTGGGGAGTTCTTTAAGTTCAACCCCTTGTAGTTGAACTTGCTCTTGTTCAACTTCAAATTCCTCCACAACACTCTCATCGTCCAAAATGGAATTGTCTTCTTTATTCTCCTCATTGGAAATCTCTGCTTCTTCCTGCAATTTTAGAGCCCTTTCTAGCTTGTGTTCACCATTATCCTGCAAGAAAACTTCTTTAACAGCATTATCAGTAAAATCAATGAAAGAGCAATCTTCATATAAAGCGCTAGTGGGAATGGGGTAAGTGTTAAAAATTGAAAATTCTACAGTTTGTCCCAAAATGGTCACAGTCAATTTTCCATTTTTAACATCAATTAAAGTGTTAGTTGTAGCCATAAAAGGCCTCCCTAAAAACATTGCATGCTCGGCATCCCGTGGGATTTCTCCCCCCATATCTAAAACAATGAAATTGACGGGTACAATCAAACCTCCTACCTTAACTAGAACATCTTCTATGATTCCCTTAGGGTATCTAAGAGATCTATCCGCTAGTTGCAAAACCATTTTAGTCGGTTTGAGGTCCCCAAGCTCTAGTTTCAAATAAATTGAGTATGGCATCAAATTAATACTAGCTCCAAGATCACACATGCCAATGGTTTCTTTCCCATTCCCCATAGAGATTTTAACTATAAAGCTCCCAGGATCTTTTAGCTTAGGAGGTAACTTATGTTGTAAAACAACACTTGTTACTTCTGAAACTATCACCTTCTCATCCAACTCATACCTTATCTTTTTAGTATTTAGCTCTTTTAAGAATTTGGCATAAGATGGCATATTCTTTATTACCTCTAGTAAGGGTAGGTTGATACTTACCTTCGAAAGCATGTTATAAATTTCAGAAAATTGCTTATCATGCTTTTCATTTTTTAACCTGCTGGGTAACGAAATTGGTGGTCTGTATGGATTTGGAGATTTGTGCAGCTTTGGTGCTACGGATGCCTCCTCTCTATCCTCCTTAAGCTCATTTGGTTCAGCTTTTTCTTCTTGCATTTCCTCACCATTATTTTGCATTGTACCTGCATCAAAGGAATTATAAATGTTATTATCACCGATTTTATTATCAAGTACCTTACCACTTCTCAAAATGGTGATTACTTTGGCCTGCTCCGGTTGGCTTGGAAATTTCCCTTTTTGATTGGCTTGAAGTTGATTAGCCAATTGACCCACTTGAGTTTCAACCTTCTTAAGCGATGCTTCTAAAGAGTCAAATCGCTTATTGTTCAATTCTTGATTTTGAGTGCTTATTTGAATGAAAGTATTCAAATTGTCTTCAAATGAAGGTTTCTTGACCTGCACTTGATTTGAGGGTTGCCCTTGAAATTGGGGACCTTTTTGATATGGTTGGAAAGGTTGTTGAGGTGGAGCATGTTGTTGATTTTTCCATGAAAAATTGGGGTGATTCCTCCAACCGGGGTTATAAGAATTTAAATATGGGTCATTCCTAACCCTTTGTTGGAAAACCCTTCAAAAGCAAAAGCTTGTTCTTGCTCCACTTGGAATGTATCAAAATTTGAGGGGCACACATTTGTTTGATGGCCTACAAGATCGCACGATGCACATGACTCTTGGCTTGGTCCCGACAAGTTCCCTTTGGCATTAAACAATTTTACTTGTTTTGTCAGTTCGGCAATTTGCCTAGCCATTTCTGAGTTTACACTTATCTCGTGTGCTCCTCTTCTCCTTTCTCCAATACTCTTTTGTTGGGAATTCGCCCCCAACATTTTAAATAATGCAACTTTTTCTGCAGCTGTTCTTTCACCCATTGCTCCCCCTGCTGCATTATCCACTGTGTTTTGACATTGTTGAGTTAGCCCATCATAGAAGAATTAATTGAGCAACTGTTGTGGATAGTAATGATGAGGGCACTGAAATAATAAGGATTTGAAGCGATCCCACGCCTCATGAAATGGTTCTCCATCGAATTGGGTGAAAGATGCAATACTCCCCCCTAAGTGTTTAGATCAATTTTGTATATATTTTCTTTGATGTTTTTGTTGATTTTAAGTTAATTTTCATGCTAATTTGTACTTAAGTTTGTTTGAAGTTGTTGATTTAGGTTGAAGATCATTCGATGGAGCCATTTGATCAAAATTGGTGAAATTTCTGAAGAAAATCAGGTGACACGGCCAAGCTAGACATGTCTTGGCTGTGTTCCTCATCAAAAGAAGGAGAAACCAAAGGAAATCATGTGACATGGCCAAGCTAGACATGTCTTGGCCGTGTCCCTCATCAAAAGATGAAATTCCAGTAGCAAACACTGTCATGAGACACGGCCAAGTCACTAGCCGTGTCTCACCAAAGGAACAAAAGAGCAAAGAAAGAAAAGAAAGAGGCAGAGACGGACACCATCAAGGGACACGGCCAAGACACTGGCCGTGTCACATGACACGGCTGTGTCCTTGGCCGTGTCTCACAAGGACAAACACACAGAATGGGACACGACCAGAAGCTTGGCCTTGTCCCAAGAAAGAAAGTCACTAGACATGGCCAAGCACCATGTGGCTTGGCCTTATCACCCTTGGATCATTTAGCTGGCTTGCACGAGTTGTGAGCTGTGATGTTTTAGTGGGTGACAAAAAGAACAAAAAGGAGTGAAAAGTGGGAGGATTTTATGGAAGAAATGTATAAAGAAATTAGTAAGTGGGAGACAAGGAATGATGGGTGTCTTAAACAATTCAAAGTGGAAGAGCATGCGGATTAGAAAATGGATTTTGAATAAATTTAGTGGACATTTCTCTACACACATCTAGATCTTCATCATCTTCTTCCTTGGTTCTTGCTTGAGAGAGCAAGACAACACTCTCACCATCTTCATTCATCATTTCTTTTCACACACCAAGAGCAAGGACAATTGTTGGTCTTGAAGTGAGTTACTAGTTCTTGAGGATTAGGGTTTTAAGAGGCTTGATTGGAGAGTTGAGAACTTGAGAGAGCTATCATCCACTCCTTTAAGAAGAGAGCCATTTGTTCAAGAGAGCTGGAAGTTCATCATCACACACCGAGAGGGAGCTACGAAAGAGACGAGGAGTCCGATTTTTAGCATCTTCAAAAAGGGGTTTCCAACTCTTTCTTTTAATCCATTTCTTATTTGTTGTTGTTGTATCAAGAACATTAATACTGCAATGAATAATTTTGATTTGGTTTATATTGAAGTGAGTATTTGTTTAAAGAATATGATGAGCTAATTTACTCATGCTTGGGGTTGTAGTATATTTGATTAAATGATTTGATTTGATGATTCCATTGATATGCCTTGTTATATGTTGATTGCATTGAAATTAAAGGTTAATTGATAGATTAGCCACCTATTGATTACTTAATATTGAATGACGGACCGAGAAGAGAAGTTTAATATCCGAACTATGCAATTGACTACCCTAAGAATGAATTAGAAATATAAGTTCTAGGGTTTATTAGTTTGCTAATGTAAAATCATTGGTTGTTGTTAATTCATAAATGTGAGAACTAGTGAATTGATAATTGGCTAATTAATCTTAAGAAACAAATTAAGATTCAAGGTTATATTAATGGATAATCAGATAATTGAACATTTGATTAAATGGACCTACAACCCTAGGCATCATTTCCATAATTGAAATTCTCTTGCATAAAATCACTCATTTTCATTTCTAAGGTTAATTACGATTCACCACTCCAATCACACAATCAAATTTATTATTTCATGTTAATCAAACTATTGCATGCAAGTCCTTCCTTGGGAAATGACCTTGGGGCGATCACCGTCACTACAATAGCCTCGTATACTTGCGAGTGCCGCTTTGTGATAGTGTTAATTTAAGCGCAACAAGTTTTTGGCGCCGCTGCCGGGGATCGCAATTTTTTGTGATAGTTTGATTGTTTTAATTTATTTGTTAAATTGTTTAAAGTGTTCTTTTTGAATTGCTTAGGTACTTTATGCACGGATGAAGGTCTCAAGGAAATGAACTTGTTCCATTTATAGACAACATCCATAGACTTCCAAGACCCGAGGGACCAAATCCTTTTGAGCAAGAAAGAGAAAATACCGACGAGCAGTTTAAGGAGAACACATAAACAGAAATGGGTGATGCACAAGAGCCACCTATGAAGGAGTTTGTTTGACCGAACATCGGAGTGACCACATCTTGTATCCGGTTGAGCAACGCAGCAAGAAACTACGAACAAAGAAATACTCACTATAGTATGCTGCCATCCTTCCACGGACTGCCGAATGAAGATCCTCTCAACTTCATTCGAGATTTTTACTCAACATTGCATACGTTCCCTTTGCAAACACTAACGGAAGATGAACTCAAGCTGATATGTTTCCCATACAGTTTGAAGGACAGAGCAAAAGCGTGGTTAATGACCCTACCGGAGAATTCTTTAACCACATGGACTGAAGTCTACAACAAATTTATTGGAAAGTTCTATTCACATCAAAAGACCAAGGAGCTTAGGGGAAGTATTGTAACTTTCACCCAATTTGACGGAGAACCATTTCATGAGGCGTGGGATCACTTCAAATCATTATTATTTCAGTGTCCTCACCATTACTATCCACAATAGTTGCTCAATCAATTCTTCTATGATGGGCTAACTCAACAATCTCAAAATATAGTGGATAATGCAGCAGGGGGTGCAATGGGTGAAACAACAGCTGCAGAAACAGTTGCGTTATTCAAAATGTTGGGGGAAAATTTCCAACAAAAGAGCATTGGAGAAAGAAGAAGAGGAGCACATGAGATAAATGCAAACTCGGAAATGGCTAGGCATATTGCAGAACTGACAAAACAAGTAAAATTGTTGGATGCCAAGGGGAACTTGTCGGGACCAAGCCAAGAGTCATGCGCATCATGCAGTCTTGTAGGCCATCAAGCAGATGTGTGCCCCTCAAATTTTGATACATTTCAAGAGGAGCAAGAGCAAGCTTTTGCTTTTGAAGGGTTCCAACAAAGGGGTAGGAATGATCGATATTCAAATTCTTATAACCCCGGTTGGAGGAATCACCCCAATTTTTCATGGAAAAATCAACAATACGCTCCACCTCAACAACCTTTCCAACCATATCAAAGAGGTCCCCAATTTCAAGGGCAACCCTCAAATCAAGAGCAGGTCAAGAAACCTTCATTTGAAGACAATTTGAATGCTTTCATTCAAGTAAGCACTCAAAATCAAGAATTGAACAATAAGCGGTTTGACTCTTTAGAGGCATCGCTTAAGAAGGTTGAAACTCAAGTGGGCCAATTGGCTAATTAGCTTCAAGCCAATCAAAAAGGGAAATTTCCAAGCCAACCGGAGCAGGCCAAAGCAATCACCGTTTTGAGAAGTGGTAAGGTACTTGATAATAAAATCGGTGATAATAACATTGATAATTCCTTTGATGCAGGTACAACGCAAGATAATGGCAAGGAAATGCAAGAAGAAAAAGCTGAACCAAATGAGCTTAAGGAGGACAAAGGGGAGGCATCCGCTGCACCAAAGCTGTATAAATCTCCAAATTCGTATAGACCACCAATTCCATTTCCCAGCAGGTTAAAAAATGAAAAGCATGATAAGCAATTTTCTGAAATCTATAACATGCTTTCGAAGGTAAGTATCAACCTACCCTTACTAGAGGTGATAAAGAATATGCCATCTTATGCCAAATTCTTAAAAGAGCTTAACACTAAGAAGATAAGGTATGAGTTGGATGAGAAGGTGATAGTTTCGGAAGTAACAAGTGCTGTTTTACAACATAAGTTACCTCCTAAACTAAAAGATCTTGGGAGCTTTATAGTTAAAATCTCTATGGGGAATGGGAAACAGACCATTGGCATGTGTGATCTTGGAGCTAGTATTAATTTGATGCCATAATCAATTTATTTGAATCTAGAGCTAGGGGAACTCAAACCGACCAAAATGGTTTTACAATTAGCAGATTGAACTCTTAGATATCCTAAGGGAATCATAGAAGATGTTCTAGTGAAGGTAGGAGGTTTGATTGTACCCGTTGATTTCATTGTCTTAGACACGGGGGGAGAAATCCCACGGGATGCCGAACATGCAATTTTGTTAGGAAGGCCTTTTATGGCCACAACTAACACTTTAATTGATGTTAAAAATGGAAAATTAACCATGACCGTTTTGGGACAAACTGTAGAATTTTCAATTTTTAACACTTCCCCCATTCCCACTAGTGCTTTATATGAAGATTGCTCTTTCATTGATCTTACTGATAGTGTTGTCCAAGAAGTTTTCTTGCAGGAAAATGGCGAACACAAGCTAGAAAGGGCTCTTAAATTGCAAGAAGAAGCAGAGATTTCCAATGAGGAGGATAAATAAGACAATTCCGTTTTGGACGAGGAGCGTGTTGAGGAGGAATTTGAAGTTGAAAAAGAGCAAGTTCAACTACAAGGGGTTGAACTTAAAGAACTCCCCAAGCATTTAAAATATATTTTTCTTGGGGAAAATAACTCTTAACCAGTGATAATTTCTGCTACCCTTACTAGTGAGGAAGAAAATAAGCTTGTAAAAATGTTGAAAAATTCAAGAAGGCTATAGGTTGGGGGTTGAGTGACATTAAGGGTATTAGTCCCTCTATGTGCATGCACAAGATTATCTTAGAGGAAGGGGCTAAACCGGTGAGAGAGTCTCAAAGGAGGCTAAACCCTAACATGAGCGAGGTTGTTAAGAAGGAGGTCCTTAAATTACTGGATGAAGGGGTAATTTACCCTATTGCTGATAGTGAATGGGTTAGTCCTGTTCATGTTGTGCCTAAGAAAACAGGGTTGACAGTGGTCCATAATGATAAAGGAGAGTTGGTACCAACACGAACACAAACTGGGTGGCGGATGTGCATAGATTATAGGAAATTAAATAAAGTCACCAAGAAAGATCACTTTTCTTTGCCATTTATTGATCAAATGCTTGATAGATTATCTGGACATTCTTTTTACTGTTTTCTTGATGGTCTTTCAGGTTACTACCAAGTCCCGATAGCACCGGAAGATCAACCAAAGACTACATTTACTTGTCCCTTTGGGAAATTTGCATTTTGAAGGATGCCATTCGGACTTTGCAATGAACCGGGAACATTTCAAAGGTGTATTCTTTCCATATTTTCTGATATGTTAGACAAGTGCATTAAGGTATTGATGGATGACTTTTCTATTTTTGGTAATTCCTTTGATGATTGTTTGGAAAAGTTGACTCTAGTACTTAAAAGGTGTATTGAATGTAATCTTACATTGAGTTGGGAAAAGAGTCACTTTATGGTTGATCATGGAATTGTTTTAGGGCATGTTATTTCCCATGAAGGGATTGAGGTAGACAAGGCTAAGGTTGAATTAATTATGAACCTACCTCCACCAACATCAGTTAAAGGAATTAGAAGTTTTTTGGGACATGCAGGATTTTATAGAAGGTTTATAAAAGATTTTTCCAAAAATTCACGTCCTTTGTGTCATTTGTTAGGAAAAGATGTTGTAACACCCCTTCCCAACCTACATATGTAAGCTGAGTAGAGGCGCCACACTAACCTAATGTTGCTACCAATTTTACTTAGTCAAATTTTAGTTCCGATTTTTACAAAATTTTTGCCATAGTTTCGCCTAAAAATTGAGTCCCAAGTGTCGACAAAACCGATTTTTTTCTTATTTTCAAAAACATTTTACACAAACCAATGCAAACAAAATCATTCTCAATACACTCCCAATAAATCCCCCTTGTAACCTCAACTACAACCTGCAAAAAAGATTTACACTTCTAGTACAACATAAAATAAAGGTTTTGTGACAACCCCCATATTTAAATATTACACAGCGGAAGTTATAAAATATTTACATATTTACAAATTCATATACATCAAAACTCAAGTTTTACAACACATAAAATTTATACATGATTGGCAAGTCTGCTCTGATCTTTAAGCTCCCAAAATGGATTCTTCAAGGTCTACTCTCACTAGGTCTTGATGAACTCTCGGGTTCAACTCTATCCACTCTACTACCTGCGCGATTAAACACTATCGCGCTAAGCCAACGGCTTAGTAAGATAAAACATGCTAACGGTATGCTTTAATGAAATGCAATGCCACATATGTTATTGATAAGATCAACATCATAAATATAAAGTTAACCACACAATTATGCATTTCACAAATCATAGTCATATGAGCATACCACATTTCAACATCTTTTCACATTCAACATTAATCAATCATACTCCATAACCAACATCTCATTTCATTAAACTCATAACATTATTTAGGACATTCATATAACCTTGACACCTATGGGCCCAACAAGTATTTAATACGATATTCAGAGTTCAGAGTTACTGCTTTGGTTCATAGTCACAATAATCACGCCCGTAGGCAATGTATATACATGTATCTCTATCCATGGATAGTGTAACAGACCCAGTCTCTTGGATCATCAACTCAACACATATGAGGAGATCCTCAACCCGGCAAGACTGTTACAAATCATATATCTCATAGTGTAACAGACCCAGTCTCTTGGACCATCAACTCAACACCTATGAGGAGGTCCTCAACCCGGCAAGACTGTTACCTTTCATCATTTCTTAGGCATGCCACCCAAATCCAGAACTCTGAAACTGAATAACATATTAAACAAACAATTCATTTCCATTCTCAATTCTCATCACATTTAGGCAAACATGCCTTCTTTCTTTCAATTACATCATCTTAGCCAATAACAATGGCTTCACATTTCATTTCACAATATAACATCTCATTATTCAAGTATATATATATATATATCTCATCCATGATCACATTATATTTCACATAGCATCATTCATAAATATCAACATTTCATTCCACATTACTCATGAAACACATTACCATTCACAATGCACAACATAACATTGTTCAATCTCAACAATGCAATTAGGGCAAAGAACAATTGATTATAACATTCATTGATTCAAGTGTGTTTAAAGTGTTTAGGGTTAGGTTTAAGGACCAACCTACCTTTGGAGAACCAAAGCAATGCAAGAAGAACAAAGAATTAAAACCCTAACCATAAATAGTACATTCTGGTTTTTAAACTCCATTTTATCCTTATTTTGAAAAATTGTATAAAATAATCTACTTGACTAAAAATTCTAAAATTTTTACAGAATTTAGTTTTGTATCTTAAAATCATCCCTTTAAAATTTCAGATCAAACTGAACACAAAATCTTGGTCAAATAGTTCACCTAACCAGACTGCCCCAATTGCCCTGCATCCTGGCAGCAGTTCTGAACTTTGTGAATTCCATAAATCAAATTCAATCAACGTGATTCCAAATTATTTTTCTCAAATACTAAACTCACTAAGCAACAACATATCCAAAATTCGATTGGATATGATTTTTCTACATTTTATTAAAAATCCCGAAATATAGCTGTCCCAGTTAAGGTACTTGCTGGAACAGGTCTAATGAAAATAATCTTTCTAAACTCATAACCATTCCAAAATCGAATCAAAATATTTTTCAGTCATTCTAGACTCATAGAGGCACAACATATCAAAAATTCACTTCAAGAACATTTTTCTAAAATTAATTAAAAATCATACAAGTCACAGCCATTACTAATCCTAAAACAGAAACAATTTCACTAAACACCAATCTTACTCTTCCATCACCAACACCAACCCAACTTCTCATCTATCAAGCAAAATCAATACTTACAATCATACCATAAGCAACTTAATCATACCACTTCAAAAGAATTGAAGAAATTAGAGAAAAGATCTTACCTTAGTTAAAAACTTCTTAAATCAACACTTGAACACTTAATCTTTCTTCAATTTAAGCTTGAAATCATCAAAACCATCACTTGTCTCTTTCTTTCTCTTTGGCTATGGAGGGCCGGCCATCAACAAGAAGAAGAAGAAGAAATAATGAAGAAAACACAAGTCAAACCTTCTTTAAATATCCACCATGTGATTTTATCCAAGCAATTACCAAAGTGCCCTTATTCACATAATTATCTTTTTGTCTTATATGTGCCCAATTAAGTAATTTACCAATCTCAAATAAATATCTTCTCTTGCATTGTCCAAGCCTTTTGACCACTTTATATGTCATATATATTAACATATACACAACATATAAATTTGTCTCTAAACCCTATTTCTTCCCAAAATACATATACATATACTTTCTCTTCTCAATTTCTTTTCTCTTACAATTTAACACATATATTCAATCCAATATATAACAATAACAACAACAACAATATGCAAAACTTCTAGGGCATAAATGAGGATATTACAATTCTCCCCCTCTAAAAAGAAATTTCGTCCTCGAAATTACCTGATATCAAGTCTGAAACAACAGAGGATATTGCTCTCGCATAGTTTGCTCACTTTCCCAAGTTGCTTCTTCTTTTGCATGATTCTTCCAAAGAATCTTTACCAATGGCACTTTCTTTTTCCTCAATTCTTTCACATCACGTGCCAAGATAGCAACTGGTTCTTCTTCAAATGTTAAATCTGGGCTCACTTCGATAGACTCAAATGGCAACACATGAGATGGATCTGACCTGTACCTCCTCAACATAGAAACATGGAATACATTATGAATACGATCCAACTCAGGTGGCAAAGCAAGTCGATATGCAACTGGCCCAACTCTTTCTAACACTTCATACGGCCCAATGAAACGAGGACTCAATTTTCCTTTCCGACCGAATCTCAAAATCTTCTTCCAAGAAGATACTTTCAAAAACACCTTATCTCCAACATCAAACTGAATGTCTCTCCTCTTCAGATCTGCATAAGACTTCTGTCGGTCTGAAGCTGCTTTTAACCTACCTCGAATCAACTTTACTTTTTCCTCAGTTTCTTGAATCAAATCAGGACCAACCAACTTATCATCTCCAAGCTCATTCCAACAAAGAGGTGTCCTACACCGTCTGCCATACAATGCTTCAAACGGTGCCATACCAATGCTGGATTGGTGACTGTTGTTGTAAGCAAACTCCACAAGAGGTAAAAACCTATCCCAACTTCCAGAGAAATCGATGACACAGCTTCTCAACATGTCCTCAATAATCTGTATCACCCTCTCTGACTGTCCATCCGTCTGTGGATGAAAAGCAGTGCTGAAGTGCAGTCGAGAACCCAAAGCACTATGCAAACTCTTCCAAAATCTGGAAGTAAACCTGGGATCTCGATCAGACACTAAAGAAGTTGGAACACCATG
This sequence comes from Garcia nutans, assembly GCA_947685225.1. Lineage (NCBI taxonomy): Eukaryota > Viridiplantae > Streptophyta > Magnoliopsida > Malpighiales > Euphorbiaceae > Garcia > Garcia nutans. The sequence continues at coordinate 22,461,240 of CANTUV010000017.1, forward strand.
CAGTTTCACAATCTCATGGATATACAGCTCAGCCAATCTCTCCAAAGAGTAATCCATTCGAACCGGAAGGAAATGAGCTGTTTTAGTCAATCTATCCACAATCACCCATATAGCATCATGCTTCTTTTGTGTCAATGGCAAACCAGACACAAAATCCATTGTCACTCTTTCCCACTTCCATTCTGGCACTGACAATGGTTGAAGCAACCCGGTTGGGACTTGATGCTCTGCTTTAACCTTCTGACAAGTGAGACATTTCGATACAAACTCAGCAATGTCTCTCTTCAAACCAATCCACCAATAATGCTGTCTCAAATCATGATACATCTTCGTATTACCCGGATGCATAGCAAACATTGACTGATGAGCTTCTTCTAAAATGACTCTTTTCAAATTAGCATCATCGGGTACACACAATCGGTTCTTAAACCAGAGACTCCCATCATCTTTCACAACAAAATCTCTAGTCTTCCCATTCTTGCAATCTGAAATAATCTTCTGAATCTTCATATCAATCAACTGAGCCTCTTTGATCTGATCTAACAAAACTGGTTTCAAAAGCAACTGTGCCAACAATGCACCATCGTCACAAGCTACAAAACTGGCATGCAAAGCTCTCAACTCAACAAGCAACGAGAGCGGGTAAACAGTTAAACCAGCTAAAGACTTCCAACTCAAGGCATCAGCAACAACATTTGCTTTACCTGTATGATAGTCAATCAAGCAGTCGTAGTCTTTAATCAATTCTAACCATCTCCTCTGACGAAGATTGAGTTCTTTCTGGACACCCAAATACTTCAAACTCTTGTGATCAGTGTAGATAAAACATTTCTCCCCAAACAGATAGTGGCGCCAAATCTTCAATGCAAACACAATGGCAGCCAATTCCAAATCATGGGTCGGATAGTTAAGCTCATGCGGTTTCAACTGTCGAGATGCATAAGCTATAACTTTCCCTTCCTGCATCAATACACACCCCAAACCTCTATGTGAAGCATCACTGTAGATCACATAAGGTTTACCTTCAACAGGTAAAGTAAGAACAGGCGCTTGAGTTAACAATTCTCTCAACTGCTCAAAACTCGCCTGACACTGATCCGTCCACACAAATCTCACTCCCTTACGAAGCAATCTGGTGAGTGGAGTAGCTATCAAAGAAAACCCTTTCACAAACCGCCTGTAATAGCCTGCCAAACCCAGAAAACTTCTAATCTCAGTCACAGACTTGGGTGGACTCCAATTCAATACAGCTTCAACTTTGCTCGGATCAACTCTAATACCCTCTGCTGAAACTATATGTCCGAGAAAAGCTACTTGATCCAACCAGAACTCACATTTCGACAATTTGGCAAATAACTGCTTTTCTCTCAAAATCTGCAACACAATCCGCAGATGCATATCATGTTCCTCTTCATTCCGCGAATACACCAGAATGTCATCGATGAAGACCACTACAAACTGATCTAGATAGGGCCTGAACACCCTATTCATCAAATCCATAAAAGCTGCAGGTGCATTCGTCAGACCAAAAGGCATAACTAGAAATTCATAATGCCCATACCTGGTCCGAAAAGCAGTCTTAGGAACATCTTCACTTCTTACCCTCAGCTGATGGTACCCAGATCTCAAATCAATTTTGGAGAACACTGACGCTCCCTTCAACTGATCAAAGAGATCATCGATTCTAGGCAAAGGATATTTATTCTTAATGGTCACCTTGTTCAATTGCCTATAATCGATACACAACCTCATAGTACCATGTTTCTTCTTCACAAAAAGCACAGGAGCTCCCCAAGGAGAAACACTGGGGCGAATAAATCCTTTGTCCAACAACTCCTGTAATTGCACTTTCAACTCCCTCAATTCTGCTGGTGCCATTCTATAAGGAGTAATAGAGATAGGAGTGGTACCAGGCAACAATTCAATACCGAACTCCACCTCTCTCTCAGGAGGTAACCCTGGCAACTCCTCTGGAAACACATCTAGGAACTCTGCAACTGTGGCAATGCTATCAATGGGAGAACTTCTTACTCTAGTATCTACCACATGAGCAAGATAGGCTTCACACCCCTTTTTAATCAACCTCCTGGCTGCAACAGCTGAAACAAATAAGGAGGCTAGCTGTTCCTGCTCATTAGATACTATCACCTCTCTACCATCACCCGTTCTCAAAGAAACAATTTTCTTTTTACAATCCACCACAGCTCCATGTCGAGATAGCCAATCCATACCTAAGATCACATCATAATCCTTAAATGGCATCTCAATCAAATCCCCAAGGAACTCCTCACCCTGCACCACTACTGCACTATCTCTATGCACCTTACTCACAACCACACTATGCCCTAACGGATTTGTTACCAACACATCAAATCCTAGGGACTCAGCATGCAAATCAGATACAGGCAAAACAGATGCACTAATATATGAATGCGTGGAACCCGGATCAATCAAAGCAAGTACTGGAGTATTAAATAAAGAAAAAGTACCAGCTATGACTGCTGATGCATCTGGCTGCCTCTGCATAACATACATCCTCTGGGAAGATCCAACCTCCTCTGGTCTACCCTCCCTGGATGTAGCACCTCCTCTAGAACTGAATCCTGGTCTACCTCCCCGGCTGGCACCTCTGCCTCCTCTGCCTCCCCTCACACTAGCTCGAGAAGCAGCAGAATCAACTGGCATCTGCTCCTGCCTCTCAGGACAGTCTCTCACAAAGTGGTCAGGTGATCCACACCTGAAGCATACCCCTGATCTACTATGCCTCCAACAAACGCCCCCATGTCTTCCACCACACTGGTTACACACAGGTAAGGTGGATCTCTGAACTCCAGGAGTAGGAGCACTCGCTACTGAAGCTGCAGGTCTAAATCTCTGCCTCTGGAACTGCACTGACCTACCCGCTGGTCTCTGGCTCCTACTACTCCGAGGAACAAAACTTCCTCTACCCCTCTTCGCAGAAGAAGACCCTGCCTCAAACTGGGGCCTCCTAACCCTAACCTCTTCCTCTGAAGCAGCTGCAATAACTTGAGCTCGCTCTACACTTCGAGCTGCTGCCACAAGCTGTGAAAAATCCTGATATCTGGATCCAGCCACTAAGCACATGATCGAGGGCCTCAATCCCTCCTCAAATCGCCGACATCTATCAATCTCATCAGTAATGATGCCCCCAGCATACTGACTCAGTCGAATAAACTCAACCTCATACTCAGTTACGGTCCGATGATCTTGCTTCAAATCTAGAAACTCTCTTTTCTTCCCATCTTTATACTCCCTAGGAGTATACTTCAACTCAAATTCCCTCAGAAAATCAGTGTAAGACAGTGTTGGAGGATCATCCATAGAATGGGGCACTGTCTTCCACCAGTCGTAGGCATCCTTCTGTAGCAAAGATCTTGCATAGTCAAACTTCTCCTCTGAAGTGGCTTGCAACTGCACAAATACCCTCTGAACTCTATCAAGCCACTGTTCTGCTACAGCCGGATCAACTGTACCAAAGAAATCCTCTGCTCCATATTTCCTTAGCTTATCATAGTGCCTTACTGGTACTGAAGGCTGAGGGGGTGGTGGCGGTGGCTGTGGTTGCACAGGTGCTTGTCTCATAGCTTCCATCATAGGCCTAAACCAGGCTGGCGGAACCTCCTCCCCAGCTGGTCTACCCGACACCGAAGCAGGTGCCTCCTCAACACTATCAACCCTAGCTCCCTCAGCAGGAGCAATACTCTCGGCACTACCCTCAATCGACTGACGTGAGTGAGAATCCATCACAACCTAAGTCTGCAAACACAACAGAATACCTCTTATTAAAGATCAGAGACTGCCAATCCCAAACATGTATTTTTGTTCAAAAACTCACTTTTTAAGTAAAAATAGTCTTTTTCTTACATTTTACCTAGGTTGAGAATCTCAAACCTGGCTCTGATACCAAAACAATTGTAACACCCCTTCCCAACCTACATATGTAAGCTGAGTAGAGGCGCCACACTAACCTAATGTTGCTACCAATTTTACTTAGTCAAATTTTAGTTCCGATTTTTACAAAATTTTTGCCATAGTTTCGCCTAAAAATTGAGTCCCAAGTGTCGACAAAACCGATTTTTTTCTTATTTTCAAAAACATTTTACACAAACCAATGCAAACAAAATCATTCTCAATACACTCCCAATAAATCCCCCTTGTAACCTCAACTACAACCTGCAAAAAAGATTTACACTTCTAGTACAACATAAAATAAAGGTTTTGTGACAACCCCCATATTTAAATATTACACAGCGGAAGTTATAAAATATTTACATATTTACAAATTCATATACATCAAAACTCAAGTTTTACAACACATAAAATTTATACATGATTGGCAAGTCTGCTCTGATCTTTAAGCTCCCAAAATGGATTCTTCAAGGTCTACTCTCACTAGGTCTTGATGAACTCTCGGGTTCAACTCTATCCACTCTACTACCTGCGCGATTAAACACTATCGCGCTAAGCCAACGGCTTAGTAAGATAAAACATGCTAACGGTATGCTTTAATGAAATGCAATGCCACATATGTTATTGATAAGATCAACATCATAAATATAAAGTTAACCACACAATTATGCATTTCACAAATCATAGTCATATGAGCATACCACATTTCAACATCTTTTCACATTCAACATTAATCAATCATACTCCATAACCAACATCTCATTTCATTAAACTCATAACATTATTTAGGACATTCATATAACCTTGACACCTATGGGCCCAACAAGTATTTAATACGATATTCAGAGTTCAGAGTTACTGCTTTGGTTCATAGTCACAATAATCACGCCCGTAGGCAATGTATATACATGTATCTCTATCCATGGATAGTGTAACAGACCCAGTCTCTTGGATCATCAACTCAACACATATGAGGAGATCCTCAACCCGGCAAGACTGTTACAAATCATATATCTCATAGTGTAACAGACCCAGTCTCTTGGACCATCAACTCAACACCTATGAGGAGGTCCTCAACCCGGCAAGACTGTTACCTTTCATCATTTCTTAGGCATGCCACCCAAATCCAGAACTCTGAAACTGAATAACATATTAAACAAACAATTCATTTCCATTCTCAATTCTCATCACATTTAGGCAAACATGCCTTCTTTCTTTCAATTACATCATCTTAGCCAATAACAATGGCTTCACATTTCATTTCACAATATAACATCTCATTATTCAAGTATATATATATATATATCTCATCCATGATCACATTATATTTCACATAGCATCATTCATAAATATCAACATTTCATTCCACATTACTCATGAAACACATTACCATTCACAATGCACAACATAACATTGTTCAATCTCAACAATGCAATTAGGGCAAAGAACAATTGATTATAACATTCATTGATTCAAGTGTGTTTAAAGTGTTTAGGGTTAGGTTTAAGGACCAACCTACCTTTGGAGAACCAAAGCAATGCAAGAAGAACAAAGAATTAAAACCCTAACCATAAATAGTACATTCTGGTTTTTAAACTCCATTTTATCCTTATTTTGAAAAATTGTATAAAATAATCTACTTGACTAAAAATTCTAAAATTTTTACAGAATTTAGTTTTGTATCTTAAAATCATCCCTTTAAAATTTCAGATCAAACTGAACACAAAATCTTGGTCAAATAATTCACCTAACCAGACTGCCCCAATTGCCCTGCATCCTGGCAGCAGTTCTGAACTTTGTGAATTCCATAAATCAAATTCAATCAACGTGATTCCAAATTATTTTTCTCAAATACTAAACTCACTAAGCAACAACATATCCAAAATTCGATTGGATATGATTTTTCTACATTTTATTAAAAATCCCGAAATATAGCTGTCCCAGTTAAGGTACTTGCTGGAACAGGTCTAATGAAAATAATCTTTCTAAACTCATAACCATTCCAAAATCGAATCAAAATATTTTTCAGTCATTCTAGACTCATAGAGGCACAACATATCAAAAATTCACTTCAAGAACATTTTTCTAAAATTAATTAAAAATCATACAAGTCACAGCCATTACTAATCCTAAAACAGAAACAATTTCACTAAACACCAATCTTACTCTTCCATCACCAACACCAACCCAACTTCTCATCTATCAAGCAAAATCAATACTTACAATCATACCATAAGCAACTTAATCATACCACTTCAAAAGAATTGAAGAAATTAGAGAAAAGATCTTACCTTAGTTAAAAACTTCTTAAATCAACACTTGAACACTTAATCTTTCTTCAATTTAAGCTTGAAATCATCAAAACCATCACTTGTCTCTTTCTTTCTCTTTGGCTATGGAGGGCCGGCCATCAACAAGAAGAAGAAGAAGAAATAATGAAGAAAACACAAGTCAAACCTTCTTTAAATATCCACCATGTGATTTTATCCAAGCAATTACCAAAGTGCCCTTATTCACATAATTATCTTTTTGTCTTATATGTGCCCAATTAAGTAATTTACCAATCTCAAATAAATATCTTCTCTTGCATTGTCCAAGCCTTTTGACCACTTTATATGTCATATATATTAACATATACACAACATATAAATTTGTCTCTAAACCCTATTTCTTCCCAAAATACATATACATATACTTTCTCTTCTCAATTTCTTTTCTCTTACAATTTAACACATATATTCAATCCAATATATAACAATAACAACAACAACAATATGCAAAACTTCTAGGGCATAAATGAGGATATTACAGATGTCCCATTTGTTTTTGACAAAAAGTGCTTAGAAGCTTTTAAAATTTTGAAAGAAAAACTAACTTCTGACACTATAATTGTTGCCCCAAATTGGGATTTGCCATTTGAAATTATGTGCGATGCATCGAATTTTGCCATTGGAGCTGTTTTGGGCCAAAGAGTGAATAAGTTGATGTGTGTAATTTATTATGCAAGTTTATCTTTAAACGATGCACAAGTAAATTACATGATCACTGAGAGAGAAATGTTAGCTATGGTATTTGCACTAGACAAATTTAGATCTTACTTGATAGGTTCTAAAGTCATAGTATTTTCTGATTATACAGCTTTGAAATACCTATTGACCAAACCACAAGCTAAACCTAGGCTCATTAGGTGGGTGTTGATGTTACAAGAATTCGATGTTGAAATCAAAGATAGGAAAGGAAGCGAGAATGTGGTGGCTGACCATCTTTCTAGACTTAACTCTTGTGAAAACAATGCTGAAATTGCTTGTGAAAATGCTTTCAAAAAATTTTTGGATGAACACTTGTTTTCCTTAACTCAAGCACCATGGTATGCTGATATTGCTAATTATCTTTCTTGTGGTGTAGTGAGAAAGGATTTGAGCTTCCAGGCAAAGAAGAGATTCCTGCATACATGTAAGTATTATTTTTGGGATGAGCCTTACTTTTTTAGAAATTGCAGGGATGAAGTGATAAGAAGATGTGTGCCGGAAGAAGAACAAAAACAAGTGCTACAATTTTGCCACCACAATTTGTATTGCGGAGGACATTTTGGAGGAAAGAAGACCGCCGAGAAAATTCTTCAAAGCGGTTTGTATTGGCCTACTCTTTTTAAAGATGCTTATCATTTTTGTATAAGATGTGATGAATGCCAAAGAGTAGGAAACATTAGCAAACGGAATGAAATGCCCCTTAATATTTTTATTGTGGTTGATATTTTTGATGTATGGGGAATTGATTTCATGGGGCCATTTCCCAAATCCTTTGGTTTTGAATATATTCTTCTAGCAGTGGATTATGTGTCCAAGTGGGTTCAGGAAATCCCCACTAGGACCAATGATGCTAACATTGTGTTAAAATTTGTGAAGGAGAATATTTTGAGCAGGTTTGGAACCCCCAAGGCGATAGTGAGTGATGGAGAAAGCCATTTTTGCAGCAAATGGTTTGAAAAGTTGATGACCAAGATGGGCATCCGACATAAAGTGGCAACTCCATATCATCCCCAAACATCAGGGCAAACTGAGATTTCAAACAAGCAGATCAAGGGGATTTTAGAAAAGACAGTGAGCACAACTCAGAAGGACTGGTCAATCCGACTCTCGAAAGCATTATGGGCTTATAGGACTGCTTATAAAACCCCGTTGGGAATGAGGCCTTATAGGTTGGTCTTTGGCAAGGCATGCCACCTCCCGGTGGAATTGGAGCACAAGGCTTATTGGGCAATAAAGACCACGAATATGGACTTAGGTGAAGCAAGGGAGCAAAGAATGCTACAAATTTTCGAACTTGATGAGCTTCGGAATGAAGCCTATGAGAGTTCAAGGATCTTCAAGGAAAAGACCAAAGCTATTCATGACAGGATGATTCTTCGAAGGGTTTTTGAACCGGGAAGGAAAGTCCTCCTCTTCAATTCAAGAATTGAAGTCACTTTGGAGTGGACCCTTTCAAGTTACTCAAACATTCCTCTATGGGGTTGTTGAGTTGCTTAATTTAAAAACCAACGAGACGTTCAAGGTCAATGGATAAAGGGTGAAACCCTACTTGGAAGAAATCGAAGTTGCAAAAATGGTGGAAAGCATGGTGTTCATTGACGAATGATGCAACAATGTCCAGCTATACGACATTAAAGAAGCACTAAATGGGAGGCAACCCATCGGTTTGCATTTCTTTTCACTATTACAATTTTATATTTTGCAATTTTAACTTCATGTTGAGTTAAATAAAATGGAATGGGTACTTTGATCGGTTTTTATTTTTCTTGAATGTGTTTCAGGGTTAAACCAAGAAGAAGATTGCATTTTTGTGATTTGGTGACACAAATAAACCTATTAAAAAAAATTCAAAACCAATTTGGCAGTATGAGACACGGCCACTTGACACGGCCGTGTCCTTGGCCGTGTCAAGCAAACACTTGGCCGTGTCAAGAATACACCAAAAGACACAGAGGCAGACACGGCCAGAGGTCCTGGCCGTGTCCTTGGCCATGTCACATAGACACGGCCAAGCCTCTCCCCGTGTCACTCAATTTTTCTTGCAATCCTCTTTTATCTAGTAACAGACACGTTCAAGGGACACGGCCAAGCCACTGGCCTTGTCCCTCAAAAAACCATCAGACACGGCCAAGCTTCACCAAAATTGGCCGTGTCACCTAAATTTTAAAGGTTTAAAATACGATTTCAGCCCACTTCCTCATTTTAAATCCCTAAATCCCTTTCTCTCCTCTCTCGCTCTCTCTCTAAAAACCTCCATAGCCACCATCTTCAAGGTTCAAAATCATTTGAAATCCTTCATTTTTCTTAACCAAAACTGATTTAAACTCATCCACTTCTCTTCTTTTCTCATTAAAAGGCAATTAAAACTTTGAAAACTTCATTTTCACCAAATCATCAACATGACAAGAACAAAGATGGTGTCTCACCACAAAAGGAAGCGACCTCCACCTTCAGCTCCATCTTCATCATCGTCATCACCAAGGAGAGCAACTCTTCTCGCTCGGGGTTTCTTTCGACGAGGTATATTAACGAAGAATCCCTCGATGCTCTTCATATTCGAGATAATTTTTATAGATTTGTTCATAATCTTGGGTGGGATAGATTTGTTTCCCTTAAACCTTTGCAATTTGAGGAGCATACATTGGAATTTTTAACCTCCCTTAAGGTTGAAATAAATGAAAAAAGATTTGCATTAGGTTACATTTTAAACTACTTGGGAGACCATTTGTCCTTAAAATTGAGCAATTGAGCGATATATTTGGTTTCCATCAACAAGGGGAACAATGTGTGCCTAAGAGTTTTAGACAACAATTCGCATGGGGAGCTTTGGGCTCGGGAACTTATGTGGCCAAATCGGCCAAAGCTACGAAATTGAAAAATCCCACCCTAAGGTACTTACACCGGGTTATGTCATGTGGATTCTTTGCAAGAAAAGAAAGCACAGGGGTTGTAGAACTAAGCGAACTATATTTTTTAGACTGTGCTATCAATGTTGTACCCGTTTGTATCGGCTATTGGTTAGCCGATATGTTTGACAGTGTGGCAAATAAAAAGAGGGGTGCCATTTGCATCGGAGGATTAGTTACAATTTTAGCAATGGCACTCCTTGATAATTTTGACCCGAGCCATTGCCAGATGACTAAGATCTCGGGGAGTGATTCATTAGATCTTGCCACCCTCGAGAAGATGCACATGGTTTCAAGAAAAGGAGGAGCTTATGTTATGGCTTCAGCTGAGCCAGAGGTACCGGAGAGCCGTCAAAAGAGAACACGAGTCGAGGAGGATTCTGACTCGGATTCTCTAGATTTAGATGAAGATGCTCCAATCCCGAACAATTAGGAGATCCTTAATAGGATTGAAGCATTGGAAAGAAAGGTTGACCGTAACCATGCTGCAGCCATGGAACAAATTGACCGTAACCATGCTGTAGTGATGGAACAAATGGACCTAATCAACAGCAACCTTGCTAAAATTCTGAGCCTCCACCCATCAGCTGCATCATCGTCCCATCCTCCATCGCCGTAGATCCTATCAGCTCCAACCTTTTGAAAACACTTGTTATTTTCTTATTTGTAGTTATTTCATATTTTTGTTGTTATGGTTTTTAATGTTAACTCTTTATATTGTGTTTATTTTATATATTGTATTTTGCTCTTGAACAATGGTTATTTGTGGATGAAAAGGTAGCACTTGTGTCACAAAGGATCGATGGAAAAACAGGTTGTACCTTAACTTTTTTTCTTTAAATATCGTTGTTTCCATTGAGGACAATGTAAAACTTAAAGTGTGGGGTGTGTGCTAAGCCTTTTGTTCATGAATATAAATTGTCTATTTTCGTAAGTGTTTTTGTTTTGTTTATTTTCGTAAGTGTTTTTGTTTTGATTTTGTGTTTTGTTTTATATTTGATTTTGATGGATATTAATAAGTTCAATTGTTATAAGATTGTTGATAGATGACTTTTGAATTTTTGAAGCATGAATTTGAGAATTGATTAGAGTTAGTACTTATTGTCAATTTTGATGGTTATTCTTTGCATTGCCATTAAACTAGTGAGGAATTGAGCCATCAACTTATCATTCTTTTTATGTGTGAACATCTTTGATTGATGAATTACTAGAAGTTGCTTTGACATGCATTTTGAGACTACATAATGATTTCAATTAGGCATCAATATGATTAAGGCAATTTAGGGCAAACCATTTTGGCTTAAAAAGACCAACCTTACATCCGACCTTAGTTCGCCAACTTTGAGCTTATTTCAATTTTCCCTTCTTTCTTTTTCACAACACCATCGGCTTAAACCATTGCATTTTAACTCTACCCGTTCATTAGATCAAGAGCAATTCAAGAGCATTAATGGAGTGTTGTGCTGAATAAAGTGTGGGGTTGAATTCAATGGGCTTTAAATTAGTTGGATACCCTAAAAAAATAATAAGGGAATGAATAATGAAAATCAAAATAATAGTTGTTGTTCTTGTCGGAAGGGTTGTAATGAGTCTGGAAATCATCTTTGCAAATTAAACAAATGGAGTCCCTCAAAAGCACATAAATGCTTAGTGCTAAATGATTGAGATGAATTGTGGGATTGTTGATCATGCTACATTACTTGCTTCATTCTTGAAGTACTCTTGACCTAAATGAACTAACTCACTCTCCCAAATGTCATACCTTTTCCTTAGCCCCGTTACAACCAAATAAAAGACCTTATGATTGATGCTTGATTGTGATTAAGTGGTGGAGATTTGATTGATAAGCAAGCCTATAGTCCTAATCTTTCATTGAATGTTGAGAGCTTAAACACTACCCAATTAAACACTTGAGAGGTTTTGTGAGGGAGTGACAATTTTGGTATGCATAGATTGACCATTAAGTTACTTGAGTACCGATTATTCTTGATTCGATTATGATTGCGAATTTAATAAGATGGGAGTCTTAATGCATTTTATAACTCTTGAACTTGATAATATTTATCTTGTTTTTCTTGTTTTGATTTTAACTTTGCTTGGGGACAAGCAAAGGATTAAGTGTGGGGTAATTGTTTAGATCAATTTTGTATATATTTTCTTTGATGTTTTTGTTGATTTTAAGTTAATTTTCATGCTAATTTGTACTTAAGTTTGTTTGAAGTTGTTGATTTAGGTTGAAGAACATTCGATGGAGCCATTTAATCAATATTGGTGGAATTTGTGAAGAAAATCAGGTGAAACGGCCAAGCTAGACATGTCTTGGCCGTGTTCCTCATCAAAAGAAGGAGAAACCAAAGGAAATCATGTGACATGGCCAAGCTAGACATGGTCATGAGACACAGCCAAGTCACTGGCCGTGTCTCACCAAAGGAACAAAAGAGCAAAGAAAGAAAAGAAAGAGGCAGAGACGGACACCATCAAGGGACATGGCCAAGACACTGGCCGTGTCACATGACACGGCCGTGTCCTTGGCCATGTCTCACAAGGACAAACACACAGAATGGGACATGGCCAGAAGCTTGGTCGTGTCCTAAGAAAGAAAGTCACTTGACACGGCCAAGCTCTATGTGGCTTGGCCGTGCCACCCTTGGATCATTTAGCTGGCTTGCACGAGTTGTGAGCTGTGATGTTTTAGTGGGTGACAAAAAGAACAAAAATGAGTGAAAAGTGGGAGGATTTTATGGAAGAAATGTAAAAAGAAATTAGTAAGTGGGAGACAAGGAATGATGGGTGTCTTAAACAATTCAAAGTGGAAGAGCGTGGGGATTAGAAAATGGATTTTGAATAAATTTAGTGGACATTTCTCTACACACATCTAGATCTTCATCATCATCTTCTTCATCTTCTTCCTTGGTTCTTGCTTGAGAGAGCAAGACAACACTCTCACCATCTTCATTCATCATTTCTTTTCACACACCAAGAGCAAGGACAATTGTTGGTCTTGAAGTGAGTTACTAGTTCTTGAGGATTAGGGTTTTAAGAGGATTGATTGGAGAGTTGAGAACATGAGAGAGCTATCATCCACTCCTTCAGGAAGAGAGCCATTTGTTCAAGAGAGCTGGAAGTTCATCATCACACACCGAGAGGGAGCTACGAAAGAGACGAGGAGTCCAATTTTTAACATCTTCAAAAAGGGGTTTTTCCAACTCTTTCTTTTAATCCATTTCTTATTTGTTATTGTTGTATCAAGAACATTAATACTGCAATGAATAATTTTGATTTGGTTTATATTGAAGTGAGTATTTGTTTAAAGAATATGATGAGCTAATTTACTCATGCTTGGGGTTGTAGTATATTTGATTAAATGATTTGATTTGATGATTCCATTGATATGCCTTGTTATATGTTGATTGCATTGAAATTAAAGGTTAGTTGATAGATTAGCCACCTATTGATTACTTAATATTGAATGACGGACCGAGAAGAGAAGTTTAATATCGGAACTATGCAATTGACTACCCTAAGAATGAATTAGAAATATAAGTTCTAGGGTTTATTAATTTGCTAATGTAAAATCATTGGTTGTTGTTAATTCATAAATGTGAGAACTAGTGAATTGATAATTGGCTAATTAATCTTAAGAAACAAATTAAGATTCAAGGTTATATTAATGGATAATCAGATAATTGAACATTTGATTAAATGGACCTACAACCTTAGGCATCATTTCCATAATTGAAATTCTCTTGCATAAAATCACTCATTTTCATTTCTAAGGTTAATTACGATTCACCAATCCAATCACACAATCGAATTTATTATTTCATGTTAATCGAACTATTGCATGCAAGTCCTTCCTTGGGAAACGACCTTGGGGCGATCACCGTCACTACAATAGCCCCGTATACTTGCGAGTGCCGCTTTGTGATAGTGTTAATTTAAGCGCAACACTAAGCTCCTTGGTCTTTTGGTGTGAATAAAACTTTCCCATAAATTTGTTGTAAACCTCTGTCCATGTGGTTAAAGAATTTTCCGGTAAGGTCATCAACCACGCTTTTGCTCTGTCTTTCAAACTATATGGGAAACATCTCAACTTGAGTTCATCTTCTGTTAGTGTTTGCAAAGGGAATGTATGCAATGTTGAGTAAAAATCCTGAATGAAGTTGAGAGTATCTTCATTCTGCAGTCCATGGAAGGATGGCAGCATACTATAGTGAGTATTTCTGAGCTCATAATTTGTCGCTGTCTTGCTCAATCGGATACAAGATGTGGTCACTCCGATGATCGGTCGGGCAAACTCCTTCATAGGTGGTTCTTGTGCATCACCCATCTTTGTTTCTATGTTCTCCTCAAACTGCTCATCAGTATTTTCCCTTTCTTGCTCAATAGGATTTGGTCCCTCGGGTCTTGGAAGTCTATGGATGTTTTCTATAAATGGAACAAGTTTGTTTCCTTGAGACCTTCGTCCGTGCATAAAGTACCTAAGCAATTCAAAAAAGAACACTTTAAACGATTTAACAAATAAATTAAAAGAATCAAACTATTAACAAAAATTGTCTTCCCTGGCAGCGGCGCCAAAAACTTGTTGCGCTAGAATTAAGTACTATTACAAAGCGGCACTCGCAAGTATACGAGGCTATTGCAGTAACGGTGGTCGCCCCAAGGTCGTCTCACAAGGAAGGAATTGCGTGTAATAGTTCGATTGACATGAAATAATAAACTCGAGTGTGTGATTAGATTGATGAATTGTAATTAATCTTAGAAATGAAAATGAATGATTCTGTGCAAGATAAATTCAATTATGGAAATAATGCCTAGGGTTGTAGGTTCATTTAATCAAATGTTTAATTATTAAATTATCCATTAATATAACCTTGTACCTTAATTTGTTCCTTAATGTTAATTAGTCAATTATCAAATCACTAGTTTTCACATTTATGAATTAACAACAACCAATTATTTTATATTAGCAAATTAATAAACCTTAGAATTTATATTTCTAATTCATTCTTAGGGTAGTCAATTGCATAGTTCCGATATTAAACTTCTCCTCTCGGTCCATCATTCAATATTAAGTAATCAATAGGTGGCCAATCTATCAATTTACCTTTAATTTCAATGCAATCAACCAATAACAAGGTATATCAATGGAATCATCAAATCAAATCATTCAATCAAATATACTACAACCCAAAGCATGAGTAAATTAGCTCATCATATTCTTTAAACAAATGTTCATTTCAATATAAACCAAATCAAAGTTATTCATTGTAATATCAATATTCTTAATACAACAACAACACATAAGAAATGGATTAAAAGAAAGAGTTTGAAAAACCCCTTTTGGAGATGCTAAATATAAGACTCCTTGTCTCTTTCGTAGCTCCCTCTTTGATGTGTGATGATGAACTTCCAAGCTCTCTTGAACAAATGGCTCTCTTCTTGAAGGATGAATGATAGCACTCTCAAGTTCACAACTCTCCAATCAAGCCTCTTAAAACCCTAATCCTCAAGAACTAGCTATTCACTTCACTTCCAATGATTGTCTTTGCTCTTGGTGTGTGAAAGGAAAATGGTGAATGAAGAATGGGAGAATGGGGTCTTGCTCTCTCAAGCAAGAACAAGGAAGAAGATGATAATGTGTGTAGAGAATGTCCACTCAATATATTCAATATATTTTCTATTCCCACCATGCTCTTCCACTTTCAATTTTTAAGACACCCCATCACTCTTTGTCTCCCACTTTCCAATTTTTTTATATTTTTTTCCATAAATCCTTCCACCTTTCACTCCCTTTTATCCTTTTTGTTCCTCACTAGTCCACACTAATCCATACCTCGTGCAAGCATACCAATTGATCCAGGGAGACAAGGCCAAGCTTGTTGGCCGTGTCTCTTGGTTTTTCTTTTCTTTCTTGGGACACAGCCAAGATCCTGGCCGTGTCCCTTGCTGCTTGTTCTTCTCATTATTTCCGAGGGGTGACACAGCCAAGCTCTTGGCCGTGTCATGTGACATGGCCAGTGGCTTGGCCGTGTCTCTTGATGGTGTCACTCTCTACTTCTTTCTTTTCTTTCTTTTCCTTTTGTTCCTTTGGTGAGACACGGCCAGTGGCTTGGCCATGTCTCTTGGCCGTGTCTGCTTCTGTCCATCTTTTTTTGAGGGACACGGCCAAGCTTGGTTAATCTTGGCCGTTTCCTACCTTGTCCTTGATTTCTTCTTCTTTGGATGAGAGACAGGGCCAAGCCATGTCTAGCTTGGCCGTGTCACTTGCTTTTCTCCAATAAGTCCACCAAATTTTAGTTAAAAAGCTCCATCAAATGTACTTCAACCTAAATCAACAACTTCAAACAAACTTAAGTACAAATTAACATGAAAATTAACTTAAAATCAATAAAAACATCATAGAAAATATATACAAATTTGATTTAAACAATCTTCGTTTAGGAACCCATCAAACTGACAAGTCTGCTGCACCATTTGAATGACATTTGTCTTTATCTCAAATTTATTTGCAGCAACCACCGGTCTTGGTATACTTGATTTAGTCCCATTAAGAGTAGGCCTAGCAAACTCTTGCATGGTCCTTGGCTCGTTTTCTACCATTTCTTCTTCTAAGATGAGATCTTCAAAGTTCGGTTCCATCTCTGCCAGAACTGTTTCCTCTTCTTCCTTTCGCCTTCTTCTCAATGTTCTCTCTAACTCTTGATCTAATTCAAAAAGTTGAGAAGAGCTAGCTCGGGTCATAAATAGGAAGAT
Organism: Garcia nutans; assembly: GCA_947685225.1. Classification (NCBI taxonomy): domain Eukaryota; kingdom Viridiplantae; phylum Streptophyta; class Magnoliopsida; order Malpighiales; family Euphorbiaceae; genus Garcia; species Garcia nutans. The sequence continues at coordinate 22,477,861 of CANTUV010000017.1, forward strand.
GTACTTAGAATGACAGTCAAAAAGCAAGAACTTATGTTAAAACAAAATAAAATTAAAACTAAATCAACAGTCTTAACTATATTACTAATATTGAAAACCGTTGTTCCCCGGCAGCGGCGCCAAAAAACTTGATGATGCAAAACTATGCTATTGCAATACCGAAGTGCACGGGTCTCTCAAGTAGTAAAGTATAGAGTGAGTTATCGTTCCACTGGGGACAAGGCCAAGTACCAATGCAAATTTTAACTGTTGTTTAGCAAATCAATAGTTTTGTGAAGTTTTGTAATTAAAGATAATTAACTTAATAACTGAAAATAGAGAGTGATTGAGTGTTGAATGAATTGATTGATGATGAGAATACTATCCAGATATTGAATCCCCCTAGCCACAATTATATTTATGAAAATCAATTCAATTAAATCAAATAATAGAGTTGAATTGGTATTCCTCTAAATTAGACTAAAACCTTTCTCAAGTGAATTAATCCCTAATCACTAAGTAGAATGCTGGAATCTCTTCTCAAACATAATTAAGTATATCTTGCATTAAGAATAAGGAATTGTAAACCAAAGGATCTTGTAAGTCTATCTCTAGTACTCGAATCAATCCTCAATCCTTATGAGTATTTAATTCTTATCAAGCTTTCTCAAGTCAATAATATGAAAATTGCAACCAATCAATTAGAATGCTATTTTCAATTGGAAATAAATTATTAAGCATCATAAGAATAAAACAAATCAATCAATTGATTTAATCAAATAAAATTATTCAATCCATACAATAAAGCTAGGGTTCATCAATATCTAGATAGAGAATGAGTTAGTTCATGTTCAAAACTAGAAAACCAGAACAAGAGAAATAAGAAAAAGAATCCAAACAATCCATTACGAATAATTAGTATTTCTTCACTTGAATCCTTGAATCTTGGTTTAGATCTTGTTTAGAATATGTCTTCACCTTCAATCTCAGCTCCAAAACTCTCCTCCTTGCTTTAGAAGTCAGCTCTAGGTTATAAAATATGAAAATCGGATCCCTAATTCGTGCTTCAGCTCAGCTTTTATAGTGCAGATATTTTCGCCTGACACGCCCATTGACACGCCCATGTCACTGGGCGTGTCATGGCTACTGTGAATCATTGCAATAGGCATGCTCAGTGACACGCCCATGTCACTGGGCGTGTCAATGCTTCTGTATGGCAGTATCAAGGGCACGTCCATTGACACGCCCATGTCCATGGGTGTGTCACTTGAAGAATTTTGCTCTTTTCTTCTACTTTCATCCATAATTCCTCCGAAATGACCATAAGCCTCAAAATACAGAGAATTCCTGAAATTAACCCTAAAAAGAACTTGAGCAAACAAATTAAACTCAATTGGATAATAATCATATTAAGAAATAGGGGCAAAATATCATCAATTGTGCACTTATCAGTTTTATAGATTAGGGTTTGGAAATTAGGGTTAGATATTTAGTATTTTTAGAAATTAGTGTTTAGGTTTTTATGTATAGGGGTTTGGAAAATAGGGTTTATAGATTGGGGGTTTAACCATGTGATATTAGGGATTTAATTACAAAATAGATGATTAGAGACTTTTTCTATTAAAAATATGGTTTTTGATCTTTTAAATCATGCAACTAGGGTTTGATGATTAAGGTTTGATTACTGTGATTTATGTTTTTAAACCTGGGGGCTACTAATTGGGCTACTAGGTATTAACTCCAATAAATATTACACGAGACATGTTGATTTAAAAACTGCTACTAGATGAGACAAACATACTGCATGATTAAAGAGATTGAAAGAACACAAAAAGCTATGGGAAATTTAAATAACTGGAAATCCCTGAATAAGATAATAAAAGAAGCCACTATAAATTAAATACAAGGATCAAACATCTATTTGTTGGCTCCACCAAAGCTGAGAGTGTTGGTTCAACAAGGCAATCTGAAGACAGTGAATACTGCCTTCTCGGTTGTAGTATTTTATTATTCATTAGTGGCTAGGTTCTTTTGATAAATTGCTATATGTTTGCTACTGCTTGTTATTATGTGTTGCTTGTTATTTCTTACTGGCTTTCTCTTATTGCTATCAATTTTTTTTCTATGTTCTTTTAATCCTCTATTTATAGGAAATGATCATTCAATTAAAACCCTAATCTCTGCTTATTCAAAAGCTATTCGAAGTCCCACATTAATTTAAAGTTGCAAAACCGCTTAATAACCCATATTAAACTAGGATTAAAGGCGAATGGCAAATTTGGGCTTGCCAATTCGCCATGGTCAAGTGTCCATGGTGAATTTTGCATGCCAAATTCACTATGACCATGCCTCATGATGAATTTGGCATGCCAAATTCATCATGACCATGACTCAAGCTAATTTGGCTTGGCTTATGGGTCATTTGGCTCATATTTGGCTCATATTGACCTTAGCTAACCCAATCGAACCAAGTTGGTTTGTATTTCAATTGGTTTCGCTTCAAGTGGACCTAATTCAATCAGATTAAATTTAATTTAAGTCTTTTATTAAAATCAAACTCATTTAGGGCCAAAATTAAGTGTCTACAAGACCCTTTTAACTAAGCCACTTTGTACCCTTTCATGTAATTACCTTAGATCCTAATTTTAGGTTGTATGTACCATAATAACCAAAGCCCTTTTTAGATGAGTTCGTGAAACCTTATGCCTTATGCATAGGTACATTATAATTAAACCTTTAGCCTTCTAGAAGCTAACCTTTAGAATACCCTACCTCATACATAAACCTTGTACATAAGCTATAAAAGAAATTAAGCCCCATGCATTCATCGAACCATTCCTTTCATAGAAAAATTAGTCCCATCACCTCCTCTATACCCTTACCCATTTTTTAGGCTTGACCTACTCCTCCATCACCTCCTCCATACCCTTACCCACTTTTTTAGGCTTGACCTACTACTCCATCACCTCCTCCATATCCTCACTCGCTTTTTAGGCTTGGCCTAACTTATACCCTTAGGTTAACCATTATGTTCTCCATTCAATATTGACCTCGCATTCAACACATTCATCTTATCCTTCTCCCAAAATACCATAGCTATGTGCCTAATCTTAGCCATTCCCCCATATACCTATAACCCTATGTGAACCAAAAATTTTTCACTGTAAAATTAAAATCAGTGCATTATGGTCACACTGCAATTTTAATCACTCAAAACAAACATCAGATGGAGAAGAACGTGCCTCGGGAAAATTACTCTACTATCGTAATGAGCCTGTTGCATGCACTGTCATAGGACTGCTGCGTGGCTACCATAATGGGCTCGTTGCCTGTGCTGCCATAGGACTATCGTGTGGCTACAATAATGGGCCCATTGCCTATGCCACCATAAGACAACCATAGTGGCCCTTGTGGCACCTAGTGGTGCCATAAGGAAGCCAAAAAGTGCCGTGTGACACTCCTTTTTGTGCCACGATGCCTTGGTTTGGATTTTTTATGATTTTGGTCATCCAAACTTTTATATATGAGCCCTTTGTCTTCATTTCTCTACACACCTTCCAACCAAGCAATCCATATTTGCTAATTGTCTCTTATTCTCTCCCTTTTTTTTCTTTTCTTTATAGAAAGGTTCATTCTTCCTTTGTTTTAACCTCCTAAAATTTTATTTCTTAGCGAATTTGGGTGCTAGTCCAAATCAAGGTAGCTAAATAAAATTAATTTACTTTATTACAAAAAGCCTAACCTAAATCAAGGTGGAATTAAGGCCTGGTTAGACTCTTAAGCTTCTACCAACCAAGCCATCAAGATGGAGGATAAGAAAATCTCAAATTCTCCTTATTTTATATTTTCCAATTCTAAATTGAACCTATCAACCTAAATTTAGGAACCATTCTGTGAGCGGGGATTTTTTCCCCCACTCCCGGTGGAATAGTTCTTGCGACTTCAGCACTGTTTAGGCTCGGAGCCTTAGAGAACACGGACCTAAGTCCGGAGAAAATGGAGTCGCCACCCGGACGGACCAGGAAAAAGAAAGGGCTGGATGACTCGATTCCTAAGGAATCCCCAATCCCCTAATGGGTTCAGAAAGTTGGATACGTGTGGGGAAGGTGAGAAATGGCCAAGCACCCCCCACAATGTCCGGTTCATTGGAACCGGCCTCCTTTACAGGTCTTAATAAAATAAAATTCTTAAATATAATAATATTAACCATATTACACACAATAATTAAAATAAAGCATCGATATATTGAAAATCAAAACAATGTCCAAGCAAAACAAATAAATGGACACCCACCTGAGGATGGAAACATGTCCTTACATCCCATGCCTAAATAGGACACCTACCGAAAGGTAGAAACATGTCCTTTACATTGGTCTAAAATAGAAAAGCAATTTAAATTACATGATATTTAACTAATGAGGTACCCACCAAGTGGAAACATACCTCTTACAACATTTAGAAATCTAAATGAATCGATAAAAGTAAATAAACATTCATCATAAATAATAATTCCTCAAAGATATTAAACATCAATAGAACGTAAACATCCATCCATGATAAACTAAATAAAACAAGCATTGAACTTAAATAAATCAACAAAGCATTGAAAATAAATTAAAGCATATAAGAGACTACATAATCAAATATAAAATTAAATAAAGCAATTTAAAGACACAAATTAGGGCTACTGTTTCTATTTAAGATTCTTTAATTAATATTTAGGGTTTTGGAATTTATTAGTTTAGGCTACTGTAAGTTTTAAGGGAATTCAAATGGATGAAAGCTTTATAATTTAAGAGATTGATGAGGTTCTTTGATTAACAAAATTAGGGTTTGAGGGGTAAAATCATGAAATTAGGAAAATTTAAGTTTTAGATTAATTGGTTTTGGGTTTACTGTTTGTATTTTGAATAATCATAATAATGGAAGTAAAACATGAAGATTTATAATGCATAAAATAATAATAACCTGAACCCATACGGCGGTCCCGCTAGCCGGTTAGCGGGCGGGGGTCAAAGGGGCAGCGCCCCTTGCGGACACCCACCTGGAAGATTTTGAAAATTGGATTCTAAGATTATAGGTTTCGGTGTTGAAAATTAAGATTTTAGGGTTTAAGATTTAAAAAAAAATAGAATTTTGAAATTGGAAGAAACTAGTGTTATTTTTAAAAGAATAATGCTTACTGTGTGATTTTAGAAAGAAGGATTAATTAGGGTTAAAGCTTTTAATGTTTTAAAAAATAAGGTTACTAACTTTTGGAATAGAGTTTAGTGTTTTGGGAATTAATAAAACAATTTAAGGTTTTTGGTGTCTTGGAAAATATATTTGGTTTTAAGATTTGTGAAAACAGTTTAGAGTTTTATAAAGTTTTTGGGAATAAGCAAAATGGTTTAAGATTTTTTGGAAACAAAAAAGTAACGAATTAAGGCCTTTTGGACATAGAAGATATAAATTTATGGTTCTTAGGGTTTAGAAGAAATAGAAAAATATTTTTAGGGTTCTTGGAAAGAAAAGGATTCAATTTAGGGCTTTGAAAATTTGGAAAGCAAATTAAGATTTTGAGATTTTGAAGAAACAAAAATAACAATTTTAAGATTTTTTTTGGAAAACAGCGAAATGAATTAAGGTTTTTAAGCTTTAGAAAAGGTAAATTAAAGTTGTAAGGTTTTTGAATCAAAAGAGATAATTGGATGGTTTAAGCTACTGTGAAAAAATTAGACATTCATACCTCCGTTTGTTGGTTCCACCAAAAATTACTTCTTTGATGAACAAGAACAAAGACAAGCTTTGCTGCCTTTGATGGATTGAATTGCTTGTTTGCTCTCTCAAAAGTCCCCTTGATTTCACTGCCAGAAGGAACTTTTAAAATCCGATTTCCATTTCAAGGTTTTCCTCCTCAATTTCGGTCTCAATTTCTCCTCCTCTTTGTGTTGTTTTAGTCCTTATTTATAGAAGATTTTATGATTAATTTTAGTTATTCTCAGAATCTAACATTACTTAAGAAAAGGAAACCAAAACCTAATTGTATTTGGTTTCGAAAAAATTTGCGTCGAAAAAATTTTGCTGGCGAAAAAAAACTGCTGCAAAAAAATTGTGCTGGCGAAAAAGCTGCCGCAGGGGGCAGCGGGCTGGGCCATTTTTGTACGCAGGATCTTCCTGCAAGCAAAATGGCTGCAAAAAAATTTTGCGGGTAAAATGGCCCACAGCCATTTCATCCCACGTTGATTTTTGGCGACGATTTTTTCATCGCCGATTTTTCCATCGTTGATTTTTATTTTATATTATTTTATTTTTTTGTATTATTTTTTAAAAATTATAAAAAATAAATACTAAAATAAATATTATTTAATTAAGATAACACAAAATTATTTTGGACTAATTAAAATATATTGGACTGGACTGGGTCAAAAATTAAGGGTCTACACATTCTTTGGTTTTCAAATTTAAAAGCTAAATTAATCATTTTTTGCCCTAATTTTAAGGACTATCATTTTGTTCTTAAAATTAATTAATAAAATCATTTTCTAAATTAGGTTTTCATCAAGTTGAGCCTAAAATCATTTTCTAAATTAGGTTTTCATCAAGTTAAGCCTAAAATCATTTTCTAAATTAGGTTTTCTTCCAGTTGAGCCTAAAATCATTTTCTAAATTAGGTTTTCATCTAGTTGAGCGTAAAATCATTTTCTAAATTAGGTTTTCATCCAATTGAGCCTAAGATCATTTTCTAAATAAGGTTTTTTTCTAGTTGAGCCTAAGATCATTTTATAAATTAGGATTTCATCTAGTTGAGCCTAACATCATTTTTTATATTAGGGTTTCATCTAGTTAAGCTTAATCATTTTCTAAATTAGGTTTTCATCCAATTGAGCTTAAAATCATTAGTGTTTCATCCAGTTAAGTATAAGATCAATCTTAAAACTTAGAGATTCATCTAGTTGAACCTAAGATCAACTTTGAGATTCATCCAGTTAAACCTAAGATCAATTTTAGAACTAGTGTTTCATCTAGTTGAACCTAAAATTAATTTAGACTAAGTTGAATCTAATTAATTTCCACATAAATATTTAGGGTTTTCATCAAGTTGAAACCTAAAATCAATGTACACTTAGTCGCACCTAGCTTAACCCCAATTTGAGTCCTAAACCAACCATCTTGCGATGGTTAGAATTGCATTGGCTTTCATTCATATTCAAATGCGATATATAGGCATACTTAGAATTTCACTCCAAGTATCAAATCCACTTTATAAAATAAACCTCCCTCTTAAATTTTTAGCCTTTTGTTTTTAATTAAAGCTATTCTTTTATGGAAAACACAAGTCACCTGAAGTTTTTCACAGCCAAGACATACCTAAAGAGCTAGTTAAAAGCCAAACAATTTTCAATTACAAGTTAGCAACAATAGTTGGGGAATATGTGCTGATAAGTGCACAATTGATGATATTTTGCCCCTATTTCTTAATATGATTATTATCTAATTGAGTTTAATTTGTCTATTCAAGTGCTTTTTAGGATCAATTTCAGGAATTCTTTGCATTTTGGGACTTTTGGTCATTTCGGAGGAAATTACGGATGGAAGCAGAGGAAAAGAGCAAAACTCTTCAAGTGACATGCCCATGGACATGGGCGTGTCAATGGACGTGCCTTTGATACTGCCATACAGAAGCATTGACATGCCCAGTGACATGGGCGTGTCACCGACGTGCCTATTGCAATGATTCACAGAAGCTGTGACACGCCCAGTGACATGGGCGTGTCACTGAACGTGCCTTATATTCAAAATCCCAGTGGCAATGACACTCCCAGTGACATGGGCATGTCAGGCAAAAATATTTGCACTATAAAAGCTGAGTTGAAGCACGAATTAGGGAGCCAATTTTCATATTTTATAACCTAGAACCGACTTTTAGAGTGAAAAAGAGAGTTTTGGAGCTGAGATTGAAGGTGAAGACATATCCTAAACAAGATCTAAACCAAGATTCAAGTATTCAAGTGAAGAAATACAAATTATTCACCATGGATTGTTTGGATTCTTTTTCTTATTTCTCTTATTCTGGTTTTCTGGTTTTGAACATGAACTAACTCATTCTCTATATAGATATTGATGAACCCTAGCTTTATTGTATGGATTGAATAATTTTATTTAATTAAATCATTTGATTGAGTTGTTTTATTCTTATGATGCTTAATAATTTATTTCCAATTGATAATAGCATGCTTATTGATTGGTTGCAATTTTCATATTATTGACTTCAGAAAGCTTGATATGAATTGAATACTCATAAGGATTGAGGATTGATTGGAGTGCTAGAGATAGACTTACAAGATCCTTTGGTTTATGATTCCTTATTCTTAATGCAAGATCTACTTAATTATGTTTGAGAAGAGATTCCAGCATTCTACTTAGTGATTATGGATTAATTCACTTGAGAAAGGTTTTAGTCTAATTTAGAGGAATGCCAATTCAACTCTATTATTTGGTTTAATTGAATTGATTTTCATAAATATATTTATGGCTAGGGGGATTCAATATCTGGGTAGTATTTTCATCATCAATCCTTTTTGCACAACACTCAACCTCTCTTTACTTTAAGTTATTAAGTTAATTATCTTTAATTGCAAAACTTCACAAAACTACTGATTTGCTAAACAATAGTTAAAATTTGCACTAGTACTTGACCTTGTCCCTAGTGGAACGATAACTCACTCACTACTTTATTACTTGAGTGACCCGTGCACTTGCGGTATTGCAATAGCATAGGTTTGTGCCATCAAGCTTTTGGTGCCGCTGCCAGGGACAACGATTTTCAATATTAGTAATATAATTAAGATTGTTGATTTAGTTTTTATTTTATTTTGTTTTAACGTAAGTTCTTGCTTTTTGACTGTCATTCTAGGTACTTCTTCCTGTTTAAGACCTGAGCTAGCTCTTCCCAACTCCTTAAAATAGATCAAGAGTTAGAAAGAACATTGAGGAGAAAGCGAAAGGAAGAAGAGGAAACGGTTCTGGCAGAGACAGAACCGAACTTTGAAGATCTAATCTTAAAAGGAGAAATGGCAGAAAATGAGCCAAGGACCATGCAAGAGTTTGCTAGGCCTACTCTTAATGGGCCTGAATCAAGCATTCAGAGATTGGTGGTTGTTGTAAATAAATTCAAGATAAAGACAAATGTCATTCAAATGGTGCAGTAGACTTGTCAGTTTGATGGGTTCCCAGACGAAGATCCTAATGCACACATTGAGACTTTTCTGAAAATATGTTACAAATTCAAGATACAGAATGTCTCTAAAGATGCAATTAGGCTGAGGTTGTTCCCATTCACGCTCAGAGACCGACCAAAGAAGTGGCTGAAGTCTTTCCCTCCAAACACTTTTACTACATGAGGCCAACTAGTAGAAAAATTCCTGGAGAAATATTTTCCACCATCCAAGACTGCCAAGTTGAGGAATGATATTTCCTCTTTTCTCCAGCTAGATGGTGAAACCCTTTATGATGCTTGGGAAAGATTCAAGGATTTATTGAGAAGATGTCCTCACCATGGGCTTCCCCTGTGGCTTCAGATCCAAACTTTCTACAATGGATTGAATTACGCAAGTAAGCAATCCATCAATGCAGCCGGTGGAGGTACCATAAATAATAAAACACCTGAAGAAGCAAGGGATTTAATTGAAGACATGCCCCTTACAAATTATCAGTGGCAAACCCCAAGGGAACAAGGGAAATTAAGGGTTGCTGGTTCACATCAATTGGATCCCGTAGTTGCTTTAACAGCACAATTGGAAGCAATGAACAAAAAGATTGATTCTTTAGCTTCTTCTTCTTCAGGGAAAGTAATGCAGGTGATGTCTTGTGAATGGTATGGGGATGGACATCAAAGTCAAGATTGCCAAAGTGGCAACATGTTTGCTAGGCAAGAGCAAGGAGATTATGTTGGAAATATGCCAAGGTAATAGCAGAATAACCCCTACAGCAACACGTACAATCCGGGGTGGAGAAATCATCCTAATTTCTCATGGAATAATCAGAATAATCAAAGACCTCCCCCTGGATTCCAGCAGCCCCAACATCAACAAGCTGCCCCTCTAAGAAAGAGTAATATGGAGGACATGTTGGAGAAATTTATAGCAGTTTCTGAAACCAGGTTTCAATCAACTGAAACCACCCTTAGAAATCAGCAAGCCTCTATTCATAATTTGAAGAATCAGGTGGGGCAAATTGCCAAGCTACTCAGTGAGAGACCACAAGGGAGTTTACCTAGCAACACTGAGGCAAATCCTAAAGAGCAGCTTAAGGCAATTACTCTAAGGAGTGGAAAAGAGATCAAGGGCAATGTGGTTGAGAAAAGAGAAGAAGTGGCAGAGAAAGGGGCTGAAGTACAAGAAAAAGAAAAAGAAGATGATCCTACTGTCACTTCAGGAGAGAAAGCTGCAATAGAAAGTGAGAAAGAGAACCAGCTAGAAGAAAGCAGCCCCATAATGAAGGAATACCGACCTAGAGTACCATATCCAGCAAGGTTGAACAAGGACAAGATTGATGCTCAGTTCGGTAAGTTTCTTGAACTTTTTAAATAATTGCACATTAATATTCCATTTACTGAAGCTTTGTCACAAATGCCTAAGTATGCTAAATTTTTGAAAGATATCCTTTCTAACAAAAGGAAACTTGAGGAAGTGTCTTTAGTGCATTTGTTTGAAAAGAGTTCAGCAATTTTGCAAAAGAGGTTACCTAAGAAGTTAAAAGACCCAGGTATTTTCACCATTCCATGCTTGATAGGTAACCTTGAGGTTAAAAGTGTATTGGCTGATTTGGGGGCTAGCATAAGTGTTATGCCCTACAAAATGTTTAAAGAGTTAGGCATTGGTAAACCTAAACCAACACTTATGACTATCCAACTTGCTGATAAGTCAGTAATCCACCCTCGTGGCATTATAGAGGATGTGTTGGTAAAAGTCGGGGATTTCATTTTCCCCAATGATTTTGTTGTCATCGATATCAATGAGGATGTGGATGTGTCACTTATTCTTGGTAGGCCATTTTTAAATACAACCCGTGCCCTTATCGATGTTCATGATGGCACATTAACTTTGAGAATGGGTAGTGAAAAAGTTATTTTTATAATACATGATGCTATGAAATACTCACTTTCACTTGATGAGGTAGAATCATGCAATGATATTATTGAGCCTGAAACTATCAATTGTGTTACTAACATTGTTTCCAAGGATCCCCTTGAGTTGTGTTTATTGTAGGAAAATGTTGAGGATCGAGAAGCAATGGAGCAACTTGCTTTTCTTGAAGCAAGCAAATCATTCAAATGTTGGGCATATGAAACTATTGAGATGCCAAAGGAGGAAAAGCCAAAACCATCAATGATTGATCCACCCAACTTGGAACTTAAGCCCCTTCCAGATCACCTTGAGTATGGATTTCTGGCAGAGAAAAAGAAATTGCCAATAATTCTGAGTTCCCACCTATCTTCTAAGCAAAAGGCAAAGTTTATCCAGTTGTTACAGAAGCATAAGAAAGTGATAGGTTGGAAGATAGCAGACATCAAGGGTATCAGTCCATCCTATTGCACTCACAAGATACTAATGGAGGACGAATTCAAGCCAGTAGTACAACCACAATGGAGACTAAACCCAAAGATGAAAGATGTAATGAAGGCTGAAGTGATAAAACTACTTGATGCAGGGATTATATATAAAATCCCGGATAGCTCTTGGGTGAGCCCAGTGCAGGTAGTACCAAAGAAAGGAGGGATGACGGTGGTCCTGAATGAAAATGATGAGTTGATTCCAACAAGAACAGTTACCGATTGGAGGGTTTGCATCAACTATAGAAAATTGACTGATGCAACTAGGAAGGACCATTTTCCTTTGCCCTTCATTGATCAGATGTTGGACAGGTTATTCGGACATGAGCATTATTGCTTTTTGGATGGTCTTTCAGGCTATTTCCAAATTCCTATCACCCCGGAAGATCAAGATAAAACTACATTCACCTACCCATATGGGACATTCGTATATCGAAGAATGCCTTTCGGGTTAAGCAATGCACCAGCGACTTTTCAGAGGTGTATGGTGGCAATCTTTGATGAACTTGTTGAGGATATTATGGAGGTGTTTATGGATGATTTCTCGGTCTATGGAAGCTCATTTGAAAGATGTTTGGAAAATCTTGAAAGAGTCTTGATTAGATGTGAGGAAACAAACCTGGTGCTTAATTGGGAAAAGTGTCATTTCATGGTTCAAGAGGGAATCATGTTGGGACACAAAATTTCAAGCAAAGGTATTCAGGTAGATCAGGTTAAGGTAGACACCATTGAGAAGCTACCACCACCCACATCTGTAAAGGCCATCATAAGTTTTTTAGGACATGTGGGCTTTTATCGGAGGTTCATATGAGATTTTTCTAAAATAGCCTGCCCACTAACAAGACTCCTTGAGAAGGATGTGGATTTTGTCTTTGATGAGGAATGTTTTACAGCATTCACAACTCTTAAGGAGAAATTGACCCATGCACCAATCATGGTAGATTCCAATTGGAGTCTACTGTTTGAACTAATGTGTGATGCGAGTGATTTTGCAGTGGGAGCAGTCTTGGGTCAACGCAAGGAGAAATACTTCCAACCTATCTACTATGCAAGCAAGACTTTGAACACAACTCAAGCTAATTACACAACTACAGTGAAAGAGCTGCTAGCTGTAGTTTTTGCTTTTGACAAGTTTAGATCATATCTAATCTTGTCAAAAGTGATTATTTATACAGACCATTCGGCTTTGAGGTATTTATTTATGAAAATTGATGCAAAGCCTAGGCTAATCCGTTGGGTCTTGTTATTGCAGGAATTTGAATTGATAATTCAAGACAAGAAGGGAGATGAAAATCTAGCAGCATATCACATTTCTCACTTGGAGAATCCAACCTTGGAGAGGTTTAAAGAAGGGGACATTGATGATCATTTCCCTGATGAGCAACTGTACGCCATGGTAAGTGAGGTAAGTAATTTGAATTTTGAAACACCTTGTGTGAGCGGGGATTTTTGCCCCCAATCCCGGTGGAATGGTTCTTGCGACTTCGACACTGTTTAGACTCGGGGCCTAAGAGAACACGAACCTAAGTCCGGAGAAAATGGAGTCACCACCCGGACGGGCCGTGAAAAAGAAAGGGGTGGATGACTCGATTCCTAAGGAATCCCTAACCCTTAATGGGTTTAGAAAGTTGGGTACGTGTTGAGAAGGTGAGAAATGGCCCAGCACCCCCACAACGCCAGGTTCATTGGAACCGGCCTCCATTACAAGTCTTAATATTATAAAATTCTTAAGTATAACAACATTATCCATATTACACATAATAATTAAAAGAAAACATCAATATATTAAAATCAAAGCAAATTCCAAGCAAAACAAATAAATGGACACCCATCCGAAGATGGAATCATGTCCTTACATCACATGCCTAAATAGGACACCCACCAAAAGGTAGAAACATGTCCTTTACATTGGTTCTAAAATAAAAAAGTTACATTGGTTCTAAAATAAAAAAGCAATTTAAATTACATGATATTTCACTAATGAGGTACCCATCAATTGGAAACATACCTCTTACAACATTTGGAAATCTAAATAAATTGATAAAAGTAAATAAATAATCATTCATCATAAATAAATCATTCATCAAAGGTATTAAACATCAATAAAAAGTAAACATTCATCCATGATAACTTAAATAAACCAAGTATTGAACTTAAATAAATTAAAGCATATAAATAAATCAAAGCATAATCAAATATGGAATTGAATAAGGCAAATAAAAATCCAAATTATAGCTACTGTTTCCATTTTGGGCTCTTTATTTCATGTGTTTAGGATTTTGAAATTTATGGAATTAGGTTACTGTGACTTTAAGAGAATTAAGGATTTTATGTTTTAAAAGGTTGGTGATACTCTTTGATTAACCAAATTAGGGTTTGTTATGTAAAATCATGAAACTAGGGTTTGACCACTTTAAAATACTTTGATTTTGTGATTTACGGCTAATGAGTTAAAGTATTTAAGCTTACTGTGTAAAAGGTATAACCTTTGTGTTTTTATGATTTTTTAAAGTTTTAAAGGATTAGGGTTTAGAAAAAATTAGGGTTTAAGGTTTTAAAGGGGTTAGGGTTTACTATTTTGAGTTTTGGAGTTGAATATGGTTTAATGTTCCTAGAATTAAGTTTTTTGAATTTGTAAATCAATTGACAAGTTTATGAAGTTTATGAAAGTAAACCAAATGAATTAAAGTTTTTATAAATAGAAAAGATGTTTTTAGGGCTTTTTGAAAGAAATAGAATTTTAATTTATGGTTTTGAAAAGAAACATGTTAAATTAGGGTTTTAAGAATTTTATGAAACAAAGATAACAATTGTAAGTTTTTTGGAAAACAAAGCAATGAAATATGGTTTTTAAACTTTGAACAAAGGGAATTAAGGTTCTGGGATTTTTGAATTAAAAGAAGCAACTAGATGAATTAAGCTACAGTGAAAAGAAAAACAAAAAGAATTTAGGAGCTCAAACCTTGGTTCGAGAGTTACACCCAAAAAATTGCTTCTTGGATCAACAAAAACAAAGGCAGTTGATGCCTTTGATGAATTGTTTGAATTGCTTTTCTGCTCTCTCAAAAAATCAGCTTGATTAAAGTTTCCTTCACAGATTTGGTTTTCACTTTTCAATTTTCATCCCAATTTCTGATTCCAATTTCTGATCCTTTTTTCTGCTTCTGCCTCCCTTATTTATAGAAGAATTTCATTCCTAATCCTAATTACTCACGGCATATAATATAGAATAAGAAAAGGAAACCGAAACCTAATTGCATTAGGTTTCAAAAAATTTGCGTCGGAAAATTTCGCTGGCAAAAAAAACTGCTGCCGAAAAATTGCACTGGTGAAAAAATTTACCGCAGGAAAAATTACGGTGGCAAAAGAATTTGTTGTAGTTGGCTACGGCAGAGGGCGGGGAATGGCCTACAGGATATTTCGCCCTCAGGTCGCCTGTAGGATTTTCCTGCGAGTGAAATGGCAAAGCCATTTCGCCTGCAGGAAACTCCTGCGGGCGAAATGGCCCACGGCCAAGCCCGCGTTGGTGGTTTTAGGCGATGATTTTTTCGACGTCGATTTTTCCGTCGCCAATTTTTATTTTTATTTTTTATTAATAAAAATTAGATAATAAAGAAAAAATTATTTAATTAAGATAACAAAAATTATTTTGGACCAATTAAAATATATTAGACAACACAAAAATTATTTTGGACCAAACAAAATATATTAGACCAGACTGGGTCAAAAATTAACCTAAGGAGAATTTGGGTTCTGGACCCAAGCTAAGTTCTGGACTTAAAAATAATTATAGGTTCTGGACCTAATGGCAAATTTGGATTCTGGACCCGAGCTAAGTTCTGGACTTAGAATAATTCGAGGTTCTGGATCTAATGGTAATTTGGGTTCTGGACCCGAGCTAAGTTCTAGACTTAGGAATAATTCTAGGTTCAGGACCTAATGGTAATTTGGGTTCTGGACCCGAGCTAAGTTCTGGACTTATAAAAGATTATAGGTTCTGAACCTAATGGTAATTTGGGTTCTGGACCCGAGCTAAGTTCTGGACTTAGGAATAATTCTAGGTTCTGGACCTAATGGTAATTTGGGTTCTGGACCCGAGCTAAGTTCTGGACTTAAGAATAATTCTGGGTTCTCCACCTAATGGTAATTTGGGTTCTGGACCCGAGCTAAGTTCTGGACTTAGGAATAATTCTAGGTTCCGGACCTAATGGTAATTTGGGTTCTGGACCCGAGCTAAGTTTTGGACTTAAGAATATTTCTAGGTTTTGGACCTAATGTTAATTTGGGTTCTAGACCCGAGCTAAATTCTAGACTTTGGAATAATTTTAAGTTCTGGACCTAATAGTAATTTGGGTTCTGGATCCGAGCTAAGTTCTGGACTTAGAAAAGATTCTAGGTTCTGGACCTAAAGAAAATTTGGGTTCTGGACCCGAGCTAAAAT
The DNA here is from genome assembly GCA_947685225.1 of Garcia nutans. Taxonomy (NCBI): domain Eukaryota; kingdom Viridiplantae; phylum Streptophyta; class Magnoliopsida; order Malpighiales; family Euphorbiaceae; genus Garcia; species Garcia nutans. The sequence continues at coordinate 22,493,874 of CANTUV010000017.1, forward strand.
TTTTTTTTAATTTAAAAATGTTTGGTTAATTTTTATGCATATGTCTTCTTATTGCCCTATGGGTATAAAAGTATTTATATACCCGCAATTATTTGAATTATCAAAGTGAATAATTGAATTTACTGTTTATTTATTGTGCAGTCACTATTTATGTACTATTTACTGTTCATGAATAGTAAATATAATATTCGCAAATAGTATCAAATACTATTTACTATTGGAAATAGTACTTTCACTATACATCAATAGTAATACTATTCATGAATAGTAAAATGTACTATTCATCAATAGTAAAATTTACTATGCATGAATAGTAAATTTACTATTCATGTACAGTTTTGAATTTTATGTTTTGCTTGCTATTTCTCTATAAAAAGCCACCATTCCTTCATTTCATTTCACAGCACGATTTCAATTTTATAATTCTCTCAAATTTTTTCAATTTAACATATATTTTTCAAAAAATAATGCATGTTTCGAGGTCAGGACTCATTCTAATGCCGAATTATTGGAGTTTATTCGGCATCATGAAGATAGAAATTTAGATATACTAGCCGGGATGCCGCTCCATCACAGTTCCAATCAAAAGAGCGAGGTAATTATTTTTATTTCTCTTTTTTTATTTCTTTTTTTGTTGTTTTTTTATTATTATTATTTTTTATTTTTTATTTTTTATTTTTTATTTACTTTTATTTTTATGTTTTGTTTATTATTATTATTATTATTATTATTATTATTATTCTTTTTTAGGATAAATAAATTAATTTAAGTAGATAGGATAATATGTACTTACTTGGTATTAACTTACCTGGGTCTGTGTTAGCATGATCGTTGTGTTGTTTGGGCTGGAGGATGTATTTACAAAGCCCGATAATGGTATAATGTAATGCCTTCTTGGGTAAGGCGGATTATCCGAGATTGCGGCTTTGAGCAGTTCATCTTACAATTGCCATCCGAGGAATATCAGATAGACTGGAGCGTAGTCCAGGCGCTTGCAGAGCGATGGTTGGATACAACCCACACTTTTCACTTGCCCATTGGAGAGATGACAAATGGTCCGATCGATTTTACTGCCATAACTGGCCTTCGATATGATGGTTTTCCGGTTCCCCTGACCAACAATATTTTAACATTTGAAGAAATTCAGGAATTAATTGGTATGGAACCATCATATAAAGGGCCTTTTAAGATAAAAATTGAGCCAATTCGTAGTTATTGGATGAATTATGAAGGACGGGTTGGCAGAGACACGGCCGAATAGTATGCTCGAGGATTTTGTTATATATGCTTGGGTCAACCATCTTAGGCAGCACTGAATCCTCTATCCACTTGTCAGTGTTGAGTACCCTTTCTTATCTCAGAATGGTACCATCTTCTGGCTGGGGTGAAGCTGGTCTCGCGTGTCTTTACCATGGTCTTGATAAGCTTTGCCAAAACAAGAAGTCTTTTGTCGGCTTGATGGCGGTTGTCGAGGTATTCTTTTCCTTCACCAATGTTATTTCCACTCTTTTCTTGCATGAATTTGATCTTTACTATTATTGTAGGTATGGGCATATGAACATAACATTGTGAGGGTACCCAATATTTCCCGAGAGAGAGTTGGGTATCCGAGATTAAATTTCTGGTTGTCCGATCATGTGGACGTTCCCAGCTCTCATCATGTGCATACTCACCGCTATGTGTTGAGCTGCTTAATCTGGGACCAGGTAAAATAACATTAGTATGCTTTAAATTTTATGTGAAAGTTTTACTTACCTTATGTTATTTTGCAGGTGAATTTGGCCTGGTGGAGCCTAGAAGAGCGAGCAAACTGGTCTCCTTTGATGAGGGCTGCACTGTCTTTCCAACATTTTCGCCGAGTTATTGCTGGCCTAGTGTCTAGTGGCTGGTTTCTCGGGGAGAGAGTTTATGAATGGTTTCTCGGTTTAGAGCAGCGGAGGTTTTTGATGTAAATCCTGGAATATACTTTAAATATTATGTCAATGCTGGAGGATGCATGGTGGTCGGCCTGGTATGGTTATGGTGTCGAGTCATTTCTCCATATACCAGGTCCATTCTACGCCTATTTCATTCAAAGAAGACTCTTGAACTTTGATGTATCTCCTGTTGGTGTGCGGGAAATTTCTGACGAAAATGAGGGTAGAGATGAAGAAGAACATTACGGAGCTGCAGGAGAGTCTGTTCCGCATCTCGGGGCCAATACTTCTCAGGTAAATGGTCGTGTCACCTGAGTGTGTCATCTTCTATTTCTCCTCTGGTCTTCTTTATTCTTTGATTATGAGAGTGACACGGCTAGTGGCTTGGCCGTGTCTCTTGGGTGTGTCAGCTTCTGTGTTTTTTCTTTGCTTCTTCTTTGTTCTTGGCTTAGGATGGGACACGGCTAAGCTTGTGGCCGTGTCATGTGACACGGCTAGTGGCTCGGCCATGTTGCCTGCTAGTGTCACCTACTGTTTCTTTTCTTTCTTTGCTTGGTACTTCTTGACTTTGCCCTTTAGGTGAGACACTGCCAGTGGCTTGGCCATGTCTCCTGCCCATGTCATGTTCTGCCAAGATTTCCTTTGAGGTGACATGGCTATGCTTGATTTGGCTTGGCCATGTCTTGCTTGATTCATGCTCTTCTTTCCTTATTTTGATCTTCCAAGGGAATTTTTGCACTTTAACCACTTTTCCCTTGCAACTATTTTTTCTTTCTTTGATTCTTCAACTATTGTTGCAGGTTGTTGACTCATTTGATCATGAGGCTTGTTGCGCTTAAATCAACACTATCACAAAGCGGCACTCGCAAGTATACGAGGCTATTGTAGTGACGGTGATCGCCCCAAGGTCGTTTCCTAAGGTAGGACTTGCATGTAATAGTTCAATTAGCATAAAATTATAAACTCAATTGTGAGATTGGATTGGTGAATTATAGTTAACCTTAGAATTGAAAATGAGTGATTTTATGCAAGAGAATTTCAATTATGGAAATGATGCCCAGGGTTGTAGGTCAATTTAATTAAATGTTCAATTATCCGATTATCCATTAATATAACCTTGAATCTTCATTTGTTTCTTAAGATTAATTAGCCAATTATCAATTCACTAGTTCTCACATTCATGAATTAACAACAACCAATTATTTAACGTTAGCAAATTAATAAACCCTAGAACTTATATTTCTAATTCATTCTTAGGGTAGTCAATTGCATAGTTCTGACATTAAACTTCTCCTCTCGGTCCGTCATTCAATATTAAGTAATCAATAGGTGGCCAATCTATTAATTTACCTTTAATTTCAATGCAATTAACATATAACAAGGCATATCAATGGAATCATCAAATCAAATCATTTAATCAAATATACTACAACCCCAAGCATGAGTAATTTAGCTCATCATCTTCTTTAAACAAATACTGAATTCAATATAAACCAAATCAAAGTTATACATTTCAATATTAATGTTCTTAATACACAACAACAAATAAGAAATGGAATAAAAGAAAGAGTTAGAAAAACCCCTTTTTGAAGATGCTAAAAATTGGACTCCTCGTCTCTTTCGTAGCTCCCTCTCGGTGTGTGATGATGTACTCTACCAGCTCTCTTGAACAATTGGCTCTCTTCTTGAAGGAGTGGATGATAGCTCTCTCAAGTTCTCAACTCTCCAATCAAGCCTCTTAAAACCCTAATCCTCAAGAACTAGTAACTCACTTCAAGACCAACAACTGTCTTTGCTCTTGGTGTGTGAAAGGAAATGGTGAATGAAGATGAGAGAATGGTCTTACTCTCTCAAGCAAGAACCAAGGAAGAAGATGAGGAAGATGAAGAACAAGTTGAAGTGTAGAGAATGTCCACTAAATTTATTCCAAAATCCATTTTCTAATCCCCATACTCTTCCACTTTGAATTGTTTAAGACACCCATCATGCCTTGTTTCCCACTTACTAATTTTTTTATACCTTTCTTCCATAAAATCCTCCCAGTTTTCACTCCTTTTTGTTCTTTTTGTCACCCACTAAAACACAACAGCTCATTCCTCGTGCAAGCCAGCTAAGGACCCAGGGTGACGTGGCCAAGCCATATGGAGCTTGGCCGTGTCTAGTGACTTTCTTTCTTGGGGACAAGGCCAAGCTTCTGGCCGTGTCCCATTCTGTATGCTTTGTCCTTGTGAGACACGGCCAAGGACACGGCCGTGTCATGTGACACGGCCAGTGTCCTGGCCGTGTCCAGTGATGGTGTCTGTCTCTGTTTATTTCTTTTCTTTTTTTGCTTTCTTTGCTCTTTTGTTCCTTTGGAGAGACACAGCCAGTGGCTTAGCCGTGTCTCATGGCCGTGTTCACTTCTGGACTTGTTTCCTTGAGGGACACGGCCAAGCCATGTTAATCCTGGCCGTGTCACATGCTTGTCCCGGTTCTTCTTCTTTTGATGAGGGACACGGCCAAGCCTTGACAAGCTTGGCCGTGTCACTTGATTTTCTCCACAATTTCCACCAATTTTGATCAAATGGCTCCATCGAATGTACTTCAACCTAAATCAACAACTTCAAACAAACTTAAGTGCAATTTAACATAAAAATTAACTTAAAATCAACATAAACATAATAAAAATATATACAAAATTGATCTAAATAATTACCCCACACTTAATCCTTTGCTTGTCCCCAAGCAAAGTTAAAATAAAAACAAATAAAACAAGATAAATATTATCAAGTTCAAGAGTTATAAGGATGCATTAAGACTCCCATCTTATTAAATCCGTAATCATAATCAAATCAAGAATAATTGGTACTCAAGTAACTTAATGGTCAATCAATGCATACCAAAATTGTCACTCCCTCACAAAACCTCTCAAGTGTTTAATTGGGTAGTGTTTAAGCTCTCAACATTCAATGAAAGATTAGGACTATAGGCTTGCTTATCAATCAAATCTCCACCACCTAATCACAATCAAGCATCAATCATAAGGTCTTTTATTTGGTTGTAACGGGGATAAGGAAAAGGTATGACATTTGGGAGAGTGAGTTAGTTCATTTAGGTCAAGAGTACTTCAAGAGTGAAGTAAGCAATGTAGCATGATCAACAATCCCATAATTCATCTCAATCACTTAGCACTAAGCATTTATGTGCTTTTAAGGGACTCCATTTGTTTAATTTGCAAAGATAATTTCCAAACTCATTACAACCCTTCCGACAATAACAACAACTATTATTTTGATTTTCATTATTCATTCCCTTATTATTTATTTTTTTTAAGGGTATCCAACAAATTTAAAGCCCATTGAATTCAACCCCACACTTTATTCAACACAACACTCCATTAATGCTCTTGATCTAATGAACGGGTAAAGTTAAAATGTAATGGTTCAAGCCGATGGTGTTGTGAAAAAGAAAGAAGGGAAAAATGAAATAAGCTCAAAGTTGGCGAACTAAGGTCGGATGTAAGGTTTGTCTTTTTAAGCCAAAATGATTTACCCTAAATTGCCTTAATCATATTGATGCCTAATTGAAATCTTTATGTAGTCTCAAAATGCATGTCAAAGCAAGTTCTAGTAATTTATCAATCAAAGATGTTCACACATAAAAAGAATGATAAGTTGATGGCTCAATTCCTCACTAGTTTAATGGAAATGCAAAGAATAACCATCAAAATTGACATTAAGTACTAACTCTAATCAATTCTCAAATTCATGCTTCAAAAATTCAAAAGTCATCTATCAACAGTCTTATAACAATTGAACTTATTAATATCCATCAAAATCAATTATAAAACAAAACACAAAACTTAACAAAACAAGAACACTTACGAAAATAACAAAACAAAAACACTTACGAAAATAGACAATTTATATTCATGAACAAAAGGCTTGGCACACACCCCACACTTTAAGTTTTACATTGTCCTCAATGGAAACAACGATATTTAAAGTAAAAAGTTAAGGTACAACCTATTTTTCCATCAATCCTTTGTGACGCAAGTGCTACCTTTTCATCCACAAACAACCATTGTTCAAGAGCAAAATACAATATATAAAATAAACACAATAAAAAGAGTTAACATTAAAAACCATAACAAAAATATGAAATAACTACAAATAAGAAAATAACAAGTGTTTTCAAAAGGTTGGAGCTGATAGGATCTACGGTGATGGAGG